>OY783225.1:96552292-97173333 GCA_963678685.1 Patella ulyssiponensis
TGTATTTTATACACGATGAACAGTCCATTTGCTGATTACACTATTTTGCCTATAACGGTTTTTTTTTTAGCCTAAAACGTTTTTTAGGACTTCGAATTTTGTCTAATGGTTTGGATTGTTCGTACTTGGTAATATTTTATTTTATTTTATTTTATTAGAACTAAGTTCGTTGCCCTTCATTATTGGGGTCTCTAGCTGTAGCTCAGTCAGCTCCCCACAGTATGATTTGTATAATCAAGGGCCATAATCCAGGAAGTTAGTTCAGACCTGCGTTAGTATCGAAAGGAACTAATATCTTTAGGATGTAACCATATATTTCAACGAATAAAAACTGACATCTATGGGGTCCACAAGGAATAAACGCTATTTTTCGTACAATCAGGACCCATTATCCATGAATTGTTGGTCCCTTAAATACCAATATTGTGACCTGTAAAGTGTCCACAAACAAACTGTAAACAGACTGACGGTCGGACAGGGGCGACATCTTAATACATCCACATGCAAATATTGGGATATAGAAAGCAGTCATGTAAAAAAAAATATAAAAATAAAAAAATATAAATTAATTCAGTTTTTGAAAAGGGAAATTATAATAAATAAATGAAATGAAAAACAAACTACTAACGATACAGCCAATAGAAATTGTGACCTGTAAAGTTAACGCTACACACAGATGTAATACATCATATCAATTTATGCATAGTAATGATAATTTATACATAATATTGATAATTTATCAATTAATGAAATCTATAACATATTAAGTTGATATCAAAGATAACAAGTATGTCTTATTTATATTTCAGGTTTATTTATTTTATTGTATATTTAATTTCTGTGCCATATTTTATAAAACGCGCGTGAGCCTTTAGTATTGGAATTTGTGCGCACTAAAAATGTGCAATAATAATAATACATGTATATATACATTAAAGACGTTTGTATGTATGTTCACCCATTACGCCTCGTCGCCGCCCTCCACCCCAACATATGTTGTATAAAAATTAAACAGCATGATCCTGTGGACATACATGCATATTAGTCTAAACAGTGTTTGAATAATATGTTCAACCACAATTAGAAGTCGAGTTATTTAATATTCTACCTCAATTAGAAGTAGTTGAATATTCTACCACGTCACGGACCTGATTAGAAGCAGAGTTATATGAGAGAGAGAGAGAGAGAGAGAGAGAGAGAGAGAGAGAGTTAACGTCAACTTAAACATATGGTTCAATTTTATTTCAATAATTCGTTGGCACTTAGGGGTCTTTAACAGTGAAAAAATCGGGGGTTGAACACGCGACCCTTCAAGCATGGGGTGACTGATAAGACAGACGAATAAACACATTTTGATAGTTCCCTGCTTTCCTCAAATGCATAGGCGTACGAGCTGGGGTGGGGGGCACCAATTGCTGGGTAAATGTGGGCACACAATTGTACTTTGTAAAAGTTGTATAAAAAAATATTGTGTTCTTGAATGTGTCCAATTTATTGTTTGGAGTACAGTAAACCTAACTACATTTTTGGGCACCAAAAAGTCAAAAATTTCCCCGTATTCCTATACTCAAATGGTGGGGAAAATAAACTAAAAGAAAATTTATTATTCAAGCTCAGCCAAAACGTTTGTATATATTACGACTTAAATAGCGTATTTAGTTTTTAAATTTATTATCATTTACAAAGGCAATATTTCTTGTAGGGAATTGAATGCAATCAAAAACAACATTTTTTTTTTACCTTTTTATTCACTGAAGCCTTTCTAAAGCGTGTTTGTTATACACCGCATGTCACGTGATGTTTTATTGAATTTGATTAGTATAGGAAACTTTCTCATGCCATTAACTACTATTAGGTCAATGAATTTCTATAGAGCCTGTAAAAATATTTAAAGGGTATTGTGCATTATAACTTGAATATCTTTATAAACATTATTTTTATTCAGCAATATTGTAAAACAGGATTTGGGCAAAAGGTCAAACTGATTGAGTCCCACTCTGTACATTTGGGATTTCCGTACCAGGGGTCCGCGGGTCGTAAAAATATTTGAGGATCTGGAAAAAAAATAGCAATTCACATTGAGTATGAAATTGTCAGTATTCGGACAATGATTTCATTAACGTTGCATATAAAATTAGCTAATTTTGCTATCAACATTGGTGTCAAGCTATCTAACCTACACCTCGGTTCTTTCTTTAGATGAAATAGAAGTGTAGGGAGAAAGACAGGAACAGATTTAATTCTCTTTACTAATATACTTCTTTAGGGGGATGGGCGGGTGTTCACATTTGCGGCGAACTGTCGCTACGGTGCTCAATCCTTTACATGAATCCCCACTTCTTTAGGGGGAGGGGCGGGTGTACACATTTGAGGCCATTATTTGCATAAATCAGGAATACAAATCTGGAAAAAAATAAAATAAAATCTTATAAATATCTTATTGTTGTTTATAAACATGTGTGTTAGAAAACGACAAGAGAACTCACGTCGAAACGTTGTGCTATATGTGTATAAACCAGTGTTTGTTTTCCATATAGGGGGGTTGGTATGGCCTAGTGGTCTAGAGTGCCGCGCTTCGACCTCTAACTGGCCGGTCGCCTCTGGCTTGCGGCTGTGGTTTCGATCCCTGGTGTGAGCGTATGTGGCATGGAGATAGGGGCGCCTTCTCAACCTCGTGGGTTTCCTCCGGGCACTCCGGTTTCCTCCCACTGCTAAAGACCCCTACGCGCAAGCCAATTATTGAAATAATATTGAAACCATATGTTAGTCCCGAAATGACCTAATTTGTGTCGAGTGGACGTTAAACCCCATTTCTCTCTCTCTCTCTCTCTCTCTCTCTCTGTTTTCCATATAAATTGTATTGTGTTTTATTGTGCTATATCGCTTAAAATTGTAAATGCCACTCACAGAATCCATGTATTATCGTTATATATTCTACTGCACAACACTTGTACAAGGTCCGCCCCGAAACTTTAACAAAGACATGAATATAACAAACAGATATCTAAAAGCTGATGCATTTAGTCGTGTGCTATAACCAGTATAAAGACTGTGATATAAAAGCATTTTTATTTGGTCGTGTGTTATAACCTGTACACATCATAATACTGAAATGTAACCGTAGGACCAGTGCGTATGATTATTCATGTGGTATAACCTGTACATGTCATACAGAAATTTAGGACAATTGACGGTTTTACTTCGGTAATTGTCACATGGATTGCATATAACTGTGTTGTACTGTTGTACACGTCGGTACGGATGGCGACAGGAGGTAATGAAACACATAGCTGTAGTATTTGTTTAGATGATTTTACTAAACCTAAAATACTACCATGTTTTCACACGTTTTGTCAACACTGTATAGAAGATCATATCCAAGCACATTCACATTTCAACAAGTTTAATTGTCCTAATTGTAGAACAGAGATTCAAGTACCTGATGCTGGGGCAAGTGGCTTTTCAACAAACTTTTACATCCAACCAAAAGGTGAAACACAAAATCATTTCTGTCCCAGACACAAGACAAAAGAAATAGAATTTTATTGTCGTGATTGTTCTGTTGCTGTTTGTGGTAACTGTGTTATATTGGATCATACAACTCACTCAAAAATAGATCTAACTGATGTAGACGAAGAATTCAGAGGAAAGTTAAACATTATTAAAGGGGAGTTAGAAAGTAAGATTGGAAAACTGGAGACACACTGTGTATCATTAACCAATCTAATATCGGATATCAATGACCAAGCTAAAAGAGCCTGTGATAACGTCGATACACAGGTTAAAAAAGTTTGTGAAGAAGTCAGAAAACATGGCGGTGATATAAAATGTGAGATGAATAAAATTCGTGATGATGAATGCGACACGTTACAAACATTACACAAAGATATGATCCAATTCAAAATTTCTCTACAGTCCAGTGTTAAATATATAACTGACGTGCTGAATGATAAATCTACTGTTCCAGTTGTAGGTGCGTTAACCAATGTACAAACACTGACTGAAGACAGCAGATCAACCAGTTTAGATATACCCCCAGTAAGATATGTCCATTATCCTATGGTAGATATAGATGTTACAACTTTACAACTACTACTAGGTGAAATAGACACAATGGAGTCACCAACCTGGACATCTAGTTTTAGTTTGAATCAGATAGTGAAGACAGATGTTAACTATGCTGGTGATGATGTAATGATACAAGGAATGCCATGGTATGTAGGTGTTGAACATGAAACAGATACACAAACATTGGGTGTTTACCTGTGGTTGAGAGAGGTAGATGATAAAACAGTTAAATCTGTTACAGCTGATCGTACATTTAAACTGTTAAATATAAACAATGTTAGTAAACATATAGTAAAAAGATCTACAGGAATATCATATATACCTGATGGTAATGGGAAGGGTTGGAATAGCTTTATAGAGTGGAATAAACTACAGGATGTGAAGGAGGGGTTTATAAACAACAATCAGTTATTTACTGTTCAGGCTTCTGTAAGAATAAACAACATAGAACGCTACTAGCATTTATATTACAGAACATAGTACGATACACGGGTGTCATAATACAAACAATGACATATTTTTATAGAACCACATGACATATCTCTACTCTAAAATATGTTAGTTCGATCAAAAACAAATGGAACTTTGTTATTTGTATGTCAAATCAAATAGATTTTAATGTTTAGCTTGCTGGCTGGCCCCTGGATCCATTCACTTGAATTGATATGTGTTGTTTAGTTCATACAATGTCTGTTTAGTTTGTCGCGTCCGCGGGTTTGTTTTATCGGTTTTGTTTTGTGTGTAGTGCGGTCATCCTGTATTCACTAACAGAATCAGGTCTTGTGTAAAATGCGGTCAAAATAAACATATCAGCACCACCTAAACGTGTTGGATTACATCCTTTTTCACCTGAATGAATCCAAGCTCGAATATTATCAAACATGGATATTTAATTTTTAATTAAATGACAATCAACCAATTGAATTTCGGGGCCTTTCCTTTTTTATTATGAAGATCTTTGAGAACATCTGTAGCAATATAAGCAACGTCTGATGTAATATACAACAGCCTCGAACTGACCTAGATAAATATATGTCATAATATCAGGTTAACCAGACATATAGAAGTGATTTTCCAGCGCGCCTTCCCCTTGTCGAGTCGTTCAGATTAAACGGAGAAGCGTGATCATGTGTATGTGTCAGTGTGCACGATAAAGACACCTTGCAAAATCTGCCTATTTTAGGTCTTTCATTAGGCCTGAAATGTTATAAAAACTATTAATTAGACATCAATTAACTTATCCAGACCATAACCAACTCTCGATGTCCAGGCTAGCATGAGATTTTTTTTTTGTATGGTAGTACTAGGGTGATTTGCTGCAATATTTTCCTTAGTGATTTACCGATTAAATGGATAACCGAGACTACTAGTTTTGTCTTACCGACTTTAGTAATAATGGCCGAGGCTAAGGGGAACTTTCATATTCGTTTAGTTCTAAGTTCATAGTGGATCAATTTGACTGAAATTTTCAGAAAATTGCTTTTACATTAACTACTATAATTCAAACTGCCAACTCGTTATCTAATCTCCCATAATGTATATATTAGTATTATTACGCCACGGTAAAAGTAATATTTATTCCAACTGGGTAAATTGTCATCACAGCGAATGACGGAAGGGAGCTAACTCTGTTTATCGGAGGGAGCTTCACGTCAGTGGATAGTGTGTAATAGTGGTATGAATAGCACAGTTCAGTTGGTGGTTTCTTCTTTTCCCATCTACCCTCGCTTCAATATGTTAATCCATGTATATTCACTTCAACCTGTTGTTAGTCCATGTATATTCCCTTCAACCTGTAAGCATATGGATATTTTAATCATTGTCATCATAAATCTCTTTATTATAGTTTCCAACGATCGTATGTTAGTATATTTCATATGTTTAATAGTTTTGAACTATACTATATATATTATTTTCTCTGTTATGTATTTAATCGTTTTAAACTATAATAAATTATTATTATTTCCATCTTTACTTGATGTGGTGTATAATCTTTATGGCGGTGTATACTGAACCGCATCTTTATCAGCAAAATATGTATTTAGTTAACGAGTAATGAAATTCCTAATAATCATTGTGAATACGGTATTTGTTTAATTTTATTGGTAATAAATGGCCTGGGTTCACAAGTTGTTGCCGGAAAAGGAGGTTACCTCAGTAACGAAATATCGCGGAAAGGTGAAAAACAATCGAGTCCATCCTCTATTGAGAGAGAGATCGGTCTATATCATAGGGGTCAATAGAAGAGATTGGACAGGTGACCATGCTCTGTCACGTTCAAGCAAGAAATACAGGAACATCATATATACCTGGTGATCTAGGATGGGGTTGGAATTGCGTTATAGAGTGGAATAAACTAGAGGATGTTAAGGAAGGGTTTATAAACAACAGTAAAACATTTAATATACAGGTTTCTGTAAAAATAAACAACATAGAACGATACAAGCATTTATATTACAGAACATAGTAGATTTATGGGTGTCAGAATACAAACAAGGACATATTTTTATAGAACCACATGACATATCTCTACTCTAAAATATGTTAGTTCAATCAAAAACAAATGGAACTTGGTTATTTGTATGTCAAATCAAATAGAATTTAATGTTTAGCTTGCTGGCTGGCCCCTGGATCCATTCACTTGAATTGATATGTGTTGTTTAGTTCATACAATGTCTGTTTAGTTTGTCGCGTCCGCGGGTTTGTTTTATCAGTTTTGTTTTGTGTGTAGTGCGGTCATCCTGTATTCACTAACAGAATCAGGTCTTGTGTAAAATGCGGTCAAAATAAACATATCAGCACCACCTAAACGTGTTGGATTACATCTTTTTTTTACCTGAATGAATCCAAGCTCGAATATTATCAAACATAGATATTTAATTTTTAATCAAATGACAATCAACCAATTGTATTTCGGGGCCTTTCCTATTTTATTGTGAAGATCTTTGAGAACATCTGTAGCTGTACAAGCAACGTCTTGTGTAATACACAACACCCTGAACTGACCTGGATAAACATATATCATGATATCAGGTTAACCAGACATATAAAAGTGATTTTCCAGCGCGTTTTATGCTTGTCGGTGGTGCAGGACGGAGGCCTGACAAGGAAAGGTGTCGAGTCGTTCAGATTGGACGGAGAAGCGTGATCCTGGGTATATGTTAGTGTGCACGTTAAAGATACCTTGTCAGAGTTTGAAATAAGTGTAGGGATAAAAGTGTATTAGCAACAATGTTAACTCAAATAGTAAAATATTTGTATCCATTTTTAAGTAAAAGGAAAATGGTGTGTTATAATAAATATATTTTTGTGTGAAGAAAGTATTATTATCATTATGATGTTATAGTATTTTTTGTGTTTATGTTAGGATTATTATGTCACGCTAAAAGTAATATTTATACCAACTGGGTAAATTGTCATCACAGCGAATGACAGAAGGGAGCTAACTCTGTTAATTGGAGGGCACTTCACATCAGTATATAGTGTCTAATACTGGAAGGAAAAACACAGTTAAAGTTACATTATGGGAGATAAGATAGAGAGATTGCAGTTTTCACTATAATAGTTAAAAACTAGATAGTGTAAAGGTAATTTGCTGAAAATTTCAGTCAAATTCATCCACTATTAGCCGAGAAAAAAGCATTTGAAATATTCACATAGCCTCGGCCATCATTACGCAAATCATTAATATAAACAGCATAGTCTCGATTATCCACTTGATTGATTTAATTATCAACGGCCATTTAGCGGCATATAGGAATCTAATCCAGTCAACATCGAAGGCTAGCCTTGACATCAAAAGTTTATTATGGTCTGGATATGTTAATTAATGTCTAATTGATTATTTAGATAACATTTCAGGCCTAAAGAAAGACCTGTAATAAGCAGATTTTGCTCTTGCATAATGCTATTTTAAGTGGTAATTGTAAGGTGGTATTTTCCAATCTCCAATCAACCCTCGCTTCAACCTGTTGTTAATCCATGTATATTCCGTCCAACCTTTAAGCATGGAGATTATAATCATTTTCATCATAAACATCTTTATTATAGTTTCCAACGATAGTATATTAGTATATTTCGTATGTTTATTAGTTTTGATCTATACTATATATACTATATATTATTATTCTCTTTGTAATTTATTTAAAAGTTTTAAACTATAGTAAATTATTATTTTCATCTTTACTTGATATGGTGTATAATCTTTATGACGATGTATACTGTACCTCCTCTCTATCAGCAAAATATGTATTTAGTTAACGAGTAATACAATTCCTAGCAATTATTCTGAACGAGTAATACAATTCCTAGTAATTATTCTGAACGAGTAATACAATTCCTAGTAATTATTCTCAATCCCTTTTTTTTGTCTTCTGGTTTAATTTTATTGATAATAAATGACCTGGGTTCACAAGTTGTTGTCGAAATTGGGGGTTACCTCCGTAACGAAATGTTGCGGAAATCTGAAAATCAATAGAGTCCATCCTCTATTGAGAGAGAGAGGGACAGAAAGAGAGAGAGAGAGGGGGATCTATAGCATAGGGGTTTATAGCAGTGGTCGGACAGGCGACCACACTCCTTATCACGTTCAAGCAGGTAATCGAAACCATGCCACTTGGGCTTTTCTAAGTTTTTGAAACTTGTGCTCAATCCTTTTGATATTTGTCAATAAAATATATTTAAAACACTTGACTCCCCATCCCCAGTTGACATTTTGAAGGAAGTTACTAAGACTCTGGCGCGCTAGCGTGGCCGTCGCTGATTCACTGCCCTTGTTGGCCGCTAAAGTTCGTCGGGATTTTCCGGAGTGTCTGACAAGGACAGCTGTCCATTCATTCATATGCGACGAAAAGCCGAGACCATGTGTACACATTGACCCGACGTAAAAGATCCCTTGGCAGTTCGAATTCGTCCTAAAAGTATGCCCTTGCGTTGCTATCCAGGCAACATTTCCCTCCTAGCGCACTGTGTGATGTATGCCCGTCTTTGTTAGCCCAGTCTGTGCAGATTAGTTGGCCTTAAATTTTAGACCTAACCCGTGAATGTCTACCCACCGTTCCGTGCACCACACGCCAAGAACTCCTCAAAACAAAACGTTCCATTGGCATATCCATCATATTAACCAGAACGCGGGTTATATAACTTCCCCCCTGGTCCTAATCTAGCGACCCAAGTAAAAGGAAATATTGACGCATAAAAAAACGAAACGAAGTACTTTAGGATTCGTTAATCGGAATTTAATCAAAATATTACGGCTAGAGATAAACGGCAGTTTTGAGTTTTGAGCAATTTTTTTTCTGCACAGTAAACACAATTAAGACAAATTTAAACAAACTAAACTTTTGTAAACAAATTAAAATTAAAACGCAATGATGCGACAGTGATCAAGATATAATTTTTAAAAAGTAGGCTTATATCTGCAATTGGCAGCCGCAAATAAATAGTTTAATGAAAGAAATCAGGAATATAACATGGGCTGTACTTTCTAGTAACTTTCTTGTAAATTAAATCCATCAATTAAATTATTACAAAATTAATGTAAATAATTGTGTTTTTGTTACACATCAAGCGCCAATCTGTTTCACGGGGTTAATGCGACAGGCGTCTTTTATCTCTGTCCCAAGATGATTGTCCTTTAAAAGGTCAAACCGCTATATTTCTATGGGTGACGTCAAATCATAATGTTTACCAACAAAGCAAGTTTAAAAATAAAATATATATGAAGAATACTTAATATAGTTCAAGAGGAAAAATAATCCAAATGTTTCAAAAGCAAACAAACTAAAAGAAAACCGTCAAATTGATGGTCACACGTGCGTTGTTTACATCCAACGTAGTTGGGGGGGTGGCTGAATGGTTAGCAAGTGCTCGCTGTATCATAAAGCCTGTCATTGAGTCAACTGGCGTAGTATCGATACTCCAGTTGTACGTGACAAGGAGTAGGGTTGTCTGTCCAACCTCGTGGGTTCTCTCAGTGTCCTCCGGTTTTCTCCCACTGCTAAAGACCCCTACGCGCAAGCGAATTATTGAAATAAAATTAAACCATATATTAGTCCCGAAATGACCTAGTTTGTGTCGAGTGGACGTTAAACCCCGTGTCTCTCTCTCTCTCTCTCTCTCTCTCTCTCTCTCTCTATCTCGAACGTAGTAATATGATCTGGTAGGGGCAGAATTATATTTTATACCCAGTTTACGCTTCCGCGTACTATTTCTTGTACCTAGTTATGCTAAATATGGAATATTTTTTATCCAGATAATATTTCAGACACTTTTATTTATTTTTCTAATACTTCAAAAAAATGTTATAGAATTTTATTTGTGATTCATTAAGCCGCGTCGTTGCAGCACGTCCATTAATTTGAAATGCGAAGAGGAGTAGGTAAGATATTTTGGTGTCCTCGTGGTTGGTTGTCAGTTCTAAGATATTTTCGACACTTTCAATACTAATCTTGAGATATTTTGATCCGATCAAGATTAATATCTCGGCCTATGGTACATGCTTTCAGTGGAAATGACTACCTGTCTTTCTTTTTCAACTTTCTAACAATTTTTAAAGAGCTGGGATGAATTTTAATTGTAATGAAAAATAAAAACACTTTCTTTCTTTATTACCACCTTGCCTGTGTAGTCTTTTGCTGCACATTAAACGCAATGATTATTTTGCGTTGTAACAATATGGAGACAGGCTGCAAAACCAATAATCGAACAAGATGACCTTGCGATACAAAGAGAGAGAGAGAAATGGGGTTTAACGTCCACTCGACACAAACTAGGTCATTTCGGGACTAAAATATGGTTTAATTCTATTTCAATAATTCGCTTGCGCATAGGGGTCTTTAGCAGTTGGAGGAAACCGGTGTGCCCGGAGGAAACCCACGCGGTTGAGAAGGCGCCCCTATCTCCATATCACATACGCTCACACTAGGGATCGAAACCACAGCCGCAAGCCAGAGGTGACCGGCCAGCATGATGTCGAAACGCGGCACTCTAGACCACTTGGCCACCCTCCCACCCTGCGATACAAGGCTGGAATGAAGATTTACAATGTGAATGGGTATCTGAAGCATATCCAAAGAATACATGCTAGCTGTTGATCAGCCACCAAGAAGATTATATCTGAACATGTGTTTTTTATGTTTAAATTCCCGATCTCTCGAAAGTACCATTATAATTTAATATTTTGAATGACAATATTGGTACTGAACGAAAAACACGAGAAATCACTTGAACCAAGTAGTTTCTGCCCCCCATACAATGGTAATCTTATACACACATTTAGAGATGTGCCGTGGAATTAAAAAGTAATGTTTTTACCGAGCTCTAAGAAAATCATCATTTAAATCAACGTGAACTCATCTTAATAGTGACCGTGCACGAATTTTCGTTTACGGTAAAATTCCATTCCTAAATTTGGAAAAGTGGCTGAACAGTAGTTTGAAAATGGCGGCTGCATTCAAATGAAAGTTGTTTATGTATTTGTATCGCACAATTCTACATGAAAATAGCGTTGGATTTTTATAAATTTGTGTCGGATGTGACAAGAAATGATTCCTTTTGGCGACTAAAGCATAATCACGGTGAAAAATAGACGGTAGGGATGCCAAAATAGTCTTCGAATGGAGATGAGGGAAAAGCCTTATTTTCTTCTTTAGTTCTCTATAAGTAGCATGTGCCAACCAAAATTCAAAATCGGTTCTTAACTTTTATTTTAATAGCTTATTTTATATACCCATAGGTAAGCAACGTTTTGCAAAATTCTGTCAAAAACGGGCAAAATTGTTAAAATGATAATCTGACTGACTAAATGACTTTGGAGCAGGCTCATATTTTACTCACATGTTCTAGGTATACACATTAACTAAAATCAACCACAAAAATATTTTTTTGAACATTTATTTGGACATAATTGAGAGGAAATAGGGCATATTTCTTACAGAAAAGTAAAAGAAATAACTATAACTGATGTTGAAATGATTAACAAGAACTTTAAGTTTTCTCTAAATAATTTCTTTTTATTTTACAATGATTTCAAGTTTTGTCTAGGCTAAATAATTATTATAAGTAGGTCTACCTTATCAAAAAATAAAACTTGATAATAAATCATATACAAACATAACCTATACCCTGTACTAATAACAATAAAAAACAACAAGGCTGCTCAATTTCAATTAAATCTTTTACGAAGCTCTAGGAACCTGAAAAATTATAGTATTTAGTAAATTATATGAATGATTAAAAACAAGATTGATAAAACAATTGGTAGGCCTAGTATAATTAATGCATATGAAATGATCGACGAAGACTGGCATACGCTGTGCGAGGAATAATATTTTTATTTAACACGAAATTTATAAAACATGCAATTTAAACTAATTTTATTTATCTCGTAAATAACAAATTCACTCTCAAAGAATTAAAATTGTTAACATTTCAAGTATTTTCTCGCATTCGCACGTGAGTAACGGTCGTATAACTGTAATTTGATATAGTCTCGATCAGCAGTACTCCTCAGTGTAAAGCGTACAGCGAATAGTCGTCTGAATGATAGAGACTACATTTGACACGCCTTCCGCCATGACAGAATGGCCGATAAAATTTCGGTCATCTCAGAACAATTGAATTTTTACGACTTTCACGTCCATATATGGAAATAAATGAAGGTGGATCATATCAAGGAACATTTCTTCCATAATTTAGCAAGTTTTTTACCCCGGCGCATCTTCCACGAAAAAAGTTACAAAATTCCAAACTTTTCAATCGAAGAAAAAAAATATTCTTACCTTGCTATGTGTGACAAACTTTCCATGCGCCGCAACCTTGACATCTTAACTAATTCTTTTCGGTTGAATGGAACCGGTATCAATAGCAGGAAACCGACACGGGGCCGTAATGCAAGACCTACTTTTCGCGAAAAAAATGCGCCATATTTGTGACAGTCAATTAAGAAAAAAGAGTTACGTCCCTTTTTCGGTTGGCACACGCTACTATAAGAGAGGACAGTAGTTAAGAACAGAGCCGAAACATTTACGTTACTTATAGTAACTACATCTAACAATGTCTCTCCCAGTGAAATTGTACACTTTTATTTTTATATTGTCTTTCTCTTTTTTTCCGCACAATTTTACTACCCCTTTCTTAGTTTTTCTGAAGTTGAACTGTTCGTCATTTTGAAATCTATGGTGTTTTTTATTATCCAGGGCCTCAATGATTATTATGATGAGTCTGTTTTTAAAGGTGACATTCTTTGGAAAAAGCCTTATTGAAGTACAATCTTGGCGTGATTGCTGCTTTTCACAAATCCAAGATGCCTGTGATGACGTCATGATTGATTCCTGGTCCATATTACCTCAAGACTTGTTTTAAATACTTCTGGCTAAAATGGAACATTTTACAGATTTTATACTACATGTAATTCTCTTTCCTATTTAAAGTATATTCGATATTTGCTTACTCCAAAATCTACTTTAAACGGGTGTATTATTGCTTTTTAATCAAACAATTAAAAAAATGCTAAATAACATTATTACTTCTCCTGAATATATACTTAAACTCGTCTTGTTCAATTGTTGTCCATAAGAACAATTGTTTACAGATAAATAGTGGACATGACGCTTAGTGATTTATATGTCAAATTAGAGCAGATGGGATATTTGCCAAAACCAAGTACAGTTCGAGCGCCACAATTTGAATTTTAATGAAATAATGGTTCTAACTAAGTTTAGTGCCCTTGTCATCATTGAGTTACTGTTTCGTAACTTTCCATGAACGTATTTATTTATAGCTTTTAATATGATATCGACTTTCTTTAACTTACCTGCAGCAAGTTGTATCATGTAATGTAACATCAGGTTGTATAATTTTCCCTCAGACTCGGTAGTTGAATAGCTATGAAATAGATTTTACAGCAGGTGTGTAATGCGGGTTATCTTGACCCTTCAATAATAACTTCTTATATCATATCCTTTATGCTATATTATGAACTTTCCACGAAAATAATATTTATTTAGATACACCATATTGTGCCTTTTCCCTCCACATTTAAAAAAAATAGATTACTTCATATAAAAATAGGCTTTTAGTATTGTTTAAACTTTCGTAACTTATTGCTTGGTAGTTTGTTGATTACATGGGTTGAGACGTGATAGGCATCAGTTGTAACAACTCATGATTGCACCGTTTGCATTGAGATAATGATCTCTGCAAAGATATGTTGAATTTAAATTTCATCGATCTATGTTGCTCGCTATGTCATAAGTCCATCGCCATTTTCTTGTTTCGCGAGCTTAATTGGTTGGCCTGTTTTAATTCTGATTGAATGCACGCCGGGAGATGACCTACCATTGGCATTTTAATTTTGTTGTCTTACTTAAATGTGAAATAACCAAAGCGAGTATATATTAGCATGGATTAAGCTGTGACAAATTGGATATTTTAGAGAAAATGCAAATGACAAAATGTAACGTCAATCTTTATCAATTATAAAGGCCAGTACATCGATGCCATAGTTCTGGAAGGTTGTAAGTGCCACTTATGACCCAAATAGCTTTTTTGCATAGGAGCAAAGAAACTGTGAAAAATTTGATATTTTGGAGAAAATGCAAATGACAAAATGTGACGTTAATCTTTATCAATTATAAAGGCCAATACATCTGTTACATAATGTACCCATATCAAATATCACTGGAGTTTTAAATTGGTCCGTCTTCATTAGCCCAGTTCTGAGCAAAACAGTTGGACGTTAAACCCCATTTCATTTCGTTATAAGTAGGAAAAATTAAATCAATTTTAACTTTCTGTTAAAACAAATATATCCAGTCTATTCCGTTACGCCTATCGCAAAGTTTCGCTGGTAAAGAGCATGGGGAGCCAATGAAACCTTATACCTGTTGTTCGGATCGCAGGTCACCTTATACGTAACACAATTCGATCATATTCCACTAGTCAGAACAAAATACAGTTTACCCCCCCCCCCCAAAAAAAAAATCAACATTGCTACAAAAAGTTTCTCAACTGATTCTGGTAGGGTTTAGTGTACTTTATAACATACTAACAGTTTACCAACGTAGGACCCCCGGAACAGTGTCTATTTCACGATGGTGCCAAAAATGACCTCCGAAACGTCTTAATGATTATAATTATGTTACTATAAACTCAAATTTGATGATTTTGGTGTCTTTCCCTAGGTTTTGGGGGGCAAAGAACACATTAAAAATGATGTTGGCCTATTATGTCACAAATGGACACCAACACCTCCAAATGACCGCAAATCCATAACTGATGGGTTACAAGGAACACATTAAGAGAACATTGGATATCACTGGGTCGTTGATTCATTATGAAATTAAATTCATGACCTTCAGCTGTCCACTATCATAGAATAAGTTTCAGAGCGTTCAGTTTTGAGTGTCATCCTCCACCTCAATATCGACCTCTTGAGTATTGTTTGAATTGTCACAGATTTGCTGATCTTAAACTTCATTACTCCAGAACAGACAATGAGATCATCTACTTACGTTCTGACGCAAACATGCAGTCAAAAGAACACAAAGTGTATAACATTAACCTGTTGAAAGAAACTTTAGTAAACTGTTGATATGTTATGAAGTACACTAAACCCTGCCAGAATTAGTTGAGAAAACTTCTGTAGTCATTTTATTTGGGGTGAGGGGGGGGGTGAGAGTGTATTTTCCATATATTGACCTGACTTCAATCCAATTATATACATGACTTATCATATTGATCATAATGTATGTAAGTAATGTCGATTCTTTTTCTCTTTTGTTTCAAAGCTACTTTGATATGATTTTTAATTGATTTATTTATTACCTGGTATGTATCTACGTATTTAAATTATACTGTATAATATATTAATTCACTATCTTTTTTTTAAATGTTTATGATTATAACGATATTTATGGAAAGGGCTACTTTAAGCTGTTGCAACTTGCGCCTGATCCTTTTGACGTTTGTCAATAAAATATGTTTCAAGTAACTATGGTGACATGAAATGGA
Organism: Patella ulyssiponensis; assembly: GCA_963678685.1. Classification (NCBI taxonomy): domain Eukaryota; kingdom Metazoa; phylum Mollusca; class Gastropoda; family Patellidae; genus Patella; species Patella ulyssiponensis. Next base: position 96,568,373 of record OY783225.1, read on the forward strand.
TTTTACATAGCCAATACATATAGCCCGCGTTACTTTGGGTATAAAACGAAGTGAATTATATATTGTGTGGTGTGAGAATTTGAAGTTGGGAATTCTCTTATAACTCAATAACAATAGTGTGTGATTATTGTAGATTAAACGTGGACGGTGTCTAAATGTGTTGTACATACCCGTAAAGATGGCGACAGGAGGCGATCAGACACATAGCTGTAGAATCTGTTTAGATGATTTTACTAAACCTAAACTACTGCCATGTTCTCACACGTTTTGTGAACTTTGTTTAGACAACTATATCAAAAATAGTTCACAGCTCAACACGTTTGTTTGTCCTAATTGTAGAACACCGATTCTAATTCCAATTGGTGGTGCACGTGGCTTTCCAACAAACATTTACATCCAACCGAAAAGTGAAACACAAAATCATTTCTGTCGGAAACACAAGAAAAAAGAAATAGAATTTTATTGTCGTGATTGTTCTGTTGCTGTTTGTGGTAGCTGTGTTATATTGGATCATACAACTCACTCAAAAACAGATCTTACTGAAGTAGACGAAGAAATCAGAGGAAAGTTAAAACTAATAAAGGAGGGGGTAGAAGGGAAGATTGAAAAACTAGAAGCATACTGTGAATCATTAACCAATCAAATATCATACATCAAGAATCAAGCTAAAATCGCCTGTGATAGTGTTGATCAACAGGTTCAAAGAGTTTGTGAAGAAGTCAATAAACGTGGAGGTGATAAAAAATGTGAGATGAATAAAATTCGCGATGAAGAAAGTAAAAAGTTACAGACATTACATGAAAATATGACCCAATTCAAAAGTTCGCTACAGACCAGTGTTAAATATATAGATGAGGTGCTGAATGGTAAATCTACTGTTCCAGTTGTAGATGCGTTTACCACTGCACAAACACTGACTGAAGACAGTAGATCAACCAGTTTAGATATACCTACAGTAAGATATGTCCATTATCCTATGGTAGATATAGATGTTAAAACTTTACAACTACTACTAGGTGAAATAGAAACAATGGAGTCACCAACCTGGACATCTAGTTTTAGTTTGAATCAGATACTTGAGGAAGATGTATGCTACCCTGTTGGTGGATTAATAATACAAGGAATGTCATGGTGTGTATATGTTAGACATTGTACATCTACATCAGGATTAGGGTGTTACCTGAGTTTGAGGAGAGCAGAAGATAGACAGGTTAAAACCGTAACCGGTAGTTGCACAATTAAATTATTGAATCTAAACAATGTAAGTAAATCTATAGTGGAAGAATATACATATTCAGTTACGCCTGGTGGTAAAGTATTTGGTAATGCTAGCTTTATAAAGTGGAATAAACTACAGGATGTGAAGAATGGTTTTATAAACAACAATAAAACATTTACTATACAGGTTACTGTAAACATAGACAACATAGAACGATACTAACATTTATACTCTTCAAAAACAAAGTAGGGGATATTCAGAAACAATACAAAGACTGCGGAAATGCACTGTTAATAACTGGCCAATTGCCTACACATGAACATAAACAGTTTATATGGGCGACTTATCTGACGGCCTCATTTCACTCGCTAAGAGATACATTGTCAATGCTAGCTTTATAAAGTGGAATAAACTACAGGATGTGAAGAATGGTTTTATAAACAACAATAAAACATTTACTATACAGGTTACTGTAAACATAGAACGATACTAACATTTATACTCTTCAAAAACAAAGTAGGGGATATTCAGAAACAATACAAAGACTGCGGAAATGCACTGTTAATAACAGGCCAATTGCCTACACATGAACATAAACAGTTCATATGGGCGACTTATCTGACGGCCTCATTTCACTCGCTAAGAGATACATTGTCAAAAGTGAAAATGGACGTTTTTGATTTTTGTCTTAATAATGAGTAATTGATCCACCAATCCCGAGACATTCAGCAATTGGTTGTGACTTGCTCCTAATCAACCGTCCAATTACGATTTGGGGCAATCTGACACACTCCTCTTGCAGTGCCACGGCCAATTCTTGCAGTGTTGTCGGTCATGCCCCAGCCATGCTCTACAGGGGTAATGTCAGGACTCATGGCCGGCCAAGGCATTAGCAATATCGTGACGCTGGAGGTAGTCATTCACGACACAAACGCGGTGGACATGAGCATTATCATCTTAAAAGATCAAACGTCGACCCCAAGTTGAGCAACGGGCAGAACTATCGGTGCCAGGATGAGGTCACCGTAGTACAGACCAGTGACCCCTCTTTGAACAATATGCTAGTCCGTTCTGCCAGTCATGGTGATTCCTTTTTTTTTTTTTTTTTTTTTTTTTTTAAAAAAACCCAGTTTATTAACCAACAACATACATATACATATATATAAAACATGCATATATAAATCATGAATATAAGTATAAATATAAATCTGTAGATAATCTAAAAACTAGGATTGAATAAATATTACCTATATAGAGAACATAACGAAATGTATATTATATATATGAATAAATATTTTTAATGATTTTGTTTTATCTTCAGGATGTTGTGTCCGTCTTCTGTGTTGTATATTATCTTAGTTTTCATTTCGATGTATGAAGTATAACTTCTGGCATTTGGAACACTTTTTTTGACCTTACATGAGTAGATATAGTATTTTGATAACAATATAAGTAAATTAACAGTATTTAATTCTTTTTCATTTTTTAAATTCTCATGTATAATTATACCTAAGTGTTTAATTATACTAGTAAGATTAATATATATATATTATTATAGATTAATATTTCATGTAGTTTCTGCCATACTAATTGAGCATATTCGCATTGAATGAAGAGATGATCGATATTTTCAATTGTAGAATTACAAAAATCACACAGTAATGAGTTAGATAATTTCATTTTATATAATCGATCGTTAAGGTAAATTACATGGTGTATATATCTAAAATGAAATGTCACCATTTTTGAATCTCTAGTTATTCTTCGTATCTGTGTAAAAATGTGTTTAACTTGGTCTTCTTCTAGGGCAATACTATAATTTTTTTCCCACCTGGCAATAGCTGGTGGTTTTGTGTAGTTCTTTTCTACAAGTTTTTTATAAATGTCTTTTGAGGTTATATTTGATATATTTTTTTTGTATAATTTTTCTAAAAAATTATCCAAATTTGCGTTTAATCTATTGTCAAAAATTTTAGTATTCCAACTGTATTCCGTTTCCGATATTGTTTCCTTTACCTTTTTAATGTTAACCAAAATTTGATTGATCTCCATTAACTTGATAAGATCATTATCATATTTGGAAAGATTGATGTCTGCGATATCCTCAACAAATAAAATGTTATCGTTAATTAATATATTCTTGATTGAAGACTTATTGTTAATTCTTAGATTATGATTATTCCAAATCAATTGATTTCTTAAGGGAACCAATCCGTCAATATAGCACGTGTATATGTTATACCAGTTTTGAAATAGATTTGTATAAAAGGGTGTCGAGATAATGTCTCTAATATTGAAGTTAGATAACGGTATTAAATATCCATTCTGATTTTGTAGGATATGTTCGTAAATAATTTTCCATGGTTGTTCTTGTTCGGAGTATATTTTTTTTATCCAAAAGATACTCTAGCTTTTCAACAATTCATTAATGTTTATCATATTTAAACCCCCCATTTCAAATTGTTGGGAAATAACATTTCGTTTTATTTTATCTGGGCCTGACCACAGGTAGTTATATATAATCGTATTAAGCTTTGAAATGATATAATCTGGAATATTTATCGTTAATGTTGGGTACAGTATTTTAGAGATACAGAACGTTTTTATAACCTGGATTTTTCCTATTAATGTTAAATTTCTTTTTTTCCACCTATTCAGTATTGTTTTGATATCCGAAATCCTTTCTTCATAGTTGTATTTATTGCTTAAACATTTATCATTTGTGAAATAGATTCCCAAAATCTTAATTTTTTCTTTCTGTAAAATTATTCCGAATTCATTAGCAATGGATTGTATATTTTCAGTTTTACTATTTAGGTCTGCTATCTCGGTTTTGGTTGCATTGATTTCAAGACCGGATACTTTACTAAATTTCTTTAATATTTCGAAAAGGTGTCTTGCTGATTTGAAGTTTTTCAGTAAACAAGTGATGTCATCAGCAAAGGCGGTCAGTTTTAATGATTTTTGTCCAAATTCTATGCCTTCAATATATTTACATCTTCTTTGATTGGCATTTAGTAATTGAACATATAACACAAGGTACAATTTTATGGATACACAATTACTGAGTTTGATACTAAGCGACGTTTCGACGAGGATACTCTCGTCTTTATCAAGCAAATGATACACAAATGTGAATAGTAGGGAAATATATACAGAATATGCAACAAAGATAAGAATAAATACAATTAAAGTTTAACACCTTTGATTAGGGGCCATTAAGGACTAATCCCACACAACGGAAAGCTCTTACAGGGATTAAAAGAAGGCGATTGCTATTATTTATAAAAAGATCAGTGTATTAACACTATTAATGGAAAACCAATTAACCTGAGCTATAGATAAACAATAATATATAGAGAAGTCTGTACGCATAAGTGAACAAGAGTGATCGCTGATGCATGTGTAAAGAAAAATAAAATAATAAATTAAAATTCAGAAATAAAAAATATAAAATATATTAATTGAAAGTCCAAAAAATCATGAAAGATGTTCTAATATATTGATTCAGTAAACTGAAAATCGAGGATTGTGTGTTATATCTCTAGACTGTAAGAACTGGTTAAGTACTGCAAAGAAACATATATAAAATGTATGATTAGACTGTGAAAAAACTGGATAACCACTGAAAAGGAAGAAAAGTATGAGAATCAATAAGCTGGAAGTCCTGAGGGATAGAACTTATTATCAGAGTATAAATCTGGAAGAAAGAAACCGTAAATATATTATTTCCATGTATTAAAGGTCAATCATGTGAAATATATTTATATTATGGCTGTAAAACTGCATAAGCACTGCAAATAAAGGTATGTAAAGTATATAATTAGACTGTAAAACTGGATAATCACTGAATTGTGTTAATTCTGTAAGCTGAAAATCATGAAAGAAACCTATTATTAGACTTAATTTGGATGGGGGAAACAAAAAATATATTCTTTCAATAAACTGAAACCAAAAAATTGTGAAAAATATCCCCCGACTGTAAAATGGATAAGTGCTGAAAATTAAGATATGTACGATGTGTAATTAGACTGTGAAAACCGGATAAGTCCTGAAATAGAAATAAAGTATTGGAATTAATTTATAAGTTGGTCATAAGCCCTTGGTATAAATAGTCCGACATCCCGGTTTAACTTGGGCTTGATGCGCTTTATATTGATGGCCTCAAGAAGTTTCCTGGTTTTCTTCTGGTGATGATGTACTGCAAGGGTTCTGGTTTGGTCCCACAAGATTGTATGATCACTGTTGTTAATAATATGCTCTGCTACTGCTGAGGGATTGGTGGAAGCTAGTGACTTGTGCTCTTTTATTCGTACATCAAGTGGACGTTTCGTTTCCCCTACATATTTTTCCTTGCACGAGCATGTTATTTCATAAATGCATCCTTTGGGCTGTGGGGGGTTGGTCTGTGTTGATCTACCATTGGCTTGCAGTAAATTCTGTATGGTTCTGCCGCTAGAGAAGGTCACGTCTATGCCCACTTCTTGTTTCATCAACCTTCTGATCTGGTAAGAGATTTTGCCGTGGAACGGGATGGTTATTCTGATTCCGGAGTGGTCAGTGTTTGGCGTTCTTGGCATGTGTTGGTTCTCTATGGTGGTGTCGATGACGTCATTGACTAGTTGGGTGGGGTAATTGTTGTTGTTTACGAAGACGTTCCTTAAATGCTCTAATTCCGCGGGTAAACTTACTTCATCACAAATATTGTTGGCGCGTCTGGTTAGAGTGGTGATGATGGATTTCTTAATTTGATGTGAATGATTTGAATTATAGTGAATATATTGATCAGTGTGAGTTGGTTTCCTATAAACAGCAGTGGAGAATTTGTTGTCAGATTTAGTCACTAAGACATCAAGAAATGGGAGACTGTCATCCGTTTCTGTTTCCATCGTGAATTTTATCCTCGTTTGTCGACTGTTCAGATGTTGGAGTAGCGTGTCTGGGTTGTCGTTTTGGTTGAGGACCACAAATGCATCATCGACTTTCCGATACCAACAAAGGGGTTTGATGGGAGAAGTCTGTAATGCATCAGTTTCAAACCTGGTCATGAATACTTCGGATAGTAATGGCGAAAGTGGGTTGCCCATAGGCAGGCCATGTATTTGTTGATAATATTCATCGCCCCATCTAAAGTAGGTGGCTGTTATACAGAGACGTAACAGTTGGATGATATTGTCAGTGGTTAGGTTGGTGTCCAATGGGGTCTCTAATTCATTGATTTTCTTTTTAAGTATTTGGAGTGTCTGAGCTGTGGGGATATTAGTGAACAGGTCTACTACATCATAGGAAAGAATGGTGCCGGTTGGTGGGACTGATGCCAGTTTATTGCAAAAGTCGCTGGAGTCGGCAATGAAGGACTCTGCAGATTTTCCAAGTGGTGCCAAAAGACGGGTTAAGAATTTTGCTGTATTGTAATAAACTGAATCTCGGGAACAAATCAATAAGCGAGCCTTAACCGGGTTCTTATGAATCTTAATGGTGGCTCGTGCATATGGTGGTCTGGGGTGGGAGGGATTCAGATTATAGTACAGTGCTGGTGTAATCTGCTTTTTGTCTTTCAATGAGGTGAGAAGTTTCCGCAGCTTGGTTTCATGAATGGCTGTGGGATCTTTCCTGATTCTTTGGTATGTTTTGGTGTCTTGAAGTAGGTTGTTCACAGTATCCACATAGTCATTGGTGTCCATAATCACAGTAGCTTTACCTTTGTCAGCAGGGATGATGGTGATGTTGGACTCTGCTTTCAATTCTTTTAGGGCAAGCTGCTGGGATTTGGATAGGTTATTGGTTTGAGGTTTAGCTTTCAAAAGAATGTTCGAGATCTGATGCCTGAGATAATCCACCTTGCCACCTGGTGCCAGTTGACGTAAACCCTTTTCTATATTTGTAATGTAATCATCATGATTCTTCGGTCTAGATACAGGAATGAATTTTAGGCCTTTGGATAACAGAGTGATTTGGTCGTCGGAGAGATTAGTTGAACTTAGGTTAACAACTGTTTTAGTGAGGTACTCATCAGAAGCAGACTTGTTGCTTTTGGTGAGCGTAGGTTGTTGTCTTGATTTTAAATTGTTGAATTTTTTAATGTGCCTAGTTTTCACTTGTTCATCAAGTACGCAGTTAGCTTTGGTTTGCATAGATCGTATGGATTTATAATCTTCCGGGGACAGTAAGAGTTCAAGTTCTGCTTGTTGTTGACTAATTAATTTTAACCCTTTTTGTTTCTCGTTTCTAAAGTGCCGAATTCGTTCTTTGACCAGACAGTTACCGGCTTTCCGTAGAATATTATAAGCAGCGGCAGACTGGACTGGTGTTTTGGGGAGTAATCCATTGGGAATAATGGCACTATCTCTGCATCGCATTAAAAATGTCAAATTGTTGCATAATCTAATGTACTTGCCCTCTGATTTCACAATCTGGTTCATTAATCTAGTAGCCACATCTCCATATTGATGACGTATATCTTCTTTGATTGGCATTTAGTAATTGAACATATAACACAAGGTACAATTTTATGGATACACAATTACTGAGTTTGATACTAAGCGACGTTTCGACGAGGATACTCTCGTCTTTATCAAGCAAATGATACACAAATGTGAATAGTAGGGAAATATATACAGAATATGCAACAAAGATAAGAATAAATACAATTAAAGTTTAACACCTTTGATTAGGGGCCATTAAGGACTAATCCCACACAACGGATTTTAATTTATTATTTTATTTTTCTTTACACATGCATCAGCGATCACTCTTGTTCCCCTAATCAAAGGTGTTAAACTTTAATTGTATTTATTCTTATCTTTGTTGCATATTCTGTATATATTTCCCTACTATTCACATTTGTGTATCATTTGCTTGATAAAGACGAGAGTATCCTCGTCGAAACGTCGCTTAGTATCAAACTCAGTAATTGTGTATCCATAAAATTGTACCTTGTGTTATATGTTCAATTACTAAATGCCAATCAAAGAAGATATACGTCATCAATATGGAGATGTGGCTACTAGATTAATGAACCAGATTGTGAAATCAGAGGGCAAGTACATTAGATTATGCAACAATTTGACATTTTTAATGCGATGCAGAGATAGTGCCATTATTCCCAATGGATTACTCCCCAAAACACCAGTCCAGTCTGCCGCTGCTTATAATATTCTACGGAAAGCCGGTAACTGTCTGGTCAAAGAACGAATTCGGCACTTTAGAAACGAGAAACAAAAAGGGTTAAAATTAATTAGTCAACAACAAGCAGAACTTGAACTCTTACTGTCCCCGGAAGATTATAAATCCATACGATCTATGCAAACCAAAGCTAACTGCGTACTTGATGAACAAGTGAAAACTAGGCACATTAAAAAATTCAACAATTTAAAATCAAGACAACAACCTACGCTCACCAAAAGCAACAAGTCTGCTTCTGATGAGTACCTCACTAAAACAGTTGTTAACCTAAGTTCAACTAATCTCTCCGACGACCAAATCACTCTGTTATCCAAAGGCCTAAAATTCATTCCTGTATCTAGACCGAAGAATCATGATGATTACATTACAAATATAGAAAAGGGTTTACGTCAACTGGCACCAGGTGGCAAGGTGGATTATCTCAGGCATCAGATCTCGAACATTCTTTTGAAAGCTAAACCTCAAACCAATAACCTATCCAAATCCCAGCAGCTTGCCCTAAAAGAATTGAAAGCAGAGTCCAACATCACCATCATCCCTGCTGACAAAGGTAAAGCTACTGTGATTATGGACACCAATGACTATGTGGATACTGTGAACAACCTACTTCAAGACACCAAAACATACCAAAGAATCAGGAAAGATCCCACAGCCATTCATGAAACCAAGCTGCGGAAACTTCTCACCTCATTGAAAGACAAAAAGCAGATTACACCAGCACTGTACTATAATCTGAATCCCTCCCACCCCAGACCACCATATGCACGAGCCACCATTAAGATTCATAAGAACCCGGTTAAGGCTCGCTTATTGGTTTGTTCCCGAGATTCAGTTTATTACAATACAGCAAAATTCTTAACCCGTCTTTTGGCACCACTTGGAAAATCTGCAGAGTCCTTCATTGCCGACTCCAGCGACTTTTGCAATAAACTGGCATCAGTCCCACCAACCGGCACCATTCTTTCCTATGATGTAGTAGACCTGTTCACTAATATCCCCACAGCTCAGACACTCCAAATACTTAAAAAGAAAATCAATGAATTAGAGACCCCATTGGACACCAACCTAACCACTGACAATATCATCCAACTGTTACGTCTCTGTATAACAGCCACCTACTTTAGATGGGGCGATGAATATTATCAACAAATACATGGCCTGCCTATGGGCAACCCACTTTCGCCATTACTATCCGAAGTATTCATGACCAGGTTTGAAACTGATGCATTACAGACTTCTCCCATCAAACCCCTTTGTTGGTATCGGAAAGTCGATGATGCATTTGTGGTCCTCAACCAAAACGACAACCCAGACACGCTACTCCAACATCTGAACAGTCGACAAACGAGGATAAAATTCACGATGGAAACAGAAACGGATGACAGTCTCCCATTTCTTGATGTCTTAGTGACTAAATCTGACAACAAATTCTCCACTGCTGTTTATAGGAAACCAACTCACACTGATCAATATATTCACTATAATTCAAATCATTCACATCAAATTAAGAAATCCATCATCACCACTCTAACCAGACGCGCCAACAATATTTGTGATGAAGTAAGTTTACCCGCGGAATTAGAGCATTTAAGGAACGTCTTCGTAAACAACAACAATTACCCCACCCAACTAGTCAATGACGTCATCGACACCACCATAGAGAACCAACACATGCCAAGAACGCCAAACACTGACCACTCCGGAATCAGAATAACCATCCCGTTCCACGGCAAAATCTCTTACCAGATCAGAAGGTTGATGAAACAAGAAGTGGGCATAGACGTGACCTTCTCTAGCGGCAGAACCATACAGAATTTACTGCAAGCCAATGGTAGATCAACACAGACCAACCCCCCACAGCCCAAAGGATGCATTTATGAAATAACATGCTCGTGCAAGGAAAAATATGTAGGGGAAACGAAACGTCCACTTGATGTACGAATAAAAGAGCACAAGTCACTAGCTTCCACCAATCCCTCAGCAGTAGCAGAGCATATTATTAACAACAGTGATCATACAATCTTGTGGGACCAAACCAGAACCCTTGCAGTACATCATCACCAGAAGAAAACCAGGAAACTTCTTGAGGCCATCAATATAAAGCGCATCAAGCCCAAGTTAAACCGGGATGTCGGACTATTTATACCAAGGGCTTATGACCAACTTATAAATTAATTCCAATACTTTATTTCTATTTCAGGACTTATCCGGTTTTCACAGTCTAATTACACATCGTACATATCTTAATTTTCAGCACTTATCCATTTTACAGTCGGGGGATATTTTTCACAATTTTTTGGTTTCAGTTTATTGAAAGAATATATTTTTTGTTTCCCCCATCCAAATTAAGTCTAATAATAGGTTTCTTTCATGATTTTCAGCTTACAGAATTAACACAATTCAGTGATTATCCAGTTTTACAGTCTAATTATATACTTTACATACCTTTATTTGCAGTGCTTATGCAGTTTTACAGCCATAATATAAATATATTTCACATGATTGACCTTTAATACATGGAAATAATATATTTACGGTTTCTTTCTTCCAGATTTATACTCTGATAATAAGTTCTATCCCTCAGGACTTCCAGCTTATTGATTCTCATACTTTTCTTCCTTTTCAGTGGTTATCCAGTTTTTTCACAGTCTAATCATACATTTTATATATGTTTCTTTGCAGTACTTAACCAGTTCTTACAGTCTAGAGATATAACACACAATCCTCGATTTTCAGTTTACTGAATCAATATATTAGAACATCTTTCATGATTTTTTGGACTTTCAATTAATATATTTTATATTTTTTATTTCTGAATTTTAATTTATTATTTTATTTTTCTTTACACATGCATCAGCGATCACTCTTGTTCACTTATGCGTACAGACTTCTCTATATATTATTGTTTATCTATAGCTCAGGTTAATTGGTTTTCCATTAATAGTGTTAATACACTGATCTTTTTATAAATAATAGCAATCGCCTTCTTTTAATCCCTGTAAGAGCTTTCCGTTGTGTGGGATTAGTCCTTAATGGCCCCTAATCAAAGGTGTTAAACTTTAATTGTATTTATTCTTATCTTTGTTGCATATTCTGTATATATTTCCCTACTATTCACATTTGTGTATCATTTGCTTGATAAAGACGAGAGTATCCTCGTCGAAACGTCGCTTAGTATCAAACTCAGTAATTGTGTATCCATAAAATTGTACCTTGTGTAATATATTTACAGTTTCTAATATTTTGACATAATGTTTCTAAAACAAGGTTAAAAAGGTTTGAGCTACTTGGATCCCCCTGTCTAACTCCTTTACTTACTAGGAAGTGCTTCGTTGAGAAACCATTGTTCATAACAGTACATGTAATATTATGATAAAGGGTCTTAATCCACCTCACAAAGTTTTTTTGAAAGCCAAAATATCTAAGCACTGAAAATAGATAATTATGATCAACACTGTCATAGGCTTTCTGAAAGTCTAATGCTAATAATATGCCAGTGATTTTTTTCTGGGCTGCTAGAGTAAAACAGTCACTTATTATCCTGGTATTTTCCTGTATGTGTCTACCAGGCACAAAGCCTGTTTGATTTGGATGAATGAGGTCGTTAAGGAATGGTTTTAGTCTTATGGATAAGGATTTGCTTAAGATTTTTACATCTACGTTAATTAAACTAATTGGTCTCCAGTTAGTTAGTTGTGTTTTATCTTTTCCGGATTTTGGAATTAATTTTATTACTGACTGTCTCTGCGAATTAGATAAGGTTCCATTTTCGAAGGCACAGTTGAATGAATTAAGTACATGGACCCTTACAAGTTGCCAGTGTTTTCTGTAGAATTCAACAGTAAGTCCATCGTTACCTGGTGTTTTGTTATTTTTGAATGATTTGAGGGCAGTTTGACATTCACAATCACTAACCTTGTGTTCAAATATGTGTGTTAAGTTGTCTTCAATTACTGGGTGTGTATTATCATTTATTATAAAAATATTTTGTGTTTGTATAGATTTATTCGTTTGTGAATACAATTTTCTGTAAAATTTATAAATTTCAAACTGAATTTTGTTAGAGTCTGAAATCATTTCGTTATTTTCATTCGTTAGTCTTTGAATAACCGTGTTTATTTTGTTTCTTTTTTCTATTCCAAGGAAAAATTTTGTATTTTTTTCTCCTTCTTCGTGCCACTGAATTTTTGCACGTAGGATTGCCCCTTTAGTTTCATTCTCATAGATATTGTTCAATTTAATTTTCACCTCGTCAATACGGTTCAAAATGTTTTCAATATTTTTTGTTACGTTGGCACTACCTAGTTTATTCTCGTAATGATAAAGTTCGTTATTCAGAGTTTCTTTTAATTTTCGCTTGATAGTTTGTTTACGTTTGCAGTACAGTATTGTTTCATGTTTAATTTTAAATTTGAGAAAATCCCATAGCCCCCCCTTATCATCTTGATCATGATATGAGCTACACCATTCTTCTATCGACTTTTTCAATAAGTTATAGTAATTGTTATCATTGTTTAAATCATTATTATAAATCCATAAACCTGGACCTCTTCTTTCATTCACGATAACGTATTCAATAAAGACTGCGGAGTGATCGCTTATTGTATTACGTATAATAGAGCAAGATTTTATAAAATTTTGAGTACTCTCTGATGTCAACCAAAAATCAATTCTACTCTGTGGTTTATTTTGTCGCCATGTAAATTGCCGCAGTTTTGGTTTTCGTATTCTGAATATATCTACTAATTCATATTCATTAATAAGTTCTTTTAAAGCTGCTAATCCCTTGGATTTTACTCTGTAATTACCCCCACTTCTGTCTAAGTTTGTATCTAACACATTATTGAAATCTCCTCCCACAAATATTATATCATATTCTTGGTTAGAAAGAGTTTTTGTAAGTGTATTACGTAATTTATTAAAATAAACATTTTGATCACTGTCGGATGTTGGACTGTATGTATTTACAAGAACTGTAATTTTTTCTTCAGCTTGTATTATTAATATAACAAAGTACCCATTTTCATCTGATATACTCTTAATGACTTTTGGTTGAAAATTCGAATTGAATAGTATTGAGGTTCCTGCAGAATTTGTTGAACCATGAGAGTAGTAAATTGTCCCACCCCATTCTCCTTGCCAAAAGTCTTCATCTTCCTTTGTACTATGAGTTTCTTGTAAGAATATTATTTGACCCTTTTGCTCTCTTAGCCATAGGTAGACTTTTTCTCTCTTTTGTTTATTTCGAAGTCCCCTGACATTAAGTGAGAGTGCCCTTATTCCTGCCATTTTAACGGACAATATTGTATTTTATAAATTATCTTCGAGATGTTATTTAAGGTAATATTGGGGTTTTTCATGGTTGTATATTTAATAATAATGTATATGTGATTGTATATTAATGTGTGTATATTATATGGTGCTTGTTGAAACTGGTTTGTTATAATTCGCGTTCGCTTCATCCTCCTAGGTTGTTAAATTGGAGAGATGTGTACAAGGTGTTTTATGCTATAAGTATAATTAACACAATCTATATTTTGTATTGATTATACCATTGCGCATGCCTATTCTTATTCACTATCTAGTGATAATGATATATGACATTACATGATATAAATACATAAATGATATAAATACATAAATGATATAAATATATAAACGATATAAATATAATAGTTCGTCCTTATTTTAGTAGTTATAATTGAATATTGGTGAAGAGATGTGTTTGTGGTGTCTCTGAATACGATATTTGATGTCCCACCATAGTCACCACCACCCTTGGGTTTCCTCGATAAGAGAGAAGCCTCACCTAATTAAATATATTCGTTGGATGATTATCACAAAAGCCTGTGACTGGTATTTACAAATTATATTTTAGTCCAAATTTCCAGTCTGTAGCGTACTAGCGTAACAATATTTGTGACTGGTTATTAGTGTTTGTACATATAACCGAATTGGGTCAATGCATGGTCATGTACGAGGCGTGTGTCAACAATAATATTTACATCATGCTTTAAAGATCCGTTGACTGTCTTCTTTGGTCAAAAGGGGCTGACATGAGTTTGTCTCGAAAATTTTCGAATAAGTTAATCTTGATTTTTACTCTTCCTTTAGATTTTGCATATACCTGACCATTGTAATACCACGATTTTTCTACACAGTCCATGTTATTAGCCCTATTCATTAAACTCAGATTGGATTTGGTAATGTCGTCAGTAAATTTCACGTTTTTTTCAGCTACTATTTTTTTGTGCATCATTAGGTTTCGTTTGGCTTCCGAATTCGACATTTTTACTAAAATCAGGCTAGGTTTATCGAAATCCCTGGAAGGGAGGGGGTGAATGGCTGTTATTTCAGTTGGTGATACCCAAACTCCAATATGCTTATGAACAAACTTCGTGAATGTTTCTTTCATAGGTTCGTCACTGTCGGGAAAATGTATGCCCGATACTCGGATATTGTTTTTACGAGAGTATTGCTCGTTGTAATTCGCCATGCTTATGGCTTCGTTTATTCTCTGTCTCTCAGTTTCGCTTGTTTCCTTCAATTCATTAAAGTCGGCCCTGAGTTTATCATTTTCCTTCCTTAAAAGCTCGTTTTCTTTCAGTGTAGTATCAAGTTTTTCGTGAATTGCGTTAAATTCTTCCTTGAAGCTTAACAAGACCGAACTAGTAATATCACTTACTATACTATTGTTTTAATATCATCTTTTGTTAACATATTATTTTTCATTATTGTGAGTTTATTGTTCATATCTGTCATTTCTGTAGCGTTGAGGCTTTGCCTTCTTTGATCAGTATCTATTTTCTTAAACGCTCCCCTAGTGCCCGACGACATTATTTTTTGCAGTGGTATGAGTTTTATTAATACTGTTCAACACGCGTGAGTCACTTTAACTCCCAGGTTTGTTATACAGTCACACTATACTATAACAATATACCCTGCTTGTCAATCTATAAATAGGTCAATATCTTCACTTTATAGAAAAAACTCACTTACAAGTTAACGTCTTTTCCGATCTTCTATATATATTTACTAGGTATTCACGGATATATATAGTGTATAGTTACCGATTTTTAGTAAATAGTTTCACATATTTTAAAGACTATTACATAAAACACCTGTACACATCTGTGTGTGTTGTTGTCAGTCCCACCCCTGAATCTACCGTGTTGTCTGGCATTAACGTTAGCATGACGCTCATTTACACGCCTCCAAACGCGAGCACACCTATCGGTGAAATCCAGAGTAAATATGGAAAATGAAATGAAATGGGGTTTAACGTCCTACTCCTAACCTGGGCTAATGAAGACGGGCATACGCCATACAGTGTGCTATGGGGGAAATTTTTGCCCGGACAGCAGCGCTGCGGCCTACTCTTATATCGAATTACAACTGTCAAGTGATCTTTTACATGCACGCCAATGTATACACGGGACCTCGGTGTTTCGTCCCCATTGACGATTACCTTATTTCTACGCTGCCTACACCATTGACGTCTGTTTGCCATGAGTTAATGGAGGAACAACACGCGGTCGTCGGGCATGCAAATGGGCTGCATGTAGCACGTAGACATTCACCATGCTGAAGACGTCTCGTTGTAAATTAAACGTGACACACTAAAGCAAACATACGCCAAACAGTAAATCTTATGCAAGAACCGACAGGAAAGCAAACTTGGATATGATAAAGAGCACGCAGTTGTTTTCATTAACCCTTCCTTGAAGTGTCAAATTTGAAAAAAAGGAACCCTTCCCACGTGTGTGGCGCTATTGTTTGTCGCACGTGTAGTTCAGTGGTTCTGTTGGAGCGATAAATTCATCTGTGAACATACTCTCAAAGCATGGCAAGTGTCAATGACTATTTATCATATCACAACCTGCATAGGTATTGTATTTCTATATCCCCGAATTTGAAGAGTATATTACAGAACATGGTAGGGTGCCCCGAGCTAAAAGAAATCTCGAAAACTATTTACAGTTATTGCACTATATATATACAAACAACAACCCCAGATAAGTCTTTATTATAAACTGTCAAGAAACTGTACCTGCGTGCTTTATTTCACAAGATATATTCATTCGACTGTACGGTAAAATACATTGTTTGGTGTACTAGCGGCGGACATTTGTATTTTGGGATTTCAATGTTGACAGAGTTATGTTTTCTTGGAAATTGAAAATTATGGATTTCTTTTCCGATAAGAATTAACCACCACTACCATTCGGGACTATTCGTTTAAATCGCAATTTGCTATCTAACAAAATCTGCTCCATGTATCGATTGGATTTCAGATCTCCAAGCATGCACAATACGGCTCTGTGTTTGGATCGGCCATTCCTGTGTAATTTATGTGTGCAGTCCTATTTACATTTGTTTAAGTTTTTATTGATACAATGGACCGATCTATTTATAGTTTCTATACCCATAGATGTGAACGTGCCTTTGTAAATTTATATTTGATGTCCCATTTAACCCTTGTGCGTACACATCGCGCGACAAATGTTGTCGGCAACAATTGGTAACCTGAGACCCCAAACATAAATAGGTTTTGGATGAATAATTGTATTCAAATACGATCAAACTACAGCTTCATATCAAGACTGAACAATAATCAATCAGACTAAAACAAATTATTTCACGTATTGTCACTCATGACATTCTCGCTAGACAATTATGAACCAATTTCTCACAAACGTTAATGATAGGGTCCTGGGGGGCCCGAAAAACCCCTCGTATAATGTTAGGAAGTATGTTTATTTCAGGAAAGTTTTATGGAATAATTAAAGGAATTAAATGAATAATGACAGACTAATTTAATCAATCTGAATGAAAAATATGCAATAGCTCATCAAGTTATATACAGATTTGAGATGTACTTTGACATTTTGAAGTTGGATTTGAATAAGTGAATACAAACTAGAAGATACATAATTAAGAACAAATTCATATTCGGGACCCCGTGCCTTATTGTATGATAGCATTTACACAAGAATAAATATACTGAATATATTATTATGTATTTCCTATAAATGAAATGAAATGGGGTTTAACGTCCTATTGTTCTGCTCCGAACTGGGCTAATTCCTATAACTTTATTGGGACGGAAAGCGATCGATTACATTAACAAAAACACATATCTTCGTGACCAGTATGTTAGATCTTCTTTCGTAACGGTATGTCAATCTATTTTCTGTTTTAAAATCACCAAGAAAATTTGTTATAGGCCTATGCTTGGTCATATAATTCACAAATTGCGGCATTTTATTTCTAATTTCAAAATTACGGATTTACTAATGGACCCAGCTATATCATCAAGATCTGCCAAAATAATTTGCGCAGATTTATCAGCCATATTTCGAAGACCAATAATCTTTGGCGTATGAGTCGAGTCAGCGGTTATTGCATATGTGTGCCGAATTTGGAGCCATATTTTGGTGTTTCGTCCGTATATAAAGTGGTGTTTTTTTCGCTGACTTTGGGGTTTCCGAAACATGTTTTAAAGATATACCGACGCGCTCACATGATATTATTTGGACTGTAGTTTTTGTTGGAGTGTAATTACATTTGAGTCCCACGACAGCAAAAAATGAGGTTATAACCGCGTCGACGTTCATACAAAATTACTTCTTCCACACGTGGTTGGGACTTATTATTAGCCTTCGTGTGAATCAATTCTTTTAATGTCTTCCTTAGTCGATTTGTTAAACTGAAAATTGTTTTTTTTTATACCTATTGATCCTACTTACTAAATACCTATTTTTCCTATTTAATTTGGCCAAAGTCGAATCGACAGATGTCTGTGTCTCTCTATTAATTAAATGTGTCTTGCTGGTATCTTTCGATGGTGTATTGTCCACTATCCCGGGAACAAGGGGGCTGTCGAGATAATCGTTATATACTATTCAAAAAAAGTAGGGGATATTTGATTTTGGGGGCATAATACTAAAATATGCAAATGACTACGAAAAAAGTCACTATAGAACCTAACAGAAGAAACATTTCCAGTTACATGTGACGCCCAAACGCACCAATAGCTACCGCATGGAATGCTGGTGATGCTTGGGATCATCATGGGGGTCCAACCCAAGATTTGCACGACTCTGACCTTGACTGTTACAGTCATTGTGGCATTGAATTCCAGGGTGGAAACATCAGTTTAATTGTTTTAGTGACCAGAAAACAAATTTTGATATGCGTCGGCTTACCCAAAATGAAAGGTTACGCGCCCTTGGCATGCTACAGATCGGCACAACACAGGCGGTTGTGGCGCGGACGATGAATGTTTCTCAGTCTGTTATAAGCAGGCTATAGTCCAGATACCGTGATACACAATCTGTACAGGACAGACCACGCTCTGGTCGACCAAGGGCGACAACTCAAGCCCAGGATCGATTTATCCGTACCTTGGCCTTGAGAAATCGTGTCATCACAGCAAATCAGATCAGCGCTCGTCTTCAAACAGACACTGGTGTGAGAGTGAGTGGCCAGACGATTCGGAATCGACTGCATAGGGGTCACCTTCGCGCCCGACGTCCTCGCGTGATCCCTTGTTTGAGAGATCATCACATTCAGGCAAGATGTCGTTGGTGTAGGGATCGTCAACACTGAGATAATCGACGCTGGAGCAATGTGATGTTTTCAGATGAGTCAAGGTTCACTGTTGATTTTTTGGACAGACGTAGGAGGGTGTGGCGTCGTCGAAACCAGCGCTTCCAAGACGTTAACGTCATCAGACATGATCGATTTGGGGGTGGTTCTGTTATGGTGTGGGGAGGCATCACAGTTGCTGGAAGAACGGCTTTACATGTTGTTGCAGGGCGTGTTACAGGCCAGTACTACCGGGACAACATCTTGGCAGTCCATGTTGTGCCGTTCGCACGACGTCATGGCCGCCGTTTCATCTTCCAGGATGACAACGCAAGATGTCACAGGGCCAGGATCGTTACAGGTTACCTCCAACAACAGAACATCACCACATTACCTTGGCCAGCACTGAGTCCCGACCTTTCCCCCATCGAGCATATCTGGGACATGCTTGGACAGAGGTTACGTCAACGTCAACAACGTCCTGCCAACTTGCTGCTGCGTTGCAATAGGAATGGGACAATCTGGACCAAAATGACCTTAGACGTCGCATTAGGAGTATGCCACGTCGGATCAATGCTTGTTTGGCAAACAGAGGAGGATTTACCCGTTACTGACTTTGTTGTGATGCTGTGGTAACTTTGCTGTTTGACCCCGGGTATCATTTTACCCTTATAATGGTCAGTCTGTGCCTTACTTAGTCTAACGATCATTTGGAATAAATCGATGAATGTGAACTTCATTTCATTTTGTCATTTGTTTCTTCGTCAGTTTCATTAGGTGACTTTAATAACACTTAAAAATCAAATATCCCCTACTTTTTTTGAATAGTATATAATTTTGTATATGTTTACCTAGCCTTTGTCTTCAGTCTGACCAGTGTCTTTCGAATACCGTTGTCTTCAAACGTCACACTGACGTCATGTAAAGCAGTAATTATAGACTGGCGCTCTGTATTGGTCGGAAATTTATTAACGGTACCTAGTACTAGCCTGTAGTTCTTGCAAAGGCAAATTTTATTATTGTGCCGAGATCATAGTTATCGCCCGAACCACTGCTGGATAGTAATTCATCGTTGGACGTCATGTCTGCTAATTGAATCGATTGACAACAATTTTAAAAAGACCGTCGGTCAATTCCTTAACAAAATAAAAAGATTTGTTTCCCCTTAACCCTAAAAGCAAGTAGCCTCGAGCAGAAATCTGGTCAATCGAGACTACATTTCGCTTCGATAAATTCCCGGTCGCAAATTTAAAAATACGAAACAATTGTTATATTTCCTAATTTGGTATAACACATCTAGGCCAGTACAACGACGATTTCACGAACCTTTCAAAATTAAAAGAAAAATACCGGTTGTACTCTAATCTTTTCCAAAACGTGTCATTAGGAGATGTTAAATCGCCGAAACTAAACGACAGCACTCTGTAAATAAATAGCGAATTGAAAAATAAAAACGACAATCATTTTTAGAATTTTTAACGTAGTTAGCGATCCAATAATATTGAAAGACAAACGCGTGATGAAAATATTTTTAACGTGTCTTTATTTACAATTTTATGTTGTGACAATACCACGTGCATGGCTGTATACAGTGAATATTTGGTCCGTGCACGTGCTCCCATTGTGCCCGAGCCTGTTTCGTCATCATTGAGAAATTCGTCTTGGCAGAGTAAACACCTCTCGAGGTAAGACAAACTTTCTTAGAGAGCTCGAGGCACCCTAAACATGGTGCAATAGATGGGTGTCAGCATAATACATTGTTTATCATACAGCGCGCGCACGCTAACCATTCAGCCCCCCCCCCCCATTTTTAGTCCAATAATAGAACATATCTCTATTGTTAGTCCAATACAACGACATATATTTTTAGAATTACAGGACAATTCAGTTTGGTGTCATTATACAGGGTTATATACATACTAGTCCCTTTGTTGTGACTCGGGTGTTCAAGTTGCTGATCAAACTGTAATGTGCTGTTTTAGCACGTGCACAGGTGATCATTTGAGGAAAAAGAAGTGTTCATCTTGATGAACCCCCCTAACATACTAACCCTGTGATTGTAGAAAATAGACCATGCATGTTCATGTTGATGAACACCCCATGATATTAACCCGGTGATACTAGAAAATAGACCATGCATTTTTACGAGTACACTGTATGAGAAATAACAAACACCGTGTTAATTAAAAATATAAATTAATAATAAATAAATATGCTATCAAGGATTTGATGGAAGTAGCTTTATAGTTGGTGAAATAGTAACATTAGTTACAACACTCATCCAATAGTACGAAACAAATATACACCAAACTCAGTGAACTGGGATAAATTGTTGTTTGTCCCTTTTTCAAAATAATTTTAATCTTTCCTTTTGGATGTCTATTCTAACTAATATACCATTCCCGCATTTTTTTACATCTTTATATGGTTAGTTTATTCTATAGCAGACGAATCATGAAACTTAAATAGTGCAGTATACTCTTCTACAATAGAAATGAAAACATCAAGAATATCACTGCAAATCGTATTCCGTTAAAACAGCATACCGTTCTCACTAAATTAATATTAAATTATCTCTTGGACTAGGGGGGATTTTAAAAAAAAAATGTGTAGAAAACCTGAAATCTACAAATAGACATTTATCGGTATACCAATTTCCGAAAATTGTTTTTCAAAACCCTGACATTTGCCTTGATCTGATTGGTATGCATCGTATATGAACAGGTACAAACTTGCTATATTTGTAATACCATGGGTCGTCTGTCAGACGTGGAGAGCGGACCTTGGGAAAACCGGTCGCCACCTCCGGCGTGTAACCCATGCATCGTTTCTTACTACATATTCTGGACCAGCCCATGATCGTCTAGTATTATTTCTAGGCCGGATATGTAATTTCTTAACTGGTTAGAAAGTATCTTTAAATGTCATTCTGACATTCCCCCATTAATGACGACTTCACGTTGTGTTTCAATATACTGCATCTTCAATAATTTCAACCACAGGAACAACAAATACCACATTTCGGTTCTACAGTTTTATATATCAAGCTGCTTACAGACGGTACAATGTATATCACATTACAATAAAGTCATTCTCTGAAACCTCATACAACCAGACTCGAACGAATCTGTGGATAGAGAAACGTTACATCCTCTCCCTTCAAGAACTACATGGCTGTCTGCCATAGCGCCCAAATCCAGTTACTTGTATATGCCTAGATTTCCGCTATTAATTATTCAATTGGTCAAATATCACGTAATTAATTATAATGATTGGTTAAAAAGCCCACCTTAAACATACCCTATACCATGCATACCATTACCAAATTTGGTCCGCAGACACTTTCCATTAATATGGCATATGATAAATGTGTTCATTAACCCTTAGTTCAATTCATGTATCATATCAGCACTGACTTCCCTTCTGTCTTCCTCACCATATGGGGGGTTGGGATGGCCTAGTGGACTAGAGTGCCGCGCTTCGACCTTTAGCTGGCCGGTCACCTCTGGCTTGCGGCTGTGGTTTCGAGCCCTGGTGTGAGCGTGTGTGGCATGGAGATAGGGGCGCCTTCTCAACCTCGTGGGTTTCCTCCGGGCACTCCGGTTTCCTCCCACTGCTAAAGACCCCTACGTGCAAGCGAATTATTGAAATAAAATGAAACCATATGTTAGTCCCAAAATGACCTAGTTTGTGTTGAGTGGACGTTAAACCCCATTTTTCTCTCTAACCAATTTAATTTGCATTTGAAATGAACTCATACCATAGCATATTTTGACAACGGTGAATAAATAATCAAGGTCCTAATATTATATTAGTAGCAGCGTAAGCAAATTCTATTGTAATATACAACAACGTAAACTGGTCCCTGAAAAAGATACCGATAATTATACTTTACAATGCGAGGCATCTACTTCATATCTGGAGAATATATCACTGCGCTAAATGTCGTCCATTTAAAACGCTCACGTGATCATTTTGGGGCGGGACTTATCGACTTGTAAGGTCAATGACGTATATATACTGCTATTTATACCCGAAGCACGTGGTTTATGTAAACAAATATGTCAAGTTAGCAAAATGTCGACTTCTGCTACTCCAGTAAAAGTGATATATAATATGTGCCAAGTGGTGATATTGCAATACAGTTTTTATCATTGTAAACTGCCTTAAGAGTTTCAATCTGTTTATCTTTCAAACAAGGTTAGATACTTATAAATTTGTCTTCGCAAACAAAGCCGCTTCTGTGAACGTATCTTTCATGGACGCCGCCATATTGAATAATTAGTGGACTATTTCGTGCTTTGGCTCTTATCTGTTTCACATCTTTCATACACACAACGGCTAAATTAACCTATTAAATTTCATTCAATATGAAAATAGAAGAGAAATAAATACTTCTAAAAATGTCTAAGCGCATACTTAGTGTTTTCGACTCAAATCGTCGATGTAGGGATTAAAATGACGATTAATTAGGTTTAGACCCGTTCTCAGGCCAAGCAGAGTTTGGTATGACCGTTAATACATGTATATCGTGATATCAGGTTAACCAGATATATAGACGTGGTTTACCAGGGCGTGTCGAGTCATTTAGATTGGACGAAAAAGCGTACCCCGTACAAGTTGGCGTGCATGTAAACGTACCATTGCTATTTAGAATTTAAAAATAGGATTAGGCATAACAGTGTGTGAGTTACATTCTTGACTCAAATACATTACAGTACAATATTTATTATCGAGAAAAGGTTTATAAAGTAGTCCGTAACTCAAAATCTTCGCCATTGAAAACACGAATGTTTTTGCAATTTAAATCAGCATTGGTGTTATGGTCTTACCTGGAAAAGATAGGCTTCTGATATCCAATATTTAAGACAAAATAAACATTTTACCGCTGGTACACGAATCGTGTACCATAATGCGTTTCGGCGCCATTTGTAACAAGGTGCTCAAATAATTAGGCTAGACATGTTCCACAAGTCTTGTTCAAACGGTGATAGCATATTTTTATTCGGAGAGCATGCGCAATAAATACTATCGGTGTTGACTGGAATAACCAGACGCTAGGAATTGTCTTTCGGTTGAGACTTCTGGCGTATTTCGCCGAAAATAACTGATGACAATTCACAGTAAAACAGAAACGATCGAATGTAAAACAGTTTATATAAATTCATATCACATTATTATATGTGTTGCGACCCATTTGTGCCAATTTATAGGTCCAAAATATTAGCGATTTAGCTCCTTTAAGTTACACAGTTGTAGCAATTATTTCTCATTTTAAGTAAAGGGACAAGTTGTTTTGTATATTTGGCATGGGAATGTTATATTATTATTTGTGTTTACATTAGTATTACTATAATAGATTATTTGTTTTTATATAAGCAATATTTTTTTCGTTTGAAATTGAATGTTGATCACTCTACATATCTATTATTATATTACACAGAAGAAAATATTCTATTTATGTACCCAAGATCCTAACCTTAGCAAAACCGCTTTCAATTTTCATTGCTTGATATTAAATACAATTGAAAATTAAATTTAAAAAAATATTGTTCCTGATGAAGCCATGATGCCAGAAATCATCATTAATTACTGAATCAGTAATAGATCAATAGTTGATTGTTTAGAAAAAACAATGTTTTATATATTTTCTGTGTCTGTGTATTTGTAAAAGTTTTGCATACCGGTATTTGATATGAAAAAAAGCCAATGAATGTGTTTTGAATGGGTCAACATGAAAGAAAATATTAACATGACACACTTATCAAAAAGCTCTACCAGTTTACAAAATAATCGAGGTCTACAATACAAGGGACATTACTCTCCTTAGCAATCAGGGCTCAGACTAGTAATTATTTGTCCATTGACGTCAATGTTAAATGGCTGTAACATCAGAGGCTGTAGCATTTTGCTCAACATTCCGTTGGTTCCAATCTTTATAGGCACAATGGAGACCACATTTGGCAATCTCCTCATCATAAATTTGTAGGGGGTTGACCATTTAGATTTTTTGCTACGAGGATTTGAAGTTGACTGGGGAAAAATCTCACTTCCGACACAATGATTGCTCTGCAGAAAGACACTTTACACCCCCTATCCCTCCGCTGTAATATCAACAATATTACCCAAAACTGCTATGAAATCTCAAATCTGATCCCTTTTCTCCAATTCTAGACCAAAAAGTCAACCTAAAAATGCAGGAAAAGGGGAGAAAAAAATTAAGGGAAAAATGGTCTATTAATAACTGGCACTACATAGTCTTAGTCCATACACCGCCCCTGGACAACTGTTTGATTTGTTGGATGGGGGTAGCAGGTGTGCGTGTGTGGAAGGGATGGGGGTAATCTGGCGGGAAATGAGTTCACGTTGATTTAAATGATGATTTTCTTAGAGCTCGGTAAAAACATTACTTTTTAATTCCACTGCACATCTCTAAATATGTGTATCAGATTACCATTGTATGGGGGGGGGGGGCAGAAACCACTTGGTTCAAAATTGTCCTGAAAAGTGCTTTCTCGTGTTTTTCGTTCAGTACCAATATTGTCATTCAAAAAAAATGGCTGATCAACAGCTCGCATGTATTCTTTGAATATGCTTCAGATACCCATTCACATTGTAAATCTTCATTCCAGCCTTGTATCGCAGGGTCATCTTGTTCGATTATTGGTTTTGCAGCCTGTCTCCATATTGTTGCAACGCAAAATAATTATTGCGTTTAATGTGCAGCAAAAGACTACCCAGGCAAGATGGTAATAAAGAAAGAAAGTTTTGTTATTTTTCATCACAATTAAAATTCATCCCAGCTCTTTAAAAATTGTTAGAAAGTTGAAAAAGAAAGACAGATAGTCATTACCACTGAAAGCATTACCATAGGCCGAGATATTAATCTTGATCGGATCAAAATATATCAAGATTAGTATTGAAAGTGTCGAGAATATCTTAGAACTGACAACCAACCACGAGGACACCAAAATATCTTACCTTCCCCTCTTCGCATTTCAAATTAATGGAGATGCTGAAAAATATTGTATTTTGCATTCTTGCTCGGGCGAAATAGACATCCCAATCATTCACTTGCAAACGATGATCCAAATATACAAATTTGATCGATAACGAGGCGAGTAAAGGAAGAAAATATCGTGAAAGGCGACTTACATCAGTAGATGACGGTAGAAAAAAAGATGTTCTGGGTGAAAAAATAACAGACCTTTCTTTATTACCACTTTGCCGTATGTAAGATTTACAACGTGAATTGGTTTCTGGAACAAATCCAAATGATATGAACTTTCGATTTTAAAATCATCTGATGAGGACTATGAATAAACTAATAACTAAACATGCTACCCCCACCCCACCTTCCCAGATATCAAAACAGTTGTCCAGGGGTATCATAAACACTTATTTAAAGATGGACAGTCCTAGAAATGTATGTTTTATTAATATATTATGTCAACATTACATTCTCCCCACCCCCACCACACCTACACGCCTATTGTAGACATTGGACCCCTTATATCTCGAAAACACCCCCTCAAACAACTGATCACCACCCATATTCGGAATCTACGCAAAAAAACTGGTCTAGAACAACGTGGTCTCATAAATTCACAGCTCGGGTGGCGATTCCCCCCAACCCCTTCAGCCACCAGACTAGTTCTACTGTTCTTCTCCGTCTGGGCTAATGGAGACGGGGATACGCCAGACAGTGTGGTGTAAGAGAAATTTTGCCCGAATAGCGGCGCAAAAGCATACTCTTATGTCGAATTCCAACTACTAAGAGTTCTTTTACGTGCACGCGAATGTATTTCGTCTATTTATAGAAAATCTCTCTGTGTCTCTTTTCTCCCCGTTTGCATGCCCATTTTTGTTGATTTTTTTCTTTGGTCTAGACTAGAACGGACGAAAAGGGTTCGAATTAATATTTTCTGTCAGGTTTTGGTAAATATTCATGATTTTAAGGCGGAAGGATAACGGAGTTATCAGGTTGGCTACGGTGATATGTACGGCAACTAGTTACATGTTTTAGTATATGCTTCTTCAAGTTTGGGTATCTCAAAGAGTCGAGAATAATCATTGAAGCCAATGGGGAAATTAATGGTGGTCTGCCTCCAAGTGGCGCGCTCCAATAAACAGAGTTAGTTCCCTTCCGTCATTCGCCATCAAGACAATTTACTCACTTGGGATACCATTACCTTTACCGTGACAAATGAAATGGGGTTTAACGTCCTTCTCTTCTGCACCTGACCCGAGATAATGCAAGACGGGCTTACGCCATACAGTGTGCTATGAGGGTAATTTTTGCCCGGACAGCGGCGCTACGGCCCACTCTTGTATCGAATTCCAACTGCCACGGGATCTTTTACGGGAACGCCAATGTGTACACGGGACCTCGGATTTTCGTCCCATCCGAATGGCTAGACAGGTTCCCCTTCTGCATCACTGACAAGGGGAAACCACGCAGAAAATCGAGATGAACTTTCTCGGCTAATGCAGGGATCGAACACCCGACCTCCAGGCTAGCGAGCCAGCGCCTTACCCACTCAACGACTGCGATTCCCTTTTTACCGTGACATTTTACCGTGACATAATAATAATAATATAAACACAAATGATACTATAACATTATGACAATAAAACTTTCCCCAGACAAATACACAGCACATCTTTTCTCTATTACTTTCTCTATTACTTAAAAACAGTAAAAATTAGACATTAATAAACTTATTAAATAATACTATAACATTATAATGACAATAAAACTTTCTTCAGACAAAAATATACAACAAAAATATACAACACATCTTTTCACTTTTACTTAAAAAGAATAAAAATGGATACAAATTTTCCGGGTAATAAATATTTTACTATTTGAGTTAAGATTGTTGCTCATACGCTTTTATCCCTACACTTATTTCAAATTCTGACAAGGTTTCTTTAACGTGCACACTAACATATACACAGGATCACGATTCTCCGTCCAATCTGAACGACTCGACACCTTTCCTTGTCAGGCCTCCGTCCTGCACCACCGACAAGGATAAAACGCGCTGGCAAACCACTTTTATATGTCTGGTTAACCTGATATCATGATATATGTTTATCCAGGTCAGTTCAGGGTGTTGTGTATTACACAAGACGTTGCTTGTGCAGCTACAGATGTTCTCAAAGATCTTCACAATAAAATAGGTCAGGCCCCGAAATACAACACGCTGGATAATCACTTCTATATGTTTTATTAACCTGTTATTATGGTTTTTATTAGGGCCAGTTCAGGGTGTGGCTTGTACAGCTATAGATGTTCTCAAAGATCCTCACAATAAAATAGGGAGATTAGTTAACGAGTTGGTAGTTATCACTATAATAGTTAAAAACTAGCTAATGTAGATATTACTTTAAACGTGGCATAATGTTACTAAAGATGGGAGATTAGATAACGAGTTGGTAGTTATCACTATAATAGTTAAAAACTAGCTAATGTAGATATTACTTTAAACGTGGCATAATGTTACTAAAGATGGGAGATTAGTTAACGAGTTGGTAGTTATCACTATAATAGTTAAAAACTAGCTAATGTAGATATTACTTTAAACGTGGCATAATGTTACTAAAGATGGGAGATTAGATAACGAGTTGGCAGTTCTCATTATTATAGTTAAAAACTAGCTAATGTAAAGGTAATTTTCTGAAAAATTTCAATCAAATTGATCCACAGAACTTAGAACTAAGCAAATGAACGTTCCGCTTAGCCCCGGTCATTATTAATAAAGTCGGTAAGACAAAACTAGTAGTCTCGGTTATCCATTCAATCGGTAAATCACGAAGGAAAATATTGCAGCAGATCGAACTACAATCCAACTAATATCCCATGCTAGGCTCGACATCGAGAGTTGATTATGGTTAATTAATGTCTAATTAATAGTTTTTATAACTTTTAAGACCTAAAGAAAGACCTACAATAGACAGATTTTGCTCTTGCATAACAAATAACAAACTTTCTCCAGACACAAATATACAACACATCTTTTCCCTTTTTTACTTAAAAAGAATAAAAATTGATACATTTTCTCGGTAATAAATATTTTACTATTTGAACATACTTAAAGCAAACGCCGTGACTCAGCGATCATTTGCGACCATGGAGACCACAGTACGATATCTCGCGTTTCCACCGCGCTTATGGTGATCTACCACAGCACGATATCTAAAGTTTCCACCACGCATATGGCGATCTTGACTCGCTCTGAGATCATTTTTTGTCGCAGTAGAAGCCTAGTAAGGATGCAGCCCCGGTCTGACGGGGGTATTACCAGATAAATATATACACCACAATTTAATATATAATAGCTATGACAATATTTCTTTACCAGATAAATATATACACCACAATTTAATATATAATTTGTATTAACAACCGACAATGGCGAAGCTAAAACACCATCAACTTTTCTCCTTGTGAATAAAAGGGGTAAAACTTAATGCAAATGCAGAACTAAAACCTTTTCTCGGAAATAAATAATGTATTGTCAATTGTTTTGAGTCAAGATTGTTGCTCGCACATTTAACGTGCACGCTAACATGTACATATGATCCCGTTTCCCCATTCATTCTGAACAAAGCGCTACTATTCCTTTTCAGGCCTTTGAAAGGATACTATAATGAGGTTATCTTTTTATTGGGAAAACCTGTTTTTCCGAGAAACAGTAAAAAAGGGGGTAAAAATCACGATATTTGATATGAATGAACCATTCACAACACGTTAAAGTAGTGATAAGCCAAGGACAGACAATATCATATACCATCATTAATCAGCTTTACTCTGGACAAGAGTACAAATTAGATGATTATTGATGATATTAAATGATATACTCGACCTCTGATAGGTGGGACTCAACAAGATAAATCCCCAGATGCTTCTCAAGGCACGTCTGTAAGCGGAGCTTTCCATGTAATACCCCACCCCACTACCCCAGGAAATTTGAAAGATTTGTCAAACGCGAAACGTGATAATGAGAAGCTAGCATTAAAGGAGCTAAATCGTTAATGGGTCGCAACGCATATAATAATGTTATCTGGTTGTATATGGACTGCTTTACATTCAATTGTTTCCATTTGACTCTAATTTCAAATCAGGGGTGTCCAGCGAAATACGGCATTAGTCTCAACCGAATAGAAATTTGATCGTCTGCTTATTCCAGTCTATTGCGCATGTTTTCCAAATAATGGTAAAATGTTTATTTTGTCTTAAATATTGGATATCAGAAGCCTACTTTTTCAAGGTAACAACATCAATGTTGATTTTTATTAAGCTACTTTAAGCTATCGTTTCACCTCACTGGTTTGCATGAATAAAGAGATTATGCTCCGTCACATGCATAAAAACGAAATCAATTCAGTACAAATTCGTGTTATTCACTTACAAGGAAAGTTAGTGTTTTATTAGATTTCGGGCACTTTATTTCCTTAACTAGATGCACTAATAATTATTTTTGTTTTCACTTTACCCGCCTGCCCGAAAAGTCAAGTTGCCCGAACTGGTTTTTTTTCTGGTGTGTGTATTGTGACAGTATTGGGTCTTTAATCAAGTTTTGGATGACAACACCGGTGTAACTTCAAATAATACTTTTATTCTGCTTCTTCTATATCAAGTACAAACTAACTTGTCTTGAGAGAGCCATGTCTTAGATTGGCACAAATGTGCCACATCCTAGACGCTCTCCCCTCGACTATTCTCTTCGAGACATGCCTAGTCCCATGGTAACCTTTAGACGTCCCCGCCTAGACTCGACTCTCTGCGTCTTTGACTGGACGTGACTCTAGGCGCCCATGGCCTCCGCTCCTTCCTATCTACTTTTTATTTCTCTTATAAACCCTTTCTAGACAGACAAAGCATGTCAAAAGATAAGACATTATTATGTCTATTAGATTTAACACATTTTAGTAGAGTTTGCCTATCAGACAGAAATTTAAATAAAACAGACCAAGCTCAAGTTTGTTACATCGACTGGGCTTATGAAGGCGGGACTGGGGAATATTTATAAAAAATATACAAAATTGTAAATGGGTTTAGGCCAAAAAGTTAGTAAGATTAATACTAAAACAAATTTTGAATTAAGAATACATGTTGTTAGTTCTTGGTCTGATGGCAATGACATTTTTGATTTGATGGATGACACGTCCGCCCAACCAAGCATCAAAGAAGTGCTGGTGGAAATTCTTAGAAGTCGAGATAGACGTGCGACTGACGGGATACTCTACTTTGAAGAAAGGAATGACCAATAGAAATCCATGATGAGAAGTTAAAGTGGAAACTGAAGTTTATAAATTAGAGAGAAATGGAATGAAATAAAGTTTAACGTCCTACTGTTCTGCTCTGACTGAGCTATTGAAAACAGGCATGCGCAATGCAGTGTCTTATGGGGACATTTTGCCTGGGCGGTAGCACTATGGTATACTCTTATATCGAATTCCAACTGCC
This sequence comes from Patella ulyssiponensis, assembly GCA_963678685.1. Taxonomy (NCBI): domain Eukaryota; kingdom Metazoa; phylum Mollusca; class Gastropoda; family Patellidae; genus Patella; species Patella ulyssiponensis. The sequence continues at coordinate 96,599,842 of OY783225.1, forward strand.
AAGCGATCTTTTACGTGTACAAAGGACTCGGATTTTTCGTACCATCTGAACGACTAGACAACTGTCCTTGTCAGGCCCACCGTCCTGCATCACTGACAAGAGGAACCCCACCGGAAAATCTTGATGAACTTTCTCGGCCAATGCACCGACCTCCAGGCTAGCGACCCAGCGTCTTACACACTTGGCCACCGTGAAACCCCTAAGTCAATAGAGAAAGTAAGTTGGGGAATTGTGAACTTTCTCGGCCAATGCAGGAATTGAACACCCGACCTCCAGGCTAGCGAGCCAGCGTCTGACCCACTTGGCCACCGTGACACCCCCCCCCCTCCCTAGGTGAATAGAGAAAGTAAAGTGGAAGATTGTGAACAATGGTGCTCAGTGAATAAGACATTGGTTGGCTAACCTGGAAGTCCGTTGTAAACGGGGGAATGAAACTTCTAGTGGATTAACGGGTGCGTCTGAAGCGTGAAACCATAAAGCCTGTGGTGTGGAGTAAGGTCGACTGTCTAACCTCGTAGGTACTCTCCTGGTCTTTCGGTTTCCTCCCAACTGCTTAAGACTCCGATTGTTGAAAGAAAATTGAACCATATGTTAGTCCCATAATGACCTAGTTTTAGTCGTATTGAAGTTACCCCACCCCCATCTCCCAAGCAGTGTTGATTTATTAACAGACAAAATAATATTCTGTTTTTATATGAAATAATTTGTTTTATTAAAAACCAAGCAATCCGCATATAATCTCACTTAACTTTAAGGTACCTCCCATAGGTCACTTAAAGTTAAGTGGATATCTCTCACTTAAACTTGCCTTTGAATACCACTTAAAGACTAACACTTAAGATTGTATTCGCGAGAAGACCATGCAAAAATCGCAAAAAGTGCTAAGATGGCGGGGGCGGGAGCGGAAGTTTTTGATCAAACTTATAGTATGACACCCCCTAGGGGCCAGAAGTGAAATGTTGAAGTGATTTCAACCTAATGTCGCTATAAAGGACTGTACTGGGAAATACTCATTTTATGGGTAAAATCTTGGTTTTCACATCTTTATTTATTACCCTGTTTAAGCACAGACTGCATTCTATGGTGCAATAACAACCTTCTAATGTTGACTCTGTCTGATAAAACGGGTTGTTAACTTCCACCCCAGCAGCACTAATTTGAAAATAAAAATCCGTCTATACTAATTTTTTGGGACTTGTTTTAGGGTACCATATTCACATTGTCCTAATAGTACAGATAAAGATACACTGTAACTTTTTCTTTCATTGTCGCAAGTAGAATTTCTTTGGCTGGTTTTGAAGTGCTAAGCACATAGTATCAATAGGTGTAAAAAAATGACCGGAATGCAACATACTTTAAATATACAGCTTATTGAAAAGTGCTAAAAATAAGCTCTTGTGATACATTTTTTTTGCAAATTTGATCAGAGAAATAAATCATTTGGCTTTTATGCGTTTTCATCATATCTATAGCCATCATCTGCACCATGTGGTACTGTATATAAGTGTGTATTTATGGTATATTTGGTATTGTCGTATTGTCCCTTTAACATATTTGTTGTATTGTCTCTTTAAGGTTTCATTTCCCAACAGGTTACCGAAAATGGCTACAAATTTTAGAGCTTCTTTCCACTATTCATTTTGGGACACATCCACTGATTTCTACAATACAGAAATGTGTAAACTTAAATTTTAACAGCAACGCAGCCTTGCGTCGAAATGGGTGTCGTTGAATCGACGCTGAACAGTGTAGTATGGTAGCTACGGCTATTATTTTTTGTATCAAATGCTAATCGGTTGTTTGTTCACGTGAGGAAAAAATTCTTAAACCCACCCCATGAAAGAAGTAGTTATATGGCGTCAAACGAAAAATAGGGAATTTAGAAAGGCTTTGATATGCAGTCCGTATACAGCCCTCGTTCGCCGGAATCGTTTGAAATTACTTTTGTGGTAACATCACTAGATCATCTACAAACTGTGTGAGTTTGGTCTTCTTGCTACGTATAGTAAAGGTGAGAAGACTTGCTAAAGTTGGTATTTGAGAAAAGACAGATTTTGGCCATTTCACCATATGAAAAATGTTTTTTCAATTTTCTCAGTCAGGAATTGAAAGATTTATCTGATATTGCACATATATGTGTGTTTTTGGACTGTCCCAACTTATAAACCAAATTTGGTCAAAATCTGTGATTTAAGCCTTAGCAGTCTCTGCCTAGTTTTCTCGTGGACACGATATTAAACGTTAAGGCACCTTAACTTTAAGGGAAAATTTAATACTTAACAGTGCCTTTGAATACCACTTGCCCTTATCTTAAAGGAAGTTACGTATATTTAAGTGAAAACTAGCAGTTAAGTGACTATCTTAGACTTAAGATATCCTTTGAATGGACCCAGATTTCTGACGTGTATAGGTAATAACACACGACTAGACATACTTTTAGATGTTTTTTTCTCCCTGTCTGCTCGAGGTTATGACGCACGACTGAAGAATGCTTAATTTATATACCTGTATTTAAATTGCCTTTTAGGGGCAAAAGAAGATACTATAATGAGGTTAGCTTTTTATTGGGAAAACCTGTTTTTCCGAGAAACAGTAAAAAAGGGGCAAAAATCACGATATTTGATATGAATGAACCATTCACAACACGTTAAAGTGGTGATAAGCCTAGGGCAGACAATATAATTAATCAGCTTTAATCTGGACAAGAGTTCAAATTAGATGATTATTGATGATATTAAATGATATACTCGACCTCTGATAAGTGGGACTCAACAAGATAAATCCCCTGATGCTTCTCAAGGCACGTCTGTAAGCGGAGCTTTCCATGTAGTACCACCACCCCACCACCCCAGGGAATTTGAAAGATTTGTAAAACGTGATAATGAGAAGCTAGCATTAAAGGAGCTAAATCGTTAATTGGTCGCAACGCATATAATAATGTTATCTGGTTGTATATGGACTGCTTTACATTCAATTGTTTCCATTTTGACTCTAATTTCAAATCAGGGGTGTCCAGCGAAATACGGCATGAGTCTCAACCGAATAGAAATTTCTAGCGTCTGGTTATTCCTGTCTATTGCGCATGCCTTCCAGATAAGTTATGGTGTCGCCGTTTGATATGCGATGATGAGTATGCCTAGTCGCGTTTTTTTCTGGTCACAAGTGACGCCGAAACGCACAATGGTACGCGATTCGTGTACCAATGGTAAAAATGTTTATTTTGTCTTAAATATTGGATATCAGAAGCCTACTTTTTCAAGGTAAAATAACAACATCAATGTTGATTTTTATTGACAGGTAATTCGTGTTTTCATTGTGTAAGACTTTGGATGATATTCAGTTAGAGACTAAGCTACTTTAAGACCATCGTAGTAATATTTTCTGCGTCTATCGTTTCACCTCACTGGTTTGCACGAATGGAATAAATGGTCAGACCGTTATGCTCCTTAACGCCGTCACATGTGTAGAAATAAAATAGATATTTGAGTAACGTCCTTGTTGAATAAGTATACTAATAATAATTTATAATATAAAGAAGACGGGGTGTCAAGATGTATAAGTGTGTATTACATCAGTGATACAAATATTGTGTATGCCCGAAAAAATTTCGGGTTGCAGATGACATTGCTGGTCGTTTGCGAGAAGCGACAGAACGGAGCTTACCGAATAACTCCACCCCATCCATAAAATGCTGAAAACGCGTCTTCCTCCTATTCGATCTCGTGAATACAACAACGGCACTCTAGACCACTAGCCCCCCCCCCCCCCCGACTGATCAGTGTCTTAAGAGCATCACTGTGTGATCATAATCAAGTTTATTATCTTATTAGGTTGGGGGGGCGACATTTCTCGTTGCGCCTTATTTTTCTGAGGTGCAATGTACTCCTTGCACCCCCGCTAGACACGGCCCTAGTCGTGCATTGACTGAGCTAATGCAGATCGGTCTGGGAAATGTTTATAAAATAAAAATTACAAAATTGTAAATGGGCTTAGGTCCAAAGGTTCGTACATGTATTATGATTACGATATAATAATGGAAGACTAATATTAAAATAAATTTTAAATTGAGAATACATGTAGTTAGTTCTTGGACTGGTGTCAATGCCATTTATGATGCTAACGCCATTTTTGATGGCAATGCAATTTTTGATGGCAATGCCATTTTTGATTTTCGATTTGACGGATGACACGCCCACCCACCAAGCTTCAAAGAAGAGCTGATGGAAATTCTTAGAAGTCACGATAGACTTGTGAGTAACCCTACTTTGAAGACAGGAATGATTCATTGTCAGACTTATTATGGTAGATTAAACAAACCAATAGAAATCCAAGATAAAAAATAATTTACCGTGTACCAAATTCCTAGGACAGAATTTAAAGTGAAAACTTAGTTTTATAAATTAGAGAGAAATGAAATAGATGAGCAAAATAGTGTAATCAGCAAATGGACTGCTCCATGCCAATCCGCGCTGTGTCAGATGAGAGACTGCTGGTTCCACGAGGAGACAAAATGTAGAGATTTCTATCAGCATATTGTTGCCATAGAATACACCCACACATTAAATGAGTGTGTATAGGGATTCACCATTTACCCTGTTAAACAATTTATTCCCCCAAAATCTATATTTAAAGATAATTGTACCTAATGGCTTTCTTGGTATTTCATTATTGATATGATACAATAATGGAAACATATCCTGTCCCATTTATGACTCAGTATACATATGGTATATATGACACTATAGAAATACGACTTCCATTTAGGGTAATAATGCACATACGAAACCACACCCAACAAATCTTTATACATTTCAATAGAGTCCCATTTTCTGTACTGAGAGATCCTAACAATCGTAATTCGTGACTAACACACGCACACATATCTATGGAAAGCTGGGTCAACCTTGTGTTTTCAAACGACCAACAAAGCAATAAAATGAGTAATATTTAGAATCATTAAATCACCCATCCAGTTTAAAGTGCACGATGCAGGGTATGCATGATCATTCAGGAATATCTGATGCCACTTCCCAATCAATGAGTTGCCGAAGTTAATACAAGTTTGCCGTGCATTTGTCAATAATATTATTTGTCTTAAGACTTACCAAAGAGCAATAATTTGTTGTTACACGAGAATGGGGTTTCACATTTGTGCTGGAAACAAATCTTGCGAGATAATTCAAGCGATTTAAAATAACACAAAATCGCAGTCATTAAAATGAAATAGTATTTAACGTCCTACTGTTCTTCTCCGACAAGTAACACCACTTTACTTGACATATCGCGTATTTTTTATCCTCAAATTGTGCATAGAAATATTTCATTATTCAAGGAACTATATTTTCCTGACATTTGTTTGTTTCGATAATGTAATGGACAGTGTAGAATATTAAAATACAATTTTTGCCTAAATGACGTCATTTTCAGTGATCTATTGGTTACATCTAAGGAATACTCACAGATTGATGCAATTGTTTTATGAAAATCAAACAACCATTTATTCCTTTATGGGCATAAAAAGTGATTCCCACAAACTGGCCTATGTCAAAAATTTAAAATCAACCACGGATGTTCGTATGCTTTTATATATGCCTTTGAAAATAGTTATGTTTCAGCCTAAAGATCTAAATTGCAGGAAAACGAAATAAATTCCAAAATTGGCATCAGTTTTGCTCTGCTAAGTACAACAGCAACTAAAATTCAACCCCTAAAAGTGTTGTGAAAAGGTAAGAAATGCACGTTGCTCTCAAACGGAGCTACAATGTCCCAGAAAACAAAATTCGGGATCATTTTACCCGACATATGTATTCCAATTCAAATAAGGGCTAACCTTTTACACAAATTTACTTATTTCGGAGAGTTGCATGGTTCTGACATGTGCCGACTTTTCAATATAGCTTTAATCTTTCAGTCACTCCATATTATCCAGTGAGAATTTTTGTGCGAAATAAACAAGGTGAAAACAGAAAAAAAACATGTCAATCTGAACAAAAACAATATTGTTTCACACAACCTTCAGAGTGTGAAACCCTAATAAGTATTATTGTCGCGAAACAAACGGGCGAATTCTCCTTCACGACATTTCTAACCGAATGGACCAAATTTATAAAGTACCTGTCTACCCTAATGCAATATGCAAGTGCTCGATTTAACGCACGCGCAGTCGTAATGTTTATGTTCTGAGAAAGTGACAATATCGAAATAAAATTAAATTTACAAGAGAATATTGGATTTTATCGGACTTCTAGTCATTTATTTTAAGGGGAGAAATCAAAGGGAGGACAAATCCAGGTATGTCACAAAGTTTTAACCATTTTTATCAAAAAATAAAGGCATGGCAAGTATTTTTCGAGTTGGAGTATCACCTGGAACAGACAGTAGTAAAGCTATTTTCTCTACAAAAAAGCAAAAGACCACAGGATCTTAGCTTCCCCCGATCAACCCAAACCAACATTAACCACGATTTGAGTATACCTTCACACCAACAATGGCTTTCTTTCCTTATTCCATTCCCCACACCTCCGCTATAGTTTATTGGTTACCTGTCATCTAAGTGTCTTGTACCCATCTTTATCCTATATAGAACATTAACGTCTAAATTTAGGAATTACACAAGGATGAAGTTTTAACCAGATTTGTTATATGTTCTTTATCTTAAGGCTGTTATGTCATTAAAAGAACCGATAGTTGACTAAAGAAGTTTTGTGTTTATTCTTGTGCACGACACCTACCACAACATGTTACTATGAGACGTTATGAAAGAAACGAACAGTTGTCTGGTATATTTTATTTAATGTAATATTTATAATATCAACAAATACACTAATCTACAGAATATATGTACATTTCTTATTTACAGGAGATTTATATTCCCCAGTAAATATGATCTACCCCTCCCCTCTAAAAATATAATTCATATGTGATGACGCCGTACAGGGTATGGGGGGATGATATACCATATGATATCTGTTTATGTGATACAGGTGGTCATATCTACTAAATATATAACACGTTAAAACACCTGTATGTAGTTTTAATCAGGTAAGATATATAATACAATTAGATCAAAGTCAACAAAATAAATAAGCCACCAGTTTTAGACTAAATATAATGGATGAAATTTTAGTCAGGTAGAATATGTGATATAATTAAATCAAAGTCAACAAAATGCATATAGGCCACCACCTTTAGATTAATAATAATATGAAAAACACAATCAGAATTATTTTAGAAAATATCAAATAAGTGGTATGGTGTGTTCTAAAACACATGTTAGTTGTATTATAGTAAACGGAGCCACAGCGGCTCAGTAAGTAAAGCGTTGACTCGCTAACCTAGATTGTCAGTGTTCGATCCATGTCAGATTCTCCTTGTCAGTGGTGCAGGACGAAGGACATGACAAAGGACAACTTATGGTCTTTCGTATGGGACGAACAACCACGGTCCCGTGTGTACAATGGCGAGCGCGTAGAAGACCTCTTGGTCATAGTGCTGCACCCCAGGCAACATTTCCCTCATAGCACCGTGTATCGTGGCCTTCATTAGCCCAGTCGGTACAGAAGAGTAGGACGTTCAATTCGATGTCTTTTCATTTTATATATCAAACACTATATATAATAACAATGGTATGGAATTAACGATTGAGACGACGGTGTTCTGCAAACGACATTAACCCTGCTCAGAACGGAGTAACAATTGTAACACTATTTTAGTGATAACAGAGATGAGTTTAGTACATATAAGGGTTATTTATATCGGAACAGAACATAACACTTCTACATACAAAACATACAGGAACTTACACTATACAGGAACACTTCAGGAAAGTGCATAACTATATCAAATCTACCAGCTGCGGCTGAACTAGGGGCAGTCCATGCACTCGTCCAAGCCTCTCTTCTCTTCCCCCGTCCTCCTCGTCCCAGCTCGTCTCTGGTCGTCTAGTATCTACGTCTCTGGTCGTCTGTCTAACTATCAGCAAACTTATATATGGAATTGTCTTCTTATCACGCCATGGTATGATTGCCGGCCATTACGTATTCCTCTAAAGTCATGTAGAGCTTGTCCACAGATCATATGTAGTTTGTAAATGACATATGGGATTACATATTTAATTCGATCATAGCCAGCCCGTGCCTTAATAACAGAAGTATATACAGAGTTGAAAAGTCGATATAATATATTATCAAATGGACCTAAATGATGTTCAAGTTAAAAAGTGCTGTGTTACATAATTTAAATTGAATTTTCAACATATACCCTTTTCATTATCTATTTCTAAACTATTATGGCAAGACTGTCAACTTTTTTTATTTTATCTGTCGCTATTTAATTCAAAATCGTGAACAAAATTGTCTTGCCTTACAAATCAACCACTCATGTCGAAACGTTTTGCTAAATGTATATAAACCAGTGATTTTTTTCCATATAAATTGCAGTAGGACGTTAAACCCCATTTCACTTAATTTCATTTCGTTTCCATATAAATTGTATTGTTTTATTGTGCTCTATCGTTAAAGTTTCTAAATGCGCGGAATGCATGTATTATTCTACTGCACATCACGTGACCAAGATCCGCCCCTCGAGACCCGGGCACCTTTAAAACGACAGGGATATAAAGATAGATATAAAAGCTGATACGTTTAGTCACGTGGTATCAAGACAGGGATATAAAGATAGATATAAAAGCTGATTTGTTAAGTCGTGTGGTATAACCTAGCCTCATCAAAATACAGTGTGTATGTTTATTCACTTGTTATAACCTGTACGCATTATACTACTGAAATCTAACTGTGGGATAAGCGTGTATGTTTATTCGTGTGTTACAACATGTACACATTATACTGAATTCAAGTGGCTGTTTTAATTCTGTAATCTGAACCGTTGTATAAAACAACCATGTAAATATAATCTGTGAATATTGCTGTAATTTAAACATAAACTGGACATTCTTTTATAACTCAATAACCAAAATGAGTGAAGATAATTGTTTAAATGTGCTGTAAATACCCGTAAAGATGGCGGCAGGAGGCGATCAAACACATAGCTGTAGTATCTGTTTAGAGGATTTTACTAAACCTAAAATACTGCCATGTTTTCACACGTTTTGTGAACATTGTATAGACGAACATATCAAAGCACATTCATATTTCAACAAGTTTAATTGTCCTAATTGTAGAACAGAGATTCAAGTACCTGATGCTGGTGCGAGTGGTTTTTCAACAAACTTTTACATCCAACCGAAAAGTGAAACACAAAATCATTTCTGTCGGAAACACACGAAAAAAGAAATAGAATTTTATTGTCGTGATTGTTCTGTTGCTGTTTGTGGTAGCTGTGTTATATTGGATCATACAACTCACTCAAAAACAGATCTCACTGACGTAGACGAAGAAATCAGAGAAGAGTTAGAAATGATAAAGGAGGGGGTAGAAGAGCAGATTGAAAAACTAGAAGCACACTGTGAATCTTTAACCAATCAAATATCTGATATCAAAAGCCAAGCTAAAATAGCCTGTGATAATGTCGATACACAGGTCGAAAAAGTTTGTGAAGAAATCAGAAAACATGGCGGTGATATAAAATTTGAGATGAATAAACTCGTGACGACGAAAGTATAAAGTTACAGACATTACATGACGATATGATCCAAATGAAAAGTTCTCTACAGAACAGTTTGCACTATATGAATGAAGTGTTAAATTGTAAATCTACATTTCCAGTTGTAGATGCTTTAACCAATGTACAAACACTGACTGACGACAGCAGATCAACCAGTTTAGATATACCCACAGTAAGATATGTCCATTATCCTATGGTAGATATAGATGTTAAAACTTTACAACTACTACTGGGCGAGATGGAAACAATGGAGTCACCAACGTGGACATGTAGTTTTAGTTTGAATCAGATAGTGAAGACAGATGTGAACTACTGTGGTGATGATGTAATGATACAAGGAATGTCATGGTATGTATGTGTTAAACATCGTACATATACATCAGGGTTAGGATCGTACCTGTATCTGAGAGAAGTAGAAGATAAAACAGTTAAAGCCGTTACAGCTAGTTATACACTAAAACTATTAAATATAAACGATGTAAGTAAATCTATAGTGCAACAAGATACAGAAACATTTACACCTGATGGTGACGGATATGGTAGTTGTTACTTTATAGCGTGGAATAAACTAGAGGATGTCACGGCAGGGTTTATAAACAGCAGTAAAACATTTAACATACAAGCTTCTGTACAAATAAACAACATAGAACGATAGATGGGTGTCATCATAATACAAATAAGGACATATTTTAATAGAACCACATGACATATCTCTACTCTAAAATATGTTAGTTCCATCAAAAACAAATGGAACTTGGTTATTTGTATATCAAATGAAATATATTTTAATGTTTAGTTAACAACTGGTCCCTGGATCCATTAACTTGGTATGATATTTATTGTTTATAACACCCTGAACTGACCTGGATAAACATATATCATGATATCAGATTAACCAGACATATAAAAGTGATTTTCCAGCGCGTTTTGACCTTGTCGATGGTGCAGGGCGGAGGCCTGACAAGGAAAGGTGTCGAGTCGTTCAGATTGGAGAGAGAGAGAGAGAAATGGGGTTTAACGTCCACTCGACTCAACTAGGTCAACATATGGTTTTTAATTTTATTTCAATAATTCGCTTGCGCGTAGGGGTCTTTAGCAGTGGGAGGAAACCGGAGTGCCCGGAGGAAACCCACGAGGTTGAGAAGGCGCCCCTATCTCCATGCCACATACGCTCACACCAGGGCTCGAAACCACAGCCGCAAGCCAGAGGTGACCGGCCAGCTAGAGGTCGAAGCGCGGCACTCTAGACCACTAGGCCATCCCAACCCCCCCGTTCAGATTGGACGGAGAAGCGTGATCCTGGGTATATGTTAGCGTGCACGTTAAAGACACCTTGTCAGAATTTGAAATAAGTGTAGGGATAAAAGCGTATTAGCAACAATCTTAACTCATATAGTAAAATATTTATTACCCGGAAAATTTGTATCCATTTTTAAGTAAAAGGAAAATGGTGTGTTATAATAAATATATTTTTGTGTGAAGAAAGTATTATTATCATTATAATGTTATAGTATTTTTTGTGTTTATATTAGGATTATTATGTCACGCTAAAAGTAATATTTATACCAACTGGGTAAAATGTCATCACAGCGAATGACGGAAGGGAGCTAACTCTGTTTATTGGAGGGTATTTCAGAGCAGTACGTAATGTCTAATAATGGTAGGAAAAACACAGTTCTGTGGGTAATTGTAAGGTGGTATTTTCCAATTTCCTATCCACCCTCACTTCAGCCTGGTCTAGTGAATAACATCCTTTTCATACAATAGTTTGTTGTCATAGCAACCAATAACAATGCTGTGATGGGTGTCGTGCACATACGTTCATTGATCAGCTTTCGGTTCAATCGCACGCGTTTAAGGAAAGGTTTTAAGGTAAAGAAAATCTTAAAGAACTTAAGCACAGGATATGTAGATAGGTAGACGGAACCCATGACATGTCTAAATATTAATGCCAACTGTAGATTTCATCAAGGTAGATAGATGCAAATAGGTTAAGGGAAGGGTCTAGGCTTAGCGTTGGCGTTATCACTTTTTAGTTCCCATGACTTTAGATCAAATCTACAGTTGGGCTTAATATTTAGACCTAACGATGATTCCATGTAGCCAATAGACTGCACAGCGGAACACGGCACCAGAAAGTAAAGACACCGGGGTGCAGGGGAAATCAAATTCGAATGAAGTGGTCGGGTTTGTCAGGGTAAAATATTATTGGTAAAAAAATATTCAGCAATATGGTACCGGTATCAGCAATTAGGTGCATTTCGGTCCAACGGAAGTTAAAGATGTTAGCCAGTAGGGCTGATGCCGTTGTAGCCGGAGCTTTATCTCTGGGGATTTAGGGTTGATGAGAACATAAAACAGCTCTGGTTTTAACAGTTTATTAATAATACACAAAACCAAAAAGGAAAACCAAAAACTAAAAACAACCAAAAAAAAAAAACACTGAAAATATAAATACAGATTACAAACATGCAAACAAAGCGGACGGAACATAATCAAGATAGAAATAAATATACAAAAGAAAGATAAAACATGATTTGAACTAAATACATTTATATTTATAGATATATATGAACATTTAAAATAATAGAAGAGAGAAGCAGAAAAACTAAACATACCCTGGGAAAGGTGTCTTAATTATATCACAATGCCGGTAAGGAAGAATTATATTACACAAGCTAAAATAAAACAAACACCACAATAAGTACAGACCACTGGGAAAAGGGCAAAAATGGCGGGAAAACTAAAGATATAAAATTATATAAAGTTGGGAAACTCTTAGTACAAGAATTATGTATTTAAACTACTTAGAACCAACCTGTACTAAACATATATACTGATAAATTAAACTTATAAAATTACTAAAAACAAGAAATATAAAATACCTGAAGATGAAGAAATACCAAGGTCTTGTCATAAGTCATGTCAAGAGAAAAGTGCAGATCTCAAATAAGGTGCAAGCCAGGTAAACTCATTAAAACAACTCACTACACACAATACAACACACACACACTGGACACTACATCTTGGCTAGATTCCAAGACACAAATTAGAAGCTACAATAACACCATATATTACATAAACTTTATTTACATATAAACAAAACATTTACAAATTCCACTCTACTACACTATCCCCCCACCCCGAAAAGTGGCGTCCCGACACTTACTAACAACAACCCCATTAAAATAAAATACACATACTATCAACACCTGTCAAGATCCAAAAATCAAAATCCAAGGACGATCCAAATCAAACTATATTCACAATCCAAAATCAAAGTCCATAAACGGTCCAAATCCAACTATATTCATAATCTAACTCAAAATCCATGGACGGTCCAAATCTAATAAATATAAACAACTGTATTTAATCCAAGTTCCAAAAATAGATATTTTAACCGGATATAAGCGACCGAAAAGCTAAACTGGTAGTATAATCTCAAACTTTACAAGTATCCTAAAGTAAAACATTAACCCATACCAACAAAAATTATATCAAAATATTACATTATAAAAGCCAGGTATCAGATGTCATCCATTTGGGTGGTTTAGGTTGACGTTGTGGTGGGGAATTAGAATGGCACGATTCGGGTTTAAGTAATGAAACTGAAAGTGGACTATTATTATCATCAGGAGAACTATGAAGCGAATTTACAGATAAATCTATTATAGAATCACCGGGCTCATCATCAGAAAATAGCATTAAATTATCATCATCTTCTTCATTACAAGTACTATTATTTTCATCATCGTCGAACTGAATCAAATCGTCATTATCAGAGAACTTTGTAGAATCTACACTAACCGGAACAAGGGGAATTGTACTACTATCCATGTCGCAAAGAACATCCTGAATTATTGATATCTCTGAAACAGGAGACGAAACATTGGAATGTGGAGAAAAACTCGTAAGTTTTAAACTTGGCTTAGGAACAGGAACTGGCGGAACAAATGAGCGTGGTTTTGGAATGGGAGGCACAGAGGTAAGTGAAGGGGTTGAAATATGTGGACTGGGTGTAGAAATGGGTTGAGCGACTGAAGAAATTGGAAGTAATAGATTTCGGTGTAGAGTGCGTCTCTCTGAACTGTTATTCCTCTGAACGGTAAAAACTGGAACACTGATATTCGGTTGTGCAATGATGACATAATAGTCTTTCTCCCATTTATCTGCTAACTTATTTTTACCTCTAATTTGAACATTTCTAACTAAAACAATATCTCCAACATTTAAAACTGCACCGCGTACCTTTGAATCATAATTTAATTTTTGCTGAACTTGTGCTTTATTAATGTTATCGATTGCAAGTGATTCCATTTCCCATTGGGTGATATGGAGTGGTGCGTGACTTCTGAATACCCAGAATAGAACAAATTTCTTTGATTATATTACTTTCAAAATTGCGACCTTGATCAGAATGTAGTTGTGAAGGAATTCCATAGAGCAGAAAGAAATGATGAATTAAGGCCTTAGCAGTAGTTTTAGCAGTTTGATTTCTAGTGGGTATGGCAACAGCGAATTTGGTGAAATGATCAGTAATTATAAGAATATTTTCAATATTACCTTTGGATGGTTCAAGTGAAAGAAAATCCGTACATACAAGTTGAAGGGGCTCAGAAGTAGATATATTTACCAGAGGTGCTCTAATATTTAAATGAGGGGTTTTCCTATGAATGCAACGATCACAAGTACGAACATAATTTTCTACATACTTCGTCATAGACGGCCAAAAGAATCTTGATTTTACTAAATCTAACGTACGGTCTCGACCCATATGTCCCATTTCATCGTGTAATAAATTTAAAATCTTGGAATGAAGTGAAGTTGGTAAAATGATTTGAAGAAGTGTCTCAGAAGAATCTGGTAAGTTGAACTTTTTACATAAAACACCATCTTTTAAAACTAAATTATCCCAATGACGAAAGATTTTAGCAGATTCTTTGTCAATATAATGTATAAAAATATCTGAGGGTTTACATCCGCATTTTACAAAATGAATAATGTTTTTAATTCCTAAAGAGTCATTCTGCGCCTTTTTAATAAGAGAATTATCCAATAAATTTGTTGATTCCACAGGCACATCCAGAATTGGGCATGACAAACAATCAATAACATCCTGATTTAAAGAAATAGTCTCAATTTTACCCATATTAACCTGATGAAAATTTGTTATTGCAGAAACGACAGAATTGTCCATATTAAGTGGAAGCCTTGAAAGAGCATCAGCAGGAATATTCTTTGACCCAGATAAATATTCAATTGAAAAATCATATGCAGAAATATCAGCAAGCCATCTGTGTCCTGTAGCATCTAATTTAGCTGTTGAAAGTACATAAGTAAGTGGATTATTATCGGTTTTAACTGTAAATTTATTTCCATATAAATAATCATGAAATTTCCTTGTAATTGCCCACTTTAACGCCAAAAATTCGAGTTTATGTGCAGAATAATGTTTTTCACTTCTAGAGAGACCGCGGCTAGCATAAGCTATAACTCTGCGAATTCCGTTCTGAACCTGATATAGAATAGCTCCAAGACCATGGGTACTAGCATCGGTTTCTAGTTGAAATGGTAAAGAAAAATCAGCATATGCCAAAACTGGAGATGAAGTTAAACACGAAATTAAATTATTAAAAGCTGACTGCTGCTCCTGACCCCAATAAAATGAATTTGAAAACTTGGATTTCTTCTTCTTACAGGTAGATTCTCCCTTTAAAAGATCTGTCAGAGGCTTGGCGATAACTGAATAGTTTTTCACAAAACGGCGAAAATAACCACAAAATCCTAAGAAACTACGAACTTCAGAAGTATTAGAAGGAATTGGCCAATTAGAAAGAGATGAAATTTTTTCTGGATCTGCTTGAACACCTTCTTCAGAAATTATGTGACCTAGATATTTCAATGAAGATTTTAAAAATTCACATTTTGATGGCTTTAGTTTTAAATGATGTTCCCTAAGGCGTGAAAATACAGATTTTAAACGATGCATATGTTCCTCGAAAGTTTTTGAAAAAATTACAATGTCGTCAATATATATTAAACAATGAAAAAGATGTATATCTGCCAAACAACGCTCTAAACAACGCTGGAATGTACTAGGTGAGTTGGTCAAACCAAACGGCATACAATTAAATTCCCAAAACCCCAAATTTCCTGTAGTGAAAGCTGTCTTCTCCTTATCTTCTTCTTTCATTTCCATTTGCCAATAACCACTTTTAAGATCTAATGATGAAAAATATTTAGAGCCGTTTAACGTGTCAAGAGTTTCTTCAATACGAGGCAAAGCATATGAATCGCAAATAGTTTTAGAATTTAATTTCCTGTAATCAACACAAAAACGAAGTGATCCATCTTTTTCCCTAACTAAAACAACAGGTGAAGAAAAGGGGCTCATGGAAGGACGAATTACTTTAGCTTGGAGCATGTCATTTAAATGGTTTTTAACTTCCTCAAACATTGAAGGCGGAATGCGTCTGTGCCTTTGCTTAAATGGAGTCTCATCTGTAAGTTTGATAGAATGTTGAACAATGTCTGTCTTTCCTAAATCAGTATCAGACATGCTAAAAACATCTTTAAATTCTAGAAGTAAATCTTTGAGTTGTTGAATCTGGTCAGATGAACATTCGGAATGAATTGAATTAAAATTAAATAAATCATGCAAGGGATTTGACGAAATATTTCCTGAGGAAGAAGTAGGTGAATTATCGACAATATCGACCTGCTGAATTTGACATAAAACTGTATTTCCAGGTATAGTAATAGGTCTATCTAATGAATTTGTTATATTGATGTGAATCTTAATAGAATGATTTATAATTTATAATTCCTGCTTTCCAGGAAGACGACTTTGTAAATTACAAGTACCAGCAACAGAAACTGAAGAATTTGCAGGAATAATTTTAGAACTTGAACCAATTTTCAACAATTTGACACAATTGCTATCTTCTTCTCTTTTCCTCAAGCAAGAAAATGTTGAAATCCAAACATCAGAATCAGTTAAAGTATGTTGAAATCTAGATAAAATATTCGTACCAATTAATAATGGAACCCGTGAATTAAAAGAACAATTAGGAACAATTAAAATCAATGCTTGAAGTTCTTCAGAAGAATCAGGAATACAAACTGGGACCGAAATATATCCATAATACGAAATAGAAATACCACCTGCTCCACGAACATCCAATAAATCATCTAATGGAAAAACTTGAAAATCTGATAAATATTTACTATGAAAATCTTCTGAAAGTGTTGATACCATGGACCCTGTATCCAACAAAGAAAAACATCTAATACCATTTATTAAAACATCAGTAATATTCGATGAACCAACTAAATCAGTTATAGAATCTGAGGCACTGGATTGATCTGGACTTACTGTTCGCCTCTTCGAGAAAGTCCGGTTACGTTTAAAGGACAACATAAATCTCCACGTCTGTGACCATACTGATTACAAGCATAACATCTTGGTGAATTGTTGAAACGATTTAAAGTAGATAAATGTTATGGTGGACGAAAGGCTGGATGAAATGGTGGTTGTGAAGGCAGAATAGGTGGGGGCATGGAAAAATGATTAATTGGAGGCCTCGGAAAGAACCTTGGCCGTGAACGAATTCTTTCCTGTTCAATATCACCTAACTTGGTTGTAACTTTATTGATCTGATCAGATAATTTGGATATCTGTTGAAGAACTTTATTTTGGAAACCTGATGGAGAATTCGAAACAAAATCATTTGAAACATTTGCGATTGGATTTGAAGAAGGAACAGAACAAAAAACATTATCTTTAAAATATGGTGGACAAACTTTAAGCTCCTCTTCAGCTTTACGCACAGCCGTCATCAAAGTAGAAAAAGAAACTTGCGAATCTAAAATATGTCTAGTGTTTAATTTAACAGAGTAATCGCTAAGACCATGCCAAAATTTTTCATTCAATATATTTTATTAGAAGAAGATTTAGTCAAAATACGAGCATTAATCAACTTTAACACAATATGTTTAATTCTACACGCCCAAGCAGAAATAGACTCTGTAGGTTGCTGACAAGAAGAATGTAACTGATTAAACAAAACTTCTGAAGACACAATTTCACCAAACAATGGGTCTAAATGACTAAATAATTCATCAATATTTCGTGGATTAATTCCAACTAAGAACTCAGCAGCGGTACCTCTAACTGATCTGCGAATAGCATTAATAATAACCTGTGTTGAATATGACGCTTCTTCTCTTAACCCTAAAATTTCTCATCTCCACTGATTATACGATACGTCGCCTTTGTTACAATCTCCTGAAAAGGGAGATAATCTAGGTGTTGGGGGCTGAAAAGTTGACAATTGTGAAGGAGCTGTCTGAAATGTACTGGAATACGTTGGATTAGATTGCGAAGTCGATATATGTTGGCGAGACATATGGTGCTGATGAGAACTTGAAGGTATTTCTGTCAGAACCTGTGTCTGTGAAGAAGTTAATCTTTTCGAAACTGAATGTGTAATTGTAGATGGAGTAAATTGCGGCTGAGAAATTAGCCTAGGACAAAATGAATATGAAGCGGGTGTATACATTGGATCACTTGAAATACATGTTACCGGAGAAGAATGATTATATTCAAGTACATCATGAAATATTTCTTGTCTTTGTTCCAATGAAAGAGATGACATAATAATCTTAATTCCCTCCATAACTTCCCTTGTTTGATCAAGTACCTGCTGTGATTGAACCATAATGAAATAATAAAAAAAAATTACAATCCAAATTAACTTCATTAACTCAACTTAATATCAAAGACTAGTTAAAATTATTTGAACGATATGATGGTATCTTGTATGGGTTTTGCACTTCCACAAGACGTCTTTGAAGACTGAAGTCGCACATGCGCAGCATGCATCTGAAACCGGAAGTGTTATTACGATATAGAAACAACTCAAATGTCAAAGACTCAAAGGATGTAGAGAGAAAAAAAAATTCTGAAAGTTCTGCAAAAACAAAGTCCCAAAACTAAATGGATCAAATAATTTATCAACAACTGAAATTACAGACAAGTACAAGTTACAGACAAACATGCAAGTTGTGTTAGTGAACAGTGGAGTGGCAGTGTGTAAAAAAATATAGTGTGTCAAGGTCACTGTCAGTCAGTGTGTCAATGTCAACTGCCTTGTCAATTATCCTAACTATAAAACTACCAAATCCTAATTTCAAACCAATATGAAAATAAATGACAAGAACTTATAAAATAATATCACTATAACCATCAAAATTAAATCAAATTTCAATTTAGGGGTGTCTGTATATGTATATATATTTACTGGTATAGGGAAGATGTGGTGTCTACATGTATCTAAAATAATAATATGTACTTGAACTTGTAATAAAAATACTATGTACTAAAGAACAATTTTATTTATTTATACATCTTTATAAACATGTAACTATAATCTATAGAAAATGAAAATAACTTACAATTAAAGAATCCAAATTAAATATATACAGTCCGCTCGAAACACAAGTAACACAACTGGAACCACAAAACGAATCACAACACACGGAGAGAAAACACTGAAACTGCTTGCAAATGTCCTCAATACACGTTGGGCGCCAATTTGTAGCCGGAGCTTTATCTCTGGGGATTTAGGGTTGATGAGAACATAAAACAGCTCTGGTTTTAACAGTTTATTAATAATACACAAAACCAAAAAGGAAAACCAAAAACTAAAAACAACCAAAAAAAAAAACACTGAAAATATAAATACAGATTACAAACATGCAAACAAAGCGGACGGAACATAATCAAGATAGAAATAAATATACAAAAGAAAGATAAAACATGATTTGAACTAAATACATTTATATTTATAGATATATATGAACATTTAAAATAATAGAAGAGAGAAGCAGAAAAACTAAACATACCCTGGGAAAGGTGTCTTAATTATATCACAATGCCGGTAAGGAAGAATTATATTACACAAGCTAAAATAAAACAAACACCACAATAAGTACAGACCACTGGGAAAAGGGCAAAAATGGCGGGAAAACTAAAGATATAAAATTATATAAAGTTGGGAAACTCTTAGTACAAGAATTATGTATTTAAACTACTTAGAACCAACCTGTACTAAACATATATACTGATAAATTAAACTTAAAAATTACTAAAAACAAGAAATATAAAATACCTGAAGATGAAGAAATACCAAGGTCTTGTCATAAGTCATGTCAAGAGAAAAGTGCAGATCTCAAATAAGGTGCAAGCCAGGTAAACTCATTAAAACAACTCACTACACACAATACAACACACACACACACACACTGGACACTACATCTTGGCTAGATTTCAAGACACAAATTAGAAGCTACAATAACACCATATATTACATAAACTTTATTTACATATAAACAAAACATTTACAAATTCCACTCTACTACACAGTGATATTCATTTTCTTTGAGTTGGGGTGGGGGGTATATCACGTGCGTCCTGTATAGTGGGTTTCATTGGACCAAGTTTTCTGGTTTCCTCCCACTGCGAAAGACCAATACGCGCAAACGAATTATTGAAATAATACTAAACTATATGTTGGTCCCGAAATGACCCAGTTCGTGTCAAGTGGGCGTAAGACCCATGGCCGCATAGATGGGTGTCTCGAAAAATTGATAACCACAGTATATAGCCTTACCGGGACATTCAGGGAATCTGATAGAGGCGGATTACCCTACAGGCAGTGTAGGCAGCTGCATAGGGCCCAAGACAAAAAATGGTCCCATAAAGTTTTTTACGACTTTTTCAAATTTGATGTTTTTCAATTTAAAGGGCCAATCCCGATAACTTTTTGGGGAATAAAACTGCTTAATTTTGTGTTAAAATCCCTTATAACCCATTATCTAAGGCCAACCAACTAACCCGATATTTGTGATATGCTTGTAAATAACTTAAACCTGACAGTCTTCATCTGGAAATGGATACCGTTGTATTATACAGTATCTGGATAAAACCAGACTTTTTTCTATAAAAATGATATGTAGGTGAAATTTACCTTTTGTTATCAGTACAGTACATGGGTCATTCACTGTATAGACCTCTCAAGAAACGGGAATCGATTATCAGGTCACCCAATCAAAAAATTGACCCGAAATCTTAAAAGGGTTACGTGTCCGGATAAGCAGTGTTGACGTTAACGTCAAAACGACTCAATATTTTGAGCTGAAACTTTGAGACAAGGTATATACACCATGCCTCTATATTTTGGTCCATAAATTTCATAAATGCTCGGACTTTAATTTTTGAGACTCTGTTCTTATCGGGATTGTCCCTTTAAGTGAATTTAGATGACCGAGAGTCAATTCAGATGTGTAAACGTGAATTACAGAATATATAATGCTCGTCTTTATTAGCCCAGTCAGTTTAAAAAGGAGCTCAAATCCCATTTCGTTTCATTTCATACCATGGAGTCTGATCCCTAAATCGTTAAAACGATTTACTTCCCTTTGACCACCGGAAAAAATATTAATGTCGTAATCACCGACACTGTCCTACCTTAAATACAATAGGACAATGTGTATATATGGATAAGATATGTTACTGCACCGATGTTTTTAGAGAGGTAGAATCTGCATATTGATTAAAGTAACACTTTTATTACCCTTGGTCTTGAAGTTATGTCGTAAATATTGAAAAGGTCAGGGGTTATTGGATGGTTTACGGCAATAACACACAGGTTGTTGAACGAAGTTCTCTTTTTTACTTGCACTTTCCCAATCTGTTTCACAGAGAATTGCTTACGAATTATCTCTGTAACAGACGACTGTCCACAACAGGTGCGTTGACTGCACGCGCCGTTAGTCATTGGCTCAACGGCTCGTGCAATGTTTACTTAACACCTAACTGCTTCGGGCAAAATGATGCATTTTACTCATTTTAATACCCATTTACACTAAATAGGAAATATTTTTAAACTACAAATACTTCAAACGTCTTTATTTATTTTTCTTTTACCTCAAAAAAATGTTTGAGAATTTAATTTGTCGGAGTAAAAAAGTTAATATGCCGTACTCATTAAGCCTCGTCGATGTCATGCTTATCAGTGACTGTAGTGGCCAAGCGAATATTCACTGCGGGATCAGTTTGGCACTTTCCACCGGTAAACATTGCTTAGTTTTCTACACGGGGGTAATTTTCCAACAGAAGAATATTTAAATAAAATATAAAAGTTGAGCATATACGACTGTACATATGTCAGAAAGTCCAAAAATGTCATTTTATGTGGTTTCGTCAGGACGTAATCACGTATTATTATTTTAAAATCACATTCGACAGTCATTCACGGCTCAACCTGCTGTCACCGTCACCCACTATTCGTGGCAAATGTTCAATTATCGAATCACCCCATCAAATTTAATTACCAAAAATGTCTTTGTGTCCATTGCTTTTTGTCCACATTGCAAGAGGATCGACAATATAACACGGAAAGGACAAGATACCGTACAGTAGCTAGGTGTCATTTAAATTGAGCTTGAATCTTACTCAGGAATTAGCTAGGTGTCATTTAATTTAGCTTGAATATTACTCAGGAATTACAGTACAGTAGGCCTATTGTAGCAATGTCCTGTCTCGTCCACAGTAACAATTGATACACTAATCACTGGTAAATGAAGTTAGGCCTAATCCCATAGCCTATGCCTTGTAAACTGTACCATGAGTGACCTTTTTCCCCGGAAAGTGGCACTACACCTTTCTCTCCTAGTCTTATATCAAATTCTGACTGCCAAGGAATTTTTCAAGTACGGGCCACGCCACTGTGAATCTGATACCTCAGGGTTTTTTTTGGTCTGTCCAAGCCATTTTGTCCCTTGCCAAGCCCTCGGTCCTGCAAGCATCACTGACCAGGAAGAACCACGCCAGAAAGTCTTGATGCAGTTTCTCCAATCATCAATCCAAGAATCAAACACAGGACCTCCATTTTAGCAAGCCATTGTCTTAGTCACTGTGCCATGGTGGCTCCCCACTTGCTAGCTTAATTGTAGATGTACAATATGTTTTATGTAATTGCTGGTTATAGTAGGCCTTACTATAGGCCTATAGCTGTTTGATGTCTAGTGTACGAGATGTAAGGAAGCTACATGTAGTGTTTTAGCTATTTTGTGTAAGTCACTTTCTAGCTAGCTAGTTTAGATGTTTTGTGAAAGTCAGCTGTTTTGTGTAAGTCATTTGGTGTAATAGATGTTTTGTGTATTTCAGATTTCAATGAAAGTGTTATGTAGTGAAGATAGTAATTCTACCATCAGTGTTAACATGTTAAATAAAGCTATAAAAGAATGGTTAGCTGATTATAAAGTTAGTACACAATACATGTATTAATTTATTTGGGGGGTTGGATGGCCGAATGGTAAGCACATGCACGCTGTATCATAAAACCTGTCATTTAGTCGATTGGCGTTGTTTCGAATCTCCAGTTGTATGTGACAAGGAGTAGGGTCGCCTGTCCAACACACGATTGCTACAACTGCCCTCAATACACTAGGATCTGATAGGATTACTACTATTACTCCACTATTAAACCACGATTTCAGTCGCAGCACAAATTGTGATAGTGTGAAGGCAGTGTAAGGTAGACATCCGCTTTCCAAAACTCCTGATATCATGACTGATTGATTCAATGAGTAGTCAATTCATCTTACCATATCCTATATTTGTAAGTGTCAAGGAGTCGGGACCCTTTTCCAAACCTTGTCGATATTGTCTGGGTACTTCGACTTCCTTTTATGTAATGTAGTTATTTAAAGATCCATTATGTAAGATTTAGATAAAGAGCTAACAGTTCTCACTATAATAGTTAAAAACTAGGTAATGAAAATAGAATATATTGAAAGTTTCAGACAAATTACTTCATTCTGAGCTAATTAAGGCTGTACAGCAGAGTCTTGATTGTAATAGCAGCAGTTGTTACTTTAAGACCTAAAGAAAGATCTGCAATGAGCATATCTGGCTCTTGATTAAAGCATCTTTTAAAAACGATTTCTATTGCTTATTTATTGGGGCTTTTTTTTTCAGGGATTACCAGATGCAGAAGACAGCGGTATAACAACGATAGATATCCAAAGGTGTATATAAAAGAATACATGTTTAGTAGTACGTTATAACCTGTACACATCATACAGAAATCTTGGACAAAGTGACTGTTTTACTTCTGTTATCTCAACTGTTGTATATATAAAACATTGTTTTAATTCTGTAATCTGAACTGTTGTATAAAACCACCAGATAGGTATAATCTGTGAATATTGCGGTAAATTTAACATAAACTCTGCTGAAATTGGACATATAACACTAAATACAGCTGTAGTTTGATATAGCTGGACATTCTCTGTTGAAACGTGGCTGTAATTTTTGCACGGGACTCTACTGGACATCTAACACTGAATATAACTGTAATGTTAACCCTGACTGGAATTCTCTGTTAAAACGTTGCTATAATTTTCTACCGTGTTATAGATTTCTCTAAATATGGCAGAGGGAGGCGATGATACACATACATGTAGTATCTGTTTAGATGATTTTACTACGCCTAAAATACTACCATGTTTTCACACGTTTTGTCAACATTGTATAGACGAATATATCAAAGCACATTCACATCTCAACAAGTTTAATTGTCCTAATTGTAGAACAGAGATTCGAGTACCTGATGATGGGGCAAGTGGTTTTTCAACTAACTTTTACATCCAACCGAAAAGTAAAACGGAAAAACATTTCTGTCCGAGACACAAGAAAAAAGAAATAGATTTTTATTGTCGTGATTGTTCTGTTGCTGTTTGTGGTAGGTGTGTTATATTGGATCATACATCTCACTCAAAAACAGATCTTACTGATGCAGACCAAGAAATCAGAGGAAAGTTAAACATAATAAAGGAGGAGGTAGAAGGGAAGATTGAAAAACTGGAGGAACAATGTGAATCTTTAACCCATCACATATCTGATATCAAGAACCAAGCTGAAATAGCCTGTGATAATGTCGATACACATATCGAAAAAGTTTGTAAAGAAGTCAGAAAACATGGCGGTGATATAAAATGTGAGATGAATAAAATTCGTGACGACGAAAGTAAAAAGTTACAGACATTACATGACGATATGATCCAAATGAAAAGTTCTCTACAGAACAGTTTGAAATATGTGAATGAAGTGTTAAATGATAAATCTACATTTCCAGTTGTAGATGCTTTAACCAATGTACAAACACTGACTGAAGACAGCAGATCAACCAGTTTAGATATACCCACAGTAAGATATGTCCATTATCCTATGGTAGATATAGATGTTAAAACTTTACACTTACTACTAGGTGAAATAGAAACAATGGAGTCACGTACCTGGACATCTAGTTTTAGTTTGAATCAGATAGTGAAGACAGGTGTGAACTACTTGGGTGATGATGTAATGATACAAGGAATGCCATGGTGTGTATTTGTTATACATCGTACAGATACATCAGGGTTAGGATCTTACCTGTTTCTGAGAGGAGTAGAAGATAAAACAGTTAAAACCGTTACAGTTAGTTGTACACTAAAACTATTAAATATAAACGATGTAAGTAAATCTATAGTGAGACAATGTACAGATACATTTACACCTGGTGGTGATGGATATGGTTGGTCTTTGTTGATAGAGTGGGATAAACTAGAGGATGTCACGGAAGGATTCATAAACAACGACCAGATATTTACTCTTCAGGCTTCTGTAAAATTAAACAACATAGAACGTAGACTGGTGGCCAGTCTTCTCCACACACCAAAAATTGGCCAGTCCTCTCAAAAAAAAAAAACGAAAAAAAAACCGTAATCTCTAGAGACTGGGCAAATAGAGCTTCATTCTCATCTAGTAGGTCAATCTGCATTATGTAGGTCGCGTGACGTTGTGCACGGGATTACTGCATTTGCACTGGCAAACTGGTGCAGGTGCGAGATGTTTGTTGTGGATAACAGTTATTGTTATTTAGTGATACTTTAACGATCTAAGAATTTTGTTGACGGACAATATGATAATATCTGTCGAATGAACGGATACAACGTATGGGATGAGGTGAATGAACATAAATAATTACACACGACATCATTATAACAACTTAACGAAGCCAGTTCATGCGTATCGGGACGAAGCCGAATGGCGAATGGAAACAAAAACGTGACATCAGCCCGCAGACGGTTTCAGCAGGACTGCTTTGCACTCCATTCGAGACGCATGAATCATGAAGGTAAATATCGAACTTAATTCGTGTCACGTGACTCGGGGCTTGCTTGACAACTGTCAATCATTCCAAATAAGGAACAACGTAAAACAGGACAAGAAACGCCCATTTTATTGTGAAGCTTGCAAATTGTCCAGTCTCTGGTGCTGGTTACAGGTTTACTCAAAAAAATTTTTTTATACAAATGGAAACGAAAGTGTTGGTTTACTAAAAATTACTACTTTTATATAAATCGAAATGTAAAATAAATAGAAGAGACTGGGCCAGTCTACATAGAACGCTACTAACATTTATATTACAGAACATAGTATGGAAGATGGGTGTCATCATAATACAAACAAGGACATATTTTAATAGAACCACAGGACATATCTCTACTCTAAAATATGTTAGTTCCATCAAAAACAAATGGAACTTGGTTATTTGTATATCAATTGAAATATATTTTAATGTTTAGTTAACAACTGGTCCCTGGATCCATTAACTTGATATGATATTTATTGATTATATCTTGCAATGTCTGTAGTTTGTCTTGTCCACAGGTTTGTTTTATCGATTTTGTTTTGTGTGTGGTGCGGTCCTCCTGTACTAACTAACAGAATAAGGCCTTATATAAAATGCGGTCAACATATACAAATCAGTACCACCTAAAAGTGTTGGATAACATCTTTATTTCGTGGCTGAATCCAAGCTCGAATATTATCAAACATAGATATTTAATTTTTAATCGTTTGACAATCAACGAATTGTATTTCGGGGCCTGACCTATTTTATTGTGAAGATCTTTGAGAACATATGTAGCTGTACAAGCAACGTCTTGTGCAATACACAGCACCCTGAACTGACCTGGATAAACATATATCATGATATCAGGTTAACCAGACATATAAAAGTGATTTTCCAGCGCGTTTTATCCTTGTCGGTGGTGCAGGACGGAGGCCTGACAAGGAAAGGTGTCGAGTCGTTCAAATTGGACGGAGAAGCGTGATCCTGGGTATATGTTAGTGTGCACGTTAAAGACACCTTGTCAGATTTTGAAATAAGTGTAGGGATAAAAGTGTATTAGCAACAATCTTAACTCAAATAGTAAAATATTTATTACCCGGAAAATTTGTATCCAGTAAAAGGAAAATGGTGTGTTATAATAAATATATTTTTGTGTGAAGAAAGTATTATTATCATTATAATGTTATAGTATTTTTTGTGTTTATATTAGGATTATTACGTCACGCTAAAGTAATATTTATACCAACTGGGTAAATTGTCATCACTGCGAATGACAGAAGTGAGCTAACTCTGTTTATTGGAGGGTATTTCACATCAGTATATAGTGTCTAATATACTGGTAGAAAAACACAGTTCTGTGGGTAATTGTAAGGCGGTATTTTCCAATTTCCAATCCACCTTCACTTCAAAATGGTCTTACTCCATGTACATGTGTATTCCCTTCACCCTTTAAGCATGTATATTGTAATCATTTTCACTATAAATGTCTTTATTATAATTTACAACGATAGTAAATTATTATATTTCGTATATTTTTAATATATTATTATTTTCTCTGTAATGTATTTAATCGTTTTAAACTAGATTAAATTATTATTTCCACCTGATGTGCGGTTTATTTAATCGTTTAAAACTAGAGTAAATTATTATTTCAATCTGCACTTAATGTGGTGTATAATTTTTATGGCGGTGTATGCTGTACCTCACCAGTAAAATATGTATTTAGTTAACGAGTATTAAAATTTTGCCTTCTGTTTTAATTTTACTGATAATAAATGGCCTGCGTTCACAAGTTGTTGCCGGAAAAGGGGGTTACCTCCGTAACGAAATATCGCGGAAAGCTTAAAATCAATCGAGTCCATCCTCTATTGAGAGAGAGACGGGTCTATATAGGAGAGTGGACAGACAACCCTGCTAATAAGGGTCCATAGAATAGGTTGAACAGACGACCATATTCCTTGTCACGTTCAAGCCGGGAATCGAAACCATACCACTTGACTCGATAACAGACCTTGTCATCTCACTAGACCCCCCCCCCCCCCCCACAGGCGCGGATCCAGGATTTTTTGACAGTGGGGGTCTAGGTTTGATAATTGGTTAACTAATTGCGGTGGGCTACAACGCCGAAGGCGCTCAACCGGGTTTTGTGGCCCTCCCCCAGAAAAGTTTGGTAAATTAGATTCAATTTCGTGCATTCTAATGTATTTCGGGAAGGTAAATTCCAAAATTACAGGTCTAAAAATCGCCAATAAAATCGCATAGATTTAAGTTTCAAATTTTCAAGCCTGAGCAGGGGGTGGGGGGTCCGTATCCCCTGGACCCCCCTCTGGATCCGCGCCTGCCTCCCCACCCCCTCGCCACTTGATATTTTGAAAGAAAGAGAAATGGGGTTTAACGTCCACTCGACATTTCGGGACTAACATATGGTTTCATTTTATTTCAATAATTCGCTTGCGCGTAGATGTCTTTAGCAGTGGGAGGAAACCGGAGTGCCCGGAGGAAACCCACGAGGTTGAGAAGGCGCCATTATCTCCATGTCACATAGGCTCACACCAGGGATCGAAACCATATCCGCAAGCCAGAGGTGACCGGCCAGCTAGGGGTCGAAGCGCGGCACTCTAGACAACTAGGCCATTCCAAACCCCCTGATATTTGGAAGTGGGTAAAACACTGACTCGCTTGCCTCGCGGTCGCAGGTTCGCTGCCATGATTGGCCACTAAATTTTATCGGGTTTATCCGGAGAGCCTGACAAGGACAGCTGTCTAGTTCTTCGGATGGTATGAAAGAGTGAGAACCCGTGTGCACCATAGGCGTACGAGCCAGGGGGGGGGGGCAGGGGGGTGGGGGCAGATACCGCCTCTAACTTTCGGACAAGCTGACTTTTGAGACAGACGGGTAAAGTGAAGAAAAAATTATTTCATCTACTTGGCAAAATAAAGTGCCCGAAATCTAATAAAATACTTATTTTACGGACTGGAATAGCAGTAAACCGCGTTTGCGGCCGTCAAATATTCGAAAATTTTCTTGGAGATCCAAACAAGGTCAGCTCAGCTCCTTCGCTTCTCGAAGAAAACCGACACCGCTGTCTGTAAACCTGAATTTTTTTCCGGACATTTCTTGTTTTGCTCTAATAAAACATTAATTTTACCTTGTTTTAATTGAATACCACGAATTTGTACTGAGTTGAGTATGGATTAAAACATTTTGTTTGGAGCCACTCTACTTTGTGCGACATTTTTCGGGCATCGATTATTATTTATGTATGTAGCTGCAACAGACTGATCGTATGTTTGGAATTCAGAGTGGGATTTCGGTTACAAAACCATTGGATACTTTTGAAGTCGCTTACACGGGCTAGAATAGCAGAAAACGCAATTGCGGTGGTTAAATTTAAAAATTTTCCCCGGGAAGATGAGGCCCACATACCCCGCGACGATTGAATGGTTGTTTGGAATTTGGGTCAGTAGGTAGGCTGTATTGGACCAAATTGAAGTTGCTGTATTCACATGCTGGAATAGCAGGAAAAATTTTCCTGTCTTCGTGGACTGTAAACGAATGATTGGAATTCGAGGCAGCCACCGCAATTAGGCTATATTACACCACTTTTAAGTTGCTTTGTTCACGGGCTAAAATAGCAGCAAAGCGTGTTTGCAGCCATCAAATATTCCAACATTTTAAGGGGGTGGGAAATACAAGGTAAGCTCGGGCATTTCAGGTTCTGACCCCCTAACTGTCATCGAGCCCGTGCGCCTATGGTGTGCACATTGGCATAGAACCCTTAGCAGTTGGAATTCGACATAAGAGTGTGCCTTTGCGGCGCTATTCGGGCAACATTTCCCTCGCAGCACACTGTGTGGCGTATGCCCGTTCTCATTAGGCAGTCGGAGCAGAACAGCAGGATATAAAACCCAATTTCTAGTGGTTTTCCATTTCTGGAGGCAGACCACCGTTAAATTTCACCATCTATTTATAGCAGTTCTCTCTGTGTCTCTTTCCTCCCCCTTTTCATGTCCAGTTTTGTTATTATTTGGTCACGAATGGACGAAGAGGGTTTGAATTAATATTTTCTGTCAGGTTTTGGTAAATATTCATGATTTTTGAGGTGGAAGGATAAAGGCGTTATCAGGTTGACTACGGTCTAGGGGTATAACTCCTTGTCTACGGTGATATGTACGGCAACTAGTTACATGCTTTTAGTATGCTTCTTCAAGATTGTGTATCTCAAAATTTTGGTGATCAACCTCATACGAATTTTAGTACAAATACGTGGCCACGTGTTCCTCTGTCAGTAGTGAAAGCATTCGGCCCAACGAAAGTCAATGGGGAAATTAATGGTGGTCTGCATCCTTCTACTGTAACTGGAGTTGCTCCCCTTAAGCTATGGGCAGCAGACCACATATCACTAACGAACGCTCTCAACCACAGATGTAGCAACATGTGGCAACCTCTACTCTTGTTCAGGGTGAATGTACTGAGACCGACGTTCAGAGCTGAACTACTCTTGCCCAAAACATGTATGCGGTTCCCCATGAAACACTTTAGATACAAAAGCTGGAAGAAAAGACTAGTAAACATGCAATTATCGGGAAACATTTTTGAGCCTATCTTAGAGACGATAATGGGCAAATCTTTAGTGATCTGTGGCCATTTCTACTTTATCTGGAGCGGATATTCGCCACTGTTTGTGCTTTTATGGAAATTATACCGTTCCCGGGTCACTTTTTAACTGTTATTTCAAGCTTCGTAGAATAAACGGACGCCCTCGTTCTTAGCTTTAGCTATCTTCTGGCAGACATGTAAAGTAAACAAACACATTATATTATAATACATTTTTGGTGAAATGAATTATGTGCCCGAAATCCGATGTCTTTTAAGTGATAATAAAACACTACTTTTACAAGTTAAAACTGAATACTGGAAATGTATACAGTGTTTACTGTGATTTAAACACTGTTTTGCGACAGTTTTTGGGCATCAATCATTTTGGTATAATATCATCGTTTCGGGAATCGGGAATTCTTTGAACTGATTAAATGAATTAAACTTTTGTTTTGAGATATTTGTTGCGCATCATCATTATTTGCTGTGGCTATTTTCCCAAATATCTGCCCTTGTTTGCACCAATGACAAAGGGAAACCACAGAGAGAGAGGGGGAAATGTGGGTTAACGTCAACTCGACACAAACTAGGTCATTTGGGACTAACATATGGTTACATAGTAGTATGAGGGCCTGTCCAGCCACGCACGTGCGCGCATGCGCGTGCGTGCATGTGCGTACATGCGCGTGCACGTGACCTTGCACTGGATGACCTTTAGCACGTGTGTGACCCCTTGCACGTGCGTGACCTTGCACGTGCGTGACCTTGCACGTGACCTTGCACGTACGAAGAGGGGGCGCGCGCGCGGAAAAAGAGAGAGAGAGAGAGAGAGAGAGAGAGAGAGAGAGAGAGAGAGAGAGAGAGAGAGAGAAGAAGAAGAAGAAGAAGAAGAAGAAGAAGAAAGGGAAGAGGAGAAGCAGGGAGGGGGAAGGGGGAACAACTCTTTTACATTGATTAAGTTGGCCCTGAAAAGGGCCGTTGGTCCTCTTAATGAGAGGGTTAGCAGGAACATCTTGGATGCTCTGCCGAGTACCGTGGTACAGGTCGCTTCTCACACTTGACAGCATGCTTCGACCGCCTATGGTAGGTGTTGGACACATCTACCCCACACCAGAAGCAGACTAGGTAATCTGCTTCTGGCCGGTTCCCCTTAGACAAAGGGTAATACCCCCCACAAGTCGTACAAAACCTTTTGTCTTTTCGATCCATTTTGCTTGTGACTTCTTTTGGCTTTGACACTCCTATTTATAGCTCGGGACGGGACGAGTCTAAGGTGTTGGGGCGATACCATTTTCCACCAATCAGAATAGCATGACGTCACATGACGTCACAAAAAACAGACACGTGATATGTTGTCGACATTTTATTGAACTTGAACACATTTACAAATGAACTTGAACACAAAGGCATTGAACACAAAAAAACATATTTACAGAGCAAAAAAGCATCGACATCGTTGTCCCTTCTTCTGGTCTTTTTGCAAGTCGGGAAAATGATCCCTAGCCCATTGTTCGACGAGTATATCGTTCACACGATACACGTGCCCGAACACCGAAAGGGCGTGCGGGGAGGGAACGTGAAACCGATGACACAAATAATACAAACAATAATGTCCGCAGACGACACTCTCGAGTCCCTGAATCCATCGGGGTTGGTAGTGGAGTTGTAGATCTTGCACGAAACGTCGAAAGGCTTCTCCGTAGACATCAGGGGGACACCCGTAGGAATCGAAGAAGGTAATGTGATCTGGTCCTTCGCACACAAACACGGTCCAGTGTCTACCGGGTTGGTCTTCGTCGTCCGTGTTGATGACGTAGGCTTTGGGGTACGAGGTCGGGCGCAGTATATCCAGATGATTACGAGCCCACACGCCCCCGAACACGTTAGCGGGGAGATGTTTTTCTAAAGCCCGTGTCAGTTGTCGGTTGGAGAGAGCCTCACCAATCTGTGATAACTTGTCGGTTGGCATCGATTTCCAAGACATTGTCGTATTCGGCAAACAGAACAAGACTGAGGTGATTGGTCGGGGCCGCACCGAACTTGAGTTCCAAAGACAGGTTACCTGCCGCTTTGGGATGGAAGTAGTTACCGTCGGCTCCGTGGTCGTTGGTCAAATCGAAACAATACAAAGTGTACCCATTGATATAGTCGTTGAAAGGGAGGTCCAGGTCTTCTCGGGTGTTTAAGACGGCCACTCTTTTCATCAAATCCAGGTAAGGTGCGATGGCTTGTCGCTGGGGAAAGTTGACATCGTATTCGTCCACAATCTCCCCGTTCTTGGTCAATTTGATGTTTTCCAATTGATTGTGTTGGAATTCGAAGGGATTTCTGTTTTTTCTTCCATCGTAGGCCGTGTTACGTACCATACCCACGATTAATCTATTGGGCAGGCTTTCGTTGACAAACAGATTGTCTAGGACGTGACTGGTGCGATTGTCGGGAATGACCATGTCGCGGACCACCACGCGCTTCAGGGGATACTTGGCGTTGGACGATTGAAGTTGCGCGGCTACCCGTGTGTAGGTGCTGGGAGCCAGAGTGACGAACGGGATATCCAGGTAGGCTTTGGTGAACTCAACTTTGTAGTCTTCTGCATCGTTGCCTTCACCGTACATCAGAAAAAAATTCGGGGATTGCTTTTCCAATTTCAATCGCAGGTCCACACCGTCCAGCAGATACCGATCTTGTAAACACATGTCCAAGTGTAGACGCGACTGCAATTCAAAGGTGCGACTGGCAGCGATGGTTTTCTGGCGTTGTTCCAATCCTTTGTTATTCGGAGCCTGTCGTCCACCATCCCCGGCGGTGGCGACGGATTTCGTGGAATTGAACTGTCCGGCGGTGTCTTTTTCCCACAAGACTTGTTTCGACAGGTGATCGTTCTTGGCTCCCTTACCGAAACTCAACAAATTCTCCAAGTAAGCCCGGTAGGGATAATTGGGTAGAGAGGTGGTGACCAAGGTTTCGGCATCTTTTCCCAGGCGTAATTTGACGTCTTTAAACAACGAATGAAACAAGTTGTTAATGGGTGCGACTTGACTATCCGCATCCAGGTCATCCCCGTTGTTCTTGGTCACCTTTAGGGCCAAGTGCAGTGTCATGTTGGCCAGATCGATGAAATCGGTGGTGGCATTGGAAATATAAAATTCGATGGGTCCGTCGTGGTTCAAGTCGGGCGTCAGTGGATACTTTCTGATTTTGGTCACCTTGTTTATGGCCGTCTGCGTGTCGGGTACACTGAACAAATCCTGCAATTCGTCTCGCGCGCAGGGACAGGAATCATTGCGCATTACCTGCGTAGCCATGGTCGAAGATATCTAGTTTACGTCGTTTGTGAGAGGTGACCTGTGTCTTCTTCTTCCTCTTCGGACGATGTGAAGTGGACGGGGTTCGTGAGGGGTCTTTTATAGGTTCCAGGTGGGCGACCACGTTCTTGAGTGTGTCGGACATCGTGTTTGACAACGCGGGGCGAAGCGTGTCCTGGGCGACTTTCTTCCAGTTCCATTTTTCACGACCACTGACGGCGTCGAGCACGCTTTGCCCCACTTTGGGTAACACTTGGGCCACATTCTTTTTCACGGCCGCTTTACCCGCCGACCACAAGGTCTTCCCGACCGATTTGACGGCATTCAATAACCCCGACCATCGACCGGCACCCTGTTGTCTCAGAATTCCCCCCTTGTACACCACCAGACCATTGCCAGCCCCTCGCTGTCTGAGCACTCCACCTTTGTACACTCGAATCATCATCGGCGGCGAAAATGAAGTTGGACCACCACCTTACCGTCGAGAAATGGCACGGCTTTCCCCATTCCGTTCCTTATATAGAGACCAATGGAGTTTAGTCGACTGTACTTCAGAGGTAAGTATTGAATCCTGGCGGGACGGTGATACAATCGTCGACTGGGAATCACGTCTAGCAAAGTAGCCTTCACGTCGCCCACGATCTGGGGTTCGATAATGTCCGTGTAGATGTAAAACAGATCGTACTGGATTTGAAGATTTGGGGTGTGGTGGGCGTAGAAATACCGTAGACTTTGGCCATCTTCGCCGGTCATATCGATTGACTGCAGGGCAACCAAGAGTTCGTTTCCAGGCCATCCCAACATGGACACGATGGGTCCACACAGACGAAGTTCGATCTTCGGCAACACGTCAAACCAGAAAAGCGCCTGCACGTTATTGATCTTCAGATACACTCTATCGTTGGTGTTGTCTCTCTTGAAAGACACGAAGGAACCTCTTTGTACGGCCCCTTGGCGCATCACCTCTCGAGTTTCGTACTCGTTCTGCTCTTTCTTCTCGTGGTCGGTCATTTCCTTGTTATTGGGATCCAAGCGAACGGGTTTATGGGCCAAATGATTGTAGATGGGAGACAGGTTCCACAAATCATCCAGTCTAGTGTTCAGGACATCCAGGATATGTTTCAGCGACTCGTAGTCGTCACTCTTGATGTGCGTTTCCATTTCGACCGATCCCTTGATCTCACCACCCTTTACACCTTTGAAACAATTCGACGGGTCGATCCTGTGGCGGTCCCGGCATATCTTTACTCCGGGTTTGTCGCTCGAGGGCGACCAAGGATGAATGCGTAAGCCGAGCGTGTTGTCTCGTTGATCGATGTTTTGCCATTGGTCGGGTAACGTGATCATGGACAGACCCACTTCCCATTCCCGATGATCGACGAGAAGTGGCGGTTCCAGGTGTGTATGATACGTGGAGACTTTGTTGTCGGGATACCACGACATGGAACTGTCACTAGGGAGCGTGAGGTAAAAGGGCCGGTCGTTGTTCATTATGTTTGGTTTTCAAAGTTGGAGAAGGTAACAGGTAACCCAAGCTACTGGAGAGCAAGGCCGTCCACAACGTGGTCTGCGATCCGTCGGGTTTGAAAGCCAGTTGGGACAAAGAAACTCCCGCCACGACGTACACTAAAATCACTTGACAGAAAAAGACAATTTCCGCTTGTGGCACACGTTTTCCCAAGAGCGACCAATTGTGGGCACTCGCGGACGTAGACGTGGTTTCGTCTTGCATGTTGACTGATGTTGGCGTCTCTCGCTCCTATTTATACGTTTTGGAGACTGGTCCTGTCGATCCACGAATTAAAACTCGCCGGATAGCCCAACCATTTCACCAATACTTTGTCTTTTTTTCTTTCGAGTACTCTTTCGATGGGAAAGATCTCATCGTCGTTGACTTGGACCGCTTGCAATTCTTCGGGATAGAAGGTGCCCTGTATGGGTTCACCTCTTTCGTCCAACAGTTTGTAACCGGGACCGACGTTGGGTGCGACGTTGAACGTTTCCAGAGTCCAGTTGGGCCAGTAACCTTTGTCGAAGGCACCATGTTTCGGTAAAGCCAAACGTACGGTCGTACCAATGTTCATTGACTTTTTCTTTTTCGGGGAACGTGGAGGAGGTGTTGTCAACATCCATTCGTGTTCGGGGCGAACATCTTTGGGCGCCATACCGATGGTCCGATGTCGTCTAGCATTGTAAGCCCGAACCAGGTCGTCTAGCACGTCGATGTACCGTTGTGTTTGTCGATGAGTAAAGTATCGCCACATGCGCTCTTTCAGTGTCCTTTGAAATCTTTCGACCACACTGGCTTTGGTTTCGACGTTGTGTGTCACGAAAAAATGAATTTTTTTCTTCTTCAGGTACGCTTGCATTTTTCGATTGAGGAATTCGGTACCTTTGTCCGTTTGAAGTCGCAGGGGTTGTCGACTTTGAAAGATTTGACGAAAGGCATCCACCAAACTGTCCCCCGTCTTGTTTTTGAGGGGCAACACCCAAGCATACTTGGAAAACACGTCGATGACGCACAGCAAATACCGGTATCCTTCATTCTGTTTGGCCAAGGCCGACATGTCGCTCAAATCGGCTTGCCACTGATGATCTATGCCGGCCACCACCGTGGGAGACCGCGAGAATTTCTTTTTCAATGGTTTGTGCAAGGTGTACGCCCTTTGTTGTTTCAACCATGCCTTGACTTTGTCCAAGGACACACCGGTAGCTTTGTGAAGGCCCAGGACTCCACCGAAAGCGGCCGGGTGATTCGGGTCGTAATACACTTTCTTCAGTTTTCGTTCCATGTTTCAGCAGGTGTCCCTATGAACAGACTATTTATAGTTTTTGCAAGGAGAGCCATCTTCTGGTAGATGTACTAGGGGTATCCGTGCTGGAGATTTTCTTCTTTCTCGGGCGTCGCGGCGGAGTCCGTGTCGGTGGTGTGGACAACACGTTCCATCGTTCTTGATTACCAATGGCTTCGCGCGGTACGTTCGTGGCCTTCAAACTTTGCATCACGCCAGACCATCCCACGGGAGCCTGGGTATTCTTTCGCCGACGAACCAAATCGTTCACAATGTCAATGGCATTGGTGTTGGGTACGCGTGAGCCATTCCGAACCAATTCCAAGTTCTCGTTCCACGACCAAGGTGACTTTTCTTTCATGTGTTTCAACAAAAGGCGAGCTCGATGTTGATAGGGTCGGGGGACCGACTCCAGGATGGGTGCCTCCGAAATTTCTTCTTTTGGCTCGGGTATGTTTTCGTCCAACAAGGGAATGACCTGTTTTCTTTTCTTTTGCATCGTTTGATAACGATGTAACAACTGTCCGTAACGCTGCATTTTATTTTCGTCGGTTAGGGTGGGATCGTTTAACACGTGTTGCATGTCTTGGTGGACATTCTCGACGGCCTGCTGCAGTGGATCTCGATCGTACGCGGGTTCGACTTGCATGACTTCGACGGGTTTGACGTCGATGGGTCCGTCGAAGGGTACCAGTTTCATTTTCTTGGCGAATTTCATCTTTGGGAAAGGACCTAAACAATCGGGTGAAGAATCACCCTTTCTGTTGCTTCAGAAGTCGCCGACGGGTCTTCCAAGGTGTTTTAGACGTGCCCAAACGTCGTAACAAGGGGGCGTCCTTTTTCAAGCGCTTGACGTCTTTGTCGGTCACAGGAACGTTGCCGCGAATCAGGTTTCCAATACACTCACACACACCGTCGACGATGGTTTGGGTCTCGAGTAAAAGAGGACGGTCTTTCGGTGCAGTGTTCAATAGATACCGCAGTGTCTCCATGACTGAGCTCGGGGTCGTTCTCCGGTTCCCTTTTTATACCTTTCTGTCCACGGGGCTATCCACCAAATAGTTTAGATAGCTCGGCAGCCATAGCGTTCGCTCTATCGCGCCTTCTAAGGAAGGGATGTTTACCACCCTTTTGTCCACCCAATAGATTAGATACCAAGGGGGCCAAAGCCGGGAGGGCCATGGCCAGCAATGCCCCGATGGCACCACCCTGTTGATCGACAAGTCGTCGTTTGACGTTGGGGGATGTTCGTGGATTACTCAGTTTGCGAAGCAAGGCTCGATGCTGGTTCAATTCTTCGGTACTCAGACCCCTTCCGCGCTGAGCGGCCCGTCGAACGAATTGATTTCGTTTTTTGTTTCTTTCCTCTTGCAGTCTTTCCTTCCATCGCAGCAAGATACGAATCAGCACACCCCCAAAAAACCCGCGTCCCCCAGGTTTCATGATCAGGGAGAGTTTTTCGGTCGTCGGCATGTTTCTCTCCGTCAGTTGGGTCAACACTTGTCGATTTCGTTCAACCCATTTCTTGTGCTGGGCATGTAGTGGTTGAATGTTACCCTTCAGCAAATGGTTGGCCGCCAACTTGAACCACTGCAACAATCCAATACGTGCCCGGCCCGTATTCTTGACCAACTGTCCATAAGCCATATCGGGAGTCAGATGTTGTAATTTGCGAATGAAGGACTTGAGTCCTTTCATAGAATTCTTCTTTTCTCTTCGTGGTCTGCGAAAGATCGGAGAGGGAGACCGAGAAGGGGAGGGTGGTGACGTGGGACGTGGAGGTGTGACCGGTAAGGTGAGGCGTGGAGGTGTAACCGGTAAGGTACGGCGTGGTGGTGTGGCCGGTAAGGGAGACATGGGACTCGTGGGTGGTGTCAACGACGGGGGTAACCATTGTCTTCTGGGGGCCCTCATTCTCGGGCGAGTCTGACTTCGTACCGTGGGATCACGAAGGTCCGGTGCCAGGGTCGGGAACGTCGCCCTGGGAAGGGTGGGAGGTGGGTGTTTCCTCTGCGTATTCTTCGTGCGAGCCATCGTGACAAACAAGAGTCATTTCGAGGTACAGGTCCCCCTTTTATACTTTTTGGACGTAGACGATGGGTGGTTCCTCTTGGGGTAAAATGTTGGATCTCAGTCGCAATGTTTCGGGAGTGTCGGGCTTCAAATCAACGAGTAAGTAACTACGAGGGGTACTCGTCGCATCTTCATAAGCTTCTTGCATATACTTGGAGCGGGAAGGGTACATCTGACGGGCCAACACACCAATTTGCGAGGCGTCTCGGGGATTTTTGAACAAGACCAGGTAATGGGCATTCAGACTGATGGTACGCTGTTGCTTGTCAAACAAATTTTGCACAATGTAAATGACACTCGTGTCGTGGTGATGACTCTTTTTCGTGAACCACTTTTGCAATATCTCCGTGTCTTCTCCCATCAAATCATCCACGACTAAGACTTGTGGACCTTTGACTTGACCCATCACGTCGTCAATATCCGTCAAGCCTTTGACATAAGTGTAGGGAAAGCGATCGTAACTCTCTTGCCATTCGCCATAAGCCCACACGATACGTTGAGGAGGGACGTCGAACAGGGACGCTTGAAGAAATTTCTGCACAAAGACCGTCTTTCCAACACCCGTTGGACCACTGACTAACATGGTAAAGGGATGTTTGAACGTCACATCCATCTTGCACTGTTTCCCCCAATTCCCTTTTCCCCCGCCTTTTATACCTTCGCGACAGAACAACAGACATGGAATGAAATTAGAACACAATTTATTTTACAAAAAATACAAAAAGAACATTCAATACAACAATTCAAAAAAACATATCATACAAAGGAAAAGAAAAAACTGTTAGTTATCGCGTTCTCTCTTCAGGATCTCTTGTCTCACCCAGGGTACATTTCTCAGGACGCGGGGAATCCAATACACGTGCCCCAAAAGCTTCTGCATCGTGTCGTGTGGGTGCCAGTCTTCCACTTCAGCAAACGTGACGACGACGGGTATCCATTCACTCATATCGAAACAAGGGGGATACGACAAGACTTCGGTCATATCTCTCGGACCCGCATATTGGATGAGTGCTCGGGAAAAACTTTCTGCTTCCTTCTCTGCCAACAAGAGGACAGCCGGGGTTTCACCATTTTCACTGGTAGTTGGGAGAATAGGAGATGGGATGGAAAGCTTCGTCGGCTGTTTTCTTTTTCTCTTTGTATCGTCTGTAGAGCTCGAACGCTTCTCCGCACCAGTACCAGTATCGCTGACTGCGGGTGTTGTCTCTGGGCATGTCGATGTTGTTGTCGAACATGCGACCGGCAACGGCTTCAAAGTTGTTTTCTGTTTGGATTTCTTCTTGGCACTCGAGCAGGCCGTGTCCGAGCTGTCCACAGTTGAGGCACTTGTGATTTTCGTCGGTGGGTCTCTTGATTCCGTAACACTTTCTTTTGACAGTTTCTTTTCTTTCTTCATCACTCTTCGCTTTTTGGGCTTCGGCTCGTTTTCCACACTGGGGTGCCCAGTGTCCTGGTTCTCCACAGAGGTAAC
The DNA here is from genome assembly GCA_963678685.1 of Patella ulyssiponensis. Taxonomy (NCBI): domain Eukaryota; kingdom Metazoa; phylum Mollusca; class Gastropoda; family Patellidae; genus Patella; species Patella ulyssiponensis. Next base: position 96,639,948 of record OY783225.1, read on the forward strand.
AATTTCCATAGGAACCATAGGCTGGTCTGTCTTGTCTTGGTTTTCGTTGCTGTTGTTGTTGGGAACGAGCAGGGCAGTCTCTATACCAGTGTCCGACATTGTTACAGGAGAAACAAGCTTGACTAGCCATCGAGAGCAGAATGAAATTGCAGTGTGACACTTCGCTTCTTATAGTCCTGGTCGTGACGTCACTCGCTTTTGATTGGTTCTTTCTTTTCCTTCGTTTTGATTGGTTCGTTGTTTAGTCTATGATTTCCAGGCTTTCCACGTACTTTTTCACTTCGTCCCAATCGACCAAGGCTTCGCTCACGTGACAGGCTTCCAAAAACGTCATCAGGTCGGCTCGATTACCGTGTTTTTGTCGCCAATGGTTGAACACGGTGAAAATTTGCATGCGCGCGCTGTTAGGATGACTCATCTTGGCTTGACTGATTCGCGCTTCTCTGATCCCTAGATGTCTGCCAATACATTCCCAGCCTTCTCCCAGTTTACCGGACATGACATTGATATCCATTTGATCCAGAGACCATCGTTTCTTTTTCTTCGGCAAGTCGTCCATCCACTGGCGTATGGGGTCTTCTTTCTGTTCGACGAACTCGTCTTTGCGTTTGATCAACGCGGTCTTAAAGCCCGGTACCACCGTCCAGAACTTTTTCAAGGCTTTCTCGACGTCTTCTCGCCATCGTTGTTCGTCCTCCCACGTCTTGACTTGATCCCGTGGATCGTCCATCATACTGCCTAGCACGCTATCGATGTCTTGAAGTTTCGGCTCGTCCACCCAGAGGTAGTGATTGTAATCGTCCACGGGGTGTGAGGGTTGACCCGTTATGGAAGAAACGCCTAGTCCCAGACACGAGTGGTATCTCTGACTGGGATGTTCGTACTTGCAGCCGATACACTCTTCGTGTTGCCTTTCTTCTATAATGGGTAGGAAACATTTCAACACTCGAAAGTTGAGCCATCGTCGTCTAAGTTTCTCGATCATCTCCGTATTTTCTGCTGGTTCGTCATCTTCTTTGTTTGATCGCCATCGTCCTGAGACCCGAAAGTCAGTATCCATAGGGGTAAGTGTTGCTCGGTTGGCCATCGTCATTGAATTGAACAAACCGCTTGTCATACACGATTTTATACCGCTTGTTCTCGGGGCGTGTCCAAAGACGGCGGTCACGTGTTCTGGTAATCTTGAACGGATTGGCTATGACCAGAGGCTCGTTTTGATTGACGTGCCGTACATTCTCCTTCATGATGGCGTAATTCAGCTGTTGGGAGGCACGATAATTCAAGGTGAATCCCCGGACTTTACATACAGTTTTACCATCGCTCTGGCGGTATGCGTAATTCTTTGGTCCTCCGCTAACAAATTCTCGAATGGTGACATCTTCGGGCAACTCGTTCTTCCACTGGCCCAAACTCGAACCTTCCGGGGGATTCCATGACGTGGGGTGGTATTGGTAGATGACGCTATCGGTGTCAAAATAGCATACCCTTTCTCCCAATTTTTCCAAGACGGAATAGAGTTTCAAACGGGCCTGGGCCGTGACAAAGGCAGCGATAACCACGTTGGTGATGGGACAGGGTGCCACGTGTTCTTCTTTTTTCAGCGTTTCCATCAAGACCATATTGTCGTTGACTAACTGCACATCTCGTACGGTCTGGGTCACGTCCAACATTTTTTCAAAATAGACGCTGGGCTCCGTGATGTATTCTGTTTTGGGAAAGTTGTCTCTCTGTCCGAATTTACCCCATGCTGTGTTGAGTTGTAACTTGCTAAACGCCCGCATCCCTTTGTTTGGTTTTATCGACGCGGGATCCAGACGAATACCTTCCGTGTCGTACACGTCGTTAACGAAGCGGGCCTTGTCTTCTTCGGTGTGGCAGGTGTCGGGATAACCGCTGCTTTCCATCTTCTTCTTGAGGTAGTGGTTAATGTACCCCGTAAACAGACCGCCCGTTTTGGCCTCGGGATCGTAGGTGCTGAATTCTTTCCAGTGCCAGACTTCGTAGACTTTCAGTACTTTGTATCCTAGGGCCACCGCTTTCTTCAGTTCCAGGGTGACAAACGTACCCACCCAGGCTCGCTGTTCGTCGGTGTGATCACACGATTGGTATTCGGCAATCTCCCCTTGTTGCATGTGTTCGTCGACGCAGCTTCGACACAGGGCAAACACCAATTTCTGTTTGCGTCGAAACGGGAGCACCGGGTGGAACAGGCCACGGGGCGGCAAGACGGAACACTGGATCAATCCTTCGTACTGCTGCCACTGGTCTTGATCGGGCTGTGTGACGATCGTGGGTTCCTTGATGGGAAAGGTACCGTACTTGCAGATGTAAGGGTACAAGGACACCACGTCGATGTAGCGCATGTCTTCCACCGACTCGTTCACCAACAGTTGGATGGCATTGGTTCTTCCGCCGAAGAAAGCGTTGCGAGGCATCAGAGGTTCGGGAGCGGGCCATTGCTGATCTTCCAAGCCTTGTAAAAATTCGTTCATCTCGGGATCGTGGCGTCGTTCTTCCTCCATCTCACATTCCCACATGACGCGGATGGTCTTCATACCGTACTGTTCCTGGAGTCGACGGTGACGTTCTTGTGTCTTCTGGTACAAGTCCCTCATGCTGCGAGATGGATCGTAGGGATGTTTATGCTGAAGGTCTTGGACGGGACCCGGGTAACATTTGGGACAACCGTGAAAGGCACACCCGTGAAACTCGTACACCGTACCCGTGGTCGTGTCCATACCATCTAAACTGTAAGGGCCAACTCGGCATTCATTACCGTTGCGGGCGTGTCGAATGTTGGGTAGTGGCGTCTGGTTTCGGAATGCAGCCATGGTCTGTCGATGTTGTTCCCATTCCAACCATCGAAGGGCTTTGTTGGACTGTTGTCGAGGCTGGAAGCGGTGCCAGTCCTTACCAGGTTTTGGCTGTTGCATCAAAGCTCGAGGAATGACGACGAGGGTGTCTTTTGTGAGGTAGTGCGTGCGTAACACGCGACTGCAGGCAGAGGCCAGGGTCAAACTCTTTTCAAAGGGATCGATTCCCGTGTCCATGAGAAATATCTCGCGAAACACACCACAGCATCGGCGGAGGACATCGACGTCACTTTTACAGTAGGCGAGAATTTCCTGACGAAAATCAAAGACGTCGTGACTGTGTTGTTCATACCACTCGTGAAATTTTTCACGTTCCGATACACTCATGCCATCCGGATCGTAATCGGTGTCGGGAGGATAGGCGCCCACGTAATCTTCATTCTCCGGTTTGTTGAAGTGGTGAGGGAAATAACCTTTCTTGAGTTCTTGCAGGCCAAAGGTCTTGGGCATGTCCCGTAAAGCCATCGGTAGAAAGTTGAGGGAATCGATGAATTTTACCGTACCGACTGTGATCATCATCGCTTTACCACCATTCATAATCACTTCGGGTTGCGCCACGGAATGTTTGTGCAGCGTCTGTAAAATCAGTAGGCCGTCGTAACCTTTAAAGTTGTGAGCCACGGCAATCACGGGACTCGATTCGTGACTGTCATGTTTCCGACCATTTACCACCGTACCGTGAGCAGCGAGTTGTAGAAACCATTTTCCCACATCGTCCAGCGTGTCTGGGCCTTTAAACACAATTTCCCGTTGGTGATTCCAGTACATGTCACAGTGCTCGCAGGGATCTTGGTTGTCGATACAAAAGTGACAGCAGGTTTGCAGGACACATAGGTTGGGAATGTGTTCACCGGTATCTTGCTGGCATTCAAAGTCAAAGAAGACGAAGCGGGTTAATGTTGTCTGCTGTAGTTTGTCGATTTGGGTCTTTCGGTCTTTGTTCATGTTGATGGGTGATTTCAGTGGTTGGATGTAGCAAAACTGTTTCTCGGCCGTGTGCCACTCTCGGCAGATGGAACATTCGTATTCTCCGCATCGATGTTGTTCTAAATTTCGCTTGGCCTTGATGACGTCCCACTCTTTTTGACATTTCTCGCATTTCTTCCATCGATGACATACACTGCACTTGGCTCTGGAACGGGTGGCGAGATGATTGTCGAAACACTGGCGGCTCACAAACACACGATGACATCGGTAACACGTCTTTGTGTTGGGATCGGGTGGACAGGGTGTACCCATTGTCTTGCATCCTTGACACATGACGTGACACGAATGATTCTCTGCAGCATTGTATCCCACCTGACAGGTCTCACAAAAATACGACCTTTCCACAAAGGCGGGCATGGAGGTAATGACGTCATAATGCCTGTCGTGTAAATACAGGTTCAGATGTTTTGGGGTACCGGTGACGTGTTTTGTTCCCCGATAAATCGCCTTCCCAAAGATGGCCCGAGAGAAAACATTGAGCTGATATCCTTGCTCTCCCAAATACTTGGCGTACAATTCCCAGGTTTCCATCCCCGTACAGGCTTGCCTGGCTCCACCGACGGCATCGATGAGGGCTTCGGTTTTCTTCGTTTGCCACGAGTGGGGTCCTGTATTGTTGATTAATCTCTTCCGTTCTCTTTCCCATTCAGGCGTGTGCTGTTTGTTGGCATAATGACGGGCGACGACAATAGCTCGCTGAAAACATAAGTCGTCGGCATTCTTAATGGTGACCAAACATTGCTTTCTCTTCAAATAATCTTCGAAATTAGCACTGTGTCTCTTCTTCACGTTTGTTCCACTACCTCTACCATCGGGAGGGGACACGTGACAGATACTCATGGACATGCGTTGATCTAATCTGAATTCTTCGTTGCTCTGTAATACGGCAGCCACTTTCTGTAACACGTCTTCGGCTTTTAACAAACGATGCTCACGGAAGGGTAACCAGATCGGTGTTTTGAGTCCTGGGTGACTGATGGCGATTCTAACATAATCACTTTCTCTGGCGTCCAAGGTTCGGCGAATTTCCTCGATGATGGCCTCAAAAGTGTCGTGTAGTTGTTGTGGTACATCGTTGGCTGGAACGTGGGACCAATCTTCCAAAAAGTCTATCTCCACACACAGTGATTCGGTTCTAAACAATCGGCTGTATCGTCTATCCACGGGTCGTAATGTATAACTCATCTTGCTTCGCTCGCTGATCGCATATCAATGTTCGATGCTGTCGCTTCTCGGCCTTTTATTCCAGTCACCATGAATGGACTCGTCCGTGACGTCATATCCTTCAAATGGACTCGTCCGTGACGTCATATCCATGCCATTACACATGTGCAATACTTAACGTCAGGTTACATGCGGTTGTGTAATACTGGATTTTCCATACGTCTATTTTTAGCAACAAACGTACACACATGCGCTGTATAACGTTACATCGCGTCTATATTTAGCCTCCAACGTACGCATGGCGTTGCATCACGTCTATATTTAGCCCACAACGTTCAACCTACGATGCATAACGTGATGCTCAGTACTTTGACGTCACTCCATGAATGGACTCGTCTGTGACGTCATACCACTCAAATGGACTCGCCCTTACGGTTTTAAAACGACACAACACACGTCTTTCTATCAGTATCAGAATGGATGCTCCGGTCGTACGCATCGAAGAACACCACAGCACGGATACTCTCGTGTATCTCAGGGGTCACACGCTTGCCGTGATTACCCCTGACGATATCTTTGTCTTACCTGACGAGGTATTAAAAACACCTCCCAGGAAAAGACCTCCTCCCGAATTAGTGGAGGCCATTAGACGCAACCGACATAAAGTGCGTCGTACCCTCACATTCTAGTGCTCGCATTCGAGTGAGGACCAACGGCCCTTTTCAGGGCCAACTTAATCAATGTAAAAGAGTTGTTCCCCCTTCCCCCTCCCTGCTTCTTCTTCTTCTTCTTCTTCGTCTTCTTCTTTTCTCTCTCTCTCTCTCTCTCTCTCTCTCTCTCTCTCTTTTTCCGCGCGCGCGCCCCCTCTTCGTACGTGCAAGGTCACGCACGTGCAAGGTCACGCACGTGCAAGGGGTCACACACGTGCTAAAGGTCATCCAGTGCAAGGTCACGTGCACGCGCATGTACGCACATGCACGCACGCGCATGCGCGCACGTGCGTGGCTGGACAGGCCCTCATACTACTTACATTTTGTTTCAATAATTCGCTTGCGCGTAGGGGTCTTTAGCAGTGGGAGGAAACCGGAGTGTCCAGAGGAAACCCACGAGGCGCCCCTATCTCCATGCCACATACACTCACACCAGGGCTCGAAACCACAGCCGCAAGCCAGGGGTGACCGGCCAGCTAGAGGTCGAAGCGCGGCACTCTAGACCACTAGGCCATCCCACCCCCACCCCAAAGGGAAACCACGCCAGATTAAAAACCAGATAAACTTTCTGGGATCGTAGACGGGATCTCTGGTTAGCGATCCAACGTCATATTCACTGAGCCCGTGGCTACACCCATGTTAGGTACGCTATAGCGTGGAGGTCGGGTGCTCGACCCCTGCAGATGTTCCGGCGTGGTTCTCACTTGTCCGCGATGCAGGACGGAGGAACTGACAAAAACAACTGTCTAGTCGTCCGGGTGGGATGAAAAATCGAGGTCCCGTGTACGCATTGGTTGGCGTGACGTAAAAGATTCCTTGACTGTTGGAATTCGATATAAGAGTAGGCCATAGCGCGTGTGTCCGGGTAAAATTTCCCTGATAGCACACTGTATGACTTATGCCCGTCTTCATTAGCCCAGTCCGGAACAGACAGTAGGACGGAAAGGTAAAAATAAGAAATAATCTATTCCATTCGTTTTAATTTCATTTTTATCCATAAGGAAAGACGCCTGTGTGAGTTCTAAGCTTAAAGTTCCAAGATCATATTTCGTTGCCTGGCAACCTATTTTTATCCGTAAGGAAAGACGTCTGTGTGGGTGCTAAGCTTAATAATAAAAGATGACAACTTGTCTGCGATATCACTATCGATGGAAGCGGACTTGAAACACTAATAGAAGAAGAAGACAAACATTATGGCGTTAATCACCATTTCATTCATTTCTATAAGACATGTTCTCGTATCGTTTGATTCTTGAAAACTGCAAGAGAACACTTGTTGAAATATGGATGTGATTATATTCATGGTCATATTCAATTTATATATTCTGTATTGTGAAGTTCATCATGGTGGCGCAGTGAGCAGGATTTCAGCTAGAGATGTTCCGGCATAGTGGTTCCCTCGTTGTCAGTTGTGAACGAGGGGTTGTCAGTTGTGCAGGACATTCCGGCCAAAGTATAGTCGTTCGGATGACGTGCGCTTAAAGGGGAAGATCAACGATTTTCAACAAGGTTTCCATAAATCTGAAATATATATTCAGAAATAATCCCCTCTGTAACACAAGTAAAAAAGTTTTTGTAAAAGAGAAATTAATTTTTATTAAAACCGGAAGTGACATAGTTGGTTCAACGCGCTCATACAGATTTGGTATAAGTTTACTGCTGTATTGTGTTCACACCTCATCCTTGGGCCAAAAATCTTATCGAATGGGTTGTTTGTTAGGATATTATATTTATAAACACGAATTTATGGTGTTTTAACGTTTAGTACACAAAGCCGTCGCGTAAAATCACGCATACAAAGCAGTACGCTGTGGCCCAATATGCACCGCATGGCTAATTATTTACATCACGTGGTTTGATTGACAGCTTACTCGTGAGATGTACATGTATGTCGTCTGCTTCGATGTTTTTATGCGTGCTGAGTCTGCTGACAGTGTTTGTATTTATTTTAACGGTGTAAGATGCAAATTATCACTTTAATTGTATCTTTATATATTCTTTTATATTTGTTTCGTTCAACAATATTTGAATATTAGAATGCATAAATTTTAGTCAACTGGAAGCATGAAGGTAGACTAGGTTAACCAAGCTTGTCATTGTTTTAGTTTAGTTAATTTAAGTCTGGATGCAGGAGACTGTTATGTACTTGACAACTCGTTCGCTTAACAAGCGTGGTCGTCAGCACCAGTTTTGCAATGCTTGGAGGGCATAAAACACGGTAGGATGAATTACCGCAGCATATTAAGTTATTGTTTAATGTAATTCATAAGTTTTGTAAAATGTTATAGTCATATATTGTAATTATTTGCTGTTTTCGAAGTCGACATGCATGACTGATTTCTCACGTGGTTTGTTGGTCCCAGATAACTCCATGCCCTCGATGCTACAATTATTTTATGTTTCTTTATTATTAATTATTATCAGGTGCTTGATTGGAGTTGTATATTTATTCTTTCAGTCAATCACCACTTCGTTAATCACCACTTCGTTAATCACATCACCACCACGTCTCACAACTTCTAGTCTTTTGAAAGATCGACCAACTGTGAATAGTATTATTAGTATTTTGAAAGGTCGATTAACTGTATAAGATTATGATGAGATGTGCTACACTGTTACCGAATAAATAATGTTCAACGAGTTTTGGTGCATTGTTGTTTGTGCCCTATAAACGGACTTGTGACACATGCATATTCAAATGAATATATTAATTTCCAAAAGTTTGTCAACGTCTGGCTCCAACGTATTGGAATATAAAATATCTCTTCTATGGGTCTACAGTAATGCCGTATAGACATTCGAGCCCACTCATTCTCAAGAGGAAATAGAAGACAAAAGGAAAAGCAGCTCATGTCGACATTGTGTGCCAAAATGCACTATTATTATATGTCTCACATGTCTGTTTATGTTGATAAACGCTGTCAACAAGCACAAAAACACCGAAGCAGACGATATATATGATATGTCACTTGTAAGCTGACAATCAAACCACGTGATGTAAATAATTAGCCATGCGTTGTGAGTTGGGTCACAAGGCACTGTTCAGTGTGAGTCAATTTACGCGACGGCTTTGTGTACTAAACGTTAAAAAAACATAATTTCGTGTTTATAATATCCTAATAAACAGTCCATTTCATAAGATTTTTGGCCCAAGGACAGGACGTGAATACAATACATCAGTAAACTTATGCCAAATCTGTATGCTTTCTATAGAGTCCAGTGAGCGTGTTGAACCAACTATTTCACTTCCGGTTTTAATAAAAATAAATTTCTCGTTTACAAAAACTTTTTTTAAAGAGTGTATTCTTTCTGAATATATATTTCAGATTTATGGAAACCTTGTTGAAAATCATTGGTCTTCCCATTTAAGGGATTCCCTGACAGTTGGAATTCAATGTAAGTGTAGGCTTTGGTGTCGCGTGCAGGAAATATTTCCCTTATAGCATTCTGTATGCCGTATGTCCGTCTTCATTAGGACGTTAAACCCTATTCAACAGTTTTCCTATACTCAACAAGCGCATGGTATCGGTTCAATTACAAAATCATGCATTGTGTTAAATACTACATGATGGAAGAGATTAAGAGCTGCAAGTTCTAAATATAATAGTTAAAAACTACATAAAATAAAAAGCATTTACTGAAAATTTCAATCAAATTGCTCCTCATGAAACCGAATTACGTGGGTAAGACGCTGGCTGACTTACAGGCGTACGTGCCGACAATATATCTCAATTTATCCTTTATAATCAAATAATGAATATTATGCAGATTGTTTGTTTGTCAAATACTTGATAACACGAACATGATATGACTAACCTTTAAACAGTCACTGAATTGTTGATAGACCTATCTTTTTATCATAAGAATGTGAAATATGCATATCATGTTACCTTACGTGGGATTAAAGGTTTGTAAGTGGACTATCAAGTAGCTTACAAAATTAGACATTTTATTTTTATATAGATCAAGTAATTAAAACAAAATTAGTATTTGAATAAGGGAAAGGTGGTCATGGTGGCGAGGCCCTTGCTAACTAATCATATTAAAAGTCTCTGTCCTACAACACAGTTCAATAAAACTATCTAGTACAGGTATCATCTCTCTACAAATGACCAGAGCATCTCAACTGAACCCCACTACGCCCCCCCCCCATCAACCTCAGCCCACAATGCCCACTGTTTGATTACCCTCACAAGCAAAAGCCTTTAAAGTCTAATTCCATGTCTCACACCATCGCCTCAGTTTATTGGCTTCATGTAATCACAAGTGTCCTGTACCGATCTTCATCTTCATCCCATATTGAACATTAGGGTTCGAATCTAGGAATTGTACCAGGATCAAATTTTATTCAGGTTTAAGAGATTTTCTTTATCTGGGGGCTGTTATTTCATCGATTGAACCAATAGCTTACTAAAGAAGATCTTGCGCACGACACCCATTAGTCATTCTCAGTTTCACATATGTCATATACACAATGTGTAAAAAAAAACTTACAATTTTATTTTAAATGGAAGCAGGATATATACTTAACAATATTCTCGAAGTATACGTAAGTGTTTTTGACTACATCGTCCATTTAGGACTTAAAATATCTTCCAACTGCTTCGTATCTGCTCTCACGTGGAGCTTACTGTATACTAAGTTTAGAATAAGCACCATCGTGACACCTATAAATTTCGCAGAACTTTTTATTGGATCTGTTTCTAATTCGGGAGCCACAGTGGCTAAGTGGGAAAGACGTTGGCTCGCCAACCTGGAGTTCCTGGTTCGATCACCACTGCGTTGGCCGAGAAAATTTATTGGGATTTTACCGACCTGATTCCTCCTAGTCAGTGGCACAGGAACGCGGGTCTGGTAAAGGACAACGTACAGGCGTTCGGATGGGTCGAAAAGCGGAGAACCGTGTACACACTAGCGTGTCGTTAAAAGTCCATTGACAATTGGAATTCAGTTACCGCTGTCCTGGCTCCCTCATAGCACAATGTCTTCATTAGCCCATGGATGTCAGTCGGCGGGGACAGTTTCACCATTTCTTTCTATTTCAAACGAGCAAATCTGGAATAAAGTTTCCTAAAATCAGCTATTATTTATTGTAATATTATGGTCACAATCCATTGCTAACGATTTTCTCCAAAACCGTGTGACGATCAACCACCATATTGATTTTTGAATTTAGTATGAATCATTGAGATCGGAGGGGATGAAGCCTGTTGATTTTCAGTATTCTAGGACCGTCTCTTCCAGAGGCACACGATAGTGATCAGATTCCTTTAAGGCCCCGATAAGGCTGCCCACTGTGGTTATCTTTATTTCTAGACATCTAGCTATGTAGTCATGGGGTTTAACGTCCACTCAACACGAAATAGGTCAATTAGGGACTAACATATGGTTCGATTTTATTTTAATAATTCGTTTATGTGTAGTGATATTTTGCAGTGGGAGGAAACCAGAAGAGTGCCCAATGAAAACCTTTATCATGATTAAAAGCGGAAGCATTAGATCCCAGCCCAATCTCAGAGAAAATGTATAGCCTATCACTGTATTTATCCTACCATCCCAATGCAACTAATACCATAAGAATATTTTTACAGACAGCAGTTTGCCTTGACTATCCCGCCACTTCACTAAACTTTGATTTGATCTAAGGTCACGAGAGCTAAACAGGAGTAACGCTAACACTAACCCTAACACCAACCTAGATCTAGTCCTTACCCTATTTACATCTCGCGACCTTCATGAAATCTGCAGTTGGCATTAATATTTAGACCTGCCATGGGTTCCGTGTACCTATCTACATAGCCGTGGCTTAAGATGAAGTTTTTTAATATTTTCTGTAGCTTAAGGCCGTTATTTAAACGTGCTTAATTGAATCGAAAGCTGGTCAATGAAGGTCTGTCTTTATTCTGGTTGTGGACTTCCATCACAACATTTTTGGTTGTTGGTTGCTATGACAACAAACTATTGTATGAAAGGGATGTTATTCATTAGGTTACGAAAGAAACAAAGAGCTTTTTATTAAACAATATTGTATTCTGGTTGCCTGAACGGGATTGGGGAACAGGCTTAGCCCATGTAAAACCCCTGTCCCTAGAGCTGGGTGGTATATTTAAATTATTTCAAAATTTTAATTTAATGTCCACAAATACACCAACCATTTACAGCACATTACACAACTATATGGAATAGTCTACAAGTAACTCGATGAGGATTCTCCCGTCTTTATCAAGCAATGAAGAAACTATAGTTATAATAAATAATAGCAAATCATCAATATTCCTTGTTAATTTGAATCTACAGTCCAAACCTAATTTGATTCGTAGTACATGTAGTCATATCTACTAATAGTAAGTGCAGGAGGACAACACTACAGGCAAAACTGGTTGAACTAACATATTTTAAAGTAGAGAAATATCTTTGCAGTATAAATATATGTCCTTTATTTTACTAACACTAGAGATATATCCTTATATTATGATGGCATCCATCTATCGTAAAATGTTCTTTAATATAAATATCACCATCTATCCTACTAGCATCGTTCTATGTTGTTTATTTTTACAGTAACCTGTATATTAAATGTTTTATTGTTGGGTGATATCGTAGACACGCACAAGGTAGGTGTTTTTATACCTACCTTTATATTAGTCTTTTTGCAAATATCGGGACGATGAGGAGTGGATCACTCTTGTACACCAAGACATGTGATCTTAAACAATTATTGTGTGAGTATCGAATGATAACCAACATCAAAAAAATGACCCATATGCATAAGATATAATTTAATCTAGTAACAAGTTTCAAGTGGGATATCAAATAGAATTCAGAGTTCATATTGATATAAGTATGATATCTTTTTATGTGATACGTCATACTGATACAGGTGGTCATATCTACTAAATATATAACACGTTAAAACACCTCTATGTAGTTTTAGTCAAGTAAGATATATAATACAATAAGATCAAAGTCAACAAAATAAATATAGGCCACCAGTTTTAGACTAAATATAATGGATGAAATTTTAGTCAGGTAGAATATGTGATGCAATTAGATCAAAGTCAACAAAATAAATATAGGCCACCACCTTTAGATTAATTATAATACATGAAAAACACAATCAGAATTATTTTAGAAAATATCAAATAAGTGGTATGAAGTGTTCTAAAACAACCCGTGAGCTGTATTATAGCAAGCGGAGCCACAGCGACTCAGTAAGTAAGGCGTTGACTCGCTAACCTGGATTATCAGTGTTCGATCCATGTGTTTACCGAGAAAGTTCATCGGAATTTTCCGACCTGATTCCTCTTGTCAGTGGTGCAGGACGAAGGATATGACAAAGGACAACTTATGGTCTTTCGTATGGGACGAACAGCCGCGGTCCCGTGAGTACAATGGCGAGCGCGTAGAAGAACTCTTGGCCATAGTGCTGCACCCCAGGCAACATTAGAGACTTTTGGCAAGTGGGATTTTCCCTATCCGTATCACCTATCCGTTTCCCTATCCGTATCACCTATCCGTATCATATGCGTCACACGTTGCGTCAGAGTAGTGTTAGAGTTTTGGCAGATTCTTGTGCCGCGTACGTATGCATCACTGAGCTAAGCTTTGTTCTGTACAACATGATGGCAGTTATATACCAAGATCACCATCAGTACTAGTCAAATGCCTTGCCTACAATTTCTCGGAGTGCATGAAGTCATTCGCCGACTGTTGAGCTATTAAAAAAATTAATGTCGCATCATTTAAAAAAAAAATCTTTGACTTTGACGCGACAGGAATTTTTGGTTTCACTAATTTATCATTTACATCCCTTTACCATAGAATCACATCGTTTACAGCTTTGCAAGGTCCCATATCTTCCTAAATCCAGCCCGTAGATCAACCAGCGTGCAGACAGACAGGAAAAGTATGAAAATTCCGAGAAAAACCCATCAAAAATAATGATTAAATTCCAGTCTTTATTATGATTAAATTCACATCAAATATACACCTATTTGTTCTAAGATACACATAGATTCATAGAAAACGCTATGATACAACATTTCAGTGTCTAAAAAGACGACAATGTTATACGGACCTTCTCCGTAAGTAAGCTGTTCGATACGGGCTGTCGTATCCGTGTGCTACATCACGTATGAGAAAAACACACACATTGATGACGTCACACACAAAATCCATACGGATACGCGATACGCACAAGGAATTTACGCTAGCCAAAAGTCTCTACTTCCCTCATAGCACTGTGTAGTAAAAACTATTAATAATTAAAAACTATTTTAATACTGTGGTTTATAAATATCACATTTTTTATATCACAATTATTATCTTCTAATTATCTTCTGTCGATACATTGCATAAAATTATATAAATATGTCTTAATATGCAGATCTTGGGTTTGGTCTAAAATGTTATATAAATCATTAATATGATCCATGTCAGGCCAATAATCAACTCCCTAAACTTTCTTGGGTTTGGTCTAAAATGTTATATAAATCATTAATATGATCCATGTCAGGCCAATAATCAACTCCCTAAACTTTCCGGTGGTTTTGATTTCCAGCAGATTTAAATACGATTGTCTGTTAACAGAGATGAGTTTAGTACATATAAGGGTTATTTATATCGGAACAGAATATAACACTTCTACATACAAAACATACAGGAACTTACACTATACGGGAACACTTCAGGAAAGTACATAACTATATCAAATCTACCAGCTGCTGCTGAACTAGGGGGAGTTCATGCACTCGTCCAAGCCTCTCTTCTCTTCCCCCGTCCTTCTCTTCCCAGCTCGTCTCTGGTCGTCTAGTATCTACGTCTCTGGTCGTCTGTCTAACTATCAGCAAACTCATATGTAGAATTGTCTTCTTATCACGCCATGGTATGATTGCTATGGAGCGGAATTTCCCCCATAATTCTAACTTCTAACCTTGTAATGCGTATGCTAATATGCTTACTTCTATGCATGTAACTTCTTACTTACATATGTTAAATTGGCTATTTACACATGTAAAAATGCTAAGTTATATGACTTATTTCTTAAATATTGCAGTTATAATTTGTGTTTTGTTCTATTTCCTTTATTACTTTTAATTTATTGTAGTCAGTTCTGGACCGTGAACATTATCACATTTCACAAATCAACCACCAAATAATAGTAAACAGCGCCATCTGGTGTCATAATGAGCGTTAGAATTTATTCTTACTCGTATTATGCTAACAGATGGCGCTGTTTAAAATTGTATTTTACAATGACCCGTCCCTAAATTAGGAACGGAAATGCGACTCATTTACGTTAAATAGATCAAGGTCAGGGTCGAATTTATTTACAAAAATGTCCGATGCATAAAACTGATGACAGCATAGTATAATCTAGTCGCTTCGGGATGAAAACAAAGATGTGGAGGGATTTATAGAGGAGTAGGCTGCATGTTTTTGTCTTAGTTACTGCCAGCACTGCTTAATAAAGTCACTCTTTATGTTTTCCTCGTCATATTGAGCAACTGGATTATTCGACTGAATTATCTGCCAATTTTAATTTAATTTTATTTCGACTGAGATATTTCACTCATTTTATTGACTGATTTGCTCGACTGAGCAACTGGACAGGTTTTATCGATATCATAATCATGTAGCCCTACTCCCACGTATCCCCTGACTAGTATGAGCATACTCAAGTCAGAAAATGCTTTGTGGGAGAGATGAAGATCATTTGTGTTGATTTATCTAAAGACAGCTTTTACTTTCTTAGTTTACTCTCATCAGAATATTTTTTTCTGTTTTTCACCATCAGGTTCAGTAAATGGTTTTATCGACTGAGATATTCGACTGCTTTTATCAACTGATGTACCGTATTCGACTTCTTTTATTGACTGAGATATTCAACTGGTTTTATCGACTGAGATATTTGACTGGGTTTTATCGATTGGATATTCAACTGGTTTTATCGATTGAGATATTCAACTGGATTTATTCGACTGGGATATTTGACTGATATTGAGCAACTGGGATATTGAGTGACTACTTTTATCGACTGGGATATTTGACTTTTTTGACAATAAAATCAGTCAAATAATAATTCAGTTGACAAAACCGGTTGAATAATTCAGTTGATAAATCCAGTCAAAAAATCCAGTCAAAAAAGTCTAATAATCCAGTCAATAAAACAGTTGATTAATCCAGGCGAAAATAAACAGTCAAATATCCAAGTCGATAAAACCAGTTGCTGAATATTAAGCACCGGTGGCAGTTAATTAAGGTATTATTGAATAGCCCAATCATGCCTGTAGCCATAGCTAAAGGGGGTAGTCTTATGATCTAGGTATATTTAGGTGATACATGTACTTATAACTAGAGAGTAAAAAATAGAATCCTACATATGCCTGTAGTCAGGGGCTTGGGTTGGACGAGACAGGTTTTTTTGTGACCTCTAGTCGAATATTTCAGTGTATATTTCAGTCGAAAAAAGCTGTCTCTTGACTTGATCGTGGAGAACCATACTTTATGAAGCACTAATGGGAGTGAACTAAGATAACAATAAGTAGCCTGGAGCCATGGTGGCTAAGTGAGTAAGATGCAGGCTCGCTAGCCTGTAGGTCACAGGTTCGTTTCCGGTATTCTTCAGGATTTTCCGAATGGTTTCGCCCTTGTCAGTGGGGGAGAGCGGTGTCCCTGACAACAAGGACAGCTGTGTCTTGTGGTTTGGATGAAATGAAATACCAAGGTCCCATGTACACATTGGCGTGCATGTAAAAGATCTCCGGGCAGCTGGAATACGATATATAAGAGTAGGACAATGTTTGATGTTAAACACCATTTCATTTCATTAATGCTCATAACATGCTTCTTGGAATAGATCTTCAACACTTTATTTCAGGAGAAAAACACCAACAAGTAAACAACTTTTAACTTCCCATAAATCAGTCCTTCAACTAGTATATAGGTTCCCTAAGCTGGTCTCTCCAACTATAATTCATCTTACATACATTTGTCTTTTTCATATAAATTAGTTACTATGAAAGTGTTGATATAAACATAATTATTGAAGGATCAAATAAAAGTTAAAGAAACTGAACAGATCAACCACTTTAGTTGCCAGTCTGTCATAATTGCAATCGACAGACAAATTAATTACTGTCTGGTTCTAATGACAAATCAAGCATTAAAGCACTAATGAGAGTGTACTAAGATAACAATAAGTAGCCTGGAGCAACGGTGGCTAATCGAGTAAGATGCTGGCTCACTAGTCTGGAGGTAGCGGGTTCGTTCCTGATATTGACCGAGAGAGTTCCTCAGGATTTTATCCGGGTGGTTTCTCCTTGTCGATGGGGCAGGACCAAGGGCCTGACAACAAGGACAGCTGTCTAATCATGCAGATGGGATGGAAGCAAAGGTCCCATGTACACATTGGCGTGGATGTAAAGACCCCCTGGCAGTTAAAATTCAATATATAAGAGTAGACTGTAGCGCTGCTGTCGGGGCCAAAATTCCCTCGTAGCACACTGTACATATTCTTGAAGCAATGGCCTGAGAAATCGCTCTCTGAGATTACCTGTAATCAAACGAAACGCTGCGCGCAGTATGCACACTGTATGGCATATGCCGGTCTTCATTAGCCCAGTCGGTGCACAACAGTAGGACGTTAAACCCAATTTTATTTTATTAAGTAGCAGGAGTTTATGTTGGCTAAGTGGGTAAGACAATGGCTCGCTAACCTAGAGGTCGGGTGGTCGATTCCTGCATTGGCTGAAAAAGTTCATCCAGATTTTCCAGTGCGATTCCCCTTTGTCAGTGATGCAGGACAAGTTAGGTAGTACGTTCAGATGGTACGATAAACCAAGGTCCCGTGTACGTAAAAGATCCCTTGACAGTTGGACAAAATTTCCCTAGTAGCACACTGTTTGTCATATGCCCGTCTTCATTAGCCCAACAGTAATAGTTAAACTCTATTTCATTTAATTTCATTGAGTAGCCCTTTCATGCTCATAACATGGTTTGACATCAGAGAATGTTGCTTGTCAAGTGTGTTCTGTAAGTATCGGAAACAAATACAGATTCTTGGAATAGATCTTCAATAGCAACAATCAAACAACTTATGACTTCCTATAAATCAGTCCTCCAAAGCTGGTCTCTCCATCTTACATACTTTTTTCTTTTGATAAAGAATAGTTAATATGATAGTGTTACCATAATCATATAATTATTGAAAGATTAAACAATATTTAAAGAAACTTAACAGATCAACCACTTTAGTTGCCAGCCTGTCACAATTTAAATCGACATGACAAATTTATTTGCTGTCTGCCTCTAAACAAGTACTATAAAGCACTAATGGGAGTGAACTAAGATAACAATAAGTAGCCTGGAGCAACGGTGGCTGAGTGAGTAAGACGCTGGCCTGGAGGTTGCAGGTTGTTTTTCCCTTGTCGGTTAGTTAGGACTTCGGGACTGACAACAAGGACAGCTGTCTTGTCGTTTGGATAGGACGGAAAACAAAGGTCTCATGTACACATTGGCAGGCATTTAAAAGATTTCCTGACATTTGGAATTCAATATATAAGAGTAGGCTGTAATGCTGCTGTCAGGGCACAATTACCCTCGTAGCACACTATATGGCATATGCCCGTCTTCATTAACCCATTTGATGCACAACAGTAGGATGTTAAACCCCATTTCATTTTATAAATAGCTGTGTATTACAGTGGCTTAGTGTGTGAGATGCTGACTTGCTAGCTAGCCAGGAGGTTGGGTGTTCGATCAATACATTAGTCGAGCAAGTTCTTCCAGATTTTCCAGCAAGATTCCCTGTTGTCAATGATGCAGGACGGAGGGACTGACAAGATTAGCTGTCTATCGTTCTGATGGGATGAAAATTGGCGTTCACGTAAAAGATCCCTTGACAGTTGGAATTCGATATAAGAGTAAGCCATTGTGCCGCTGTCCGGGCAAAATTTCCCTCATAGCACACCATATGGCATATTGTCTTCATTAGCCCAGTTTGGAGCAGAACAGTAAGACCTTAAACTCCATTTCATTTCATTAAGTAGCCCTTTCATGCTTATAACAGGGTTCCACTTTTAGGGAATATATCTGCTGGAGTGTGTTCTTTAAGTATTGGAAATGAATACAGATTCTTGGAATAGAACTTCAACACTTTATTTCAGGAGCAATAACAGCAACAAGTAAACAACTTATAACTTCCTATAAATTGGCCCTTCAACTAGTATATAGGTTCCCTAAGCTGGTCTCCCCAACTATTAATCGTACATACATTTCTCTTGTTGTATAAATTAGTTACTTACTATTAGTTACTATGAAAGTGTTAGCTTAAACATATAATTATTGAAGGATTAAGTCCAGGGGCAGATTGGGGTCTTGTCGGAGCGGCCCCTTTTACTGAGCGTGGAAAAGGGAGGGGGGTCCAGTGGCTCTCCCACGGGAAAAGTTTGAAAAATGAACCCCAAATATGCGATTTCGTGGCATATCTGATTATAATCTCTGTCAAATAGTAGACGAATTGGACAAAAAAATATTTTTTTCATTGTTTGTCTGACCGGCCCTGCCTGATCGCCAGATGGCCCAATCCGCCCCTGATTAAGTCTGAAGCCATTTAAACAATATTTAAAGAAACTGAACAGATCAACCACTTTAGCTGGCCGGTCACCTCTGGCTTACGGCTGTGGTTTCGAGCCCTGGTGTGAGCGTATGTGGCATGGAGATAGGGGCTCCTTCTCAACCTCGTGGGTTTCCTCCGGGCACTCCGGTTTCCTCCCACAGCAAAGACCCCTGCGCGTGCGCCAAGATAATGAAAATGGAAAAAAATAAGACTTGTCTGCGATATCACCTTCGGTGGAAGCGGACGTTAAACACCAAGAACAACATCATCAACCACTTTAGTTGCTAGTCTGTCATAATTTAAATCGAGTGACAAATTAATTGTTGTCTGCTTCTAATGACTAACCCAGCATTAATGAATATTAAGATATAGATTTGAAATTAAAAATAGAATTAATAATAAAATAACATATTACCTATACATTAATCATATGTATCCACCCTACTTCAAACAAAAACATGTTTTAAATATCAATACAATCAAAATCCTTACTTAATCTATAACTATTTTCACAATAATAAGGCCTAAAATTTCTAAGGGCTTGTACAGGTGGATCTGCTGAACAAACGTCTACGTGTCTACTGAGCGCCATAGAAAACGCATCACTTATTTTTTCTTATAACAAAATGATCCTTTAAACATATCGTATTTATTTTGCTTCTTATTGTGAACAATATTCAAATCTGAACACATCAATAACAACACATTTGTACACTTATGGATATTTAATCTGTAAACAACGGTACAAAGTCAGAGGGGTCAAAACCAAAAGTTTTGCTACTACTGCTGAAGGAAGAATAAAATTGATATATCCACCCTTTCGTCTTCAATATATAATATGTACAATTTATGTCGCTTAGATGTATCGCTTTCCCCCACCATATAACACATTTTGACTTGCAGGGAATGTGGATCGTCAGCCTGTGTTCTCTTAGTATCAGAAATGAATACAGATTTTTGGAATGAATCTTGAACACTTTATCTCAGGAGCAAATAAAAAAAAACAGCAATAATTAAACAACCTATAACTTTCTATAAATAAGACCCTCAACTAGTAATATAGGCTTCCTAAGCTGGTCTCTAGAAGTAACGATTCGTCTTACATACATTTGACATTTTCATGTGGCCTCGTCTAAACGAAATAATCCCCCACATATATCTGTCGATAAAATCAGTCACATAGTTCAGTCATTTATATCAATCGGTTTTCTCCGGGTCCTCCTGTTTCCCCCAACTGCTAAAGACCTCTACCCGCAAGCGAATTATTGAAATAAAATTAAAAATCATATGTTAGTCCCGAAATGAGCTAAGCACTTCTACTGCCTATGTCTGTCCTTAATAGTTCAAACCCTCCTCCGTTCTTTAATTTCGGATATACATTTACTAATTTTTCCCGGAATGCCAAGGCGTCATCGTGTTTTACAAAAGATATTTTCCGTTCACCTAAACCGCCATTATACAGAGGTTTTTTTTTTCTTCTCTTGAAGGCACTGTTTCCTAAAATAAAAAAGAATATTAGTACACAAAAATCAATACAATATGTGTTGAATTCTTTCAGATCAATATCTACATGTTCAGGGAAAAAGACATGCATTATCAGAATGTAACTTAAACATGAATCATCCTGAAAAGAACTGGTGTCTGACAAGAACCCGGTCTATTCGTTTGGTCCAGTATACACACAAGAACCTTAGACATGTTATGCATGTAAAAGAAACCTTGAAACTGGGTCCCGAATAGAAGGAGGTTAAATCCCATTGCATTCATTCAAAAAAAGTAAAAAAAGAGAGGTCTTTGTGGGTAAGACTCTAGCTCGTTAGCCGTGTGTTTGATCCCTGCATTGGAAGAGAAAGTTCATCAGGATTTTCCGATGTGGTTTTTTCTTGTCAGCAGTGCAGTACAGGAGGTCTGACAAAGACAGCTGTCTAATCATTTGGACGGTATAAGAAACAGAGGTCCCATGTATAAATTGATGTGCACGTAAAAGATCCCTTGGCAGTTGGGATTGGATATAAAACGGTAGGCTATGCCTGTCTTCATTAGCCCAGTCGGAGCAAAACAGTAGGACGTTAAACCCCAGTTCATTTCTCTCGTCAGGCAATGTCTGTTACGGTACATCTTAGGCCTATAATAATATTCATTAGTAGGCCTATTCAGTGAAGGTTTTGACATGTCACATTAGTTTTAAGTTTTGATTTCTCATCCAGAGGAAATATCAAATGTTTGTGAGTGAGAAAATATTATTTATTTCCAAAACAGCCCGAGGTTTGGAACAAGTCGCGGGACTCGAGTTCCCAACTCTGACATTGCCAAACAAAATATATTACTCACCAACAACGTCTACAATATGTACGGTAATCAACTGTAGCTATCCTGTTTGAAATAAATTCGACCCTGACCTTGATCTATTTACCGTAAGGTTCTGCCGTAAATGAGTCGCATTCCGTTCCTAATTTAGGGACGGGTCATTGTAAAATACAATTTTAAACAGCGCCATCTGTTAGCATAATACGAGTAAGAATAAATTCTAACGCTCATTATGACACCAGATGGCGCTGTTTACTATTATTTGGTGGTTGATTTGTGAAATGTCAAAATGTTTATGCACCTGAACTGACAACAATAAATTAAAAGTAATAATGGAAATAGAACAAAATACAAATTCTAGCAGCAATATTTAAGAAAAAAGTCATATAACTTAGCATTTTTACATGTGTAAATAGCCAATTTAACATATGTAATTAAGAAGTTACATGCATAGAAGTAAGCATATTAGCATACGCATTACAAGGTTAGAAGTTAGAATTATGGGGGAAATTCCGCTCCATAGATTGCTGGCCATTACGTATTCCTCTAAAGTCATGTAGAGCTTGTACAAAGATCATATGTAGTTTGTAAATGACATATGGGATTACATATTTAATTCGATCATAGCCAGTCCGTGTCTTAACAGAAGTATATACAGAGTTGAAAAGTCGGTGTAATATATTATCAAATGGACCTAAATGATGTTCACGTTAGAGGGTGCTGTGTTACATAATTTAAATTAAATTTTCAACATATACCCTTTTCATTATCTATTTCTAAACTATTATGGCAAGACTGTCAACTTTTTTAATTTTATCTAAATCTGTCGCTATTTAATTCAAAATCGTGAATAAAATTGTCTTGACATACAAATCAACCACTCATGTCGAAACGTTTTGCTAAATGTATATACACCAGTGATTGTTTTCCATATAAATTGCAGTAGGACGTTAAACCCCATTTCACTTAATTTCATTTCGTTTCCATATAAATTGTATTGTTTTATTGTGCTCTATCGTTAAAGTTTCTAAATGCAACGCGCGGAATGCATGTATTATCGTTATATATTCTACTGCACATCACGTGAACAAGATCCGCCCCTTGAGACCCGGACACCTTTAAAACGACAGGGATATAAAGATAGATATAAAAGCTGATACGTTTCGTCACGTGGTATCAAGACAGGGATATAAAGATAGATATGAAAGCTGATTTGTTAAGTCGTGTGGTATAACCTAGCCTCATCAAAATACAGTGTGTATGTTTATTCACTTGTTATAACCTGTACGCATTATACTACTGAAATCTAACTGTGGGATAAGCGTGTATGTTTATACATGTGTTACAACATGTACCCATTATACTGAATTCAAGTGGCTGTTTTAATTCTGTAATCTGAACCGTTGTATAAAACAACCATGTAAATATAATCTGTGAATATTGCTGTAATTTTAACATAAACTGGACATTCTCTTATAACTCAATAACCAAAATGTGTGAAGATAATTTTTACATGGACGGTGTCTACATGTGTTGTACATACCCGTAAAGATGGCGACAGGAGGCGATCAGAAACATAGCTGTAGCATCTGTTTAGATGATTTTACTAAACCTAAACTACTGCCATGTTCTCACACGTTTTGTGAACTTTGTTTAGACAACTATATCAAAAATAGTTCACAGCTCAACACGTTTGTTTGTCCTAATTGTAAAACACAGATTCTAATTCCAATTGGTGGTGCACGTGGCTTTCCATCAAACATTTACATCCAACCGAAAAGTGAAACACAAAATCATTTCTGTCGGAAACACAAGAAAAAAGAAATAGAATTTTATTGTCGCGATTGTTCTGTTGCTGTTTGTGCTAGCTGTGTTATCTTGGATCACACAACTCACTCAAAAACAGATCTTACTGAAGTAGACCAAAAAATAAGAGGAAAGTTAAAATTTTTAAAGGCGGTGGTAGAAGTGAAGATTGAAAGACTGGAGGAGCACTGTGAATTTTTAACCAATCAAATATCTGATATCAAGAATCAAGCTAAAATAGCCTGTGATAATGTCGATACACAGATCGAAAGAGTTTGTAAAGAAGTCAGAAATCATGGCGGTGATATAAAATGTGAGATGAATAAAATTCGTGACGACGAAAGTAAAAAGTTACAGACATTACATGACGATATGATCCAAATGAAAAGTTCTCTACAGAACAGTTTGAAATATATGAATGAAGTGTTAAATGGTAAATCTACATTTCCAGTTGTAGATGCCTTAACCAATGTACAAACACTGACTGGAGACAAGAGATCAGCCAGTTTAGATATACCCACAGTAAGATATGTCCATTATTCTATGGTAGATATAAATGTTAAAACTTTACAACTACTACTAGGTGAAATAGAAACCATGGAGTCACCAACCTGGACATCTAGTTTTAGTTTGAATCAGATAGAGAAGACAGATGAGAACTACAGGGGTGATGAGGTAATGATACAAGGATTTTCATGGCGTGTAGTGGTTAAACATGAGACAGATACATCAGGATTAGGATCTTACCTGTATCTGAATAGTGTAGAAGATAAAACACTTAAATCTGTTACAGCTAGTTATACACTAAAACTATTAAATATAAACAATGTAAGTAAATCTATAGTGCAACAATTTACAGATACATTTACACCTGGTGGTACTGGAAAGGGTAGTAATAAGTTTATAAAGTGGAATAAACTAGAGGATGTCACGGAAGGATTCATAAACAACAACCAGAAATTTACTCTTCAGGCTTCTGTAAAAATAAACAACATAGAACGCTACTAACATTTATATTACAGAACATAGTATGGAAGATGGGTGTCATCATAATACAAACAAGGACATATTTTAATAGATCCACAGGACATATCTCTACTCTAAAATATGTTAGTTCCATCAAAAACAAATGGAACTTGGTTATTTGTATATCAAATGAAATAGATTTTAATGTTTAGTTAACAACTGGTCCCTGGATTCATTAACTTGGTTATTTATATATCAAATGAAATATATTTTAATGTTTAGTTAACAACTGGTCCCTGGATCCATTAACTTGATATGGTGTTTATTGTTTATATCTTGCAATGTCTGTAGTTTGTCTTGTCCACAGGTTTGTTTTATCAATTTTGTTTTGTGTGTAGTGCGGTCCTCCTGCTCTAACTAACAGAATAAGGTCTTATATACAACACCCTGAACTGACCTGGATAAACATATATCATGATATCAGGTTAACCAGACATATAAAAGTGATTTTCCAGCGCGTTTTATCCTTGTCGGTGGTGCAGGACGGAGGCCTGACAAGGAAAGGTGTCGAGTCGTTCAGATTGGACGGAGAAGCTTGATCCTCTGTATATGTTAGGGTGCACGTTAAAGACACTTTGCCAGTTAGAGTTAAAAATAAGTGTAGGGATAAAAGCGTATAAGCAACAATCTTAACTCAAATAGTAAAATATTTATTACCCGGAAAATTTGTATCCATTTTTAAGTAAAAGGAAAATGGTGTATATAATAAATATATTTTTGTGTGAAGAAAGTATTATTATCATTATAATGTTATAGTATTTTTTGTGTTTATATTAGGATTATTATGTCACGCTAAAAGTAATATTTATACCAACTGGGTAAATTGTCATCGCAGCGAATGACGGAAGGGAGCTAACTCTGTTAATCGGATGGCGCTTCGCATCAGTACATAGTGTCTAATACTGGTAGGAAAATCACAGTTAAGTGGGTAATTGTAAGGTGGTATTTTCCAATTTCCCATCTACCCTCCTTTCAACCTGTTCATCCATGTATATTCCTTTTAACATGTTTTTAGTCCATATATATTTTCTTCAACCTGTTGTTAATCCATGTATATCCCTTCAACCTTTAAGCATGGATATTATAATCATTTTCATCATAAATATCTTTATTATAGTTTCCAACGATAGTATATTAGTATATTTTGTATGTTTATTAGTTTTGATCTATACTATATATACCATATATCATTATTCTCTTTGTAATTTATTTAAAAGATTTAAACTATAGTAAATTATTATTTTCATCTGCACTTGATATGGTGTATAATTTTTATGGCGGTGTATGCTGTACCTCCTCTCTATCAGCAAAATATGTATTTAGTTAACGAGTAATAGAATTCCTAGTAATTATTCTGAACGAGTAATACAATTCCTAGTAATTATTCTGAACGAGTAATACAATTCCTAGTAATTATTCTGAATACTTTATTTTTGTCTTCTGGTTTAATTCTATTGATAATAAATGACCTGGGTTCACAAGTTGTTGTCGAAATAGGGAGTTACCTCCGTAACGAAATGTTGCGGAAATCTGAAAATCAATAGAGTCCATCCTCTATTTTGAGAGACAGGCAGACAGAGAGAGAGGGGGAGGGGGCTATAGCATAAGGGTTTATAGCAGTGGTCGGACAGGCGACCTCACTCCTTGTCACGTTCAAGCAGGTAATCGAAACCATGCCACCTGACTCCCCATCCCCAGTTGACATTTTGGAGGAAGTTACTAAGACTCTGGCTCGCTAGCGTGGCGGTCGCTGATTCGCTGCCCTTGTTGGCCGCTAAAGTTCGTCGGGATTTTCCGGAGAGTCTGACAAGGACAGCTGTCTAGTCATTCGGATGCGACGAAAAGCCGAGACCACGTGTACACATTGACCTGACGTAAAAGATCCCTCGACAGTTGGAATTCGTCCTAAAAGTATGCCCTTGCGTTGCTATCCAGGCAACATTTCCAGCACCACTGTGTGGTGTATGAACGTCTTTGTTAGCCCAGTCTGTGCAGATTAGTTGGCCTTAATTTTTAGACCAACCCGCGAATGTCTACCCACCGTTCGGTGTACCACACGCCAAAACAAAACGTTCCATTGGCTTATCCATCATATTAACCAGAACGCGGGTTATATAACTTCCCCCTAGGTCCTTATGTAGCGACCCAAGTAAAAGGAAATATTGAGGCATAAAAAAAAAAACGTGCACCACATGCCAAGAACTCATCAAAACAAAACGTTCCATTGGCTTATCCATCATATTAACCAGAACGCGGGTTATATAACTTCCCCCTAGGTCCTAATGTAGCGACCCAAGTAAAAGGAAATATTGACGCATAAAAAAACGAAACGAAGTACTTTAGGATTCTTTAATCGAAATTTAATCAAAATATTACGGCTAGAGATAAACGGCAGTTTTGAGTTTTGAGCGATTTTTTTTTCTGCACAGTAAACACAATTAAGACAAATTAAAACAAATTAAACTTTTGTAAACAAATTAAAATTAAAACGCAATGATGCGACAGTGATCAAGATATATCATTTTAAAAAAGTAGGCTTTTATTTGTAATTGGCAGCCGCAAATAAATAGTTTAATGACAGAAAACAGGAATATAACATGGGCTCTACTTTCTACTAACTTTCTTATAAATTAAATCCATCAATTAAATTATTACAAAATTAATGTAAATAATTTTGTTTTTGTTACACATCAAGCGCCCAATCTGTTTCACAGAGTTACTGCGAGAAGCGTCTTTTATCTCTGTCCCAAGATGATTGTCCTTTAAAAGGTCAAACGGCTATATTTCTACGGGTAACGTCACATCATAATGTTTACCAACAAAGCATCTTCAAAAACAAAATATATATGAAGAATACTTAATATAGTTCAAGAGGAAAAATAATCCAAATGTTTCAAAAGCAAACAAACTAAAAGAAAACCGTCAAATTGATGGTCACACGTGCGTTGTTTACATCGAACGTAGTTAGGGGATGACCGAATGGTTAGCACGTGCGTGCTGTATCAGGTATTTCTTGTACCTAGTTCAGCTAAATATGGAATATTTTTTATCCAGATAATATTTCAGACACCTTTATTTTTTTTTCTAATACTTCAAAAAAATGTTATAGAATTTTTTTTGTGATTTATTAAGTCGCGTCGTCATCCTTATCAGCCACTCGGCTAATCTCGACAGATTCCGTAAACTACATCTAGTCTCGGATGTATGACAGTAAGTGATATGTACCTACGCCCATACATTTGCGATGCGGCTACCGGTTTACTTTGACAGGATAACTTGGCGCTATTACACAAATTGGGAACCTATTCGGCTAGCAACCTATTCGACCGATCGAGCTGCAACCTGTTCGTTGGAAACCTATTTAGAATAAAGACAACAGCCGAATTAACTCATCTATTTATCAACCAATAAAATCCAACGTTATGTCTATCAAATGAAAGTAGAATATAGAAGTGTAATTTCGTCATTATCTTACAGCTGGATCGGTCGAGTAGGTTGCTAGCCAAATAGGTCGCCAATTTGTGTTCGGTATGGGCGCAGCCATGTTTCATCCGGGACCTTTAAAGTAGTTCAAATATGGCGGAATTCGTCATACAGCCGAGGTTAGATATAGGTTACGGAATCTACCGAGGTTTGCCGAGTGCCTTATCAGCCAGGTGAATATTCACTGCGGTTCTGTGTGATCAAGCGCATCAGTTGGCCACAGATCACTAAAGATCTCCCTATTGACTTTGATGTTAATTCTCGTTTCTTAGACCGGCTGTAACCTTTTCCTAAATTTTCGTTGGGTAGAACGCTTTCTACCACATTTGGAGCAACAAGTGACAAACACTTGCCCAAAAGGACGTGTGAGGTTCTTCGTGAAAAACTTGAGATACTCAAGCTGGAAGCAGAGACAGCTAAACATGCAATTTTCGACCCTCCCTTTCAACGTAACAAACCTCACAACTCTTGTATCCTTCCGCCTCAAAATCATGAATATTCACCAAAACCTGGCAGAAAATGTATTTTCAAACTCTTTTCTTCGATTCTGCACCAAAAAGCCAACAAAAATCTCCATGGAAAAAGGGGAAAAAGGGAAAGGCAGAGAAAGACTAAAGATAACTTTCTCCCTTGTTTTGTCTTTAGTGTCCAGTTAGAAGATAGTCCTACGATCTTCGATATTGAAGTACTGTAAGTCTGTCGCTGGCTGCATTTGATTCATAGAAATAAAAATATTATTTTACATGTAGCAGGATTGACGGAGAGACTATCCACCTCTCCAGGTCGTGAGTTAAATGAGACGAGACAGCAACACATCTCAACAGTTTATTCACAAAACACAGGACAGTATTATATACAGTAGGCCTAAAGAAATATATTGCCTATTACAGGTAATAATTAAAGAATCAAAACATTTATACACGTAATACATATAATAATAAAATATATAAAAACGTACCCTGAATAAGGTACTCTTAGTACAAATTACAAAAATAGCGAAACACTAAAAGATAAAACAAATTAGACATACAGTTTGAAATATAACTTAAATTAGTTCTTTTATGTATTTTTATTATATTATCGTATTTTTAATTTATACCAGAATAAAACAGTATTTAAATTTGAAAGGAATTGTCATATTTACTAATGTCAAGTCAAGTTAAACAAATATAAAACTATCTTGGTTAGTGAGATCGGTGCTGTGAAAGAAAATGATTCATCGAAGATGGAGACAGAGGAAAAAGTGGCTAAAGGTGAAACGGGATGTTAGGACAGTAGGCCTATCTAAGTTACTGAATACTATTCACCATCCTACCATAGTAACTTTAAACCATAAACCTAAGTAATTATAACCACTGGAAATGAAAGACTATCTGGATATTATTATTATTATTGTTCGATTTATATAGCGCTTCATTACACATGAGTGTTTCTAAGCGCATTCACAACACGAAAGTTAAAAAATATTTTGAAATGAATATACAGGACAAAGGAAACTGGCTAAAAGATGTAAAGAGACTATAACACGCTACTAAAATACGCAAAGAGACTATAACACCCTAATATATATATATTAAACTAGCATGAACGTGTAAGATAAAACCAAATGTTATCGTATTATGCAAGATCGATTGCTCCATTTCTACTTTAAATGGAGTTGCTCCCCTTAGATTGGACAGAAAATCGACGCCGTTTGAAATGTATCGCCTGTCTATTTACAGGGCGTATATTCACCACCGTTTGTGCTTTTATTGAAAATAAACAGATTCCGGATCACTTTTTAAATGTTATTTTCCAGCTTCATAGAGTAAACAGGCGCCCTCGTCCATAGCTATCTTCTAATGTTTGGGGAAATCAGATTTTTCGGGCAGACGGGTAAAGTAGACAAACATATTATATTATAATATATTTTTGGTGAAATAAATTATGTGCCCGAAATCCGATGTCTTTTAAGTGATAATAAAACACGACTTTTACAAGTTTAAACTGAACACGGTAAATTTATACTGTGCTTACTGTGGGTTTAAACATTTGGTCGAGAGACACTGTTTTGCGACATTTTGTGACAGACACTGTTTTGCGACATTTTTTGGGCATCAATCATTTTGTTTTGTCATCTTTTCGGGAATCGTGTTTTCTTTTAAGCTGATTGATGAATTAAACTTTAGAACAATCAAAATCAAGTTAATAAACAGTAAGACATTTTTCGTTAATTACCATCATTTGTTTGGGCGTACGGCCAGAAATTTTTCGGGCACGATTAATATTTGTTTCGGCTATTTCTCACCCGAACGACTATACGTTGCCTGTTGCCAAACCCTTGGTCCAGCACCACTTACGACGAGGAGAAGCTTTCTCTGTCAACCCCAGATGCAATACGGGATCTACAGGTTAGCGCGCCAACTTCATGCCAACTGAGCCGCTGTGGCTCTTCCAGTTACCTCTACTGGCTTAAGTAAAATATAATCAAAGACAGCAAAGTAAAAATAAGAAATATTAATAAATTGGTCATAATCTCTTATATTTGACAACCGTCTTTCTTATTCCATTTGGTTTTATTTCAGTTTTTATCCATAGGCTTGTGTTTCATTTTGCACCGAATATATTATTTATCAACGCATATGTTTCATTTTCAACCACATAGTTTATTTCCAATTCGTATATTTACTAGGCATATTTTTCATCCACGGAAATTGAATAAAATTACTAAATTCTCCTCCTACCATTTCCTCTTAATTGATGATATTTTATCTCAATTGCATAACAAACAATATATTTTCAAAACTGGATATCCAACCGGGTTATGGGTAGGTGTTAATGGAACAAGTTGGCATTTGCTTGTCAAAGCTTTTCGAATTCAATACTATGCCTTTTGGCCTCACCCGCGCCCGTCTTTTTCGGGGATTAATGGCTATTGTTTTCGAGATATGCAAACATTTACTGTTGTATATTTATATGACATTTTAATGTTTTCTACAGTGAGCACATAGAAAACAAATCTTCCCGTGGAATTTTCCATAATCAATAAATAAAACGAAACGAAGTATTAATAATGTACGTTAGTGCTGTAAACAATCTGCCCTAAAGGTTAAATCCCATTCTTTGGTTATGGCCGTTTTCCGTTTATAGAATATAATAAATTCTATACGGTGGTAAAGATTTGATTTAAATATATCTATACTTAACTTTCCCTTTTATCCTTTAAGACACACCTATTACAATCTTGACAATAGAAAATAACACTCAATATAAACAATTAGATAACAATTGAATAATGGATCCGCCCCTGTTTCTCGAATCATATAACAATAAACTTTATAAAACACCAAGACCAACTTGAATTATATAACAATAACCTTTATAAAACACCAGGACCAACTTGAAGATTCGTCCACCCAACCCACCTGCATAACAAATAACCTTTTATAAAACTTGCATTTTCTTTTAAATACACATTTTGACTTTAAGTTACAATGATTAAAGATATATTATGTCAGAGCTAAATCTGTCTAATGCAGATCTTGCGTTTCGTCTTAAATGATATATAAATCATTAATTAAACATTTATTTACAAGCCAGTGCGATAATCAACTCTCTAGAACTTTTTATGATTTTGACACTCAGTAATTTTAAATACGATTGTCAGTTAAACATACATTGTAAGTTTTTCTTTGGGCCTGAAATGGTATATAAACCATGACCATGACCAAAAAAAACATGTCCATAATCAACTTTAGATGCCATCGGGTACTCTAGATAAAGGCGATTTGCTATTTAAAAAGTTAATTTAAGAATGGGAAAGCGAGGCTTAGTCGCAAATATACCAGTAACCTGGTTACCACTATGCACGCATCTTGTCGAAACTACAAACATTGAGAATTTGGCTCACAATGAAGTAATTTGGCTGAAATTTTTAATCATCTATTTTTGAATTATTATAGCAAGAACGACCAACTCTTTATTAAACTCTTAACTCATGTATCTTTAATGATTGAATTTAAAAATAGATAATCGAGACTACGCTGTTCTGCAAATGACGTTAACGAAGTAATAATTTGAATGAAATTTTCAACTTATACCATTTTCATTATCTATTGTTAAACTATTATAGAGAGAAGTTTAAGCTCTTTATCTAAATCTTTAAATGATATGAAACTGGGTTAAACGTTCTACTTGTTGCACCTACCAGGATAATGGAGGCAAGCATACGTCATACAGTGTGCTACTGGGGAAGTGTCGCCCAAACAGCAATTGGGGGGGGGGGGGTTTAAATGATATGAAACGGGGTTTAACGTTCTACTTGTTGCACCTACCAGGATGATGAAGGAAAGCATACGTCATACAGTGTGCTACTGTGTAAATGTCGCACAAACAGTAATTGAATACCAACTCTCAAGAGTTCTTTTACGTTCTCACTAATGTGTATACAAGACTTCGGTTCTTTGCCCGACCTGGGAAATTAGGCATTGTCCTTATCGGACCCGTCATCCCTCGTCACTGACAGGGGTGAACCTCATTGGAACATCCCAAGGGTCTTTCGGGACCACTTCCGGGATGGAACCGGGGACCACCAGGTTGGCGAGCCGACACATGGGAATTCGTTACAAACTGCACGTTGAATATTAGTAAAGGGATTATTCAATTCTGTTCAATATTTACAAAGATTCCCTCTTCCAATGTAAATTGTACAATTTTATTTTTATATTGTCTTTCTTCTTTTTCCCGCACAATTTAACTACCCCTTTCTTAATTTTTCTGAAGTTGAACTGTTCGTCATTTTGAAATCTATGGTTTTTTTTATTATCCAGGGCCTCAATGATTATTATGATGAGCCTGTTTTTAAAGGTGACATTCTTTGGAAAAAGCCTTATTGAATTACAATCTTGGTTTGAATTACAATCTTGCTGCTTTTCACAAATCCAAGAAGCCTGTGATGACGTCATGATTGGTTCCTGGTCCATATTACCTCAAGACTTGTTTTAAATACTTCTGGCTAAATTGTAAAATTTTACAGATTTTATGCTACATGTAATTCCGTTTCCTATTTAAAGTATATTCGATATTTGCTTTAATTACTCCAAAATCTACTTTAAACGGGTGTATTATTGCTTTTTAATCAAACAATAAAAAAAATGCTAAATAACATTATTACTTCTCTTGAATATATACTTAACTTGTCTTTTTGGGATATTTCAGATTTATGGATACCTTGTTGAAAATCGTTGGTCTTCCCCTTTAAATACCAATATTATGACCTGTAGAGTGTCTACAAACAAACTGTAAACTGACTGACGGACGGACTGGGGCGACAGCTTCATACATCCACATGGAAATATTGGGGTATAAAAAGCAGTCGTGTAAAAAAAGAAATGAAAAAAAAAATTAAAACTGTTTTTAAAAATGGAAATTATAATAAATAAAATGAAATACAAACTACTAACGATGCAGCCTATAGAAATTGTGACCTGTAAAGTTTCAGCTACACACAGATGTAATACATCATCAATTGATACATAGTATTGATAATTTATGCATAGTATTGATAATTTATACATCGTATTGATAATTTATGCATAGTTGTATATTCTACCACGTCACAGACCTCGGTCAAGACATTCTCATCTGATAAACGTATACATGAATATTCACAATTCAAATCAGAGTCTCGAACATTCTGCCTCAATTAGAAGCAGCGTTATGAGAGAGAGAGAGAGAGAGGGGGGGGGGCTTAACGTCCACTTAAACATATGGTTCAATTTTATTTCAATAATTCGTTGGCGTTAGGGGTCTTGAGCAGTGAGAAAATAGGGGGACCTACCCGGAGAAAACACACGGTGTTAGACAGGCGACCCTTCAAAGCGGCGGTGACTGATAAGACCGACGGATCAACATATTTTGATAGTCCTCTGCTTTCCTCAAATGGTGGGGAAAATTTATTATTCAAACTCTACTAAAAGGTTTGCATATGTTACGAATTAAATAGCGTATTGATTATTTTTCATGTATTATCATTTACAAAGATAATATTTCTTGTAAGGAATTGAATGAAATCAAAAATCAATAAACATTTTTTACCTTTTTATTCACTGAAGCCTTTCTAAAGTGTGTTTGTTATACACCGCATGTCACGTGATGTTTTTTTGAATATGATTAGTATTGGTATTTAATAAAGGAAACTTTCCCATGCCATGAACAACCATTAGGTCAGTGAATTTCTATAGAATCTGTAAAAATATTGAAAGGGTATTGTGCATTATAACTTGAATATCTTTATAAACATTATATTCATTCAGTAATATTGTAAAACAGGATTTGGGAAAAGGGCTGTATTTGTTATTTCCCTAGCAGGGGTCTGCGGGTCGTAAAACCATTTGAGGATCTGGAAAAAAAGATAGCACTTCACATTGAGTATGAAATTGTCAGTATTCGGGCATAATGAATTCCATTAGCTGATAGCCAAGTAAAGTTGCGTATAAAATTAGCTGATTTTGCTAGCCACATTGGTGACAAGCTATTTAACCTCACTCAGTTCTATCTTTAGATGAAATAGAAGTGTAGGGAGAAAGACATCGAGGGGGTATGTGGGGTTCTCCCCCTGAAATTTTAAAATGTTTAAAGTCGATTTCCTTGCATCTGAGGCCATTTCTGAAACGAAATTGCCTCTCCCCTGTTTAATAAGCTCATAGTGAGTTAGTTCCTTTAGGAACTGTCTCTGATCGGACGAGGTCCCCTGGGGATGTCTGCTCAAAGTCACTTCCAAAAGGAACTAAATTTTAGCTTGGTGGTGGTGGTGGGTACGGACCCAACGGACCACCCCTACACAACCCGTCCTGCACATACATACATAAAATATAACCGTCTGACGTCAGTCCCTATTATTATTATCTATTATTAATAAACACGAACTAACTCAATTATACTAATTTTTACGCAGACCTTGTGTTAAAACTCCATTATTTGCATAAATCAGGAATAAAAATCTGGAAAAGATTAAAATAAAATCTTATAAATATCTTATAGTGGTTTATAAACTTATGTGCTAGAAAACGATAAGAGAACTCATATCGAAACGGGGTGTTGGGTGGCCGAATGCTTGGTTTGCGCGCGCTGTATCATAGGCCTGTCATTGAGTCAACTGGCGTGGTTTCGAATCCCCTGGTTGTACGTGGCAAGGAGTAGATTCGCCTGTCCAACCTCGTGGGTTTTCTCCGGGTACTCCGGTTTCCTCCCACTGCTAAAGACCCCTATGCGCAAGAGAATAATTGAAATAAAATTAAAACATATGTTGGTCTCGAAATGACCTAGTTTTTTGTCGAGTGGATGTTAAACCCCATTTGTCTCCCTCATGCTATATGTATATAAACCAGTGGTTGTTTTCTATATAAATTGTATTGTTTTATCGTGCTTATCGCTAAAGTTTCTAAATGTATTTTACGAGGACATGACGACAGACTACACCCTAAAACAGCAAAGCTCATTCCGGTAACAAATGTATAATCCTGTTTGAGATTGAAATGGCCATTTATTACAAATAAATGACAAAAGGAGTATTGCATATATAATAATAATCTAACAACAACATATTATGGTACACACTTAAAACACTGTAATATGTAATGAGGCATATTGACATTGCTTAATTACATAAATATTAGGCTTCCCAAAGATGGGGTACAGTATATCCCGCCATAGATTGGGAGCGACACACAGGTGAGATTAACTAACCTGCTGTGACGGGACCAATCCCCCCATCGATTACCTCATATTGCGAGGTTAAAGATGAACTTGAGACCTCTCATATTTTATTATTATTATATTTGAAATGCCTCCATAAAACGTTCCTGAAAGTTTTAACGAAATCCAATAACTCGTTCTCACGATATAGACGGAAAACTAAAATTCTCACCTGAAGCGATAAGCCGAGTGGAACCTCTCGTGACCTTTGACCGATTGACGTCACAAGTGTGAAAGACGTAAACAAGGGAATCCCGGAGACAATGGCGGACGGGACCAATATTAATGACAACAAAAGATCGTACAAGAGGTGTATTGCTTATGGCTATGATAATGCAAACTCAATAACGTTTCACTCAATTAAATTCCGTTTGAAAATAAGTTATTTTAAAACGATAGGCTAGTTTTGTGGCGACAAATCGAGACGAATGGACAGGATCTCCGAGGCGACACGTGTTTTGTTCGTCGCATTTTTTTTTTACATTCGAGTACTAGACAGACTACTACCCCTTTCAACCATTTAATTTTGGAAGCAACGGGACAATCGCCAGTCACACGTGTATTATCAAATGTTCTTACTGTGGATTTTATTTGTGATTCGGTCGTAGAAACCCAAGCAAGCCACCCGAGATGGTATAGGCATACTACGTAGACAAGGTACAACTACAAAAGTAATACTGAGTCTGACTAAGACAAGAGACTCAGCAACGAGAGAAAATATTAGGGTGAGTCAAATTCTTTTTATATTGATATCTCTCCTATTTCTTTTGTAGAAAAGATATTTATGTAATTATATTAGGCTCTTTTGGTTTAGTTTGGTATCCAGCCCCGGGATTATAGGTACAAGCAGTGAGTAATAATTGAAGAGACTTACATTATAAAAAATGTTAAAAGAAAAAAAAAATATTGTTTTTTGCAGACCATTTTTAAATGCCAGTGAAGAGAAATAAAACTCCAGTCCCAGCCTCCATCACCAGACACTATTGAAGACAATGTTATGACAGTGCTGATGAACATTTTGTTTTTTCAGTATTCGAGGCCTTCATACAGATTCAGAAAGTAGGCCTATCCATAGTGATGATGCAAGGTAGATAAAATACATAATTATAACCAGGGTTTTCCTGTGTGGTTTCCATCATCCATGTCAATGGTGCACGATGTAGGGCCTGTCTTGATTAGCCCAGGTTAGGTGCAGAAAAGTAGGACGTTAAACCCCATTTCAAGATACAATGTCTAGGTACTGTGTACAAATTGGTGTGCATGTTAAAGATCCCTTGACAGTTTGAGTTAAAAAATAAGAATACATGTAGGTCATTGCGCCACTACCCGGGCAAAAGTTTCATAGTAGCTCTTTGCATGACATTTGGCTGTCTTCATTAGTCTGGATGGAGCAGGAAAATAGGGGAGAGAGAGAGAGAAATGGGGGTTTAACGTCCACTCGACACAAACTAGGTCATTTTGGGACTAACATATGGTTTCATTTTATTTCAATAATTCGCTTGCGCGTAGGGGTCTTTAGCAGTGGGAGGAAACCGGAGTGCTCGGAGGAAACCCACGAGGTTGAGAAGGCACCCCTATCTCCATGCCACATACGGTCACACCAGGGCTCGAAACCACAGCTGCAAGCCAGAGGTGACCGGCCAGCTAGAGGTCGAAGCGCGGCACTCTAGACCACTAGGCCATCCCAATCCCCCCAGGAAAATAGGACGTTAAACCTCATTTGATTTACAGTTTACGTACATTTCGATTTTCATTGCCAGTCATAGATTTATTTCATTCCCAGTGAAGGTCATAAATTATATTGTGGATTTTTGTGAGTCGTGACTTGACAATGATTCATTTTGTTCTCTTCTATAGCTAGATTAAACTTATAATATTTTAATGCATAACTATCAAATTCATTTGCAGGAATAGTAGTGAAGAAAGAACATTTGCTGAGCCTCTGTTCAAAGTGCCACATTTGTGCCAGCCCATCATTGACATAAAAAAACATTTAGCTCAATATGGTACTAAGTAGTATTTGCATGTGGTTGATTGATGTAGTTATCATGTAGGAATGCCAACAGAAAAATAATAAAAAAATTGTCTGAATACATATTGTTTTATTTCCACATAAATCCTACATGGCTTTTTGTTATACAAAGGCCTCTCTGATAAATTGGTACAATGTCAGCATTTTGTCTTCCCAACCAGCCCCAATAACTCCTGACAAACTGTTATTAAGCCATGTTCCATATTAATGTCTCCTGAAAATATAATTAATATACATATTATTATGTTTAATATCCACTGCACAAATTTAGGAATAACATACACCTATGGCAAATGGTAATGCAAACCCATAAGGATAGGCACGTTGAAGTGTGTGATCAAATGTATATCTCCAAGATTTTCGTTGCTAATTTTTTTTTTAAGAACCGAACGAGGTTGATAAGTGTGTAAGATGCTAGCTTGCTAGCTTGCTAGCTTGGACATAGCTAGTTAGATCCTGGTGTTTGCCGAAAAAGTTCACCAGGTTTTTCCGGGGCGGTTTCCTCTTGTCAGTGATGCAGGATGGGAGATTACACATTACACGCACGTAAAAGATCCTATGCCAGTTTGAAATCGATATACAAGAAGGCAGTAGCGCCGTTGTCAAGGCAAAATTTCCCTCATAGCACACTGTATGGTGTAAGTCCGTCTTCATTAGCCCAGTCCGAGCAGAACAGTAGGAAGTTAAACCCCATTCCATTTCTTATTTGTTGGTACAATAATCACAATATTATATCCCTCTGGACATGTTACAACTGATGTTTACCCAAAATAATAGAAATCAGATTTTTTCCCAACCCAGCTACCACCTTATATAATTTGCCAAATTTTGACAATAATCATACAGGACTAAGCCTAAAAATAATTGACAATCGTATCCGATCTACAGAAATAAAATGAAATAGAGGTTTAATATTCTACTGTTCTGCTCCAAAGTGGGCTAATGGACAACTAGACAGCTATCCTTGTCAAGGCCTTCCGTCCTGCATCACTGACAAGGGGGTACCACACCGGAAAATCTGAAATATAATTGTGTATTTGTGTGTTACACAATTTATTCATTAAACTAGGTATTTTATACATTGTTTAATTGTCTTTTCTAAATCTGCTTATTGTGGGTCTTTCTTTAGGCCTGAAATCTTTTCTTATTAATTAAACATTATTTAACACATCCAGACCATAATCAACTCTCGATAGCATCACTAGCCTGCGATCTTTGGTGGATTATTATCCGATTTACTGATTATTAAATTGATAATCAAGACTATGCTTTTTTCCATATCGATTACAGTTATGATGATCGAGGCTAGGCGGAAATTGCAATTGCTTAATTTTCGGTTGATAATGTATCTTTAATATTAATTATGTTTAGAGGGTCAACAACACAAATCAGGAAATTTTATGAATTTATAACCTTATATGGTACAATCTTAATTAAATAATTTTATTGGAAAAAAAATGTGATTCAATTTTAAAAATGTTATTATAAAAAAAACATGACTTTTTTTCCCAATCTGCCTAACTCCAAAGATAATAATAAAAAATATTTATTTTGACAATAATGTCAATAATAAGAATATAGGCCTAGGCCTAAGTAACAATTGATCTAAAAATATATAATATAATAATTGTGTGTTATGCATACAATTTAACAATTAGGCAGATAATAATAAAAAATATTTACTTTGACAATAATGTCAATAATAAGAATATAGGCCTAGGCCTAAGTAATAACTGATCTAAAAATATATAATATAATAATTGTGTGTTATGCATACAATTTAACAATTAGGCCTAGATAGGTGTATTTTATAATTTTCTTTTATGAATTTGAAAAGAAATCCTTTGTCTTAGATACCATTTACTAGGCCTAGCTCTACTCACCACAGAATAGATCGATACTACTACTAGTACTACTAGGCCTAGCGGCCTACTTTAAATAATCTATACTCGTGTTTGGTTAATGATTGTTTTAAAAAATCGATATTTAAGTCAAAAGAACGTTTGAATTTCAATTTGATACAAACACAATATTACTGATAGATAATTCAGGATGGTTAAAATATAAATTGTAATGTAGATAATAATAGAACTAACCATTCATTGCCGTGGAATCCAGACGATCGTAGTTCCGTGGTTGTTCAAGCCGTTGATACGGTCGTCTTTGTTCTGACTCATACCAGTCTGCATAAGGTTCAAATTGATGTGGATTAACTCTGCCTTCGTCCTCATTGACACCTCTTTCGGAATCCCCAAACGACGATTATTTATATGACAAATTTAACTCGCCTAGAACTCCTTTTTGATGCCCTATCCGAACGAACACATGTTGTCGCCATTTTGTTTACATTCGTCTCACACTTATGACGTCAAAACATATTTCAGGGAATTACCGGAAGTTGACTCGTACGCTGATTGGATTTCACCAGGCAGGTGCAAAGGGGGTTTTCCAATGTAAATATATCGATAACGGAATGACCTATTTTCGTCATTTTTTTTTTATTTAGGGGTTTTAGAATTATTGCTATTTGTTTAAAGAAAAATATTCTAGTCTCAAGTTCATCTTTAACTACAGACAACACCAATAGCATTGTCTATTTTATATGACTAGAAAAATCACAAAAATTGAGGGTAAAAGCTGAAAATTATGGTAGGTTGCGATAATGACTTCAGCGAATGACCACAACTAGACTAGAATATACTATTAAAACAAATACAATTGAACTAAATACTAGTTAAAAATAGGAAATGTGATTAAATACAAAAGCACTAAGGTATAGCTATGACAGAACACCCTGTCAGTCAACAAGTGTCGAGTTATGATATAGTAACAAAGACACGTAAGTAACATGATGAATGAAATGTACAAAATGAACAGGTATAACTGGAACATCCTAAACTATTGGCAACATATATACAAAGATGAAACCTAACAAAATTCCAGCTGCTGCCTTTGCTTACAGCTGGTAATGGGTGTGCTTTAAGTAAAAGCACGCAGTAACATTTCCCAGCTGCTGCTCTTGCTTACAGCTGGGGTGAACACCGCAAGTCGGACTATGTGGCACGAAGTATAACAGGACATCGGTTGAATGAGATGTACAAATTGAACAAAGGCATAGGTATAAATGGAACATTATAAAATATTGGCAACATAATACAAAGGTAAAACCAAACAGTTACATTTCCCAGCTGCTGCTCTTGCTTACAGCTGGGGTGGACACTGCTATTTGGACTATGTGGCTGAAAGTATACTAGGACATCAGTTCAATAAGATGTATCAATGGGAATACGCAAATATTTTTTAAAAGCAGAGGATCGCCACCTCAATGCCCCTAGGATATAGACACATATGTCGTTATTCCTGCCCATAGGCTCAAAACGATTTAACTTAGCTCTGAAACATGGGCACATATCCCGCTGTCTCCGCCCATAGGCTTTAAATGATTGGCACATATGCCTCTATCCTGCCCCTAGGCTCTAACATAATGGCACATTTGCCGGATAGCTCAAGTTAATATACAGCCGCCTGTAGGCTCTGAAATATTGGCACATATGCCGCTATCTCCACCCATCGGCTCTAAAAGAGTGGCACATATGCCTCTAACATGCCCATAGGCTCTAAACAGGTTGACCCATAGGCAACAGGTTTACACATAGCATAAGTGGGATAACAAAGGTCTACTTTAGTGTGGCCTGAACTTAAAGTAGTATAAAGTCTTACCTGCTGCAACAGCGTCGTAACATGCGGATGATAGCACCCCGGATATTACGAAAATAACTCTTGTTACTTCGATCGCTTAGGTGAACACCCTCCGTATTGGGCTTATAAAATAAGGCAGGAGGTGGTGAGGACCTTGGAATACCTCGAAAGAGACACACAGAAAAGTTTAAGTCATTTACATGTAGGGCCCTTATATTCATTGTCAATGTCCAGGCGAGCTGGTTGAAATGAGTTGCAGACTGCAAGTTGCGAACCTTCAAACGGGGCATTACCTGACAAAAGGTAATACCTGACAGGTGAAACCTGCGGCGCCAAACATCCAACAAAAGATCAATTCTCTGTACCAATTCATTGACTGTCTCAAAATTCCTACATGTTCGATCGACATCGTTACTCCCAAGTTGCGCTACCAAGTGGGTTGGTTGGTTGGAAGCGAGCGATAGCCGCCTCCCATTGCCGACAGTGAGACCCATTCAATACACAGCCGCCTCGAATACCGAACAGCTGAGTTCGAATGTCTCCCTCTGAAGGATGGAAATTGAAATTAGCGTATGTCAAAGGGTTTTGGTCGATCAATTGGCCCAGCCAATACACGTGGGAAGTTCCAAGAACTAACGCAGTAGACATGGCTGGTTCCAAACCCGGGCATAAAAATGTCAACAAGCACAGTCACAATGGTGACTCACAATGGCGGGGAAACACGCCACCCGCGAAGCGAGATTACAAAGTAATCAAAGACCACGATTGATCCTTGTAAGCGTTGACTCTCGCAGTTGGACCAACATATGAAGTCACCAATAAACACGCAATCCGAGTTACAACCAAGGGACGTTAAAGGGACAATAACATTCTTGCTGGCTTGGTAGCTCCAGAAAATAAATAATACCCTTATTCTAAGTACTAGATGTTTAAGTGTCCTACCTGTTGTGTAAATTATCCATTACAACCTATTTTACTTATCCAGAGGGTTCGAAAATATTTTA
This sequence comes from Patella ulyssiponensis, assembly GCA_963678685.1. NCBI lineage: Eukaryota > Metazoa > Mollusca > Gastropoda > Patellidae > Patella > Patella ulyssiponensis. The sequence goes on from OY783225.1 coordinate 96,682,391, forward strand.
AAATCCGAGTCACATTTGAAAAGGTTTACGTTAGACTTTTCAAATCAATTGGTTGAATTTTTCAAATTTTTCAAAATAGATGTGTTAAGATGAAATTTATATCATCATTTAATTGGAATATTCTAAAATAATACGATTTGTTGACCAGAGTGAAGATTGGGACATATTATTCAGTAACAACAAGAGTGTTATTGGGGCTTTAATGTCACCGTATGAACAATACCCGATGAATAATTAGAAATTTAAACCTTACAAATGTCACCAAACAAACCATGCTCTTTCAGGCAGTGTAGAAGCGCCCTCTGTTTCATCTAAACAGAATTATCTCCCCTGCATCATTCCCCGTGAAGCCCATTTAACGCTCTTGCATAAATGTCACTTATCGTTATATATTCTACTGCACATCACGTGAACAAGATCCGCCCCTCGAGACCCGGACACCTTTACAACGACAGGGATATAAAGATAGATATAAAAGCTGATATATTAAGTCATATGGTATAACCTGGATTAATAAACATACATAGTATTTATTCATGTGTTATAACCTGTACGCATCAGACTACTGAAATCTAGCCGTACGATAACTGTTTATGTTTATTCGTGTGTTGTAACATGTACACATTATATATACTGAATTCAAGTGGCTGTTTTACGTCTGTTATCTGAACTGTTATATAAAACAACCAGATAAATATAATCTGTGAATATTGCTGTAATTTTAACATAAACTGGACATTCTCTTATAACTCAATAACCAAACTGTGTGAAGATAATTGCTGTAGTTTAAACATGGACGGTGTCTAAAAGTGTTGCATATGCCCGTAAAGATGGCGACAGGAGGCAATCGATCACATAGCTGTAGTATCTGTTTAGATGATTTTACTAAACCTAAAATACTGCCATGTTTTCACACGTTTTGTCGACATTGTATAAACGATCATATCAAAGCACATTCACATTTCAACCGGTTTAATTGCCCTATTTGTAGAACAGAGATTCAGGTACCAGATGCTGGTGCGAGAGGCTTTTCAACTAACTTTTACATCCAACCGAAAAGTAAAACACAAAATCATTTCTGTCGGAAACACAAGAAAAAAGAAATAGAATTTTATTGTCGTGATTGTTCTGTTGCTGTTTGTGGTAGCTGTCTTTTATTGGATCATACAACTCATTCAAAAACAGATCTTACTGAAGTAGACGAAGAAATCAGGGAAAAGTTAGAAATAATAAAGTGGGAGTTAGAAGGGGAAGTTGATAAACTAGAAGCACACTGTGAATCTTTAACCCATCACATATATGATATCAAGAAACAAGCTAAAATAGCCTGTGATAATGTCGATACACAGATCAAAAAACTTTGTAAAGAAGTCAGAAAACATGGCAGTTACATACAATGTGAGATGAATAAAATTCGTGACGACGAAAGTAAAAAGTTACAGACATTACATGACAATATGATCCAAATGAAAAGTTCTCTACAGAACAGTTTGAAATATATGAATGAAGTGTTAAATGGTAAATCTACATTTCCAGTTGTAGATGCTTTAACCAAGGTACAAACACTGACTGGAAACAGTAGATCAACCAGTTTAGATATACCCACAGTAAGATATGTCCATTATCCTATGGTAGATATAGATGTTAAAACGTTACAACGGTTACTAGGTGAAATAGAAACCATGGAGTCGCGTACCTGGACATCCAGTTTTAGTTTGAATCAGATAGTGAAGACAGATGAGAACTATCTTAGTGATGATGTAATAATACAAGGAATGCCATGGTATGTATGTGTTAGACATCGTACAGATACATCAGGGTTAGGATCTTACCTGTTTCTGAGAGGAGTAGAAGATAAAACAGTTAAAGCCGTTACAGCTAGTTATACACTAAAACTATTAAATATAAACAATGTAAGTAAATCTAGAGTGCAACAATTAACATATACATTTACACCTGGTGGTGATGGATATGGTCGGCCTTGCTTTATAGAGTGGAATAAACTAGAGGATGTGACAGAAGGGTTCATAAACAACAATAAAACATTTAATATACAAGCTTCTGTTAAAATAAACAACATAGAACGATAGATGTGTGTCATCATAATACAAATAAGGACATATTTTAATAGATCCACAGGACATATCTCTACTCTAAAATATGTTAGTTCTATCAAAAACAAATGGAACTTGGTTATTTGTATATCAAATGAAATATATTTTAATGTTTAGTTAATAACTGGTCCCTGGATCCATTCACTTGATATGATATTTATTGTTTATAACACCCTGAACTGACCTGGATAAACATATATCATGATATCAGGTTAACCAGACATATAAAAGTGATTTTCCAGCGCGTTTTATCCTTGTCGATGGTGCAGGACGGAGGCCTGACAAGGAAAGGTGTCGAGTCGTTCAGATTGGACGGAGACGCGTGATCCTGGGTATATGTTAGTGCGCACGTTAAAGAAACCTTGCCAGGTAGAGTTTAAATTAAGTGTAGGGATAAAAGCGTATAAGCAACAATCTTAACTCAAATAGTAAAATATTTATTACCCGGAAAATTTGTATCCATTTTTAAGTAAAAGGAAAATGGTGTGTTATAATAAATATATTTTTGTGTGAAAAAAGTATTATTATCATTATAATGTTAATGTTTTGTGTTTATATTAGGATTATTATGTCACGCTAAAAGTAATATTTATACCATACCAACTGGGTAAATTGTCATCACAGCGAATGACAGAAGGGAGCTAACTCTGTTTATTGGAGGGTATTTCACATCAGTACATAGTGTCTAATACTGGTAGGAAAACACAGTTAAGTGGGTAATTGTAAGGTGGTATTTTCCAATTTCCCATCTACCCTCCTTTCAACCTGTTGTTAATCCATGTATATTCCCTTCAACCTGTTGTTAATCCATGTATATCCCCTTCACCCTTTAAGCATATGGATATTATTATCATTTTCGCTATAAATATCTTTATTATAGTTTCCAACGATAGTATATTTCGTATATTTATTAGTTTTGATCTATACTATATATATTATTATTTTCTTTGTAATTTATTTAAAAGTTTTAAACTATAGCACGTGCACAGGTGATCATTTGAGGAAAAAGAAGTGTTCATCTTGATGAACCCCCCTAACATACTAACCCTGTGATTGTAGAAAATAGACCATGCATGTTCATGTTGATGAACACCCCATGATATTAACCCGGTGATACTAGAAAATAGACCATGCATTTTTACGAGTACACTGTATGAGAAATAACAAACACCGTGTTAATTAAAAATATAAATTAATAATAAATAAATATGTTATCAAGGATTTGATGGAAGTAGCTTTATAGTTGGTGAAATAGTAACATTAGTCACAACACTCATCCAATAGTTAGAAACAAATATACACCAAACTCAGTGAACTGGGATAAATTGTTGTTTGTCCCTTTTTCAAAATAATTTTAATCTTTCCTTTTGGATGTCTATTCTAAATAATATACCATTCCCGCATTTTGTTTACATCTTTATATGGTTAGTTTATTCTATAGCAGACGAATCATGAAACTTAAATAGTGCAGTATACTCTTCTACAATAGAAATGAAAACATCAAGAATATCACTGCAAATCGTATTCCGTTAATACAGCATACCGTTCTCACTAAATTAATATTAAATTATCTCTTGGACTAGGGGGGATTTTAAAAAAAAAATGTGTAGAAAACCTGAAATCTACAAATAGACATTTATCGGTATACCAATTTCCGAAAATTGTTTTTCAAAACCCTGACATTTGCCTTGATCTGATTGGTATGCATCGTATATGAACAGGTACAAACTTGTTAAATTTGTAATACCATGGGTCGTCTGTCAGACGTGGAGACCTTGGGAAAACCGGTCGCCACCTCCGGCGTGTAACCCATGCATCGTTTCTTACTACATATTCTGGACCAGCCCATGATCGTCTAGTATTATTTCTAGGCCGGATATGTAATTTCTTAACTGGTTAGAAAGTATCTTTAAATGTCATTCTGACATTCCCCCATTAATGACGACTTCACGTTGTGTTTCAATATACTGCATCTTCAATAATTTCAACCACAGGAACAACAAATACCACATTTCGGTTCTACAGTTTTATATATCAAGCTGCTTACAGACGGTACAATGTATATCACATTACAATAAAGTCATTCTCTGAAACCTCATACAACCAGACTCGAACGAGTCTGTGGATAGAGAAACGTTACATCCTCTCCCTTCAAGAACTACATGGCTGTCTGCCATAGCGCCCAAATCCAGTTACTTGTATATGCCTAGATTTCCGCTATTAATTATTCAATTGGTCAAATATCACGTAATTAATTATAATGATTGGTTAAAAAGCCCACCTTAAACATACCCCATACCATGCATACCATTACCAAATGTGGTCCGCAGACACTTTCCATTAATATGGCATATGATAAATGTGTTCATTAACCCTTAGTTCAATTCATGTATCATATCAGCACTGACTTCCCTTCTGTCTTCCTCACCATATGGGATGGCCTAGTGGACTAGAGTGCCGCGCTTCGACCTCTAGCTGGCCGGTCACCTCTGGCTTGCGGCTGTGGTTTCGAGCCCTGGTGTGAGCGTATGTGGCATGGAGATAGGGGCGCCTTCTCAACCTCGTGGGTTTCCTCCGGGCACTCCGGTTTCCTCCCACTGCTAAAGACCTCTACGTGCAAGCGAATTATTGAAATAAAATGAAACCATATGTTAGTCCCAAAATGACCTAGTTTGTGTTGAGTGGACGTTAAACCCCATTTCTCTCTCTAACCAATTTAATTTGCATTTGAAATGAACTCATACCATAGCATATTTTGACAACGGTGAATATAAATAATCAAGGTCCTAATATTATATTAGTAGCAGCGTAAGCAAATTCTGTTGTAATATACAACAACGTAAACTGGTCCCTGAAAAAGATACCGATAATTATACTTTACACAGCGAGGCATCTACTTCATATCTGGAGAATATATCACTGCGCTAAATGTCGTCCATTTAAAACGCTCACGTGATCATTTTGGGGCGGGACTTATCGACTTGTAAGGTCAATGACGTATATATACTGCTATTTATACCCGAAGCACGTGGTTTATGTAAACAAATATGTCAAGTTAGCAAAATGTCGACTTCTGCTACTCCAGTAAAAGTGATATATAATATGTGCCAAGTGGTGATATTGCAATACAGTTTTTATCATTGTAAACTGCCTTAAGAGTTTCAATCTGTTTATCTTTCAAACAAGGTTAGATACTTATAAATTTGTCTTCGCAAACAAAGCCGCTTCTGTGAACGTATCTTTCATGGACGCCGCCATATTGAATAATTAGTGGACTATTTCGTGCTTTGGCTCTTATCTGTTTCACATCTTTCATACACACAACGGCTAAATTAACCTATTAAATTTCATTCAATATGAAAATAGAAGAGAAATAAATACTTCTAAAAATGTCTAAGCGCATACTTAGTGTTTTCGACTCAAATCGTCGATGCAGGGATTAAAATGACGATTAATTAGGTTTAGACCCGTTCTCAGGCCAAGCAGAGTTTGGTATGACCGTTAATACATGTATATCGTGATATCAGGTTAACCAGATATATAGACGTGGTTTACCAGGGCGTGTCGAGTCATTTAGATTGGACGAAAAAGCGTACCCCGTACAAGTTGGTGTGCATGTAAACGTACCATTGCTATTTAGAATTTAAAAATAGGATTAGGCATAACAGTGTGTGAGTTACATTCTTGACTCAAATACATTACAGTACAATATTTATTATCGAGAAAAGGTTTATAAAGTAGTCCGTAACTCAAAATCTTCGCCATTGAAAACACGAATGCACGAATGTTTTTGCAATTTAAATCAGCAATGGTGTTATGGTCTTACCTGGAAAAGATAGGCTTCTGATATCCAATATTTAAGACAAAATAAACATTTTACCGCTGGTACACGTGTACCATAATGCGTTTCGGCGCCATTTGTAACAAGGTGCTCAAATAATTAGGCTAGACATGTTCCACAAGTCTTGTTCAAACGGTGATAGCATATTTTTATTCGGAGAGCATGCGCAATAAATACTATCGGTGTTGACTGGAATAACCAGACGCTAGGAATTGTCTTTCGGTTGAGACTTCTGGCGTATTTCGCCGAAAATAACTGATGACAATTCACAGTAAAACGGAAACGATCGAATGTAAAACAGTTTATATAAATTCATATCACATTATTATATGTGTTGCGACCCATTTGTGCCAATTTATAGGTCCAAAATATTAGCGATTTAGCTCCTTTAAGTTACACAGTTGTAGCAATTATTTCTCATTTTAAGTAAAGGGACAAGTTGTTTTGTATATTTGGCATGGGAATGTTATATTATTATTTGTGTTTACATTAGTATTACTATAATAGATTATTTGTTTTTATATAAGCAATATTTTTTTCGTTTGAAATTGAATGTTGATCACTCTACATATCTATTATTATATTACACAGAAGAAAACATTCTAATTATGTACTGAAGATCCTAACCTTAGCAAAACCGCTTTCAATTTTCATTGCTTGATATTAAATACAATTGAAAATTAAATTAAAAAAATATTGTTTCTGATGAAGCCATGATGCCAGAAATCATCATTAATTACTGAATCAGTAATAGATCAATAGTTGATTGTTTAGAAAAAACAATGTTTTATATATTTTCTGTGTCTGTGTATTTGTAAAAGTTTTGCATACCGGTATTTGATATGAAAAAAAGCCAATGAATGTGTTTTGAATGGGTCAACATGAAAGAAAATATTAACATGACACACTTATCAAAAAGCTCTACCAGTTTACAAAATAATCGAGGTCTACAATACAAGGGACATTACTCTCCTTAGCAATCAGGACTCAGACTAGTAATTATTTGTCCATTGACGTCAATGTTAAATGGCTGTAACATCACAGGCTGTAGCATTTTGCTCAACATTCCGTTGGTTCCAATCTTTATAGGCACAATGGAGACAACATTTGGCAATCTCCTCATCATAAATTTGTAGGGGGTTGACCATTTAGATTTTTTGCTACGAGGATTTGAAGTTGACTGGGGGAAAAATCTCACTTCCGACACAATGATTGCTCTGCAGAAAGACACTTTACACCCCCTATCCCTCCGCTGTAATATCAACAATATTACCCAAAACTGCTATGAAATCTCAAATCTGATCCCTTTTCTCCAATTCTAGACCAAAAAGTCAACCTAAAAATGCAGGAAAAGGGGAGAAAAAAATTAAGGGAAAAATTGTCTATTAATAACTGGCACTACATAGTCTTAGTCCATACACCGCCCCTGGACAACAGTTTGATTTGTTGGATGGGGGTAGCAGGTGTGCGTGTGTGGAAGGGGTGGGGGTAATCTGGCGGGAAATGAGTTCACGTTGATTTAAATGATGATTTTCTTAGAGCTCGGTAAAAACATTACTTTTTAATTCCACTGCACATCTCTAAATATGTGTATATAAGATTACCATTGTATGAGGGACGGAGTGAGATAAATGTATTTTGGGGGGATGGAAATTGTCCTGGAAAGTGTTTTCTCGTGTTTTTCGTTCAGTACAAATATATTGTCATTCAAAATACTAAAATGTAATGGTACTTTCGAGAGATCGGGAATTTAAACATCAAAATCACATGGCTGATCAACAGCTCGCATGTATTCTTTGAAGATACCCATTCACATTGTAAATCTTCATTCCAGCCTTGTATCGCAGGGTCATCTTGTTCGATTATTGGTTTTGCAGCCTGTCTCCATATTGTTGCAACGCAAAATAATTATTGCGTTTAATGTGCAGCAAAAGACTACCCAGGCAAGATGGTAATAAAGAAAGAAAGTTTTGTTATTTTTCATCACAATTAAAATTCATCCCAGCTCTTTAAAAATTGTTAGAAAGTTGAAAAAGAAAGACAGATAGTCATTACCACTGAAAGCATTACCATAGGCCGAGATATTAATCTTGATCGGATCAAAATATATCAAGATTAGTATTGAAAGTGTCGAGAATATCTTAAAACTGACAACCAACCACGAGGACACCAAAATATCTTACCTTCTCCTCTTCGCATTTCAAATTAATGGAGATGCTGAAAAATATTGTATTTTGCATTCTTGCTCGGGCGAAATAGACATCCCAATCATTCACTTGCAAACGATGATCCAAATATACAAATTTGATCGATAATGAGGCGAGTAAAGGAAGAAAATATCGTTAAAGGCGACTTACATCAGTAGATGACGGTAGAAAAAAAGATGTTCTGTTCTGGGTGAAAAAATAACAGACCTTTCTTTATTACCACTTTGCCGTATATGTAAGATTTACAACGTGAATTGGTTTCTGGAACAAATCCAAATGATATGAACTTTTGATTTTAAAATCATCTGATGAGGACTATGAATAAACTAATAACTAAACATGCTACCCCCACCCCACCTTCCCAGATATCAAAACAGTTGTCCAGGGGTATCATAAACACTTATTTAAAGATGGACAGTCCTAGAAATGTATGTTTTATTAATATATTATGTCAACATTACATTCTCCCCGCCCCCACCACACCTACACGCCTATTGTAGACATTGGACCCCTTATATCTCGAAAACACCCCCTCAAACAACTGATCACCACCCATATTCGGAATCTACGCAAAAAAACTGGTCTAGAACAACGTGGTCTCATAAATTCACAGCTCGGGTGGCGATTCCCCCCAACCCCTTCAGCCACCAGACTAGTTCTACTGTTCTTCTCCGTCTGGGCTAATGGAGACGGGGATACGCCAGACAGTGTGGTGTGAGGGAAATTTTGCCCGGATGTATTTCGTCTATTTATAGAAAATCTCTCTGTGTCTCTTTTCTCCCCGTTTGCATGACCATTTTTGTTGATTTTTTCTTTGGTCTAGACTAGAACGGACGAAAAGGGTTCGAATTAATATTTTCTGTCAGGTTTTGGTAAATATTCATGATTTTAAGGCGGAAGGATAACGGAGTTATCAGGTTGGCTACGGTGATATGTACGGCAACTAGTTACATGTTTTAGTATATGCTTCTTCAAGTTTGGGTATCTCAAAGAGTCGAGAATAAACATTGAAGCCAATTGGGAAATTAATGGTGGTCTGCCTCCAAGTGGCGCGCTCCAATAAACAGAGTTAGTTCCCTTCCGTCATTCGCCATCAAGACAATTTACTCACTTGGGATACCATTACCTTTACCGTGACGAATGAAATGGGGTTTAACGTCCTTCTCTTCTGCACCTGACCCGAGATAATGCAAGACGGGCTTACGCCATACAGTGTGCTATGAGGGTAATTTTTGCCCGGACAGCGGCGCTACGGCCCACTCTTGTATCGAATTCCAACTGCCACCGGATCTTTTACGGGAACGCCAATGTGTACACGGGACCTCGGATTTTCGTCCCATCCGAATGGCTAGACAGGTTCCCCTTCTGCATCACTAACAAGGGGAAACCACGCAGAAAATCGAGATGAACTTTCTCGGCTAATGCAGGGATCGAACACCCGACCTCCAGGCTAGCGAGCCAGCGCCTTACCCACTCAACGACTGCGATTCCCTTTTTACCGTGACATTTTACCGTGACATAATAATAATAATATAAACACAAATGATACTATAACATTATTATGACAATAAAACTTTCCCCAGACAAATACACAGCACATCTTTTCTCTATTACTTTCTCTATTACTTAAAAACAGTAAAAATTAGACATTAATAAACTTATTAAATAATACTATAACATTATAATGACAATAAAACTTTCTTCAGACAAAAATATACAACAAAAATATACAACACATCTTTTCACTTTTACTTAAAAAGAATAAAAATTGATACATTTTTTCGGTAATACATATTTTACTATTTCAGTTAAGATTGTTGCTTATACGCTTTTATCCCTACACTTATTCCAAATTCTGACAAGGTTTCTTTAACGTGCACACCAACATATACCCAGGATCACGCTTCTCCGTCCAATCTGAACGACTCGACACCTTTCCTTGTCAGGCCCCCGTCCTGCACCACCGACAAGGATAAAACGCGCTGGAAAATCACTTTTATATGTCTGGTTAACCTGATATCATGATATATGTTTATCCAGGTCAGTTCAGGGTGTTGTGTATTACACAAGACGTTGCTTGTACAGCTACAGATGTTCTCAAAGATCTTCACAATAAAATAGGTCAGGCCCCGAAATACAACACGCTGGATAATCACTTCTGTATGTTTGATTAACCTGTTATTATGGTTTTTATTAGGGCCAGTTCAGGGTGTGGCTTGTACAGCTATAGATGTTCTCAAAGATCCTCACAATAAAATAGGGAGATTAGTTAACGAGTTGGTAGTTATCACTATAATAGTTAAAAACTAGCTAATGTAGATATTACTTTAAACGTGGCATAATGTTACTAAAGATGGGAGATTAGATAACGAGTTGGCAGTTCTCATTATTATATAATCTTTAAGTGGCATTTAGTGATTGGAGAACACAATAACAGAACACAATTTTTATGGGAAACAATCACTGGTTTATTCTAATATCACGACGTTTCGACAAGTATCCTCTTATCGTTATCAAGCACAATGACATTTAGTAAACTTGGGTTTAATATATACGAGTTCATGATGAAGCCATTTACAAAAATTAAATAATAATAAGAATAATAAGTAAAGGATTAAACAAAACAACACAATATATAATTGGCCCACGGTCCAACCAAAGGATAAAATAACAACATTGAGTGCCTTAAAGGGAGCCATTGGGTGAAGCCATGTTACAGTTAACGAGGTGATCAAGATGAGACCATACTCAAAGAAATACAAACATTACATGTCCCTATGTCAGTTGACTAAATAAACACGAATAATATGTGCTTGCTAATTAAGCAATCCAGGAATGGATGATATGAAACAGATGAAAACCATAACAAAATATGAATAAACTATAATGTTGGAAAAACAGGACTATTTTAAGTACTTAATAAGCAATATAGGTGATTAAACTGTATGAAACTATAAGGGGGATATATACAATGTAGGACAGTTTGTAAAACTTAAAGTGAAAGAATGTAAGAAATCAGAACCCATTTAAGTGGTTTTATTCATCCTGATAACATGATCATAGGCCCTTGAGATGTGAAGTCCTGCGTCCCTGTTCAGTTCTGGTGATTATCTTCTAATGTTGATGGCTTCTAGGATTTTCCTGGTTTTCTTGTTCTATTGGTTTGATGTAAGAATCTGCACATCGTCCCATTCGACTCTATGATGCGGATGGTTTCGTAGATGCTCTGCTATGGCTGAGTTGTTGGTAGTAGCTTTGGATCTGTGTTCCGATATTCGTTTATCTAGGGGTCGTTTACTTTCGCCAATGTATGAAAAATTGCAGGAGCAGTTGACTTGGTAGACGACTCCCTTGGGCTGGGTAGGTAGGCTTGGTTGCAGTTTGCCATTCGCTTTCAGTATCTGTTTTAGGGTAGTAGGGATAGAGAATGTGGTATCAATGTTGGACTTCTTGAGCAGATTGCTGACTTGGTATGATAGGTTGCCATAAAAAGGTAAAGTTATTCTGATCATCTCTTTGGGGGTTGGTTGTTGGCATCTTTTGACGTTTTTTGTTGTTTCTTTGATTTGCTTCTTGACTAGTTCTGGAGGGTAGTTGTTCAAGTTGCAAAACACATGACGTAGATGATCTAATTCAGCCTGCAGGAATTCAGGTTCACTAATGCTTATGGCTCTGCGTACTAGGGTTGATATTAGGGCTTTTTTGATGTAGTGGGGATGGCTGGAGTTGTAATTAATATACTGATCTGTATGGGTTGGTTTTCGATATATTTTCGTTTTCAATTGATGGTTAATTTTCACAACTTGAACATCTAAAAACGGCAGAGCTCCATCTTTTTCGGTCTCAATAGTGAATTTTATTCTGGGATGCTGTTTATTCAGGTGATCTAATAGGGTCATTGGTTCATCTTTTTCATCAAGTACAACAAACGTATCATCGACCTTCCGCAACCACGTAATTGGAGTAACAGGTGAGGTTCTGAGTGCGCGTTCTTCGAAGTCAGTCATGAAAATTTCAGAAATTAAGGGTGAAAGGGGGCTGCCCATGGGTAAACCACTAACTTGCTTGTATAGGTCATCCCCCCAGGTGAAGTATGTTGAATCAAGGCACATGGTGACTAATTCGAGGATATTGTCAGTAGATATTTTTGTTTCCAAGGGTACTTCTAGGTCGTTTATACGGGAACGGAGGGCTTCAATGGCTTCTTGGCGGGGTACATTGGTAAAGAGATCAACTACATCATATGACACAATTCTTCCAGGACGGCTTATTTCTCTAATTTTCTTACAAAACCCCCCAGAGTCTTTAATGAAGGAGGTAGAGGAAGTTCCTAATGGGGAAAGTAGTTTAGTTAAGTGTTTGGCAACATTATAAAAAAACAGAGTCCCTGGAACAAACTAGTAATCTGGCCTTAATCGGGTTTTTGTGGGTTTTGATAGTAGCTCTGGCATATGGGGGGCGTGGATGGTTTGGTTTCAACTGATAGGAAAGATCTTTTGTTATTTGTTGGGAGTCGCATAGTTCTTTTAATTTATCATTTAATTGTTTCTCTAGTACTGCTGTTGGATTTTTGCGTATCTTTCTATAGGTGGTAGAGTTGTAGTCCCCAGAATTCATGACGACAGTGGATTTCCCTTTATCGGCTGGTATAATAACTATGGACTTATCTTTCTTCAGATCTTGTATAGCTCTAGTTTCACCTTTGGTAATGTTGTAGGAATTCTTCTTGGCAGTTGACTTCATTATTAGGTTGGCTATCTGGTGGCGAAGGAACTCAACGTTATCTCGCGTTTCCACCGCGCTTATGGTGATCTTTACACGCTCTGAAACCATTTTCTGTCGCCGTAGCAGCGCAGTAAGGACCTTTGCGTCCCCATCAGCTTTCCAGATCATATGTTCGGCGATCATTGGCGACCATGGAGATCACTGCACGATATCTAGAGTTTCCACCACGCATATGGCGATCTTGACTCGCTCTGAGATCATTTTTTGTCGCAGTAGAAGCCTAGTAAGGATGCAGCCCCGGTCTGACGGGGGTATTACCAGATAAATATATACACCACAATTTAATATATAATAGCTATGACAATATTACTTTACCAAATAAATATATACACCACAATTTAATATATAATTTGTATTAACAACCGACAATGGCGAAGCTAAAACACCATCAACTTTTCTCCTTGTGAGTAAAAGGGGTAAAACTTAATGCAAATGCAGAACTAAAACCTTTTCTCGGAAATAAATAATGTATTGCCAATTGTTTTGAGTCAAGATTGTTGCTCACACATTTTTATGCCAAATTTTATTTCAAATTCTAACTGGCAAGAGTTCTTTAACGTGCACGCTAACATGTACATATGATCCCGTTTCCCCATCCATTCTGAACAAAGCGCTACTATTCCTTTTCAGGCCCTTGAAAGGATACTATAATGAGGTTATCTTTTTATTGGGAAAACCTGTTTTTCCGAGAAACAGTAAAAAAGGGGGTAAAAACCACGATATTTGATATGAATGAACCATTCACAACACGTTAAAGTGGTGATAAGCCAAGGACAGACAATATCATATACCATCATTAATCAGCTTTACTCTGGACAAGAGTACAAATTAGATGATTATTGATGATATTAAATGATATACTCGACCTCTGATAGGTGGGACTCAACAAGATAAATCCCCAGATGCTTCTCAAGGCACGTCTGTAAGCGGAGCTTTCCATGTTGTACCCCACCCCACCACCCCAGGAAATTTGAAAGATTTGTCAAACGCGAAACGTGATAATGAGAAGCTAGCATTAAAGGAGCTAAATCGTTAATGGGTCGCAACGCATATAATAATGTTATCTGGTTGTATATGGACTGCTTTACATTCAATTGTTTCCATTTTGACTCTAATTTCAAATCAGGGGTGTCCAGCGAAATACGGCATTAGTCTCAACCGAATAGAAATTGATCGTCTGCTTATTCCAGTCTATTGCGCATGTTTTCCAAATAATGGTAAAATGTTTATTTTGTCTTAAATATTGGATATCAGAAGCCTACTTTTTCAAGGTAACAACATCAATGTTGATTTTTATTAAGCTACTTTAAGCTATCGTTTCACCTCACTGGTTTGCATGAATAAAGAGATTATGCTCCGTCACATGCATAAAAACGAAATCAATTCAGTACAAATTCGTGTTATTCACTTACAAGGAAAGTTAGTGTTTTATTAGATTTCGGGCACTTTATTTCCTCAACTAGATGCACTAATAATTATTTTTGTTTTCACTTTACCCGCTTGCCCGAAAAGTCAAGTTGCCCGAACTGGGTTTTTTTCTGGTGTGTGTATTGTGACAGTATTGGGTCTTTAATCAAGTTCTGGATGACAACACCGGCGTAACTTCAAATAATACTTTTATTCTGCTTCTTCTATATCAAGTACAAACTAACTTGTCTTGAGAGAGCCATGTCTTAGATTGGCACAAATGTGCCACATCCTAGACGCTCTCCCCTCGACTATTCTCTTCGAGACATGCCTAGTCCCATGGTAACCTTTAGACGTCCCCGCCTAGACTCGACTCTCTGCGTCCTTGACTGGACGTGACTCTAGGCGCCCATGGCCTCCGCTCCTTCCTATCTACTTTTTATTTCTCTTATAAACCCTTTCTAGACAGACAAAGCATGTCAAAAGATAAGACATTATTATGTCTATTAGATTTAACACATTTTAGTAGAGTTTGCCTATCAGACAGAAAGTTAAATAAAACAGACCAAGCTCAAGTTTGTTACATCGACTGGGCTTATGAAGGCGGGACTGGGGAATATTTATAAAAAATATACAAAATTGTAAATGGGTTTAGGCCAATACTAAAACAAATTTTGAATTAAGAATACATGTTGTTAGTTCTTGGTCTGATGGCAATGGCATTTTTGATTTGATGGATGACACGTCCGCCCAACCAAGCATCAAAGAAGTGCTGGTGGAAATTCTTAGAAGTCGAGATAGACGTGCGACTGACGGGATACGCTACTCTGAAGAAAGGAATGACCAATAGAAATCCATGATGAGAAGTTAAAGTGGAAACTGAAGTTTATAAATTAGAGAGAAATGGAATGAAATAAAGTTTAACGTCCTACTGTTCTGCTCTGACTGAGCTATTGAAGACAGGCATACGCAGTGTCTTATGGGAACATTTTGCCTGGGCGGTGGCACTATGGTATACTCTTATATCGAATTCCAACTGCCAAGCGATCTTTTACGTGTGCAAAGGACCTCGGATTTTTCGTACCATCCGAAAGACTAGACAACTGTCCTTGTCAGGCTTCACCGTCCTGCATCACTGACAGGAGGAACCCCGCCGGAAAATCTTGATGAACTTTCTCGGCCAATGCAGGAATTGAACACCCGACCTCCAGGCTAGCGAGTCAGCGTCTGACCCACTTAGCCACCGTGACCCCCCCCCTCCCTAGGTGAATAGAGAAAGTAAAGTGGAAGATTGTGAACAATGTTGCTCAGTGAATAAGGCCTTGGTTGGCTAACCTGGAAGTCCGTTGTAAACGGGGGAAGGAATCTTCTAGTGGTTTAACGGGTGCGTCTGAAGCGTGAAACCATAAAGCCTGTGGTGTGGAGTAAGGTCGACTGTCTAACCTCGTAGGTACTCTCCTGATCTTTCGGTTTCCTCCCAACTGCTTAAGACTCCTATTGTTGAAAGAAAATTGAACCATATGTTAGTCCCATAATGACCTAGTTTTAGTCGAATTGAAGTTACCCCCCCCCCCTATCTCCCAAGCAGTGTTGATTTATTAACAGACAAAATAATATTCTGTTTTGCATTGACGGTACATTGTGTGTACGAAATATTCATGTTGCATTATATTTTACCTAAATAAATACTACCGATTATGTATATATGCGAATGAGTTGTAAAAAATTGATCATGCCTTGCTTCTAGCGGGAGTATAAATGATTTCTGAAATCTATAAAGCCATGTCATCACAAATGAATATAACTATATAAATGATCGGGAAAAGATATCCTTAACTATCTCGGTGGTAACAACCTTATGGCACTACAACATCAAAGTTGACGACGAAAAAATAAATTTGAGATCAGCTACGTTCAGCGACATTGTCTTTGTTTTAATCTGAATGCCCTATCTTTTAAAATCGCCATTACGGGACTGCTTCTACAGCATTAAAAGAAGTCATTATAATCTCACTTAACTTTAAGGTACCTCCCATAGGTCACTTAAAGTTAAGTGGATATTTCTCACTTAAACTTGCCTTTGAATACCACTTAAAGACTAACACTTAAGAGTGTATCCGCGAGAAGACCATGCAAAAATCGCAAAAAGTGCTAAGATGGGGGGGGGGGGGCGGTAGTTTTTGATCAAACTTATAGTATGACACACCCTAGGGGCAAGAAGTGACATGTTGAAGTGATTTCAACCTAATCGCTATAAAGGACTGTACTGGGAAATACTCATTTTATGGGTAAAATCTTGGTTTTCACATCTTTATTTATTACCCTGTTTAAGCACAGACTGCATTCTATGGTGCAATAACAACCTTCTAATGTTGACCCTGTCTGATAAAACGGGTTGTTAACTTCCACCCCAGCAGCACTAATTTGAAAAAAAAAATCCGTCTATACTAATTTTTTGGGACTAGTTTTAGGGTACCATATTCACATTGTCCTAATAGTACAGATAAAGATACACTGTAACTTTTTCTTTCATTGTCGCAAGTAGAATTTCTTTGGCTGGTTTTGAAGTGCTAAGCACATAGTATCAATAGGTGTAAAAAAATGATCGGAATGCAACATACTTTAAATATACAGCTTATTGAAAAGTGCTAAAAATAAGCTTTTGTGATACATTTTTTTGCAAATTTGATTAGAGAAATAAATTTTTTGGCTTTTATGCGTTTTCATCGTATCTATAGCCATCATCTGTACCATGTGGTACTGTATATAAGTGTGTATTTGTATTAATGGTATATTTGGTATTGTCGTATTGGTTTAGGGCCGTAACATGAATCTTGTCTGCTATATCACCCAAGGCGGAAACAGACTAAAACCCCACAAACGAACGAATGGTGTAAATAATGGGGGCTTGGGTTTGTCGTGCTTCGAGGAATAGCTGGCAGGCAAACCTCTGGCTTGCGGTCGTGTGTTCGATCCCTGGTGCGGGCGTATGTGGCTTGGAGATAGGGGCGCCTTCTCAATCTCGCGAGTTTACTCCGGGTATGACAAATGAAAATATGACAATTTGTCTGCGATATCACATTCGATGGAAGCGGACGTTAAACACCAAGAATAACAACATATAAATGGGATGATATACTCGACCTCTGATAAGTGGGACTCAACGAGATAAATCTCCAGGTGCTTCTCAAGTCACGTCTGTAAGCGGAGCTTTCCATGTAGTACCCCACCCCACCACCCCAGGGAATTTGAAAGATTTGTCTGGTTGTATATGGACTGATTTACATTCAATTGTTTCCATTTTGACTCTAATTTCAAATCAGGTGTGTCCAGCGAAATACGGCATGAGTCTCAACCGAATAGAAATTTCTAGCGTCTGGTTATTCCTGTCTATTGCGCATGCCTTCCAGATAAGTTATGGTGTCGCCGTTTGATATGCGATGATGAGTATGCCTAGTCGCGTTTTTTCTGGTCACAAGTGACGCTGAAACGCACAATGGTACGCGATTCGTGTACCAATGGTAAAAATGTTTATCTTGTCTTAAATATTGGATATCAGAAGCCTACTTTTTCAAGGTAAAATAACAACATCAATGTTGATTTTCATTGACAAATAATACGTAAGACTTTGGATGATATTAAGTTAGAGACTAAGCTACTTTAAGGCCATCGTATTAACATCTTCTGCGTCTATCGTTTCACCTCACTGGTTTGCACGAATGGAATAAATAGTCAGACCGTTATGCTCCTTAACGCGGTCACATGTGTTGAAATAAAATAGATATTTGAGTAACGTCCTTGTTGAATACGTATACTAATAATAATTTATAATATAAAGAAGACAGAGTGTCAAGATGTATAAGTGTGTATTACATCAGTGATACAAATATTGTGTATGCCCGAAAAAATTTCGGGTTGCAGATGACATTGCTGGTCGTTTGCGAGAAGCGACAGAACGGAGCTTACCGAATAACCCCACCCCATCCATAAAATGCTGAAAACGCGTCTTCCTCCTATTCGATCTCATGAATACAACAACGTCAATGTGGTATAATATAGCAACCTGGCTGACCCGAATCCCAAACAACCAATCAATCAGGCCTCACGCTCCCGGAGAAAATTTTTGCTAATCTAGCTCGTGAATTTCAAAGTTTCTAATCGGTTTGCAACAGAAATACATTATAGAAGATTCAAGATTAAAAATGAAATAGGGTTTAACGTCCTACTGTCACGCGCTGGGTCGTATGTAGGATTTGAAAACTTGGGGTGCAGCAAAGTGGTGGGACGCCACAGTTTGGATCAGGGCAAACAAACTCAATGGCGTGTTGGCGCCCTTAAAACAGACCGACTGATCAGTGTCTTAAGAGCATCACTGTGTGATCATAATCAAGTGTATTATTTTATTAGGTGTGGCGGTGGGGGGGGCGACATTTCTCGTTGCGCCGTATTTTTCTGAGGTGCAATATACTCCCTGCACCCCCGCTAGACACGGCCCTAGTCGTGCATTGACTGAGCTAATGCAGATCGGTCTGGGAAATATTTATAAAATAAAAATTACAAAATTGTAAATGGGTTTAGGTCCAAAGGTTCGTACATGTATTATGATTACGATATAATAATGGAAGACTAATATTAAAATAAATTTTAAATTGGGAATACATGTAGTTAGTTCTTGGACTGATGTCAATGCCATTTATGATGCTAACGCCATTTTTGATGGCAATGCCATTTTTGATGGCAATGCCATTTTTGATTTTTGATTTGACGGATGACACGCCCACCCACCAAGCTTCAAAGAAGAGCTGATGGAAATTCTTAGAAGTCACGATAGACTTGTGAGTAACCCTACTTTGAAGACAGGAATGATTCATTGTCAGACTTATTATGGAAGATTAGACAAACCAATAGAAATCCAAGATAAAAAATAATTTACCGTGTACCAAATTCCTAGGACAGAATTTAAAGTGAAAACTTAGTTTTATAAATTAGAGCGAAATGAAATAGATGAGCATATAAGCATTTCATTAATATTATGTCCTTGGCCGGTTATTGGTTTCATATTCATCATAGACAAAGCATATCATGGACAAACTGTAATGAATGATAAGTTGAAATGAGCTGTAATTTGATAAACATTTTAATTTTAGGATAAAACATGGGGGGGGGGGGTCACTGTCCATATAAGGTTGGTTCTCGTAGTCAATGGGCCTAGTAACCAATCATCATAATTTATTACGTAATATTTGATCAATTGAATAATTCATAGCAGAAGTCCAGGCAAGCAATAAAATAAAACCAAGTACGAAAAATCCAAACCATTAGACAGAATTCGAAGTCCTGAAAAACGTTATAGGCAAAATAGTGTAATCAGCAAATGGACTGCTCCATGCCAATCCGCGCGGTGTCAGATGAGAGACTGCTGGTTCCACGAGGAGACAAAATGTAGAGATTTCTATCAGCATATTGTTGCCATAGAATACACCCACACATTAAATGAGTGTGTATAGGGATTCACCATTTACCCTGTTAAACAATTTATTCCCCCAAAATCTATATTTAAAGATAATTTTACCTAATGGCTTTCTTGGTATTTCATTATTGATATGATACAATAATGGGAACATATCCTGTCCCATTTATGACTCAGTATACATATGGTATATATGACACTATACAAATACGACTTCCATTTAGGGTAATAATGCACATACGAAACCACACCCAACAAATCTTTATACATTTCAATAGAGTCCCATTTTCTGTACTGAGAGATCCTAACAATCGTAATTCGTGACTAATACACGCACACATATCTATGGAACGCTGGGTCAACCTTGTGTTTCCAAACGACCAACAAAGCAATAAAATGAGTAATATTTCCAGAGAATTTAGAATCATTAAATCACCCATCCAGTTTAAAGTGCACGATGCAGGGTATGCATGATCATTCAGGAATATCTGATGCCACTTCCCAATCAATGAGTTGCCGAAGTTAATACAAGTTTGCCGTGCATTTGTCAATAATATTATTTGTCTTAAGACTTACCAAAGAGCAATAATTTGTTGTTACACGAGAATGGGGTTTCACATTTGTTCTGGAAACAAATCTTGCGAGATAATTCAAGCAATTTAAAATAACACAAAATCGCAGTCATTAAAATGAAATAGTATTTAACGTCCTACTGTTCTTCTCCGACAAGTAACACCACTTTACTTGACATATCGCGTATTTTTTTATCCTGAAATTGTGCAAAGAAATATTTCATTATTCAAGGAACTATATTTTCCTGACATTTGTTTGTTTCGATAATGTAATGGACAGTGGAGAATATTAAAATACAATTTTTGCCTGAATGACGTCATTTTCAGTGATCTATTGGTTACATCTAAGGAATACTCACAGATTGATGCAATTGTTTTATGAAAATCAAACAACCATTTATTCCTTTATGGGCATAAAAAGTGATTCCCACAAACTGGCCTATGTCAAAAATTTAAAATCAACCACGGATGTTCGTATGCTTTTATATATGCCTTTGAAAATAGTTATGTTTCAGCCTAAAGATCTAAATTGCAGGAAAACGAAATAAATTCCAAAATTGGCATCAGTTTTGCTCTGCTAAGTACAACAGCAACTAAAATTCAACCCCTAAAAGTGTTGTGAAAAGGTAAGAAATGCACGTTGCTCTCAAACAGAGCTATAATGTCCCAGAAAACAAAATTCGGGATCATTTTACCCGACATATGTATTCCAATTCAAATAAGGGCTAACCTTTTACACAAATTTACTTATTTCGGAGAGTTGCATGGTTCTGACATGTGCCGACTTTTCAATATAGCTTTAATCTTTAAGTCATTCCATATTATCCAGTGAGAATTTTTGTGCGAAATAAACAAGGTGAAAACAGAAAAAAATAACATGTCAATCTGAACAAAAACAATATTGTTTCACACAACCTTCAGAGTGTGAAACCCTAATAAGTATTATTGTCGCGAAACAAACGGGCGAATTCTCCTTCACGACATTTCTAACCGAATGGACCAAATTTATAAAGTACCTGTCTACCCTAATGCAATATGCAAGTGCTCCATTTAACGCAAGCGCAGTCGTAATGTTTATGTTCTGAGAAAGTGACAATGTCGAAATAAAATGAAATTTACAAGAGAATACTGGATTTTATAGGACTTCTAGTCATTTATTTTAAGGGGAGAAATCAAAGGGAGGACAAATCCAGGTATGTCAGAAAGTTTTAACCATTTTTATCGAAAAATAAAGGCATGGCAAGTATGTTTCGAGTTGGGGTATCACCTGGAACAGACAGAAGTAAAGCTATTTTCTCTACAAAAAAGGAAAAGACCACAGGATCTTAGCTTCTCCCTGATCGACCCAAACCAACATTAACCACGATTTGAGTATACCTTCACACCAACAATGGCTTCCTTTCCTTATTCCATTCCCCACACCTCCGCTCTAGTTTATTGGTTACCTGTCATCACAAGTGTCTTGTACCTATCTTTATCCTATATAGAACATTGACGTCTAAATTTAGGAATTACACAAGGATGAAGTTTTAACCAGATTTGATATATGTTCTTTATCTTAAGGCTGTTATGTCATTAAAAGAACCGATAGTTGACTAAAGACGTTTTGTGTTTATTCTTGTGCACGACACCTACCACAACATGTTACTATGAGACGTTATGAAAGAAACGAACAGTTGTCTGGTATATTTTATTTAATGTAATATTTATAATATCAACCAATACACCAATCTACAGAATATATGTACACTTCTTATTTACAGGAGATTTATATTCCCCAGTAAATATGATCTATCCCTCCCCTCTAAAAATATAATTCATATGTGATGACGCCGTGCAGGGTATGGGGGGGGGGGGGGTCATATCGTATACCGTATGATATCTGTTTATGTGATAACGTCATACAGGTGGTCATATCTACTAAATATAACACGTTAAAACACCTGTATGTAGTTTTACAATAAGATCAAAGTCAACAAAATAAATATAGGACACCCGTTTTAGACTAAATATAATAGATGAAATTTTAGTCAGGTAGAATATGTGATACAATTAGATCACAGTCAACAAAATGCATATAGGCCACAACTTTAGATTAATTATAATACATGAAAAACACAATCAGAATTATTTTAGAAAATATCAAATAAGTGGTATGATGTGTTCTAAAACACATGTTAGTTGTATTATAGCAAATGGAGCCACAGCGGCTCAGTAAGTAAGGCGTTGACTCGCTAACCTGGATTATCAGTGTTCGATCCATGTATTTACCGAGAAAGTTCATCGGAATTTCCCGACCTGATTCCCCTTGTCAGTGGTGCAGGACGAAGGACATGACAAAGGACAACATATAGTCTTTCGAATGGGACGAACAGCCGCGGTTCCGTGTGTACAATGGCGAGCGCGTAGAAGAACTCTTGGCCATAGTGCTGTATCCCAAGCATCATTTTCCTCATAGCACCGTGTATGGCTGCCTTCATTAGCCCAGTCGGTATAGAACAGTGGGACGTTCAATTCGATGTCTTTTCATTTCATATATCAAACACTGCCTATATATAATATAAGAAATTTCAGTAGTAAACACTATTAATAATTAAAAACTATTTTAATACTGTGGTTTATAAATATCACATTTTTTATATCCCAATTATTATCTTCTAATCATCTTCTGTCGACAAATTACATAAAATTATATAAATATGTCTTAATATGCAGATCTTGGGTTTGGTCTAAAATGTTATATAAATCATTAATATGGTTCATGTCAGGCTTATAATCAACGCTCTAAACTTTTCGGTGGTTTTGATTTTCAGCAGATTTAAATACGATTGTCTGTTAATGATTGAATTTAAAAAAAAATAAGTATTATAATAACAATGGTATGGCATTAACGATTGAGACTAAGGTTTTCTGCAAACGACATTAACCCTGCTCAGAACGGAGTAACAATTGTAACACTATTTTAGTGATAACAGAGATGAGTGTAGTACATATAGAGGTTATTTATATCGGAAAAGAAAAACACATCTACATACAAAACAATACAGGAAGTTACACTATACAGGAACTCGTCAGGGCGGTACATAACTATATTAAATATACCTGGTGCGGCTGAAAATCGGGTGAGTTCTGGCTGAACTTTGGAAAGAGATAACGAACAACAACTAATGAATGATGGGTCACACGTATGGCTCTTGGCCTTACTACTGGACACAATCACAGATAGCCTTGTCATGTCAAAGGGGACCTTTTTCTCACCGGACACAATGGTTTCCTTTTCTTGGATTGGTCACTTCAACTGGATTTGGTGCTTCCTTTCAGTTTAATTTTTGGATATTTTCAAAAAAATATGAAGTTTATTTCACTTCTTAATATATTTAAATGGCAAATCTCCCCAGGGAGGTTCTCACAACATACTTGAATCGGGATTTTGGGGCGTAATATCCACTCGACACAAACTTAGCCATTTCAGGACTACAGCATTTCAATAGTCAGTTTGTGAGTAGAGGTCTTTAGTAGTGGAAGGAATCGGGAGTACTGGACGAACAACCCCACGTCTTATCACGTCCGAGCGGGAAATCGAAACCACGACACTTGAATTATGATGCAATGCAAACACGTTAACTATTCGGCCTCCCAACCCCCCTTTTTAATTCTGAAAATTTAATAAGTCAAGACGTCTTGCCTTATAATGTATTTACGGGCCTTATTTCCGGCTCTGATACGTTGACAGGCCTGCTTTTGTTGACATAAAAAGTCATCATATTATAATATCAAAAATCTTTATTACATTAGTAATGGCTTTTCTGGTGACATATTTAATTTATCACAATCAGAAACAAGAACTGATAATAAAAGTATAAGAATAATATATGGTTGATATAAGGTAATACATAATCTAGTACAATCTCAACAATGCCAATGGCGGGCGAAAAATTAACGTTTTAGAAACAAGGCTAATTGAGATGACATCACGCGTTTGGTGGAAATTCAACAGAATCGAAATTATATTACAAATAACTTGGGTGAAAACTAAAATTGACTTGGTTTAAAATTAAAATTGACTTTGGTGAAAATTATAAACAAAATTGATATTACAAATGACTTGGGTGTAAATTATTGACTTGCGTGAAAATTATAAAAAAAAAAACAAATTATATTAAAATTGACTTGGTGAATATTAAAAGAAAAAAAATTATATCACATGTATTTTTCATGCCCCTTTTCAGCCACCTACGTCCGGATTAGATAACAAGTATGCCTGTTTATAACTGTTTACTTTCCCAGGCAGTGTTGATTAATTAAACTTGCATTATGTAAGAGCTAAATCGGCCTATTACAAGTCTTTCTTTAGGACTGAAATGTTATCTAAATTATTAATTAGACATTAATTAACTTATGTAGACCATAATCATTGGATGTCTAGGCTAGCCTTCGATGTTGGCTGGATTTGATTCATATATGCGCTTAACGGCCATTGATAATTAAATCACAACAATGGATAATCGAGACTATGCTGTTTATATTAATGATTTTAGTAATGATGACCGAGGCTATGCGGGGATTTCACCCTCTTCGATCTCGGCTTATAGTGGATCAATTTGACTGACATTTTCAGCAAATTACCTTTATACTATCTAGTTTTTAACTATTATAGTGAGAACTACCAACTCTTTATTTCATCTCCCATAATGTATCTTTAACAGACAAAATAATTGTATGTTTAATTTAAATAATTCGTTTTATTTAATACCAAGCAATCAATATGCGTGTAATATATGGGATTTGATATAATAACAATAAATCAACGTACTGTACTGGGGTTTACTTAATACTAAGCAATCAAGTATGTCGTTATTTGTAATACCATGCAATCAATGTATAGCGGTTTTATTTAATACGAAGCAAACCTTGTATAGCAGTTACCATATATTTAATACAAAGCAATCATTGTATAACATAACGGTTTTACATTTTACGTGGCAATCAATGGGATCTTGGGAAAAGAACTGAATATATTTTCTGCAATAATAGAGGGGTTAACATAGCACTAGCCTGTTGCTCAACAGAATTTCAAATGAAATAAAAATATGGCTTTTATATAAATAAAATATATAATAACTATGACAATATTACATTACCAGATAAATATTCACCACAATTTAATACAAATTTATATTAACAACCAACAATGGTGAAGCAAAAACTCCATCAACGTTTCCCCTTGTGCATAAAAGGGGTAAAAATTGATACAAATGCGAAACTAAAACCTTTTCTCGGTAATAAATATTGTACTGTCACTCGTTTGAGTCAGGCTTTATAGTTCTGCTCCACTTGGAGGAAACGTGCTGGAAAATTACTTCTATATGTCTTGTTAACCTGATATTATGATATATGTTTATCCAGGTCCGTTCAGGGTGTTGTATATTACATCAGACGTTGCTTATATTGCTACAGATGTTCTCAATGATCTTCACAATAAAATAGGAAAGACAATGAAATTCAATTGGTTGATTATCATATGATCAGAATAAAATATCTATGTTTGATAACACTCAAGCTAGGATTCAGTCAGGTTAAAAAAAGAGGCCCATCGAAAGATGTTACTCAACACTTATAGGTGGTGCAGGTTTGTTTAGTTTGCCTGCATTGCACGCACGACCATTGTACACACGACCTTTGACGCACACCTGATTCTGTTAGTAAGAGCTGGAGGCGTGCACTACACGCAAAACAAACCTGCGAACAAGTCAAACAACAAAGACATTGCATGAAATAAACAACAAATATAAAATCAAGTGAATGGACCCAGGGGCCAGCCAGCAACAAACCAAACATTAGAACCTATTTCATATGACACACACGTTCCATTAGGTATGTCTCCTGGTATTAAATGACACCGATCGCAATATATCCCGTAATTCTATCAATGTATGTCCCATTGTACTAACAATAGAGATAAATCGTTGTATAATGATGACACCCATGTATCGTACTATGTTCTGTAACAAAATGTTAGTTTCGTTCTATGTTGTTTATTTTTAGAGAAGCCCGAACAGTAAATATCTGGTTGTTGTTGATAAACCCTTCTTTCACATCCTCTAGTTTATTCCACCTTATACAGTCATTATAACCGTATCCAACCCCACCAGGTGTAAATGTAGCTTGATGTTGTCCTACTATAGATTTACTTACGTCGTTTATATTTAATAGTTTTAGTGTATAACTAACTGTAACGGTTTTAACTGTTTTATCTTCTACTTCTCTCAGATACAGGTAAAACCCTAATCTTGATGTATCTTCTACTTCTCTCGGATGCAGGTAAAGCCCTAATCTTGATGTATCTGTATGATGGTTAACAACTACATACCATGGCATTCCTTCTATCATTACATCATCACCAGCATAGTTAAAATCTGTCTGCACTATCTGATTCAAACTAAAACTAGATGTCCAGGTTGGTGACTCCATTGTTTCTATTTCACCTAGTAGTAGTCGTAAAGTTTTAACATCTATATCTACCATAGGATAATGGACATATCTTACTGGAGGTATGTCTAAACTGGTTGATCGGCTATCTGCAGTCAGTGTTTGTACTTTGGTTAACGCATCTACAACTGGAAATGTAGATTTACCATTTAACACTTCATCCATATATTTCAAACTGTTCTGTAGAGAACTTTTAAATTGGATCATACCAACATGTAACGTCAGTAACTTGTTACTTTCTTCATCACAAATTTTGTTCATTTCACATTTTATCTCATCGCCATGTTTTCTGACTTCTCCACACACTCTTTGAACCTGTATATCGACATTGTGACAGGCTTTTGTAGCTTGGTTCTTGATGTCAGATATATGATTGGTTAAAGATTCACAGTGTTCCTCGACTTCATCAACCTTGCCTTCTAACTCCCCTTTTATAATGCTTAACTTCCCTCTGATTTCTTGGTCTACTTCAGTAAGATCAGTTTTTGAGTGAGTTGTATGATCTAATATAACACAGTTACCACAAACAGCAACAGAACAATCACGACAATAAAATTCTATTTCTTTTGTCTTGTGTCTGGGACAGAAATGATTTTGTGTTTCACCTTTTGGGTGGATGTAAATGTTTGTTGGAAAGCCACTTGCACTATCAATGGGAATTCGAATCCGTGTTCTACAATTAGGACAAACAAACGTGTTGAAATGTGAATTTTTTTTGATATAGTTGTCTAAACAGAGTTCACAAAACGTGTGAGAACATGGCAGTAGTTTAGGTTTAGTAAAATCATCTAAACAGATACTACAGCTATGTGTATGATCGCCTCCTTCCGCCATCCTTAAATAGTTAAACACCGTCCATGTTAGAACTACAACAATTATCTTCACACTTTGTGGTTATTGAGTTATAAGAGAATGTCCAGTAGATTATATTTATCTGGTCGTTTTATACAACAGTTCAGATTACAGAATTAAAACAAGACACTTGTCCTCGATGTCACAGTTTCTGTTAAAATTACAGCTATATTCAATGTTTTATATATACAACAGTCGAGATAACAGAAGTAAAATAGTCACTTTGTCCTAGATTTCTGTATGATGTGTACAGGTTATAACACACGACTACACATACTTTTAGATGTTTTTTCTCCCTGTTTGCTCGAGGTTATGACGCCCGACTGAAGAATGCCTTTATATATACATTTATTTAAATTGCTTTTTAGGGCCACAAAAGGATAGTATAATGAGGTTAGCTTTTATTGGGAAAACCTGTTTTTCCGAGAAACTGTAAAATAGGGGGTAAATAACACGATATGAATGAACCATTCACAAGACGTTAAAATGGTGATAAGCCTAGGACAGATAATATCATGTACCATCATTAATCAGCTTTAATCTGGACATACCGGTACCGCAGACTCGCGGTACAATTACAGTTAATTACCTAAATATATATTATGAACGGAATTTAATAAAATTTGGTTTAGGACCGCGATATGAATAATCTTGTCTGCTCTATCACCCAGACTAAAACCCCACGAACGAACGAATGATGTAAATAATGGGGGTTGGGATGGCCTAGGGTGCCGTGCTTCGAGTTATAGCTGGCAGGTAACCTTTGGCTTGCGGTCGTGTGTTCGATCTCTGGTGTGGGCGTATGTGGCTTGGAGATGTTCAAAGCAAACACCAAGGTTCTGCCATATGAGCTGAAAAGCTGGTGGTGGGTCGCGAAGGTTTGTGAGATAAGCGTGGTTACATCTCTATTAGTAAGTGCAGGGGGACTGAACCACACACAATTCTAAATAAAAACAAATATATGGACGAGACATCATACTCAGAGAAAAACAAACAACACAATTCAAAAAAGTGAATGGATCCGGGCCTGTACACGCACAGTACACACGAGGCAAAGACGCTGCGAAAATTGTAACATTTGCAACGGTGTCTTCAACACAACCCTCACGTGTCGGCCGCAACCCCACCAAGCTTTCTGAATCCTTATGGCGTTGTCATGGCGATGTTACGATGATTACACCACTGTTGCGCGATTGCATCACGACCTCATGGGGCTACCTCTAAGCATATGGTGATGTTATGAGGTTCCCGCTGCGTGTATGGAAGTCTTAATACGACCATGGCGCGGTTTCAAAGCTTGCATTACTCGCCTATGGCGACCATGATTTTCATGTACGACTTGCTTTGAAAACGGGCGATTCAAAGGTCATCTTGAAATTTCGAAAAAAAATCTAACCAGCGTATATAGTCGCTGTGATCACGTGGTGGATACGCACGTGTAGTCCAAAAGATCTGTAGCGACGCGGGTTCGCGATGACCGCCGTTGCCAAGCTTATAGATCTCAATAGAAACGCCATAAGCGCGGGGAATGCTGTATAAACGCACAGGTCGCAAAAAGAACGCGACTTTTTAAAGTTTGTAATTTGGGGACATTTTTCCGCGTTGTGTTCACGCTTGCCGACGAACTTGTGTATTTCCATGCCGCCATTCGGTCTCAGAGCGCAGTAGGGTCACCACTCCGGTCTGACGGGGCATTAGACCTTGGATGATATTGAGTTAGAGTTAGAGACTTAGCTACTTTAAGGCCATCGTATTATATTACACCTCACTGGTTTGCACGAATAAAATGAATAGTCAGGCCGTCACATGTGTAAAAATAAAATAGATATTTGAGTAACGTCCTTGTTGAATACGAATGCCATAATAATATATAATATAAAGAAGACGGTGTGTGAAATTGTATTCGTATGTATTACATCAGCGATAAATATATGCAATTCATTATTTATAGACTTGGATCATGACTTGACTATTAAATATTTGATTTTTATAGCCAGAAGCGTTTTGTTGGATGGAGGTGGGGGGGGGGGAGCTGGCTACCACTTTGCTTCACCCCCACTTTTAAAATCTTACATACAGCCCTGTGCGCGACAGTAGGACGTTAAACCCTATTTTATTTCAAATTACGGCTCTAGTCGAGCATCGACTGGGCTAATGCAGACGGGTCTTGGAAGTATTTATATAAAAAAATACAAAATTGTAAATGGGTGTAGGTCAAAACGTTAGTACATGTAATACGATTACAATATAATAATGGAATACGATTACAATATAATAATGGAAGACTGATATTAAAATAAATTTTTAAATCAAGAATGAGACAGAATATGAAGTGAAAACTGAACTTTATAAATTAGATAGAAATGAAATGAAATAGGGTTTAATGTCCTACTCTTCTGCTCTGGCCGGGATAATGAAGACGGGTATACGCCATGCAGTGTGCTATGGGAACATTTTGCCTGTCAAGCGATCTTTTATGTGCACGCCAATGTGAACACGGGACTAGACAGTTGTCCTTGTCAGGCCCTCCGCTCTGCACCACTGACAATGGGAAAACTACGCCGAAAAATCCGGATTAACTTTCTCGGCCAATAATAATAATAATAATAATTTATTTTTAATATAGCGATTTACATTTTGAACAAAATCTCAAACCGCTGTACATACATGGCTATTTCACACGATTAACAGTAATGAATAAGTAAAAGATAATTGAATATATAAAAATGAAGATCAACTAATACTGTTACAAACTATAAATAGTAGAATGAAGTTAACAAGTAGGACATTGCAATCAATAATAGTAAAATAGAACTAAAATAAAACCGATAACTAAAACTAATTCACAGTAAAAATTTAAAGTGTAAATTGTAAATAGTAAAATATAACTAATAATTAATACAAATTCACAGTGAAAATAATAAAAAGATATTAAGAGCTATATGTAAATATGGTTGTAAATAGTAAGTTTTATGGTTAATATCTGATTTAAATTCATAGTAAGTATTTTCTAAAAAGATATGTTTTAAGATCTGATTTAAACGAATTAAACTTGTCAATTGCTCTCAGTGAATATGGCATGCTGTTCCATATTCTAGGCGCAAAAACACTTAAATGCTCGATCACCATAAGCACGAGAAGGTTGGGGACGGATAGTAGGGTAGTTAAGTTTTGTTCCGTCATCACTTCTGAGTGTACGAGTGGGTTTATAGATATCAATGAGTTCAAGTAGATAGAACGGCGCGGTTTTAGGGTAATGGATCACTTTAAAAATTAAACACAGGACTTTAAATTCAATACGAGCCTCAATTGGTAACCAGTGTAGTTCCTTTAAAATTGTTGTCATGTCAGTCCCACGAGGAAGTGGCCTTCTTAGTACAATACGTGCAGCTGCATTCTGAATGTGCTGCAACTTATTGAATTGGTATTTGTAACTTCCGTAGAAGAGGCTATTACAATAGTCCAATCTGGATGACACAAATGCGTGTATCAGTTTCTCTGTGTTACTTTGGTTTAAGAACTTACGAAGTTTGCCGATACGCCACAATGAGTGCGAAGCTGACTTACATACATTAGTAATATGAGTGTCCATTGTTCCGGAAGAGTCCATTGTTATTCCTAGATTCCTGACAGAGTTCACTGCAGTAACAATTGCATCGCCAATCCGCACAGAGCAATTAGACGAATCTCTGCTAGTATACTTGGATTTTGGTGAAAAGCAGATTACTTCAGTTTTACTGTCATTGAGTGCCAGCATGTTAGTACGCATCCAACTGCGTATTTCATCTACGCAGCTTTCAATACGGTTCAACACAGAATGATCTGTCCGTGAATCGCAAGCAATATACAGTTGGGTGTCGTCAGCATAAATGACCGAATTTAATCCATGTTTCGTGATGATGTCTTCTAGAGGAGCCATATATAATGAAAAAAGTACAGGTCCTAAAACTGATCCTTGTGACACTCCATACTGGAGTGTGTGCTCTTCTGATAAATACGAACCAACAGCTACCTGTTGTGTTCGGCCTGTGAGATAAGAGGACAGCCAATCCAAAGCAGAGTCGGTTATTCCAAAATAAAACTGTAGCCTTCTTAGTAATATGGTGTGGTCTATCGTGTCGAAAGCGGCAGATAAGTCCAGAAGTATTAAGATAAGGTCCTGCTTTTTATCAAGAGCACGCAGTGTGTCGTTAGCCACTCTCAGTAGAGCAGTTTCGGTACTATGACCCTCACGATAGGCAGATTGGAATTTGCCGTACAGGTGATTTTCCTTAAAATAATGATGCAACTGTGCTAGTGCAGCTTTCTCAAGAAATTTATCCAGGAATGTGCAGTTGGAAACAGGCCTATAGTTCTTTAAAATTTCTTGGTCCAGGCCCAGTTTCTTGATCAGCGGCCGGACAATGGCCCGTTTACAACTTTCAGGAAATACGCCGGTTTGAAAGGAGGTGATAACGATTCGTAACAATGTGGGTGCTAAGACCTCAATGCATTCTTTCACTAGATTTGTTGGCATAGGGTCAATTGAGCACGTTTTGGATGGCATTTTACGAACAAGGTGGTGGTGTCAGGAACTGAAGAGAGATTTGTTCTGATGATCTTTATTTTGTTGGTAAAGAAGTCGGCAAATACGTCCGGTAACAGAGTTGGGTCGGTATCTGGTATTACCGATGCTGTGGATTTCTTGTTACCTGATATATCGTCTATTATGGCAAACAATGAAAGGATCTAACACGTGACTTCCAGGGTGGCGAGCCAGCGTCTTAACCACTAAGCCACCATGGTCCCCAGAGTGTTGGTGGGGGGGATATGGGGTTTAACGTCTACTCGAATCAAACTAGGTCATTTCGGACTAACATATGGTTCATTTGTTAAAACAATAATTTGGTTTCGCGTAGAGGTCTTCGAATCCACGCCAGCTGACTCAATGACTGACCTTATGATACAGCGTGCACGCGCTAACCATTCGGCACCCGCCTTATAAATTAGAAATGCAGTTTAATAGTATTGTGGAATTAGGACACTTGAATTGTCGATGTTTAGTTAAAAGTATTTTAAACAAGTACAATCTTTTATATCACTGCTATGCTGATGACACACAAATATTGGACAGATTCAAGTCCACACCACAGGTTTCTTTAAATAAAATAACCAATTGTACAATTGATATTAAATCTTTGATGACCAATAACATGCTTAAATTGAATGATGACAAGACAGAAGTCATGTTATGTGGCACCAAACAACAGCTTCTAAACATCAGTCTGAAGTCAATAACAATCGCTGACTCCACAGTCAACATAGTTGATAACCTGAAAGATCTTGGGGTTTATCTTGATTCTGAACTCAGCATGGAAAAACAAGTGAATCAAATTTGCAAGACGTGCTTCTTTCACTTGAGGTCCATACGTCGAATTCGCAATTTGATTACAAAAGATGCAGCACATGCGCTGGTTCGATCTTTAATTTTATCCAGACTCGACTACTGCAATAGCCTTCTATATGGCATAAACAATAGTCTTATACACAAATTACAACTTGTACAAAATACTGCGGCTAGAATTGTTTGCCTATCTAGTAGAAATCAGGGGCGTGGTGAGAATGAGTTCATGAGTAGCCATACTCATGCGCCAAAAAGTTTTTGCGCCAAAATCACAATCAAATTACTCAAAAAATGAAAAACATTTGTAAGTGGAAAAATTGTTTCATCTGACCCAATTAAAAAAATTTTGAAAGAGTCAAGTTGGAAAATTTAATCATATTTTATTACCGTATTTCTTGTCTCGGATTGCTGGAGATTGCGTTTCTGGGCTTCTAATTTTCGAAATTTTCCCGGGGGAGGGCCCCCCGGACCCCCCGCCGCGGGCTCGGGCCTTCGGCGCTCGCGGTGGCCGGCCACAGCTCCGCGGTCAGTAAAAGGGTTTTTGTGCCAAAATCTTTTTTGTTACTCATAATTTCTTCTCAATAATTGCCCTCACCACGCCCCTGGTAGAAATTGCCATATCACACCACTGTTAAAGGGTTTACATTGGCTTCCAGTGGAAAGCAGAATTAAGTTCAAAATTCTGTGCATAGCTTACAAATGCCAGAGAGGTGAAGCACCAGAATACTTGACCTCAATGCTAATTGATTATGTCCCCCAAAGAAATCTTCGGTCCCAACATGAGCTACGTCTGGTGGTACCCAACTACAGGCTTAAGACATTTGGTCGTAGATGCTTCTCATACGCTGTACCAAACCTATGGAATTCATTACCCTAGACCTTAAAGAATTCTCAATCCCTTAGTTGTTTTAAGAAGCAATTAAGTGTCATTCCATGAGAAAACCATGCAAAATCATGCAGAATCGGGAAGGTGGGGGGTCGGCAGATCGAGTTCATCTTGGGGGGATTTTATGGACTCCTCGAGACTACTTCACAGCCAGAAGAACCGATCTCAAAATTTAACCGTTATTGAGATACAGCCTCGGGCTGATTTTTGGCCAATTTTGCCCTTTTTCAGGTCAATTTTGGTCAATTTTCAGCCACTTATTCTGGTGAGTCTATGGTTTGGATGAAAATAGTGGTGGTTGGTGATGTTAGTGGGGGTCTTCCTGTGCCCCA
The DNA here is from genome assembly GCA_963678685.1 of Patella ulyssiponensis. Classification (NCBI taxonomy): domain Eukaryota; kingdom Metazoa; phylum Mollusca; class Gastropoda; family Patellidae; genus Patella; species Patella ulyssiponensis. Next base: position 96,716,729 of record OY783225.1, read on the forward strand.
ATATACAGACCTTAAGGTCACATCTATTCTCTGGGAGTAATGGTCAGCAAAATGGTAACATATGGCGAATAAAGTAGAAAATATACACCTTCGAAGATTAGCCCTATTTTCTATGATGCGGGGGTAGGTCAAAATATCGAAATGGTTTTATGCACAGCTTGACCCCCTCTATTGATATAAGAAATAAAATCTCTGTCACCTCGTTTCATTCAATGCGAAATCATATGTCAAAGTTGGTGAATTTTCCCTATTGTAATCTCTGATTCTCTATGAAATGGTCAACTACTTTCATACATGGTAAGTCAGCTTTCTCCAATTCTTTGCCAAATCATTCGCCCATGCTCGCTGGTAGCAGCAGTAAACCGGCTCGAGCAAAACTGGTCTATTTGATGAAGCTTGGTATCCAATGCAAGATGGCCGCGCCCGGGACCGCTGAAAATTGAGGTTTTTCTTCATTTTTGGCCATTGAATGTGGCACTTATCCCACACATGAGAACTAAAATGACTTCATCCAATTGAAAGACTGTACTAAAAACATTTAAGTCCACCCTTTAGCACATTACGTAGCAATAAGTGATGTGAGAACCGAATTGGAACTGATTTCTTGACGTATAGTGGAAATTTTGACCTTAATGTGCTGCCTCTTGCTACCGCTTGGATTTCAAACGCAATATTCCCAAAGGACGTAAACATCCCCTGTATGGTACCACACCTAAGGAAAATATATAGACAAACCGTGCGGTGTCACTTAGAATCAGCTAAGTTTAATAAAATACTATTGAAAAAAGAAAGGAATAAAATTGTGTCTTTGAAATATCAATAAAAACCTTGTATGTGTGCTTGACCACAACTAATTTAGCAGAAAAGAGTTGTGCGGTATATACACAATTGGCCGAAAAGAGTTGTGCGGTGAACCTCTAGTTGACTGGGTAAAGTCATGGGCTTTAGAAGTCCTCAAACATGCTGCCTTGAGTCTGATATAGCTGTAATACCTTTACTGAAGGTGTTGTTAGTTTTAGATATGTATTTCTTCTATTCTAGGTACATACCGGAAATGTGATGCTGTCCATAATGAGGAATGGACCGTGAAAAAAAACAGGCTAGTTCTTCAAATAAATAATATGGCATGGGGTCCAAAATTCAACTTCATCATATAATCATTTTCAGAGCCCAAAATGGATCTTGTCAGACCTTGTAAAACTACATGTGTACATGAAGGGGAGTCAAAATGTTGTATCAAGCATATTTTGCAAAATTCACTTTTTTGCTTAGTCAGAATGAGAATTTTCTTGCGCATCTTTTCATCTGGTTGTCGTATTTCTAAGCCAATAAAAAGAGGGTTTATAGATATTGGTTCAAAATGTTATATGTTGGGTGTTCCAAAAAAAGAAATTATTAAGAGCGAAAATGTTGTATTTTCTTGAAAAAAATCAACTTTGTGTCTCACTTAAGTAATACAATCAAATGAAATATAGCCAGTAGTGTTTTATGATTAAATACTTATTATTGAAATTATTGTTTAGGCTTACTTTGTGAAATCTATGAAATTGAAGGTGAATATTTTCCGGAGATACGTCTTTGCTGTATAGAATTGCAAATAACGAGCTTTCACTCATTATTTCTGTACTAGATGTTGAGCTTGATATGTGCAGGTAGTTACATACTGTTTAAATGGCTACACATGCATTTTGTCAATAAATATTCGAGAAAAGCTTCAGAAATATGACCTTTTACATACAACATTTTGATTCTTATGCTTGTCCTGTGCTTGTTTAGGCTCTCCTGGACGATTTCCCAAAATCCAGATACGACCTTTTGACTCCCCACCCACGATATTTCTATCAGGGGCCACCTCTTAAAATATCAACCGCAACGTATATTTGCCATTGAAAATTTTCTTGTATCTAGTCTCCGAATGATGGACTGGCCGGTAACAGGGACCAGACTAGTTGATCAGTTGGACACTTGATTTGTAAAGAAAATTTTTCAAATTTTAATCCATGCAAATACTTAGAAAATAAATTTAGTAAATTATTTTATATGGAATAAGTTTAGAAAATTGTTTTATGTGGTTTGAAATTACTGTTGGAACTGATGACATCCCTCCCACTTTTGGCAGTTCTATGTACTAGTAGCTGTTACAGGAAGTGGTGGCGGTGTTTCAATACTGCTACCCATAGCTGCAGATGATGTAGTAGCAGTAGATTGATAATAGGTGTTAGAGGCACTACCAGTAGCTGCAGATGATGTAGCAGTTGGATGGATGTCATCAGTTCCCACAGTAATATCAAACCACGTGAAATAATTTAGTTTTAAAAGGCCTGTCAAGATCCATTTTGGGCTATGGAAATGATCACATGATGAAGTTGAATTTTTGACCCTATACCATATCATTTATTTGAAGAACTAACCTGACTCTTTTTACAGTTCATTTTCTCATTATTGACATTGTAACATTTCCAGCATATACCTAGAACAGAAGAAAAAAGTTCTAAAATTAACAAGCTAGCCTCCAGTAAAGGTATTACAGCTATATCAGACTCAATGCAGCTAGTTTGAGGACTTCTGAAGTCCATCGCTTAAGTCAGTCAATTGTTGTCGATTACACATACAAGATTTTATTTTTTTTATCGATATTTCACTTACCCCATGCAATAGAAATAAACAGAATAAACAATTTATAAGTGACACATCAAGGTCTTTGTATGGATTCCCCTTATGGAATATTCCGTTTGTAACCGAGGCGGTAGCGATGGGCAGCACATGTTACCTTTCCATCTAAACTCAACGAATCCAGATAAGAAAAATACACTTCGTCAAGAAATCAGCTCCCATTCGGTTGTCACATCACATAATGCTATGTAATGTGCTAAAGGGTGGACCTTAATGTGATGTTCTTATATTAGTACACTCTTAGAACACAGTCCAGTCTGTGTATGGATTTCCCATAGGTGTGGTACCATGCAGGAAATATTTACGTCCTTTTGCATTTGAGATCCAGGCGGTAGCGACTGGATCAAAATTTCCACTTCGTGAAGAAATCAGTTCATTTTCGGTTCTCACATCTCTTATTGCTATGTAATGAGGTGGACCTTAATGTTTTAAGTACAGTCTTTCAATTGTATGAAGTCATGTTAGTTCTCGTATGTTGGGATATGTGCCACATTCAATGGCCAAAAATGAAGAAAAACCTCAATTTTCTGCGGTCCCGGGCGCGGCCATCTTGGATTGGATACCAAGCTTCATCAAAGTGACCAGTTTTGCTCGAACAGGTTTACTGCTGCTACCAGCGAGCATGGGCGAATGATTTGGCGAAGAATTGGAGAAAGCTGGCTTACCCTGTATGAAAGAAGTTGGTCATTTCATAGAGAATCGGAGATATATAATATGGGAAATTCACCAACTTTGACTCATGATTTCGCATTGAATGAACCGAGGTGACAGAGATTTTATTTCTTATATCGATAGAGGGGGTCGAGCTGTGCATAAAACCATTTCGATATTTTGACCTACCCCCGCATCATAGAAAATAGGGCTAATCTTCGACGGTGTATATTTTCTACTTTATTCGCCATATGTTACCATTTTGCTGACCATTACTCCCAGAGAATAGATGCGATCATAAGGTCTTTACATTGGGGCACAGGAAGACCCCCACTAACATCACCAACCACCACTATTTTCATCCAAACCCTAGACTCGCCAGAATAGGTGGCTGAAAATTGACCAAAAATGACGTGAAAAAGGGCAAAAATGTCCAAAAATCAATCTGAGGCTATATCTCAATAACGGTTCAATGTTGAGATCGGTTCTTCTGGCTGTGAAGTAGTCTTGAGGAGTCCATAAAATCCTCCCGAGATGAACTTGATCTGCCGACCCCCACCTTCCCACCTTCTGCATGGTTTTCTCGTGGAATGACTCTTAAAGACTCATCTTTTTTCGACTGCTTATTAGTTATTAACATCTTGTGATAAGTGGAGAGCTAAATGCGCCTTGAGCATTAACTTTAATGGATCTGTGCGCTATATAAGAACTCACTATTATTAAAAGTGAATTATTATAGGACTTTGTAGTACACTGGTGAACTTTTGTAGATTGTTTTTTTTCTTTGGCCCTTTGATTCTTGAATTATAATAATAACGAGAGCTTTATGTTAGTATGCAAAATAATGTTAGGCGAATATGAGCATTATATTAACATTATGCCCTTGTCGGGTTATTGGTTTCATATTCACAGGCAAGGCATATCTCACGTAGACAAACTGTAATGACTGATAAGTTGCAACATAAAATGGGCTGTTATTTTATAAGCATTTAATCTGAGGTTAAAAACATAGGTTGAAAGTTTTCACTGTCCACATAAGGTTGGTTCTCGTAGTCATTGGGCTTAGTAACCAATTATCATAAGTAATTAATTACGTAATATTTGACCGATTGAATAATACATAGCAGAATACATTCACACATTAAATGAGTGCGTATAGGGATTGGTCATTTACCCTGTTAACAATTTATTCCCCAAAAATCTAGGTTTAAAGATAATTTTACCTAATGGCTTTCTTTGTATTTCATTATTCAATAATGGGAACAGATCCTGTCCCATTTTGTCTCATATGAAATTTATGCAACTATAACAAATACGACGTCCATTCGTGGTAATAATGTACATACGAAACCACACCGAACAAATGACTAATCTTTATACATTTCAATAGAGTCCCACTTTCTGCACTGAAGAGATCCGTCACCTAACAATCGTAATTCGTGACTACGTACGTTTCTTTCACACACACACACAAAAAGAAAAGAACATATCTATGGAAAGCTGGGTCGACCTTGTATTTTAAAACGACAAACAAAACGATAAAAGAGTAATATTTCCAGAGAATTCAGAAATCATCCATCCTGTTTAAAGTGCACGGTGCAGGGTCTGCATGATCTTTCAGGAACACCTGATGCCACTTCTCATTCAATGAGTTGCCGAGGTTAATATATGTTTGCCGTGCATTTGTCAATAATATTATTTGTCGTTTCTTTTTTTCTCTTTAAAGACTTGCCAAAGAGCTATAATTAGTTGTAACAAGAAAATGGGCTTTCACATTCCACTTGGAAAATATATTTTATCTATTGCTGGAAACAAATCTTGCGAAATAATTCAAGCAATTTAAAATAATACAAAATAAAACATCACAGTCATTATAATTAAAATGAAATGGAATTTAACGTCCTACTGTTCTTCTCCTACAAGTAACACCACTTCATTTCCTTTAGAGACAATTTTTCCACGCGAAGTACGATTTTCAAGTGATATTTACCGAAAATGTCAGGTAAAATTCTTTTACAAACAATTCTACTGCCGTTTGTTCAGTTGAAAATATTAACTGTAGTCCTGTTACAATTTGATTGATAATTTTTAAAACTTTATTTATCTTATTGCTATGGATCTTGGTTTGTAGTTCTTTCTGAATGTCATCTCGATTTTCTGGCGTGATTTCCCCTTGTCAGTGATGCAGAAGGAAGGCCTGACAAGGGACAGCTGCCTGGTCGTTCATTTCTTTCTGAATGCCAAGGTTTAACAACTCACAACAACACAAAAACAACGGTTCTCAGCGACCCTGTCAGTTGTAGCTTTAACCATCACCGTTCCCCGCGACCATAGCAGTTGCAGCTTTAACAACCACGGATTTCCGCGACAGGTTGTAGTCACGGGCACTTGGAGGGGTTGAAATAGAACTTCTTACAACTATTTGACTTCATAATATTACAGTATCACCCGACATTTTGTTTTGACTTGTAGATGACATTTCGTCTGGTATCCGCTCACAATACTTACTCTTTCTACCACTGTCCGTCGTTATTATTGCCATCGAGATTTTTTCAAGTTTGCCTTAGCAACGTGAACATGTAGCGAAGATTAACCTTGTTCGCAAAAAATTGAATTAAATCGACTTTTTCCGCCATGTCGGGGGCGTACGGCCCCTTAACCCAGGGGATGTGCAACTTAAGAATTCCCATACTGATCATCGGCCAGCTAGCTCCCCTACTATATAACCACATGACTACCACGGTTCCTCGTGGCCATGACATCATGTAGATTTTAGCACCATTGTTTTTTGTGGCCACGACATGTTGTAGCTTCAACCATGGACCCCATAATACATTACAATTTTGACATTTAGATTATGTTGATAACAATGTATCTATTGATAATTACAAAAAATGCATTTATTAAGGTTTCGATTCTCTGTGCAGTTAAAAATATCGATCCATTTAATGTGAACATGCAACTCTCACGTATACAACAAATGACAGGGCGATTTTCCCAGGAAATGTTTTTTCAAATTAACTGGGCCCTATGTTAAGGCCCCCGCACACGAGCGCATTTTGCGCCGCGCTAAATGCGTACGCATTTGACGCAGAAATACGGCGTCCGCACACGAGCCGAAAACGACGCTGCGCGAAAGGTACTACGGCAAGTGTGTCGTTCACGTGACCACCACTCATCCGAAAATGGCAGCGGTCTCGAAATTCTACGCATTTTGTATCATATAGGCAAGGATATTCTTGCCATAAATCGACGATTCTATCCTCTAAAATTGCGTCACTGACGAACTCACTGGGTGCCGCCATTTTGCAGTAGTGATGACGCATGCGCATTGACGACGAATGAAACGCAAATAGCGCTGAGTCGCCCGTCAAAAAATATCAAACATGACAGATATTTGGCGAACGTCAAAATGCGCTCGAAAATAACCCGCACACGAGCCGAAAATGACGCTGCGCCATTTGCGTACGCAGTTTTCGGCTCGTGTGCGGGGCCTTTACCTAGAATTTGCTTTCTTATCTGATGACATACTTTTGGCAATACTACAAATGTACTAAAAAAAATCCCAGGGTCTCCCGAAGAATATATTTAATTTTCAATGTGGTACTATATTAACTGGAATTGTTTTGATCTCATTACAGACTAATGGCAATACTACAAATGCCCTTAGAAACCATTAAAACCTATTTCTTTTCACATGCAAGTAACAAAGTTATTAGGGTGAGGCATGTCTTCCTTCATAATAGTAGCGACCGGCAGCTATTTTGAAATATTATTTTTTTCTCTAGACGCTTGATATTTTCTGAAAGCTGTACATCTCAGTATTGTAACAACACCAAGTTTATCAAAATCGGCACAGAATTGGCTGAGTTACAGTCCGTTTAGTAACGCGAACTGGCACAACCCTTGTTCGCGAAATTCGCCATTTTGCTTCAATTTTCAACCCCACTCCATATCTCAGAAACCAAAAGTCCTACAGACACAATTATTTCACCAAAATTAAGCTTATGTACTCACCAACACAAACCTGCAAACACTTTACATATAGGTCTAGAAGTTTATTTTATAATGTTTGCAATAACGGTACAGAGGATTAAAAAATTACGAAAACTTTAACTTTAGGGTATAAATCATTAACAATTATACAATGGAATCAACATATTTAAACAAGACTTTGTTTCTGGGTATTCAAATACTAAAAATAACAGATAAGTACATGTTAACTAAATATTTTAAAAAAAGAAAGATATATAAATAAATACATAAAATAAAATTATTTATCCACATACCCATATTTCTATATCATAAAATTTATAATACTCTCCTCCTTGCCAAAATTTATAATACTACCACCCCATAAAATAAAAATAATTTAAATAAACTTGAACTATTAAAATAAAACTATTTATCAACCATTTATGTAGGTAACTAACAGTGTCATAATATTAAAAATAACATTATATAATAAAATTAATAATACCCCCCCCCCCCCCCCAAAAAAAAAAATAAATAAATAAAAATAAAATAAAATAAATAAATAAATTAGCAAAAAAAAATATATATTAAAAAAAATTAAATAAATAAGAATTGAAAGAAAATTATTTATCAATGATTTATATAGGTAACTGTAGTAAACAGATCAATTCAATGTAAATAAAAACAGATTTTTCTCCAAACCAGCACTCTCCTGAATACCAAAATATAGGTCTACCATACTAATAACTCTTTGTCAATTTGTGCTCCTTTTAGTTTACCCTAAAACTCTTTCTGAAACAAATAGATATATCTGAGTAGAAGTACAACCACGGTAGTGTAATCAGTTTTTTTTAAACCCTTGTCTAAAATAATCATGCGTTTTCCGACTCGGATTCCGATTCAAAAGTCTGTACCAGCTCCGCGAATATATGACCCAAAAACAGGTGCAATGGGGTTGAAAATCGGCCATAGCTGTGTACAGCACTGTCTGAGCCCTCTAGCGGAGGCGCCGGTCGCTAATAATAGAGACGGGATGTCATTCTCGCATTCCTTCGTTCAACTCAATCCCAACCCAGATGCGTATGTTATTGCTGTTCCCTGTCCGCAAATCGACCACCCTGACTGCGTGTTTTATTTGCACAAAAAATGTCAGAAATTGCCGAACAAACATCGTTCGAACTCGGCGGATGTTATTCATGTGCGCTTCTTATTTTCTTCTTATTAGTTAACTCTTTACCGGTGCCTATCACGATCAGACAATAGCCTAATCTGTTGTCAATTTCCCTTGTTAGAATTGACTACCACACTATTTCCATCATTGTTCAACCAATAGAAACAGTTTGTGAGAGACACTGTTTTGCATCAATCATTTTGTTTTATCATCTTTTCGGGAATCGTAATTTCTTTTAAGCTGATTAATGAATTAAACTTTAGAACAATTAAAATCAGTTTAATAAACAGCGACATTTTGAGGGGGGGGGAGGGGTCGCCATCATTTGTTTTGATATATTTGTTGGGCATAATATTATTTGTTTCGGCTATTTCGCACTCGAACGAATATACTTGCCTCTTGCCAAACCCTTGTCCTACACCGCTTACCAGGAGGAGCTTTCTCTGTCTACAGATTAGCGCGCCAACCTGGACCCCATCATTGTATACGGTGAATATCAACATTAAGTAAAACATAATCAAAGACAGCAAAGTAAAAATAAGAAATACCTGTATCTTATTCCATTTGATTTTATTTCAGTTTTATCCGTAGGCTTGTGTTTCTTTTGGCACTTGGATATACTATTTATCAACGCGTATATTTCATTTTCGAACACGTGTTTTATTTCCAATTCGTATATTTACTAGGCATATATTTCATCCCCGGAAATTGAATAAAATTACTAAATTCTCCTCCTACCCTATCCCCTTAATTGATGTCACTTTAGATTAATTGCATAGCAAACAGTATTTTTCAAAATTTGATATGAAATCGGGTTAATGGACCAAGCTGGCAGAGAAAAAAACAGCATTTGCGGGCTTTACGAATACACTACTATGCCTTTTGGCCTCACCCGCGCCCTCGTCTTTTTCGGGGATTAATGGCTATTGTTTTCGTGATATGTAAACATTTACTATTGCATATTTAGATGACATTTTAATATTTTCTACTACGAGGACATAGAAAACAAATATTCCCGTGGAATTTTCCATATTCAATAAACAAAACGGAACGAAATATTAATAAAGGCCAATACTGCCCGAAAGGTTAAATCCCATTCTTTGGTTATGGCCTTTTCCCGTTTACAGAATATAATAAATTCTATACGAAGAATTATACCTGATTTAAATATTCCTATATTTAACTTTCCCTTTTATCCTTTTAGACACACCTATTACAATCTTCACAATAGAAAATAATACCCAATATAAGCACGCGATAAGAGATTTGCTATTGTATAAACAATTACCTAATGTGATATTGAATAGTGGTTTCTCGAATAATATAACAATAACCTTTATAAAACACCAAGACCAACTTGAAGATTCGTCCACCCAACCCACATGATTAACAATAACCTTTTATAAAACTTGCATTTTCTTTTAAATACATAACCTATGCATTCTGACTTTGCGTTACAATGATTAAAGAGCTAAATCTGCCTAATGCAGATCTTGCGTTTCGTTTTAAATGTTATATAAATAATTAACTAAACATTTATTTACAAGCCAGCCCTAGTCCCGAAATGACCTGGTTGTGTCGAATGGACGTTAAACCCCATTTCTCTCTCTCTCTACAAGCCAGCCCGATAATCAACTCTCTAGAGCTTTTTATGGTTTTGATGATCGGCCATTTTAAATACGATTGCATGTCTTTCTTTGGGCCTAATGCTCAGAACGGAGTAATATACCATTTTCATTATCTGTTGTTAAACTATTATAGCGAGAACTACCAGTTCTTCATGTAATCTTACCTAATGGCCCTTTAAATAAAATCAAATGGGGTTTAACGTCCTACTGTTCTGCACCTACCGGGATAATAAACGCGAGCATACATCATACAGTGTGCTGCTGTGTAAATGTCGTCCAAACAGCAATTGAATACCAAGAGTCCTTTTGCGTGCTCACTAAGGTGTACACAAGACTTCGGTTCCCTACCCCATCCGGGAAATTAGGCATTGTCCTTGTCAGACCCGTCATCCCTCATCACTGACATGGGTTAATCCTCATTGGAAAATCCCAAGGGTCTTTCGGGACCAATTCCGGCATGGAACCCGGGACCTTCAGCTTGGCGAGCCAACACTTGGGGATTCCTTGCAAACTGCACGCGTTGAATATTGTTCAGTTCCGTTCAATATTTACAAAGATTCCGTCTACCAATTGAATGTCTCTCCCAATGTAAATTGTACACTTTTATTTTTATATTGTCTTTCGTCTATTTCTCTCACAATTTTACTATCCTTTACTTATTTTTTTCTGAAGTTGAACTGTTCATTTTATTATCAAGGGCCTCAATGATATTATGATCAGCCTGTTTTTATAGGCGACATTCTTTGGAAAAAGCCTTATTAAAATACGATCTTGCCGTGATTGCTGCTTTTCACAAATCCAAGCGTACGTAACTAACGTAAAAAAATTAAATGGTAGCTGGCTTTTTTTTTCGCACGTATACAATGAATGGCCATTTTGCCCAGTAATCCCAGCCAGAATTTGGCTATTTTTTTAAAATTGCATTAAAGTTTTAAATTTTTGTTTAGAACTGATATAAATTAACTATTAGTCAATACCCACGCTGAAACATTAACAGAATTGATTGTGTATATCTGAAATAGTGCCAATATGCCGACGTCAAATAGAGAGTTGAAGATGTTATTTCTGTGAAAAATCATTGGAAGAAGCTATAAGATTATACAGTCCCGAAGGCTGCAGGAAGGCTATATTGTTTACAATGTAACATTGTGTCTTGTAATGTTGATAATGATCATAATGAAAGTGTATATAAGTGTATATAAGATAGTAAGATATTAATATGAAATATACATATCATGTTAAAAGTTGGGCTATCAAGTAGAATACAGAGCTTAACATTTCAATAAAAATGGCGGGACAGGGTGGCTCAGTGGGTAATGTCCTTGCTCACTAATCATAATTCTGTCACCACAGGCCAGGGACTGTGCAGCGCAGTCGACGCTTACGGCTAGCCCCCTGATCCATTCACTCTTATTTGTAATTGTTTTGTTTGTGGTCTCTGAGTACGATGTCTTGTCCGTATATTTGTTTTTGTGTAGAATTTGTGTGGTGCAGTCCCCCTGCACTTACTAAAATATATATATGTATGATATGTAAACCAGAAATATATTTACGTTATTTAATCTGGGTATAATCCATATTATTGTTTCAAAACTAGATATGATTATATAAAAATCGACCAATGATTCCTGAATTCTGAGACCCCCTCCCCTTCTCAATGACAGATAGATATAACCAGCCTTATTCTCAATGAAGGGTGAGTGGGTCTCATAGAAAGAGGAGGATAGTGTTATACAACTAACAGAAACGAACATTCCAGCAGCGGTCCGAAATTCCCGTCATTCAAGATCTAGTGTAGGTTTTTGTCGTACAACCCAGTTTACAAGCTACCTACTGTCTGTTCCAGGTAATACTACAACTCGAAAATTGCTTGCCATTTCTTTAAATTTTAATTAAAATGGCTAAAACTTCGGGAAATACCTAGAATGGTCATCCCATTGCTTGCTGTCTTGTACAATTGTGCGAACTAAGTTCACGTCAAGCTTTATAGCCTTTCTCCCGTGAAAAACTGTGGTTTGCTGATATCTTACTACGGGAAACAGCCATGTTTGGTCTAGTTTTCTGGACGAGTCTAAGTGGACAAGGGGTGATGGGTTTGCTTTAAGTCGTTTCACCCTAATTGGATGTGTAGGCGGGTGTTTCGGTCGAGTAGAATATATAACTCATTTGAAAATTTATTTACTGAATCCGACACCACGGTTGTTTGTCCCACTAAATCAAATATTTAATTGTCCTCCGTCCGAGGGATGTAAGTTTTTGATATCGATATAAGCTGGTTTGAAAATAAATAATGAAAAAGGAATAAATTGACACTTCAGTCAAATTACTCTAGTCGCGCATCGACTGGGCTAATGCAGGCGGGTCTGGGAAATATTTATATTAAAAAATACAAAATTGTAAATGGGTTTAGGTCAAAAGGTTCGTACATGTAATACGATTACAATATAATAATGGAAGACTAATATTAAAATAAATTTTTAAATTAAGAATACTAAGTTCTTGGTCTGATGGTATTCATATTTTTGATTTGAAGGATGACACGTCCACCCAACCAAGCATCAAAGAAGTTCTGATGGAAATTCCTACAAGATTTGTGACTAACGAGATACTCTACTTTAAAGAAAGGAATGATTCATTGTCAGACTTACAGTATGGTAGATTAAACGGACCAATAGAAATCCGAGATGAGAAAATGGGTTACCATGCACCAAATTCCTAGGACAGAATTTAAAGTGAAAACTGAGCTTTATAAATCAGAGAGAAATGAGATTTAACGTCCTACTGTTCTGCTCTGACCGGGCTAATGAAGAAGGGTATACGCCATGCAGTGTGTTATGGGGATATTTTGCCCGAGCAGCGGCAGAATGGTCTACTCTTATATCGAATTCAAACTGTCAAGCGATCTTTTACGTGCATACCAATGGGTACACGGGACACGACGGCTGTCCTTGTCAGGCCCTCCGTCCTGCACCACTGACAAGGGGAAACCACACCGAAAAATCCCGATTAACTTTCTCGGCCAATGTAAGGATCTAACACGTGACTTTCAGGGTGGCGAGCCAACGTCTTATCCACTAAGCCACCGTGGTCCCCAAAGTTTTTTTTTGGGGGGGGGGGATTATGGGGTTAAAGTCTACTCGAAACAAACTAGGTCATTTCGGGACTAACATATGGTTCATTTTTTATAACAATAATTTGCTTGCGGGTAGGGTCTTCGAAATCATGACAGCTAACTCAATGACAGACCTTATGATACAACGTGCACGCGCTAACCATTCGACCCCCCCCCCCTTTATAAGTTAAAAATGCAGTTTTATAGTATTTTGGAATTAGGACACTTGAATTGTCGATGTTTAGTTAAAAGTGAATTATTATAGGACTTTGTAGTACAGTGGTGAACTTTTGTAGATTGTTTTTTTACTTTGGCCCTTTGATTCTTGAATTATAATGATAACGGGAGCTTTATGTTAGTATGCAAAATAATGTTAGGCGAATATGAGCATTATATTAATATTATGCCCTTGTCGGGTTATTGGTTTCATATTCACAGGCAAGGCATATCTCACGTAGACAAACTGTAATGACTGATAAGTTGTAACATAAAATGGGCTGTTATTTCATAAGCATTTAATCTGAGGTTAAAAACATAGGTTGAAAGTTTTCACTGTCCACATAAGGTTGGTTCTCGTAATAACCAATTATCATAAGTAATTAATTACGTAATATTTGACCGATTGAATAATACATAGCAGAATACATTCACACATTAAATGAGTGCGTCATTTGCCCTGTTAACAATTTATTCCCCCAAAATCTAGGTTTAAAGATAATTTTACCTAATGGCTTTCTTTGTATTTCATTATTCAACAAAGGGAACAGATCCTGTCCCATTTATGACTCATATGATATTTATGCAACTATACAAATACGACTTCCATTTATGGTAATAATGTACATACGAAACCACACCGAACAAATGACTAATCTTTATACATTTCAATAGAGTCCCACTTTCTGCACAGAAGAGATCCGTCACCTAACAATCGTAATTCGTGACTACGTACGTTTCTTTCACACACACACACACACACACACACACACAAAAAGAAAAGAACATATCTATTGAAAGCTGGGTCAACCTTGTATTTTAAAACGAGAAACAAAACAATAAAATGAGTAATATTTCCAGAGAATTCAGAAATCATCCATCCTGTTTAAAGTGCACGGTGCAGGGTCTTTTTTTTCTCTTTAAAGACTTGCCAAAGAGCAATAATTAGTTGTAACACGAAAATGAGGTTTCACACTTCACTTGGAAAATATATTTTATCTAGTGCTGGAAACAGATCTTGCGAGATAATTCAAGCAATTTAAAATAATACAAAATAAAACATCGCAGTCATTAAAATGAAATGGAATTTAACGTCCTTCTGTTCTTCTCCGACAAGTAACACCACTTCGTTTCCTTTAGTGACAATTTTTCCACGCGAAGTACGATTTTCCAGTGATATTTATCGAAAATTTCAGGTAAAATTCTTTTACAAAATATTCTACTGTCGTTTGTTCAGTTGAAAATATTAACTGTAGTCCTGTTACAATTTGATTGATAATTTTTAAAACTTTATTTATCTTATTGCTATGGATCTTGGTTTTTAGTTCTTTCTGAATGTCATCTCGATTTTCTGGCGTGATTTCCCCTTGTCAGTGATGCAGAAGGAAGGCCTGACAAGGGACAGCTGCCTGGTCGTTCATTTCTTTCTGAATGCCAAGGTTTAACAACTCACAAAAACACAAAAACAACGGTTCTCAGCGACCCTGTCAGTTGTAGCTTTAACCATCACCGTTCCCCGCGACCATAGCAGTTGCAGCTTTAACAACCACGGATTTCTGCGACAGGTTGTAGTCACGGGCACTTGGAGGGGTTGAAATAGAACTTCTTACAACTATTTGACTTCATAATATTACAGTATCACCCGACATTTTGTTTTGACTTGTAGATGACATTTCGTCTGGTTTCCCTTCACAATACTCACTCTTTCTACCACTGTCCGTCGTTATTATTGCCATCGAGATTTTTTCAAGTTTGCTTTAGCAACGTGAACATATGTAGCGAAGATTAACCTTGTCCGCAAAAAATTGAATTAAATCGACTTTTTCCGCCATGTCGGGGGCGTACGGCCCCTAAACCCAGGGGATGTGCAACTTAAGAATTCCCATTCTGATCATCGGCCATCATGGTGCAAATTTTGTCAGCGAGTTTAGAAACAAGGGCCAGCTAGCTCCCCACTATATAACCACACGACTTCCACGGTTCCTCGTGGCCCTGACATATTTTTGGCAATACTACAAATGCACTAAAAATATCAGGTTCTCCCGGAGAATATATTTAATTTTCAATGTGGTACTATATTAACTGGAATTGTTTGGATCTCATTACAGACTAATGGCAATACTACAAATGCCCTTAGAAACCATTAAAATCTATTTCTTTTCACATGCAAGTAACAAAGTTTTGGCTATAGATTTCCAAAAAGCCTTCGATAGCATAAACCATAATTTTTTAATACAAGCTTTATCGTCGTCGTCGTACGGTTTCGGGCGTAACTTTATTAGATGGATAAAAACCCTTTACAAGAATATCACCTGTTGTGTAATAAACAATGGATTTACAACCCCTTATTTTCATGTAAAACGGGATGTACGACTAGGCGATCTAATGTCATCCAATCTTTTTAATTTGATCATAGAACTGATGTTATTCGCTATTAGAGACGATATAAATATAAATGGAATAAAATTTGGTCAAAAATCCATAAAAGTTGTAGCCTTCGCTGACGATATAACGGCATTATTAAAAGATTTTAGCTCTGCACGACATTTGCTTGAGATTTTGAGACTTTTCGGTTTAGTTTCGGGGCTTATAATTAACGTTAATAAAACAGAAGCAATAGATTTAAATAGCTGTGATATGAATTTAATACAAAAATTAAAATCAACCGGTATAGTATTATGCGAAAAATTTATAAAAATCCTCGGGATCCATTTTTCAAAAGATACTCAAATTACTAGTGAATTAAACTTTAGAAATAAAATAAATGAAATAGAACAAATATTAAAAGTATGGGATAAACATAAATTATCTTTAATTGGAAAAATACAAATAATTAAAACACTCTGCATTTCAAGAATTCTTTACCCGGCAACTATTAATCCAGTACCGGATTCTACTATTCAACAACTAAACTCAATTTTCTACAAATTTATATGGAACGGTCCTGACAGAATAAAGCGAGATATTCTTATACAAAACAATAAAAATTGCGGATTAAAAATGATTGACTTAAAAGAACTCCTAATATGTAATAGCATTTTTTGGATTAAAAAAATATATCAGTCACCAATCCAAACATGGCTCATACCATATGAATTCATTATGGCTGAATATGGTGGAAATTTATTACCTGCATGCAACTTTCCAGATAAGTTAAATCTAAACATTCCTTTTTATAAAAACCTGTATGCCAACTGGTATACAATTTACACAACGCATATAAAGAACATTGCCCACACTGAAAATCAAATTATTTGGAATAATACAAATATAAAGATTAATAATAAAATTATATTTTCAAAATTTCTTTTTAACAATAATATTCGGTACGTTAGTGAATATTTTGATAAAATAAATAAGATCGATAATCAATATTTAGAATAACGTCAATTTATCTTAAAAGGAATAGAAAAGTGTATCTTGCAGTACGTACAGGAAGCGAACGAGCTTGAAAGTGCGGTACATACAAATTTTAATTGTAATAGAACTCCCTTGGAAGATATAAATACTAATTTTTACAAAATATATAATACCCATTTTCACAACGTAAACTTAAAAGATATTTATGATAGCCGAATAAAAGCAAAGTTCAGCAGGCCAAAAGCCATTAAAGAATGGGAACACATTCTAGATACAGAGTTAAGTGATTTAGACGTAGAAAATATATTCAAAATAACAAACACTGTATGTCTTAGTACAAAACTGAGGAGTTTTGAATACAAATATCTCCATACGATTATATTCACAAATGATAAATTATTCAATATTAGAAAAGTTGATAACACACTCTGCACTTTCTGCGAATCTAATATAGAAAATGTAGAACATCTCTTTGTCCTTTGCCCATTTTCACACATAATATGGAATCATTTTCATACTATCCTAGATCGTGGTAATATAAAGATAAATATAAAAACACATATAATACACCTTGGTCTAACTAACAAATCAAATTATATAAGTAATACTGAATGGATTTTCATTAATCATGTAATTATTTTAACTAAATTCTATGTATATCGGGCTAAACTACGAAACGAAATGCTCAATATTAATAAGTATGAAAGCTTTTTAGTAGAGCATGCTAAAATGGAGATTGAGATATCTCCAGAATTATACACAAATAAATGGAAATATCTTTTTAAGAATTAACAGATTGCCTCCATAACGATTCCTCATTGATGGATTTATGTACTTAGATCTGTGTATAGTAGGAACCCTGCGACTCACCATTTATATAGAACAATGTATTTTATCATTTAAGATATAAATGTACTTAATATATGCTTGTAGAAATTTGAAGTAAATAAAGTAAAGTGTTTAAAAAAAAAAAGAAAAAAAAAGAAAGTTCCTCGGGATTTCCAAAAATGGATACAACTTACCAGTGGAGGTGGACAGAGGACCTGGCAAAGTATAGTGTACGAGGCAGAGTATCGAGATATTAACACTGTAACAGTAATACTGATATCCCCTATCTCCATACTTACAGTATTTACTTGTCTATTTATCTATAAAACATGGGGACTTCAAATTGATTATAACCCTGCCTAATATGACATCAGTTATAATCAAACTATCGGTAAAGTCATGTTGCATGTTGGAATTCATTAGTTAATAAACAGAAATTGTTTAAATTTTCAAGTATGGACGTTACTGGATGGCGTGCCAGATTACACATCACCAAATGCGAAATTTTATCTTTAACCAGCAGTTAATATAGCATTTAGATTTGTTTAATAAGTATATTCAAATCACCACTTAAAGCTGTAAGTAAGTATGTCCTATGGCATCTATAAATAAAACGTTCGGGCCTTTATACTCAACTCACTTTTAAAATCGTGCATGTCGTATGTTTGTAGTTCAGATTAGACTGTAATGACCAAGGTTTAAACATGTTGCCATATACAGAATGTATGATATGACCAAGCCAGTTGAGTTTTAGACAGTGAGCCTTGAAATAATAATGGCAATGCTATTCTTTCATATAAATTATACTGGTTTATTATTACGCCGTTTATTATTATTACTGTTTCACGAAACGGGTGCTTTAATAGTATAGGTTGTCATCACTGATTATAGACAATACAAGATGATACCGCAGTATAGGTAACACTTTAATTCTCGATGAGCGATAGATGTAACCACCCTGATTCTCAATGAAGGTTGGGTGGGTCTCATAGAAACAAGAGAATAGTCCTATACAACTACCAGAAGCAAACTCTCCAGCAGCGGCCCAAAATTCTTGTCACTCAAGATCTAGTATATGTCTTTGTCTTACAACCCGATTCAATAAACTACCTGGTAAAGGTATCTTCTCTACAAAACAGCAGAAGAACAGAGGATCTTAGCTTCCTCCTAATCAACCCATTATCCACTATTTGAGTACCTTCACATCAACAATCACTTCCATTCCTTATCCCATCCCCACACCACCGCTTTAGTTTATTGGTTACCTGTCATCACAAGTGTCTTGTACCTATCTTTATCCTATATAGAACATAGTTTCTATGAGACGTTATGAAAGAAACGAACAGTTGTCTGGTATATTTAATGTAATATTTGTAATATCCACCAATACACTAATCTAAAGAATATATGTACAGTGCTTATTTACGGGAGATTTATATTCCCTGTTATTTTGATCCCCAGTAAATATCATCTATCGCTGCCCCCCTCCCAAATATAATTCATATGTGATGACGCCGTACAGGGTATGAGGGGGTGGGGTGGGGGTCATATCGTATGGCGTATGATAACTGTTTATGTGATAACGTCATAGCGGTGGTCATATCTACTAAATATGTAACACGTTGAAACACCTGTATGTAGTTTTAGTCAGGTAAGATATATTATACAATAAGATCAAAGTCACCAAAATAAATATAGGCCACCAGTTTTAGGCTAAATATAATGGATGAAATTTTAGTCAGGTAGACTATGTGATTTAATTAGATCAAAGTCAACAAAATGCATATAGGCCACCAGTTTTAGATTAATTATAATACATGAAAAACACAATCAGAATTATTTTAGAAAATATCAAATAAGTGGTATGATGTGTTCTAAAACACATGTTAGTTGTATTATAGCAAATGGGGCCACAGCGGCTCAGTAAGTAAGGCGTTGACTCGCTAACCTGGATTATCAGTGTTCGATCCCTGTATTTACCGAGAAAGTTCATCGGAATTTTCCGACCTGATTCCCCTTGTCAGTGGTGCAGGACGAAGGACATGACAAAGGACAACATATAGTCTTTCGAACGAACAGCCGCGGTTCCGTGTGTACAATGGCGAGCGCGTAGAAGAACTCTTGGCCATAGTGCTGTACCCAAGGCAACATTTCCCTCATAGCACCGTGTATGGCGGCCTTCATTAGCCCAGTCGGTACAGAACAGTAGGACGTTTAATTCGATGTCTTTTCATTTCATATATCAAACACTGCCTATATATAATGTACAAAATTTCAGTAGTAAACACTATTAATAATTAAAAACTATTTTGATACTGTGGTTTATCACATTTTTTATATCACAATTATTATCTTCTAATCATCTTCTGTCGACAAATTACATAAAATTATATAAATATGTCTTAATATGCAGATCTTGGGTTTGGTCTAAAATGTTATATAAATCATTAATATGATCCATGTCAGGCTTATAATCAACTCTCTAAACTTTCCGGTGGTTTTGATTTACAGCAGATTTAAATACGATTGTCTGTTAATGATTGAATTTAAAAATAGATAAGTATTATAATAACAATGGTATGGCATTAACGATTGAGACGACGGTGTTCTGCAAACGACATTAACCCTGCTCAGAACGGAGTAACAATTGTAACACTATTTTAGTGATAACAGAGATGAGTTTATTTATATCGGAACAGAATATAACACTTCTGCATACAAAACATACAGGAACTTACACTATACAGGAACACTTAAGGAAAGTATATAACTATATCAAATCTACTTGCTGCGGCTGAACTAGGGTGAGTCCATGCACTCGTCCAAGCCTCTCATCTCTTCGTCTGTAGTCGTCTCGTATCTGTGTATCTGGTCGTTTCTGGTAGTCAAGTATCTGCGTCTCTGTTGGTCTGTCTATCAGCAAACTCATTGTTAAGTAGTGGTCGCCAACGGGTAAAAATCATGATCATATGTGGAATTGTCTTCTTATCACGCCATGGTGTATTTACTGACCAGTGCCTATTCCTTTGAGGTCATGTTGAGCTTGTACACAGATCATATGTAGTTTGTAAATGACGTATGGGATTACATATTTAATTCGATCATAGCCAGTCCGTGTCTAGAAGTATATACAGAGTTGAAAAGTCGATATAATATATTATCAAATGGACCTAAATGATGTTCAAGTTAGAGAGTGCTGTGTTACATAATTTAAATTAAATTTTCAACATATACCCTTTTCATTATCTATTGTTAAACTATTATGGCAAGACTGTCAGCTTTCATTTTTATCTAAATCTGTCGCTACTTAATTCAAAATCGTGAACAAAATTGTCTTGCCTTACAAATCAACCACTCATGTCGAAACGTTTTGCTAAATGTATATAAACCAGTGATTGTTTTCCATATAAATTGCAGTAGGACGTTAAACCCCATTTCACTTAATTTCATTTCGTTTCCATATAAATTGTAGTGTGTTTTATTGTGCTCTATCGTTAAAGTTTCTAAATGCGACGCGCGGAATGCATGTATTATCGTTATATATTCTACTGCACATCACGTGAACAAGATCCGCCCCTCGAGACCCGGACACCTTTAAAACGACAGGGATATAAAGATAGATATAAAAGCTGATACGTTTCGTCACGTGGTATCAAGACAGAGATATAAAGATAGATATAAAAGCTGATTTGTTAAGTCGTGTGGTATAACCTGGACTCATCAAAATACAGTGTGCATTTTTATTCATGTGTCATAACCTGTACGCATCACACTACAACAGAAATCTAGCCGTACGATAAGCGTGTATGTTTATTCATGTGTTGTAACATGTACACATTATACTGAATTCAAATAGCTGTTTTAATTCTGTAATCTGAACCGTTGTATAAATCAACCAGATAAATATAATCTGTGAATATAAGTTCAACATAAACTCTGTTGATACTGGACATTCTCTTATAACTCAATAACCAAAATGTGTGAAGATAATTTTTACATGGACGGTGTATAAATGTGTTGTACATACCCGTAAAGATGGCGACAGGAGGCGAACAGACACATAGCTGTAGTATCTGTTTTGATGATTTTACTAAACTACTGCCATGTTCTCACACGTTTTGTGAACTCTGTTTAGACAATTATATCAAAAAATATTCACAGCTAAACAAGTTTAATTGTCCTAATTGTAGAACACAGATTCTAATTCCAAATGGTGGTGCACGTGGCTTTCCAACAAACATTTACATCCAACCGAAAAGTGAAACACAAAATCATTTCTGTCGGAAACACAAGAAAAAAGAAATAGAATTTTATTGTCGTGATTGTTCTGTTGCTGTTTGTGGTAGCTGTCTTTTATTGGATCATACAACTCACTCAAAAATAGATCTTACTGGTGTAGACGAAGAATTCAGAGGAAAATTAAACATTATTAAAGGGGAGTTAGAAAGTAAGATTGGAAAACTGGAGACACACTGGGTATCATTAACCAATCAAATATCTGATATCAAGGACCAAGCTAAAAGAGCCTGTGATAACGTCGATGCACAGGTTAAAAAAGTTTGTGAAGAAGTCAGAAAACATGGCGGTGATATAAAATGTGAGATGAATAAAATTCGTGATGATGAATGCGACAAGTTACAAACATTACACAAAGATATGATCCAATTCAAAATTTCTCTACAGTCCAGTGTTAAATATATAACTGAGGTGCTGAATGATAAATCTACTGTTCCAGTTGTAGATGCATTAACCAATGTACAAACACTGACTGAAGACAGCAGATCAACCAGTTTAGATATACCCCCAGTAAAATATGTCCATTATCCTATGGTAGATATAGATGTTAAAACTTTTCAACTACTACTAGGTGAAATAGAAACCATGGAGTCACCAACCTGGACATCTAGTTTTAGTTTGAATCAGATAGTGAAGACAGATGTGAACTACTATGGTGATGATGTAATGATACAAGGAATGAAATGGTGTGTTGTAGTTAAACATCGTACATATACACAAACATTGTGTGTTTTCCTGTTGTTGGGAAGTGTAGAAGATCAAACAGTTGAATCCGTTACAGTTAGCTTTACACTAAAACTATTAAATATGAATGATGTGAGTAAATCTATAGACAGACGATTTACATATATACCTGGTGGTGGTGGATATGGCAGTAATAAGTTTATAGAGTGGAATAAACTAGAGGATGTGAAAGGAGGGTTTATAAACAACAGTAAAACATTTACTGTTCAGGCTTCTGTAAAAATAAACAACATAAAACGATACTAACATTTATATTACAGAACATAGTAGATTGATGGGTGTCATAATACAAACAAGGACATATTTTTATAGAACCACAGGACATATCTCTACTCTAAAATATGTTAGTTCAATCAAAAACAAAAGGAACTTGGTTATTTGTATGTCAAATCAAATACATTTTAATGTTTAGCTTGCTGGCTGGCCCCTGGATCCATTCACTTGAATTGATATGTGTTGTTTAGTTCATACAATGTCTGTTTAGTTTGTCGCGTCCGCGGGTTTGTTTTATCGGTTTTGTTTTGTGTGTAGTGCGGTCATCCTGTATTCACTAACAGATTCAGGTCTTGTGTAAAATGCGGTCAAAATAAACATATCAGCACCACCGAAACGTGTTGGATTACATCTTTTTTTACCTGAATGAATCCAAGCTCGAATATTATCAAAAATAGATATTTAATTTTTAATCAAATGACAATAAACCAATTGAATTTCGGGGCCTTTCCTATTTTATTCTGAAGATCTTTGAGAACATCTGTAGCAATATAAGCAACGTCTGATGTAATATACAACAGCCTCGAACTGACCTGGATAAATATATATATCATAATATCAGGTTAACCAGGCATATAGAAGTGAATTTCCAGCGCGCCTCCCCCTTGCCTCAGATGAAACGGAGAAGCGTGATCATGTGTATATGTCAGTGTGCACGATAAAGACACCTTGCAAAATCTGCTTATTTTAGTTCTTTCTTTAGGCCTGAAATGTTATAATAACTATTAATTTGACATCAATTAACTTATCCAGACCATAACCAACCCTCGATGTCGGGGCTAGCATGAGATTTTTTTTGTAGGGTAGTAGGGTGATTTGCTGCAATATTTCCCTTAGTGATTTACCGATTAAATGGATAACCGAGACTACTAAATTGTCTTACCGACTTTCGTAATAATGGCCGAGGCTAAGGGGAACTTTCATATTCGCTTAGTTCTAAGTTCATAGTGGATCAATTTGACTGAAATTTTCAGAAAATTGCCTTTACATTAACTCGTTATCTAATCTCCCATAATGTATATATTAAAATTATTACGCCACGGTAAAAGTAATATTTATTCCAACTGGGTAAATTGTCATCACAGCGAATGACTGAAGGGAGCTAACTCTGTTTATCGGAGGGCGCTTCACGTCAGTGCATAGTGTCTAATAGTGGTATGAAAAGCACAGTTCAGTAGGTGGTATTTTACAATGTCCCACCCACCCTCGCTTCAACATGTTAATCCATGTATATTCCCTTCAACCTGTTGTTAGTCCATGTATATTCCCTTCAACCTGTTGTTAATCCATGTATATTCCCTTCAACCTTTTAGCATAGGAGTATTGTAATCATTGTCATCATAAATCTCTTTATTATAGTTTCCAACGATCGTATGTTAGTATATTTCATATATTTAATAGTTTTGAACTATACTATATATATTATTATTTTCTCTGTTATGTATTTAATCGTTTTAAACTATAGTAAATTATTATTTCCATCTTTACTTGATGTGGTGTATAATCTTCATGGCGGTGTATACTGTACCGCATCTTTTTCCGAAAAATATGTATTTGGTTAAAGGGACTATCCCGATAAGAACAGAGTCTCAAAAATTAAAGTACGAGTATTTATTACATTTATGGACCAAAATATAGAGGCAGGGTGTATTTACCTTGTCTCAAAATTTCAGCTCAAAATATTGAGTCGTTTTGGACGTGAACGTCAACACTGCTTATCCGGACACGTAACCCTTTTAAGATTTCGGGTCAGTTTTTTCATTGGGAGACCTGATAATCGATTCCCGTTTCTTAAGGGGTCTATACAGTGAATGACCCATGTACTGTACGTGATAACAAAAGGTAAATTTCACCTACATATTATTTTTATAGAAAAAAGTCTGGTTATATCCAGATACTGTATAATACAACGGTCCCCATTTCCAGAAGAACACTTTCAGGTTATTTACAAGCGTATCACAAATGTCGGGTTTGTTGGTCGGCCTTAGGTAATGGGTTTTAAGGGATTTTTAACACAAAATTAAGCTGTTTTATTCCCCAAAAAGTTATCGGGATTGGCCCTTTTAACGAGTAATGAAATTCCTAAGAATCATTCTGGATAGGGTATTTGTTTAATTTTATTGGTAATAAATGACCTGGGTTCACAAGTTGTTGCCGGAAAAGGAGGTTACCTCTGTAACGAAATGTCGCGGAAAGGTGAAAAACAATAGAGTCCATCCTCTATTGAGAGAGAGACAGGTCTATATCATAGGGGTCAATAGAAGAGATTGGACAGGCGACCATGCTCTGTCACGTTCAAGCAGGAAATCGAAACCATGCCACTTGAGTCGATAATAGTCCTTGTGATATCACTAGACCAGCACCCCACCACCACCCCCCCCACCCCCGTTGCGCCACTTGATATTTTGAAGAAATTTGGTAAGTTTGTCCTGGAGAGCCTAACAAGGACAGCTGTCTAGTCATTCGGATGGGACGAAAAACCGAGGACCTGTGTACACATTGACGTGCTCGTAAAAGAACTCTTAGCAGTTGGAATTCGACATGAGAGTATTCATTTGCACCGCTATTCGGGCAACATTTACCCCACAGCACAGTGTGTGGCGTATGCCCGTCTCCATTAGACCAGTCGGAGTAGAGCATTAAACCCCATTTCTAGTGGTTTAATTCGTAAGGTCTGTCATAGAATCAAATGGCGTGGTTTCAGTTCTCCTCTTGTACGTGACAAGTTTGGAGGTTGAGCCTAGATATAATGCTTGATTTGAGTTAAAAAAAAGAAATGTGGCGATTTCCCTTGGCTTTATGTTCATCTTTCTTCCTGTCAATCTGAGTAAAATACAGATCTACTTTAGATGACCTCAAAAGTGACCTTTGACCAAATCTGCACTGCAGTTTGCCTGAATTTTTAGACCTAACCTTAGTATTTGCCGCAAATCTCTGACCACAGTTCCGTGCACCGCATACCAAGAACTCGCCAAAACAAACCGTTTCATTGGCTAATAATTTCATAGAAATAAAAATACTATTTTGCAAAGGTTGGGCTAACAAAAACCAGTCAGATATAACGAAGTATTCTTAGATAATTGTAGATATAGTTTTACATAATTTTATGCAAGAGAGATTATTCCATTGCTACTAAACTGGAGTTGCTCCCCTTAGACAAAAGATGGGACATCGACGCCGTTTAAAATTTATCGCCTGTCTATTTACGGAGCGCATATTCGCCACCTTTTGTGCTCTTATTGAAATTATACAGATCCCGGATAATTTTTTAACTGTTATTTCAAGCTTCTTCGAATAAACAGTCGCCCTATCTTCTATTTTTTTAGAAATTAGTTTTTCGGGCAGACGGGTAAAGTAGACAAACATATTATATTATAATATATTGTTGGTGAAATAAATTATGTGCCCGAAATCCGATGTCTTTTACGTGAAAATAAAACACGACTTCTACAAGTTTAAACCGAATACTGAAATTGTATACTGTGTTTACTGTGGATTTAAACATTTGGTCGACAGACACTGTTTTGCGACTGTTTGTGAGAGACACTGTTTTGCATCAATCATTTTGTTTTATCATCTTTTCGGGAATCGTAATTTCTTTTAAGCTGATTAATGAATTAAACTTTAGAACAATTAAAATGAGTTTAATAAACAGCGTTATGTTTGGGGGGGGGGGGGGATAGCCATCATTTGTTGGGCATAATCATTATTTGTTTCGGCTATTTCGCACTCGAACGACTATACTTGCCTCTTGCCAAACCCTTGGTCCTACACCGCTTACCAGGAGGAGCTTTCTCTGTCTACAGATTAGCGCGCCAACGTCATGCCAACTGAGCCGCCGTGGCGTTACCTATACTGGTTTGGACCCCATCATTGTATACGGTGAATATCAACATTAAGTAAAACATAATCAAAGACAGCAAATTAAAAATAAGAAATACATGTATCTTATTCCATTTGTTTTTATTTCAGTTTTTATCCGTAGGCTTGTGTTTCTTTTGGCACTTGAATATACTATTTATCAACGCGTATATTTCATTTCCGAACACATGTTTTCTTTCCTATTCGTATATTTACTAGGCATATATTTCATCCCCGGAGTTGAATAATATTACTAAATTCTCCTCCTACCCTATCCCCTTAATTGATGTCACTTTAGCTTAATTGCATAACAAACAGTATTTTTCAAAATTTGATATGAAATCGGGTTAATGGACCAAGCCGGCAGAGAACAAAACAGCATTTGCGGGCTTTACGAATACACTACTATGCCTTTTGGCCTCACCCGCGCCCTCGTCTTTTTCGAGGATTAATGGCTATTGTTTTCGTGATATGTAAACATTTACTATTGCATATTTAGATGACATTTTAACATTTTCTTCTACGAGGAGGACATAGAAAACAAATATTCTCGTGGAAGTTTCCATATTCAATAAACAAAACGGAACGAAATATTAATAAAGGTTAATACTGCCCGAAAGGTTCAATCACATTCTTTGGTTATGGCTGTTTTCCTTTTACCAAATATAATAAATTCTATACGAAGAAATAAACCTGATTTAAATATTCCTATATTTAACTTTCCCTTTTATCCTTTTAGACACACCTATTACAATCTTGACAATAGAAAATAATACCCAATATAAGCACGGGACAAGAGATTTGCTATTGTATAAACAATTAGACATGTGATATTGGATAGTGGTTTCTCGAATAATATAACAATAACCTTTATAAAACACCAAGACCAACTTGAATTATATAACAATAACCTTTATAAAACACCAAGACCAACTTGAAGATTCGTCCACCCAACCCACCTGAATAACAATAACCTTTTATAAAACTTGCATACATCATACAGCAATTGAATACCAAGAGTCCTTTTACCTGCTCACTAAGGTGTACACAAGACTTCGGTTCCCTGCCCCATCCGGGAAATTAGGCATTGTCCTTGTCGGGCCCGCCATCCCTCATCACTGACATGGGTTAATCCTCATTGGAAAATCCCAAGGGTCTGTCGGGACCAATTCCGGCATGGAACCCGGGACCTTCAGCTTGGCGAGCCAACACATGGGGATTCCTTGCAAACTGCACGTTGAATATTGTTCAGTTCTATTCAATATTTACAAAGATTCCGTCTACCGATGTCTCTCCCAATGTAAATTGTTCACTTTTATTTTTATATTGTCTTTCTTCTATTTCTCGCACAAATTTACTACCCTTTTCTTATTTTTTTTTCGTCATTTTATTATCAAGGGCCTCAATGATTATTATCATGAGCCTGTTTTTATAGGCGAAATTCTTTGGAGAAAGCCTTATTAAAATACGATCTTGGCGTGATTGCTGCTTTTCACAAATCCAAGCGTACGTAACTAACGTAAAAAAATTAAATGGTAGCTGGCTTTTTTTTTCGCACGTATACAATGAATGGCCATTTTGCCCAGTAATCCCAGCCAGAATTTGGCTATTTTTTTAAAATTGCGTTAAAGTTTTAAAATTTTTTGTTTAGAACTGATATAAATTAACTATTAGTCAATCCCCATGCTAAAACATTAACAGAATTGATTGTGTATATCTAAAATAGTGCCAATATGCCGACGTCAAATAGAGAGTTGAAGATGTTATTTCTGTGAAAAATCATTGGAAGAAGCGATAAGATTATACAGTCCCGAAGGCTGCAGGAAGGCTATATTGTTTACAATGTAACATTGTGTCTTGTAATGTTGATAATGATCATAATGAAAGTGTTGACATTTTGTTTGTTGATGTGACCTCACGACCTGTGACGTTTAGATAGCGTCATATGGATATCATAGCTATTCATTGTGTCAGAGTCAGAATGAAATCCAAGATGCCTTGGATGATGTCATGTTTGGTTCCAGGCCCATATTACCTCAAGACTTGTTTTAAATACTATTGGCTAAATTGTAACATTTTACAGATTTCATACTAATTCCCTTTCCTATTTAAAGTATATTCGATATATGCGTGCATCAAAATCTACTTAAAACGGGTACATTATTTCTTTTTAATCAAACAATAAATAAAAAAAAATGCTAAATAACATTATTAGTTCTCCTGAATATGTGTTCAATTGTTGTCTGGACACCTACTTGCAGAATGACGCTTGGTGATTTATATGTCAGAGTTTGAACAGATCGGATATTTGCCAAAACCAAATACGGTTCGAGCGCCACAATTTGAATTTTAAAGAGATAATGCTTGGGAATACTACCGGTGTAGACTGTCATTGATAGTCCATTGGCCAATCACGCTATTGCGTCTAATATATAGTTTGGATGCAGCTATGGCGGGTGTGACGGCAGGCAGGGTAAGCTTACTCTTCCGGACACCTGTTACCACTGTTTGTTGTGTATTTTATACACGATGAACAGTCCATTTGCTGATTACACTATTTTGCCTATAACGTTTTTTTTTTTAGCCTAAAACGTTTTTTAGGACTTCGAATTTTGTCTAATGGTTTGGATTGTTCGTACTTGGTAATATTTTATTTTATTTTATTTTATTAGAACTAAGTTCGTTGCCCCTTCATTATTGGGGTCTCTAGCTGTAGCTCAGTCAGCTCCCCACAGAATGATTTGTATAATCAAAAGGGCCATAATCCAGGAGAGAGAGAGAGAGAGAGAGAGAGAGATGGGGTTTAACGTCCACTCAACACAACCAGGTCATTTCGGGACTAACATACGGTTTTAATTTTATTTCAATAGTTCGCATACGCGTAGGGGTCTTTAGCCGTGGGAGGAAACCGGAGTTCCCGGAGGAAACCCACGAGGTTGAGAAGGCGCCCCTATCTCCATGCCACATACGCTCACACCAGGGCTCGAAACCACAGCCGCAAGCCAGAGGTGACCGGCCAGCTAGAGGTCGAAGCGCGGCACTCTAGACCACTAGGCCATCCCGACCCCCCCCCCCCCATAATCCAGGAAGTTAGTTCAGACCTGCGCTAGTATCGAAAGGAACTAATATCTTTAGGATGTAACCATATATTTTAACGAATAAAAACTGCCATCTATGGGGTCCACAAGGAACAAACGCTATTTTTCGTACAATCAGGACCCATTATCCATGAAGTGTTGGTCCGTTACATACCAATATTGTGACCTGTAGTGTGTCCACAAACAAACTGTAAACAGACTGGCGGAAGGACAGGGGCGACAGCTTAAAGGACAATATTGGTGCCAGTCATTATCACATATGTGATAGAGCTGGTTAAACACATTCCGAATATACTTTTAACAGAGAGATCAATGCTACGATAGCTGAGTAATACATGTTTCCCGAATCGGAAGTGACGAACGCCAAAGGAAAACACGACTAAAGCGACGAGTGATAACAGATACACGGCCGAATATCTGCTCACTAATAATTCCTTCGAAGACGAAAAGTTGTTATATGGGACTGTAAGAGGATATCTGACAATTCAATAAAGTAATTGAATGTCATTAGATAAAAAAACACGAGAAAAATAGAAATAGTCCGTACATTCCCTTGTTTTTCTTTCGTGTTTTCTTATCTAGTGACAGTCAATTCTTTTTATGAATTGTCAGATATCCTCTCAGAGTCTCACACAACAACTTTTGGTCTTCGAAGGAATTATTAGTGAGTAGAAATTCGGCCGTGTATCTGTTATCACTCGTCGCTTCAGTCAGTTAAATAGACCGGTGACTCGTGTTTTCCTTTGGCGTTCGTCACTTCCGATTCGGGAAACCTGTATTACTCAGCTATCGTAGCATTGATCTCTCTGTTAAACGTATATTTGAAATGTATTTAACCAGCTCTATCATATATGTAATAATGACTGGCACCAATATTGTCCTTTAATACATCCACATGAAAATATTGGGGTATAAAAAGCAGTCATACAACACAAGGTACAATTTTATGGATACACACTTACTGAGTTTGATACTAAGCGACGTTTCGACGAGGATACTCTCGTCATTTGCTTGATAAAGACGAGAGTATCCTCGTCGAAACGTCGCTTAGTATCAAACTCAGTAATTGTGTATCCATAAAATTGTACCTTGTGTTATATGTTTAATTACTAAATGTCAATCAAAGAAGAAAAGCAGTCATGTAAAAAACATTATGAAAAAAAATAATAAATTAAAACTGTTTTTGAAAATGGAAATTATAATAAATAAATGAAATGAAAAACAAACTACTAACGATGCAGCCAATAGAAATTGTGACCTGTAAAGTTTCCGCTACACACAGATGTAATACATCATATCAATTTATGCATAGTAATGATAATTTATACATAATATTGATAATTTATGCATAGTATTGATAATTTATGCATTAATGAAATCTATAACATTTTAAGTTGATATCAAAGATAACAAGTATGTCTGTTTATATTTCAGGTTTATTTATTTTATTTGTATATTTAATTTCTGTGCCATATTTTATAAAGCGAGCGTGAGCCTTTAGTATTGGAATTTGTGCGCACTAAAAATGTGCAATAATTATAATACATGTATATATACATTAAAGACGTTTGTATGTATGTTCACCCATTACGCCTCGTCACCGCCCTCCACCCCAACATATGTTGTATTAAATTAAACAGCATGATCCTGTGGACATACATGCATATTAGTCTAAACAGTGTTTGAATAATATGTTCAACCACAATTAGAAGTCGAGTTATTGAATATTCTACCTCAATTAGAAGTAGTTGAATATTCTACCACGTCACAGGCCTGATTAGAAGCAGAGTTATGAGAGAGAGAGAGAGAGAGAGAGAGGGAGAGAGGGAGAGAGAGAGAGAGAGAGAGTTTAACGTACATTTAAACATATGGTTCAATTTTATTTGAATAATTCGTTGGCGCTTAGGGGTCTTGAGCAGTGAGAAAATCGGAGAACCCACCCGGAGAAAACCCACGGTGTTGGCCAGGCGACCCTTCAAGCAGGGTGTGACTGATAAGACAGACGGATAAACACATTTTGATAGTCCTCTGCTTTCCTCAAACAGTGGGGAAAATAAACTAAAAGAAAATTTATTATTAAAACTCCACCAAAAGGTTTGCATATATTACGACTTAAATAGCGTATTTATTTCTTTTTATTATTTATTATCATTTACAAAGGTAATATTTCGTGAAAGGAATTCAATGCAATCAAAAACCAATAAACTTTCTAATCCTTTTTATTCACTAAAGGCTTTCTGAAGCGTGTTTGTTATACACCGCATGTCACGTGATGTTTTTTGAATTTGATTAGTATAGGAAACTTTCTCATGCCATTAACTACTATTAGGTCAATTGGGATTTCCCTACCAGGGGTCCGCGGGTCGTAAAAATATTCGGAGATCTGGAAAAAAAAGATAACAATTCACATTGAGTATGAAATTGTCAGTATTCGGACAATGAGTTTCATTAGCTGGTAACGTTGCATATAAAATTAGCTAATTTTGCTAGCCACATTGGTGACAAGCTATCTAACCTACACCTCGGTTCTTTCTTTAGATGAAACAGAAGTTTAGGGAGAACAGATTTAATTCTCTTTACTAATCTACTTCTTATAGGGGGAGGGGCGGGTGTTCACATTTGAGGCAAACTCCATCCTTTACATGAATCCCTATCTAGGTGCCTGTGTTATCGCTCCTGGCAAAAAATAAAATAAAATCTTATAAATATCTTATTGTTGTTTATAAACATATGTGCTAGAAAACGACAAGAGAACTCACGTCGAAACGTTGTGCTATATGTGTATAAACCAGTGTTTGTTTTCCAAATAGGGGGGTTGGTATGGCCTAGTGCCGCGCTTCGACCTCTAACTGGCCGGTCGCCTCTGGCTTGCGGCTGTGGTTTAGATCCCTGGTGTGAGCGTATGTGGCATGGAGATAGGGGCGCCTTCTCAACCTCGTGGGTTTCCTCCGGGCTCTCCGGTTTCCTCCCACTGCTACAGACCCCTACGCGCAAGCCAATTATTGAAATAAAATTGAAACCATATGTTAGTCCCGAAATGACCTAGTTTGTGTCGAGTGGACGTTAAACCCCATCTCTCTCTCTCTCTCTCTCTCTCTGTGTGTTTTCCATATAAATTGTATTGTGTTTTATTGTGCTCTATCGCTTAAAATTGTAAATGCCACTCACAGAATCCATGTATTATCGTTATATATTCTACTGCACAACACTTGTACAGGATCCGCCCCGACACTTTTACAAAGACATGAATATAACAAACAGATATCTAAAAGCTGATTCATTTAGTCGTGTGCTATAACCAGTATAAAGACTGTGATATAACGGTAGATATAAAAGCATATTTAGTTGGTCGTGTGTTAAAACCTGTACACATCATAATACTGAAATCTAACCGTAGGACCAGTGCGTATGATTATTCATGTGGTATAACCTGTACATGTCATACTGAAATTTAGGACAATTGGCTTTTTTACTTCGGTAATTGTCACATGGATTGCATATAACTGTGTTGTACAGTTGTACATATCGGTAAGGATGGCGACAGGAGGTAATGAAACACATAGCTGTAGTATTTGTTCAGATGATTTTACTAAACCTAAAATACTACCATGTTTTCACACGTTTTGTCAACACTGTATAGAAGATCTTATCAAAGTACAGTCCGATGTCAACAAGTTTAATTGTCCTAATTGTAGAACAGAGATTCAAGTACCTGATGCTGGGGCAAGGGGCTTTTCCACAAACTTTTACATCCAACCAAAAGGTGAAACACAAAATCATTTCTGTCCCAGACACAAGACAAAAGAAATAGAATTTTATTGTCTAGATTGTTCTGTTGCTGTTTGTGGTAGCTGTCTTTTACTGGATCATACAACTCACTCAAAAACAGATCTTACTGATGTAGACGAAGAATTCAGAGGAAAGTTAAACATTATTAAAGGGGAGTTAGAAAGTAAGATTGGAAAACTGGAGACACACTGTGTATCATTAACCAATCAAATATCGGATATCAAGGACCAAGCTAAAAAAGCCTGTAATAACGTCGATACACGGGTTAAAAAAGTTTGTGAAGAAGTCAGAAAACATGGCGGTGATATAAAATGTGAGATGAATAAAATTCGTGATGATGAATGCGACAAGTTACAAACATTACACAAAGATATGATCCAATTCAAAAGTTCTCTACAGTCCGGTGTTACATATATAACTGACGTGCTGAATGATAAATCTACTGTTCCAGTTGTAAATGCATTAACCAATGTACAAACACTGACCGAAGATAGCAGATCAACCAGTTTAGATATACCCACAGTAAGATATGTCCATTATCCTATGGTAGATATAGATGTTAAAACTTTACAACTACTACTAGGTGAGATGGAAATAATGGAGTCACCAACCTGGACATCTAGTTTTAGTTTGAATCAGATAGTGAAGACAGATTGGCCCTGCTGGGGTGATGATGTTATGATCCAAGGAATGCCATGGTGTGTAAGTGTTGTTTATACAGATACACAAACATTGGGTGTTGGCCTGTGGTTGAGAAAGGTAGATGATAAAACAGTTAAATCTGTTACAGCTGATTATACAGTTAAACTGTTAAATATAAACAATAGTAGTAAACAGATAGTAAAAAGAGATACAGGAACATCATATATACCTGGTGGTTATGGAAGGGGTGGTAATAACTTTATAAAGTGGAATAAACTACAGGATGTGAAGGAAGGATTTATAAACAACAGTAAAACATTTAATCTACAGGTTTCTGTTAAAATAAACAACATAGAACGATACTAACATTTATATTACAGAACATAGTAGATTGATGGGTGTCATAATACAAACAAGGATATATTTTTATAGAACCACATGTCTACTCTAAAATATGTTAGTTCAATCAAAAACAAATGGAACTTGGTTATTTGTATGTCAAATCAAATAGATTTTAATGTTTAGCTTGCTGGCTGGCCCCTGGACCCATTCACTTGAATTGATATGTGTTGTTTAGTTCATACAATGTCTGTTTAGTTTGTCGCGTCCGCGGGTTTGTTTTATCGGTTTTGTTTGGTGTGTAGTGTGGTCATCCTGTATTCACTAACAGAATCAGGTCTTGTGTAAAATGCGGTCAAAATAAACATATCAGCACCACCTAAACGTGTTGGATTACACCCTTTTTTACCTGAATGAATCCAAGCTCGAATATTATCAAACATGGATATTTAATTTTTAATCGTTTGACAATCAACCAATTGAATTTCGGGGCCTTTCCTATTTTATTGTGAAGATCTTTGAGAACATCTGTAGCAATATAAGCAACGTCTGATGTAATATACAACAGCCTCGAACTGACCTAGATAATTATATGTCATAATATCAGGTTAACCAGACATATGGAAGTGATTTTCCAGCGCGCCTTCCCCTTGTCGAGTCGTTCAGATTAAACGGAGAAGCGTGATCATGTGTATGTGTCAGTGTGCACGATAAAGACACCTTGCAAAATCTGCCTATTTTAGGTCTTTCTTTAGGCCTGAAATGTTATAAAACTATTAATTAGACATCAATTAACTTATCCAGACCATAACCAACCCTCGATGTCGGGGCTAGCATGAGAATTTTTTTTGTAGGGTAGTAGGGTGATTTGCTGCAATATTTTCCTTAGTGATTTACCGATTAAATGGATAACCGAGACTAATAGTTTTGTCTTACCGACTTTAGCAATAATGGCCGAGGCTAAGCGTGACTTTCATTCGCTTAGTTCTAAGTTCATATTGGATCAATTTGACTGAAATTTTCAGAAAATTGCTTTTACATTAACTACTATAATGCAAACTGCCTACGCGACGATAAAAGTAATATTTATTCCAACTGGGTAAATTGTCATCACAGCGAATGACGGAAGGGAGTTAAGTCTGTTTATCGGAGGGAGCTTCACGTCAGTGCATAGTGTCTAATAGCGAGTGTAATGAGATTGACGTTCAGAGCTGAACTAAGTGTCTAACCCTCGCTTCAACCTGTTAATCCATGTATATTCCCTTCAACCTGTTGTTAGTCCATGTATATTCCCTTCAACCTGTTGTTAGTCCATGTATATCCCCTTCAACCTGTTGTTAGTCCATGTATATTCCCTTCAACCTGTTGTTAGTCCATGTATATTCCCTTCAACCTGTTGTTAGTCCATGTATATTCCCTTCAACCTGTTGTTAGTCCATGTATATTCCCTTCAACCTTTAAGCATATGGATATTTTAATCATTGTCATCATAAATCTCTTTATTATAGTTTCCAACGATCGTATGTTAGTATATTTCATATATTTAATAGTTTTGAACTATACTACATGTATATATATTATTATTTTCTCTGTTATGTATTTAATCGTTTTAAACTATAGTAAATTATTATTTCCATCTTTACTTGATGTGGTGTATAATCTTTATGGTGGTGTATACTGTACCGCATCTTTATCAGCAAAATATGTATTTAGTTGACGAGTAATGGAATTCCTAATAATCATTGTGAATACGGTATTTGTTTAATTTTATTGGTAATAAATGGCCTGGGTTCACAAGTTGTTGCCGGAAAAGGAGGTTACCTCTGTAACGAAATGTCGCGGAAAGGTGAAAAACAATAGAGTCCATCCTCTATTGAGAGAGAGACCGGTCTATATCATAGGGGTCTATAGAAGAGATTGGACAGGCGACCATGCTCTGTCACGTTCAAGCAAGAAATCGAAACCAAGCCACTTGAATCGATAATAGTCCTTGTGATATCACTAGAACCCCCCCCCCCCCGCTGCGCCACTTGATATTTTGAAGAAAGTGAGTAAGTTTTTCCTGGAGAGCCTGACAAGGACAGCTGTCTAGTCATTCGGATGGGACGAATAACCGAGGACCTGTGTACACATTGAGGTGCTCGTAAAAGAACTCTTAACAGTTGGAATTCGACATGAGAGTATTCATATGCGCCGCTATTCGGGCAACATTTCCCCACACCGCACAGTGTGTGGCGTGTGCCCGTCTCCATTAGCCCAGTCGGAGTAGAACATTAAACCCCATTTCTAGTGATTTAATTCATAAGGTCTGTCATAGAATCAAATGGCGTGGTTTCAGTTCTCCGCTTGTACGTGACAAGTTTGGAGGTTGAGCCTAGATATAATGCTTGTAAGGTTCGAATACACCGAGCTGTATTACAGCTGTATTACGTTTCAACTATTCTACATTTTTTGAGTCAGGAAATTCGTGGCTTTAATTATTAGATTTAATTATTTTTCAACTTGGGTGTCTGGAAGGGCAAGGCTTCGTGTTTTTTGTACTTCCGCCTTGTTCGCGGGCTAGAAGTAGAAGTGAATGAGATGAGCGAAGTTTGTGGTTTTGCTCATCAAATGCATAAGTAAAGTTCGTGGGTTTTACTTATGTATGGGTAGATTTCGTGGTTCTGCCTATGGCTATATGTTTACATGTAGCTACGGTGGATAACAAATCTGGTAACTACTGTTTGTCCCATGGTAAATAATAAACGGATTTCTTCGATTATGAAGAAATTACTTAACTTTGGTTATTACAAACTTACCTGTGTGTTTGAAATAAATTCCGGTTAAATAAAATCCATTGCACAATTAAATATCCAAACAAATAAAAAAGTTCTCTCTTGAAAAATTTGACGTGTTTACTTATATTTTCTACCAAGCGGAAGACAACATGGCTTTCGTCACGCATTGGACGAAACCAATAAAACTGTATGGGGGGTTTAATTTTGACAGAGAGTTTGACAACCACGTGTTGCTATGAAAACAAACCGCGATCGTTTCGATCGTTTGAGTTTGGGCGACGAAAAATATTAACTAAATGCAATTACATAGAAGATTTATATTGAAACCATTGATGACCAGCCAGTCTACCAAATTTTATTCACAATGAAAATATCAATGATTGCACGGATACTCGTAAAAATAAAGTCGTATTTAAACTAAACATTCCCTATCTACTTTATATTATAAATAATTAAGAAACAACATGAAGCTCACGCCCGATGTTTCCGAGTGCATAGTAAATTAAATATCATTTTTTAAAGGAAACGATAACCGTTTTAGCAACATATACAAGCGTGTTGCGGCAGTTTTGTTGGTTTATAATGCCAAAAAACCTATAAAACCTCGCAAAAAGCGTACCTTTACT
The DNA here is from genome assembly GCA_963678685.1 of Patella ulyssiponensis. NCBI lineage: Eukaryota > Metazoa > Mollusca > Gastropoda > Patellidae > Patella > Patella ulyssiponensis. Next base: position 96,754,788 of record OY783225.1, read on the forward strand.
TCAAGGTTCGACAGTTTTGATCGCAGGGTAATTAGGGAAACTATCCACAGTCTGTATAGAAAAGGCCAATATGTAAGTACAATTATGCTTTATATTACCAGTTTTGTGTTACTATTGGAGGCGTTTAACTTTTCCATAAAATTTAAAATTAAAAACGCGAATAATATTTCACAATTGATCCATTTCAATCAATATTCATGTTGTTATCCATACGACACACCTGTGCTTAATTGCCTACTCCATGATCAAACACGATAGCAGATGGCTTCCATCTTGTTTACTGACGGTACTACTTATTTTAAGACAGACTCGGCTTTCCAATTTATAATATCTACGTCATTGGGGATTTCCAATTTATACTCACTGGTTGCTATGACCCGCTATGGCGTTGTCTAGAAACGCGCGTGCTCGCGTTAGTTTAAAATTTTTGCTATACGTTTAACATGGACTATTTGATGTAATTTGCCTGATTTGATTTGGCCCCATTTCCATAAATTTAGGTTGTTTTTTAGAAATTTTTAGCAAATGTTAATCTTAGGTGTTTTTTAATTCTAGCCGAAGTAAATTTTTTTACAATTTATAGCGAGTTAAGTTATCGTCTCTAAGAGGCGGGCGTAGTATTTTAAATGGCGGCCATTTGCCATCATGTGTATTCTTGAAGTAGGTACACATTCTTGAAGTAGGTACACATGATGTAATCGTATGGTTGTTATCTTGACGTGAAAATATGCGGCCCAACTCTCTAATATTTAAGACAAGACATAAGGAGCAATTTATAATCACTTCACGAGTTGTGTATTCATATTATTTCAAAAGAAAATGTATAAACTTTGCAGTGATTTTACTAGAATTTAAAAAGATGATAATGAAATAAAGAGATATGTGCCGAACACATTCATTGTGAATAAAATTTGGTAGACTGGCTGGTCATCAATGGTTTCAATATAAATCTTCTATGTAATTGCATTTAGTTAATAGTTTTCGTCGCCCAAACTCAAACGACCGCGGTTTGTTTTCATAGTAACACGTGGTTGTCAAACTCTCTGTCAAAATTAAACCCCCCGAACGGTTTTATTGGTTTCGTCCAATGCATGACGAAAGCCATGTTGTCTTCCGCTTGGTAGAAAATATAAGTAAACACGTCAAATTTTTCAAGAGAGAACTTTTTTATTCGTTTGGATATTTAATTGTGCAATGGATTTTATTTAACCGGAGTTTATTTCAAACACACAGGTAAGTTTATAATAAGCAAAGTTAAGTAGTTTCTTCATAATCGAAGAAATCAGTTTATTATTTACCATGGGACAGACAATAGTGTCCCATATTTAATTACTATATAAAGTATAAAGAATTTGTAAGGTATTGTTAAGCAGGCATTCACCTCGTTGTTGTAGATGCGTGCACATATTCAGTCTAATTTAGTCACATTGTTTGTTTGCAAGTATCCCTTATTTCGATGGTTTAGTGCTATTACTATTGCGTAAGTTTTTGGTGAATTATTTAGACTTTTGTAAACAAGTCTTTGCCAAGTTCATCAAAACACACCCTGTATGTTAAGTGTGGTTACCTCCCTTTAATCATTCTTGTAATAATTTCTCTGTCTAGTTCATTGTATTATTATTGTATATTTCAGTTAATCGTACCTCTCAGAAGTTTCGTTTGTTTGTTTGTTTTTTATCTGAAAAGGCGCATTGATAGCCACCCCACCCGTCTAAGCCCGCCTTTAGTTGAAAGGATGTACAAATTACATATATTAACAGATTTATTCATCTAGCCATCATCATGGAGTCAGAAAACGATATTAAACCTGAGGACAGTGTTTCTCAGACATCCAGGACTTCTGGAGGATCTGTTACGTCACTTCGTGTTAAACAAGAGCAGAAAAATGCAGAACTGTTAGAAAGGCAGAAATTTATTTTAAGAAAACAAAAGTTAGAAAGGGAGCGACTCAATTTACAACAAAAGGAAGAGTTATTGAATATTGAAGAAGAAATAGCTGTAGCTAATGCCAAAACACAAGTTGTGCTAGACATTAGTAATGAAGAGACTCTAGTTACAAGAAGTGTTGCTAATTCTGATTCAGAATTGAATTCTAATATCCGTTCCCCTACTAACACCCAAGAACAAAAACATTTTTCAGAATTAAATGATAATATTCATATCCGTGCCCCTGCTTACATGCAAGGTCAACAACCTGTTTCAGAATTTAATAATACCGACACTCAGCCTTTGCAGACATCGGTCACTACTGAGATAGTTCAACAGTTAAGGAGGCCCACAATAGAAATTAAGAAGTTTGGTGGAAATCCGATAGAGTTCATGAGACAGTTTCGTACTAAAGTAGTGAGTTGTACCTCATCAAATGACGATGAGCGCCTTAAATATCTGGAGCAGTATACGTATGGGCAACCGAGTAAGATTGTATGTGGCTACAGTAATCTGGAAGCTTGTATAGCCTACCCTACAGCTCTGAAGGAATTGGAGGAACGCTACGGAGATCCCAACATTATTGCCAATGCCTTTGTTAAACGAGCTTTGGATTGGCCAACTATAAAGTCAGATAACCCGCATTCCCTAGATGAATTTGGTATTTTTCTAACAGAGTGCTTGAACGCCATACGTGGAATAGATGCTATTAAAGTCCTTCAATACCCTGATAACATGACGAAACTAATTCGCAAGTTACCATATCACCTACACGACCGTTGGAGGAATGTAGTCCAGAAACATAGAGACAATGGCGACGATGTCAACTTTAAGCACTTAGTGGATTTCGTTAAGCTAGAAGGAAAGAAATCTACTGACCCCCTTTATGGAAAGGATGCTTTGTTTGATACATGTAACTCCAGGAAAGAATCAACTAAAAAATCAAATTCATCATATATTAATAATTCTTCACGTGCATTTACAACCCAAACTAAATCGAACTTTAATTCTACATTGGAACCTAAAGCCAAGCTGTGCGAATACTGTAATGGAAATCATCAACTTAAAGACTGTCAGTCACTTTATCAACTTTCTCAGGAAGAAAAATTAGCTACGATTAAAAACCTTAGCCTTTGCTTCGCTTGCCTTCAACCACGGCACTATAGTCCAGCCTGTCGAAATCGTTTATTATGCACACAATGCAAAAGATACCACCCATCTGTATTACATATTGATTATGCAAACACCCCCCCCCCCAAGACTGCAGCATATGTAACGACGCATGGGAGTTATACGAGGGCCGGAGAAACCAACTCAAGTTTAGTTACGATGCCCATAATTCCGTAACTACAGATGGATTGGTCATAGTTGATACGTACGCTTTTATGGATCCAGGAAGCAGTGTGTGCTTTATAACAAACTCTTTTATGAAAAGGTTAGGCATTTTCGCACCAAAATCACCCCTAAATATTGAAACTATGACTGGTTCCGACTTCATATCTTCATCTTTGGTTAAGAATTTAGAAATTTTTAATCCTGATTTAAGCGATAAAGTCTGTATACCCACTTGTTATTCAAAAGACAGCATACCTGTTACCAGACAGCAGTTAAGAGTGACATCGAAAGATGGACTCACCTCTCCGATATTAACATATCAGACTTACCCAAAAAAGTTGATATTGGTTTACTTATTGGTAATAATATAGCGGAGGCATACACCCCATTTGATATCAAGGTTGTACCTAAGGGAAGTCCCTACGCTTCGAGATCTGCACTCGGTTGGATATTGTGGAACGTTGTTCGAGAAATTGGTTCCCCATGTAATGTAGTTCAAGTTAACAGAATAGAAGCTAAAATTATTTCTGAGGCAGAGTATCTTAAATCGTTGGACCTACTTGTAAGAAGAAGTTTTGATTTTGATTTCCCAGAAAGTATTATTAACGATAAAACAGAAAAGTCTATTGTGGATAATTTATTTATTCAAAAGGTTGAAAATACAATTTCATTCAAAGATGGGCATTACGAGGTCGCCCTCCCCTTGAAAGATGATAATTTATCACTACCAGATAATTACGTACAGGTTTACAACAGGCTTATTTCCCTGAAAAAGAAAATGGAGAAGAATGAAAAATTTCGTCACGACTACATTTCGTTTATGACAAATTTAATTGAAAATGGTTATGCTGAAAGAATTCCTGAAGTTGAAATTAACACTAATAATGTTGTATGGTATGTACCACACCATGGTGTATACCACAAGCGCAAGAACAAACTTCGTACAGTCTTTGATTGTTCTGCACATCAAGATGGCATTTCGATAAATGATGTCCTACTGCAAGGTCCTGATTTAGCTAATTCGCTGATTGGTGTTCTACTAAGATTTTGTTTTGGAAGATACGCCTTTATGTCCGATATAGAGGCGATGTTTCACCAGGTCAAAATACCTAAAGACGACCGTGATAAACTACGTTTCCTTTGGTGGCCTGATGGTTCGTGGGATAATCCGCCCGCAAGATATAGGATGACAGCTTACTTATTCGGTGCTGTTTCTTCGCCAAGCATTGCTAACTATTCCCTAAAAAGAACAGCACTTGATAATAAAGATGATTTCGACGATGAAACAATTGAAACTTTACTTAATGACTTTTATTAGGGGTGGGCTATAAAAGTGAAGGTTTTCAAATACCATCTCTGTAGAGCTAAATTGGTGCAGAATTCATTTCTGATCATTTTGGTACCAATTATATTGAAATCGGATGTAAATTGAGAAGGTGCAGGCAAATTTAGTGACCTAGGGGCGGGGATCACGGTTTTTCGGTATAATATAGCATATTATGTGTTTTTTTTCATATCTTGGTCAATTTTCAACATATTTTGATAATTGTTGTTGCTATTTTAATGTATTTTATGTCAGAGAATATAATGAGAGTGTTAATTTTTACTTTTGGGTGCAATTTATCTCTGTAATTTGTCAAAATTGTAATTTTTAGGATCGAAATGAAAAATTTTCAAAGCTAAACACCCCTCGATTGAAGAATAATTAATTTAATGATATTATGAACAATTATTATCGAACTTAGAAAACAGGTGAACATAAATATATGGTTAAGGTAACATTCAAGCTGAAAAGGCACAATTAGTAAAATGAACGAAAAAGAACATCAATCATCTCCAAGTTCTCAAGGTCAAATGTCATTGCTCCTTTTCTCAAATCCCCGCCCCTAGGTCACTAAATTTGCCTGCACCTTCTCAATTTTCATCCGATTTCAATATAATTGGTACCAAAATGATCACAAATGAATTCTGCACAAATTTAGTTCTGCAGAGATGGTATTTGAAAACCTTCACTCTTTTTGCCCCCGTATAGCCCACCCCTACTTTTATGTAGATGATTGTTTACATGCTCTTGACGATGAACATTCAGCCATCCGGTTAATACGAGAACTTATGGAACTTTGTAAACGTGGTGGATTCAGGTTACATAAATGGATTTGTAATAGTCCATTAATATTTGCAACAATTCCGGAATCTGAACGAGCAAATGATAATTTGTTTATGTTAGGGGAAACAGAAGATGTTATTGAACGTGCACTTGGAGTCTATTGGAATGTGTCAAGCGACTCACTTACTTTTAAAGTCAATTTTCAAGATCAGCCTAATACACGTAGAGGTCTTTTATCAATCTTGTCATCTGTTTTTGATCCTCTTGGACTGGCATCTCCGGGAATTCTACCTGCAAAAAGACTTATGCAAACTCTTTGTACAAATGGATGTACGTGGGATCAACCAATTGGTGGTGGACTCCTAATTAAGTGGAGAGAATGGATAGATTTCGCTGATGCAAGTGACATTGGATACGGTATAGCTTGCTATATGAGATTTGTAGATTTATTCGGTAATATATCATGCAGTCTATTGTTAGGAAAATCCAGAGTGGCTCCAATTAAGCAACAAACAATCCCAAGAATGGAGTTAACAGCGGCTACAGTAGCTGTGAAAATTAGTTTGAAGATGAAGCAAGAGCTAAATGTTCCAATAGATAAGACATACTTTTGGACAGATAGCACAACAGTATTAGGATATATTAGTAATAGAACAACCAGATTTAAAACGTTCGTGTCAAATAGAATTTCTCCAATTCAAGAAGCTACAGATTTCAGCCAGTGGAGACATGTCAGTAGTAAATTAAATCCAGCGGATTATGCATCGAGGGGATTAACCTTTGATAAGTTGATTGGTCAGAAGACATGGTTCGATGGCCCAGAATTCCTTAAAAAACCAGAAACGGATTGGCCTGATCAAGTAAATAAATTTCAAATAGCTGAAGATGATGTTAATGTTAAAGTTAATATCTATGCTACAATTGAAACCATTCAAGAAGAAAGGCCTTTGGATAAACTAATACAACATTACTCAGATTACAATAAGTTAATTAGAGCTGTAGCATGGTGGAAATTGTACATCAGACATTTTCGAAAGGATACGTTGTCAGGAAGAAACTTGACTCTGGATGATATTAATGATGCAGAAATGGTAATTATTAAACATGAACAATTTAAAGCCTGGAATATTGACATGAATAAAACGAAAGACAATCAAAATTTGAATATAAACTCTTTAAAGAAGCTAGATCCAGTTGTATTAGATGGTCTGGTACGAGTTGGCGGTAGATTAAGTAAAGCTGATATCCCATTTCATTCGAAGCACCAAATAATTATTCCGAAAACGTCGCAATTAGCAAGTCTCATCATTAGAAAGGCTCATAAAATGGTTGGTCATCTTGGCAAGAACGCTGTATTATCTGAAATTCGAAAAACATATTGGATAGTTGGCTGTAGTACTTTAATTAAACAGATACTCTCAGAGTGTGTAATATGTAGACGGTATAAGGCACAAACTTTAAATCAGAAGATGGCAGACTTACCTATTGAGCGAATTGAACCATTTCATAAACCCTTTTATCATTCTGGAATGGATTACCTAGGTCCATTTGAAATTAAGCGTGGACGTTCTGTGGTTAAAAGGTACGGAGTAATCTTTACCTGTTTTAATTCTCGTGCAGTGCACTTGGAAGTTGTTGATACGCTCGACACAGACTCTTGTGTAAACGCTATTAGGAGATTCATTGCTCGTCGAGGTCATGTACATTCAATTAGGAGTGATAACGGGACTAACTTGGTAGGTTCTGCTGCAGATCTTAAAAGAAGCATTCTAGAACTCAACAACAATAAAATTGCTGGTGAACTTTTACAACGTGGTATCCAATGGTATTTTAACCCCCCCCCCCCCCCCCCTCAGCCTCGCATTTTGGTGGGGCCTGGGAGAGGCTTATTTGTGAAGTAAGAAAGGTTTTATATTCGCTTCAGCATGAACAATTAAGCAGAATGGACGACGAAGGCTTCAGAACCCTGTTTTGTGAAATAGAATCAATATTAAATAAGAGACCTATAACTAAACATTCAGATTCTGTAGATGATTTGGATTGTCTCTCACCTAATCATCTCCTTGGACTTGGTGATAACTGTGAATACTCTATTACTGTTTCGAATAAAACGGATAATTATGTTAAGAGGAGATGGAAACAGGTCCAGTATTTAAGTGATATTTTTTGGAAGAGATGGGTACAAGAATATCTACCTAATCTGCAGGAAAGACAAAAGTGGCTTAAACCCAAAGCAAATGTAAATATTGGTGACATTGTTCTTCTTGTTGAAGGAACTGTGAGAAATTCGTGGGCTTTGGGTCGCGTGACTGATGTGACATTTGATAAACGGGGTTTTGTTCGTATTGTTACTCTCAAGACAAAAACGGCAACATTATCTAGACCTGTTCATAAGTTGTGTACAGTACTATTTTAGAAGCTGACAAATCGTAAATTATCGTTATAGGACACATAAACTTATTCAGTGCATGATATTTGAACTGTGTTTATGTTTCGTGCATGCATTTTCGTTTACATGTTTTATTTGAAATATTTTTTAATTGTTAGCATAGAATGTACCAATTAAGAGGGTGGGTATGTAAGGTTCGAATACACCGAGCTGTATTACAGCTGTATACGGGCTTTCATAGTCCCCCATAATGCAACGCGACGAACATGTCATGTAGTGGTTCCGGTTTACAGCGTCCTCAACGTGATTATGGCTTCCGTTGATAGGCCTAATGCTACTGTAAATAAATCGCCGCGTTCATTTAGAAAAAAGAGTGGCGGTGGTAGTTTTTGCTGCGTGCCGTTTTGCAGTAATCAGAGTGGCAGTGATAAAATTAAAAGGAAGTACTACAGGTTTCCCCCACAGAGAAGTAAGCAGTTTAAGCTGTGGCTTGCTGCCATTAGACGGGACAATTTTCAGTACAGAGATTGGCATCGGATTTGTTCCGACCATTTCAAAAATGGTAATATTTTTTGCATAATTTAATAATTATTATGGCCTAAGTATTTTTCATTCGCCAAATAATCTAGAGATATTAACCCTTCTATGTGAGCAACTTAGGCCTAATTTTAAATCTATCATATATTGAATTCCCCTGCATCGTCGTCCCAATCTTAGCAATGACCAATAACAGTACTACTAACTACCGACCTATTCAGCCTATTGTACTTAGTAATAATAGTATATACTGTATAGGCCTAGTCTGGCCTTGCCCTAGATCAGTAGATGAATACAACAAAACAGCCTTTTTCAATGATTGTCAACACATTTTGTATTCTATTAATTCTAATATTTTATTTTACAAATTCAAACAATTTCCTTTCACAGATCAAACAGTTATATTTTATGCATTTAAACATAAATCCAAATCATTTTCTTTTGAAATTCAAACAATATAAAATCCAAAAATAAACAGGGTTTTTTTCTTGTAAAAATTCAACAATTTTTGAATCACAAACAAATGTTACAGAGTAGGTCCTATTAAATGGATCTTATTCCATTCTCATTAATCAATAAATTATTGAATAGACTTATTGACTATTATTGTAAATTGAATTCTACATCAGTTAATAAATTACATTTACAAATAAGTTCTGATTCCATTAACAAATTATAATCAATAAATAAATAAATAGGCTTATTGTAAATTCAACAGTTAATAAATTACAAAGAATTGTAAAAATAGATAATTCTAATTCCATTGACAAATTATAATCAATAATTAAATAAAGAAATCGGTTTATTGTAAAGTCAATTCAACAATATGTACAATGATATAGTTCTGATTTCATTCAACAATAATAATATATAATTAGATGTTCAAATAGATATTAAAGATTTCATATTCACAGTAACGTCCTGTCATATGTCATGGGTCATATAAATAATCCGAACAAGAAAAAAAAATCATTAAAATCGGTCACAATCAAGTGAAATTAATGTGATTTTTCACTCATAAACAACTTTGTCGGCACGAAAAACGTCAAAGGCAAAATTTGATTTTTTGAAATAGTCAAATACCAAAAATTCGACCCGTATCCAGGCTATCCTGAAATGTATTAATTTCAGAAATAGGAGACGCATTGAATATACTATGCCCTATTGTGTTTTTTTTAGAAGGTCGTAAATTTCGATTTTTCACTATTTTTCATATTCACTTCAATTCAAAATGGTGACCATCAGTTGACCTAATTCAAAATTCTGCTCTGAATGTTTTTTTAGGCATTCCTTCAAGGATTCAGATTCAGAAAATATAATTCACATGCCTGTAAGTAAAATATCAAAAAAGCCCTGTGTATTTTTCACATTTCAAGATGGCGGCACTTCTGGATTGAGCTACGAACTCCATTTTTTGTGTACGAATCAGTGGTATAGAAAAAAAAATTCAAGGTGATCTGACCTATAATTCATCAATTTTTATGAAAACTTTTACCCTTAATTTATCCAAAGGGAGATAAGTTATACAATTTCTAAAGACATTTTTAAGTCATATCAGTAAGGTCTACTTAAACTAAAGAAGTTGTCAAGTTGGTCTAAACTTCCGGATCGAAATCAAAGCGACGAATTTTCGAAATTTGAAAATCCGAAATTGCAGATTTAAAGTAAATGTCTCAAGATACTCAAAGAAAAAAGAATTAGTAAAATAAGATCAAATAGTCCCAATGTTACAGCGTTGTAGGTCAGATGCATTCGTTCTTCAAATTCGGTGATTTAGGATTCCTGAAACGTTTTGAAAATATATTTTATGAACGTTCGCATCCCATTTTTGGGGGGGTAGGTCAAAATTTCAGAAAGATTCTATGGTTAGATTCTGAGAAATCCAAATTGCAGAAAATACACACAAAAAAAAATAATAATAACTTTAACAAAAACAATAAGCTTTCATATGAATTATGAAAGCTTAAATATTGATCTGTACTATTTTTACTATTCTTTTTTGGTTAGGCAAGTAGAATATAAAATCTGATATAGATTATCTCTTTATTTCCTGGGTATCTGCACATGATAAATATGATATTATCAGTCAAAGGATAGTGATAATAGTATTATTATAATATTTTCTGCCTTGCCCCACCGTCCTTAGTAACATAGGACAATAATTTAACTTATTTTTCTTGCAGGTATAAAAGGCCATTCTCCCCAAGATGCTGGATATGTCCCTACTTTATTTCCATTTCAAAAAAAGGTAAATAAACGACAAAGCAGGACTTCAGGTCAAACTGTTGTTATATCCCCACTTAAGCATTCAAGTGCAACGATAACGTGCAAAAAGAAATTAGAGAAACCTCTTAATTTGGATCATGCTGCAGTTCAAAGCTCTACCATGATAATAAACAATCATGACTATCTGGAAACTGAAACAGAAAACTGTGCAGAAATACAAAAATATCTACCAGAAATAACTGAAAAAATGAGACAACTTGAAGATGCTGTTCAGAACAATGAGATTTTTAGGAGTAAAATTTTAGATTTTGAAAAAATTATGGAAAATCCAAAGCAAATTCAATTCTGGACTGGATTTCCTAATTATGCTACTTTCTTGGCTTTATTTACATTTTTAGAACCACGTGCAAGGAACATGAAGTATTGGAGAGGTAGTGCCTTGTCTAATAATGAGCAAAATCACATCACAATAAACCTGGTCCACAAAGAAAACTAAAACTGATAGATGGATTTTTTTTGACTTTAATACGATTAAAAGTTGGACTTTTAACTGAAGATTTATCAGATAGGTTTGGTATTTCTTTGGGAACAGTTTCGTCAATATTTACATCTTGGATTCATTTATTATATTCTGATTTAAAACTTATTTGTGAATTACCATCAAATGAGGTCACACGTGAAAACCAGTCACATGCTATTGGTTCTTTTAATGATGTACAAGTTATCCTTGACTGCACAGAACTTTTTATTCAAAATCCAACCAAGTTAGATGTAAAAAAACATTTTTTTTCAAATTATAAGCATCATATGACATATAAATTTTTGATTGGCATTTCACCACAATTAGGGATAACTTTTGTAAGTAAAATGTATGGTGGTAGGGCATCTGATAAATTTATTACATAACTTAGAAGTTGGAAAAGGTTCAGTTATGGCCGATAGAGGTTTCCTTGTTAAAGGAATATTAAGTGATATGGGAGTTCAACTTCATATGCCTGCTTTTAAAGGTTGTAACAGACCTCAATTTAGTTCTGACGAAGCTGCTGTGTCAGAAAAAATTTCAAGCATTCGTATACATATAGAAAGAGCCATTCAACGCATTAAAACATATCATATCCTAGATGGCGAATTAAATCTCTCAATGAAAAATATCGCAGAGGAAATATTTACTGTATGTGCATATTTAGTCAATTTTCAGTCACCCATTGTGAGGTTATAAACTTATAATAATAAATACAATTTTGATGATAAATTAATGTTACTGTGTAATAACATATAATGTATGTAATAACATATAATATTCTACCATTTATCAACTTTTTTTTTTTAACTTTCAGGATGTTGTAAATATTTTTAAACCAAGTTAAAGGTATTCATAATATAATATATATATTTGAAGGAGCTTCCCCAGATATATTTCAGAGAATAAAACAGATTAATTCTGTGTAGAAAGTCGTCTTTATTTTTAACCTAGTTCGGTGATGCGTTTTCATATTAATCAAATCAAATAATCAAAACACGTCTATGGAATACAATTATTTAATTTTTAATGTGTTACTAAATTCCTCGTAAAATCGTTTATCAGATCACATAATGAATTATCTGAGTTATGGATATCCTCTGAAATCATGGATGGCACCTTCAAAAGAAATATATTAGTATAGTCACTAGCACATGTATTACAAAAATAGATAAACCAAATTTAATATACTGAAAGTTTCATTCAAATTACTATATTCTGAGTGCATATATTAAGAAATATATTAGTATAGTCACTAGCACATGTATTACAAAAATAGATAAACCAAATTTAATATACTGAAAGTTTCATTCAAATTACTATATTCTGAGTGCATATATTGTGGGCACTGATTGTAACCACTGTCTTGGTTGTTTGAGGCTTAGCATTGCTTCTCCATTTTTAAATTTAATCATTAAATGGCTGAACCGTTCTAATCTACTTAAAATCGGAGAAATCCAATGGCATCGAGACTTGATTATGGTCTCGTCGTGTTAATAAGTGTCTAATTAATAGTTCATTACATAATATAACATTTAAAGCCTTAAGAAAGACCTGTAATAGGCAGATTTTAGCTCTTATTCTTACATTGTTTAATAAAGTTTGTCAAATTGAGTTTTGTAATTCAAGTGCTTTAGACTTTATAGTACAAGTACAGTATATTATTAAAGACAAATCTTAAGCTGATTTATAATTACATACTGTATATGTTTAAGCAGATTTATAATTACATGTATGTTAATAAAAACCTTCGCTAACACATAATTTCTCCTTATCTGGATGACAAGCTTGACATCTTTTACAGACATATTGTTGGTCCACAGATTGTAAAGGCAATCGCCGAAATCCTTCACAAAAAAAGTGATACCAAGTGTTTTTATCACATATCAAATTTGCATCACATGCAATAAGGCGACCTTTTACTCTTGAAAACTGAGGCGACTTAGTATCTTTGCAATACTTTGCACATCCCAAAGTCCAGTCGTTAGCTACATGCGGCCCATGTGGGGTGCTATTATTTAATGAATTGCTGTCGGATGAATCACTGTCAGAAACAGAATTATCAGACGTGACATCTATAACGTTATTAACAATAGTCGGTTCAACAACAGTGTTAGAATCTGCTATAATAGTGGCATCACTGTAGAGTTTCAAACCTTTTTTTACTCTCTCAGTTAACAATTCAGGCACTACATAGTCAGTAAAAAATAACTTTAGTGAAGGTAAAACATCATTATTCCAATAAAAAGGTTCAAAAGGTACATTAACAACAATATAGTTTACTTTTGACCATATCAAGAGTTCTGCATTTATATGCTCAGATATAGCCTGCTGGAGTAGTATTTGCTCAAAAAAACCTCGCGCATGTCCTTTCTTTAAATAAGGCTGGCCATTAATTATATTGAGATAATCTAATTTCCCATTCATCATGCAAGCATGGATATCATCGTTACGAAAACTGTATGGACTCTTAACTTCGACAAGTTTTCTGCCATGACACAAGCAAGTTATTATGGGCTTACCCGTATATATGGGAATTGTGGATAAACTAGCAATCCCGAACGAAACCATTCAACATCTTTATGAGTTTTTTTGAAATCATGTAAATATGTCTCAATAGCTTTATGTTCATTTTTCAGACCCCAAGCTAAACCCGGAACTCTTGAGGAGAGTGTTGAATCATAATTATACTGCATGATATCATTAATAATATGCTCTGGTAAAGACTTTTTAAATTTATAAAATGACATAATTTTTTTAACTTTGCTACCAGTTATACACCCCTTACGTTGATCGAACCATTCCAAGCTTTCAGATTGTTGCCGTGTCAAAATTTCAATATTTGTGATATCTTTATGTGTATAAATAATCGAATCAATAAAACGTTTCTTTGCTAAAGAAAAATCAACATCATATACAGTCTTAAAAACAGGATGCGAAAATTTAAAAAGTGGCAATGGGTGTGTCAATACATTAATGTCATTTGAAAAAGGTATATCAAAATCAAAACACTTTTCTGGTAAAAAAGGAATTTCTTGAGGAATGGCACATTGAGATGTTCTAAAACGGTTCATGTCAAGAATATTAACAATTGGTGGCATAGATGATGAAACATGACAATTTCTGACATCAGATATTAATTTTAATACACGTTGATAGTTCTGTTCTTTACTTAATTGTGGTGCAACATTTTTGGAATAATTATTAGAGGGTTCAGGCTTATCTTTTTTTATATTTATATCTTTGGCACATTTAGGGTCAATGTGTGCACTTTTTGGTTCTGACCACCGACACAAAGTGTCTGTACAAGATTTCTCATTCTCATCATCATTATTTAAATTAGTACTACCCTCTGCAATAAAATCGGAAAGAAGAAAAAGGAGAGCACCAATGTGCGAACATGTCTGCGTTTTCCTGAAATTAAACAAAAAAATAAGCAGTGCGAATTTGTCAATGTTTTTTTTTATTAATTATTTATGGCAGGCCCTTGATCACTTCAAAAAATCTTATGGACGAAGGCTATGAGACAAACAATCGAAACAATTCTAACCATTTCTGATAATTACTTAATGGGCTATTACATTTTAGTGTATTACAAATGTTTCATTACCGAAAAAAGTAAAATATGCGACAACCCTTGTTGACTGCCCGGACGACATATCTGTTGTGGGCGTATGTTTCGTTGTCTAGCAACCTATCTTTATAGTATAATGTTGCATGAAGGTCAACCCATGTGGAAAAACACATGGGCGCAAATATCGAAAGGAACCAAGATCTTTGGGTTATAAACATACGTGTCAAGTTTCATCAAAATCAGTCCACAACCTTGATATAACATATTTTCACACTATTCGCGTACAAACGGCAGCCATTTTGTCTGTCAATTTTGGTCCGATTTTCACGAAATTCGAACTCAACCATGTAACGGTGATATAATCAAACGGTTTTTTAAATCGGATAACAATTTTGACCTCCAGAGGGACCACAAGCTAAAAAGGACGATTTTTCGGACAATTAGGGGCCATAATTCAGGAAGTTACGATCCGATTGGCACATATATCGAAAGGAACCAAGATCTTTGGGTTATAAACATGCATTTCAAGTTTCATCCAAATCGGTTCAAAACTGTGACCTCTACACTGTTCACAAGCTAAAAACGTGATTTTTCGTACAATCAGGGGCCATAACCCATGAAGTTACAGTCCGATACATGCCAATATCGACAGGAACCGAGATCTTAGGGTGATAAATCTATATTTTAAGTTTCTTTGAAATCGGATAAAAATTGTGACCTGTAGACTGTTCACAAACAATTGTGGACGGACGTCCGGATGGACGGACGGACGAACAGGGGCGACGACAATATACGTCCACATGAAAATGTGTGGGGTATAAAAACCAAAACACATATAATTAATTGTAATTTATATGTTGAATAACTTGAAATCATATTTTGTTTTACTTTGATACCACAGTGATATTAAATTGTGTTTTTATAAGTTTGTCACATCCCTAACCATTATGTGTGTGACACAATTTAAACACTTGTATTTTCAATTGATTGTCCAGACTCAAATGATTATCTTGAAATATTATTACTGTTTCAGTTTAATCAGTAATTTACACTTAAGAAGAATTTTTGTAATCCTAAGATCCATCAGAAAGGAAAGTTCTACCAAATTGTTATGTGCGTAAATGAAATTTTCAACCTTTCCCCCCCCCCCAAAATAAAAATATAATTTCCTTTTATGTATTTTTTTATACGTCCACATTCATAATAATGTGAACGTATTATGCCGTCGCCCCTGTCTGTGTGTGTGTATGTATGTATGTATGTATATATGTATGTATGGGTGTATGTGTGTGTGGGTGTGTGTCTGTGGTTCGCCTGCAGGGCGCAATTCTTCATGGATTTTCTTCAAACTTTGTATACTTATTTCTTATACCCAAAGGAAGATCCCTATTGTTTTTGGTGCATGCCCGACCCCCAGGGGCAGAGCCACGCCCATTTCTAGTATTTGTTTGTTTGTCGTCTACAGGCCACATTTCTTAACATATAATCTTGAAACTTTGCATACATATTCTTTGTACCCTAAGGAACGTCCCTATCGTTTGGGGTGCATGCCCAACCCCCAGGAGCAGAGCCACGCCCATTTTCTCTTCGGGTGTCTTTGTGTCGCCTACAGGGCGCAATTCTTACTGGATTTTCTTCAAACTTTGTATACTTACTCTTTATACACTAAGGATGATCCCTATCGTTTGGGGTGCATGCCCAACCACCAGGGGCAGAGCCACGCCCATTTTCTTTTTGTGTGTGTGTGTGTCGCCCACAGGGCGCAATTCTAACTGGATTTTCTTAAAACTTTGTATACTTACTCTTTACACCCAAAGGATGATCCGTATTGTTTTTTGGTGCATGCCCGACCCCCAGGGGCAGAGCCACGCCTATTCCTTGTATTTATTTGTTTGTCGTCTACAAGCCACATTTCTTAATGTTTCATCTTGAAACTTTTAATGCTTATTCTTTGTACCCTAAGGAATATTCCTATCATTTGGGGTGCATGCCCAACCCCCAGGGGCAGAGCCACGCCCATTTTCTTTTCGTGTGTCTTTGTGTCACCTACAGGGCGCAATTCTTACTGGATTTTCTTCAATCTTTGTATACTTACTCGATACACCCTAAGGATGATCCCTTTCGTTTGGGGTACATGCCCAACCCCAAGGGGCAGAGTCACGCCCATTTTCTTTTTGTGTGTCTGTGTGTTGCCTACAGGGCGCAATTCTAACTGGATTTTCTTAAAACTTTGTATACTTACTCTTTACCTTAAAGATGATCCGTATTGTTTTTTGGTGCATGCCCGACCCCCAGGGGCAGAGCCACGCCCATTCCTTGTATTTATTTGTTTGTCGTCTACAAGCCACATTTCTTAATGTATCATCTTGAAACTTTTAATGCTTATTCTTTGTACCCTAAGGAACATTCCTATCATTTGGGGTGCATGCCCACCCCCCAGGGGCAGAGCCACACCCATTTTCTTTTTGTGTGTCGCCTACAGGCCACAATTCTTAATCGGTCATCTTGAAACTTAAAATACTTATTCATTATACCCTAAAGATGACCCCTTTTGTTTTTGGTGCATGCCCGCCCCCTTGGGACAGCAACGCCCATTTCTTGTATTTGTTTGTCTGTCGTCTACAGGCTGCATTTCTTAATGTATCATCTTGAAACTTTGAATGGTTATTCTTGGTACCTTAAGGAAGATCCTTATTGTTTTTGGTGCTTGCCCGACCCCCAGGTACAGTGCCACGCCCATTTTCGTTTTGTGTGTCTGTGTGTCACCTACAGGCCACAATTCTTAATCGATCGTCTTGAAAACTTTTTTTTATACTTATTCCTTATACCCTAAGGCTGACCACTATTATTTTTGGTGCATGCCGGACCCCCTGGGACAGAGCCACGTCCAATGCGTTTGTGTCTTGTGTTCGCCTAAAGGATGCAATTCTTAACAGATCCTTTTAAAACTTTACATACCTATTCCTTATACCCTAAGTATGACCCCTATTGTTTTTGGTGATTTTCTAACCCCCAAGGGCAGAGCCATGCCCATTTTACTTTGTGTCTGTGTGTGTTGTCTACAGGCCACGATTCTTAAAGGATCGTCTTTAAACTTGGGATATGTATTCCTTATAGCCTAAGGACGACAACTGCATGTCCCGACTCCCACAGGCAAGACACGCCCAATTTTTGTGTTTGTCGTTTACAGGCCGCAATTCTGAATGAATCAGCTTGGTACTTGGCATATGTATTCCTTATAGCCCGAGGGCGACCACTATTGATTTTGGTGAATGTCCCGACCCCCAGGGGCAGAGCCGCGCCCACTTTTTGCCTTTAGCGTTAGGAAGGCACAATTCTGAATGGATTATCTTGGTGTACTTATTCCTTATACTCTAAGGACGGCAACTATTGATGTTGAGGCACGACCCTCAATGCTAAACAAACAAAACGCCTAGCCTTCTTGACAAAGTACCATATCAATCAAAGCAGGAATGTGGACGTATATTGTAGCGTTAGCGTTATGTTTTATTACAGGCAAAGCAAAGTTTACTATAGCCAAAACATATATACAAATATGTGTTGTAATTTATATATACATATAGATGACAATATATAAGATGTGTAATCCCCCTAAACTTTAATATAAACTCATACCACTGAAAACCGAGTTGGTGCAGAGAAGCGGGATGTTTAACCATATTTTATTTATTTCACTGGGTTAAAAACAAGGAATTAGATCACATGGTCTCTGATTGGGTGACAGGGTTTCACTCACACAGGAGTAGGGTTGCCTGCCCAACCTGGTGGGTTTTCTCAAGGTCTTCCGGTTTCCTCCCATTGCTAAAGAGACTTTCTCCCTCTCTCTCTCTCTCTCTCTCTCTCTCTCTCTCTCTGACCCACATCTTAGTTTGTATTGTGTTAATTCTTTCAGCCATTGAAAAGTTTAATGGAGAAGAAATAATGTCTCTCTTTATATTCTCTTTATCACAAACATTGTAAGAGGGATAGAAGAATGAATTTTTAATACTGAAGAGACATAAATGAGTTGTTATCACTGACAATAAGAGAAGAATCCCCTTTTGTTGGTTTGAAAATGCCATCAATTCACCAGAATTGACATGTAGGGGGTGGACAGACGTAAGCAGAAATATCAAGATTTTTGTTTTGTTTCTGAGTGCTTATGTTAAGCAGGTATATTCTTAGTAGTGTTGTACCTATAATGGGTTGGAGACCACCTTGGGCGACATATTTAGGGAGTTTCAATTCAGGTCAACTGCATTTGAACAATTTGAAGATACAAGATAGCACAGGAAATCCCTTCATCAAACTATGTGTTTTATTATAATAGTCTGTCTGATTGGCAGTTTTAATCATCTACATATATATATATCAGCTAATAGGGAATTGTGTTACATATATGTCCACACCAGCTTGCCGACAGTATAGCGAAAACTAGAACCCGCTGTCAGAAGGGCCGACATAGTTAAAGAATTAATCTAATTGGTGAATAAAGCCTTTGGACTGATATTTTATCAGGTGGTGCTCCTGTTGTTTTCCATACAAATGAAGATCTTGGTTAGATGGCCGAATGGTTAGCACTGCTAAAAGACCCTTACGCCCAATCGAGTTATTGAAATAAGATTTAAACCATGTGTTACTCCTGAAATGACCTAGTTTGTGTTTAGTGGATGTTAATCTCTCCCTCTCTCACTCTCTGTCTCACTCTCTCTTTAAAGGGTGTATAACTTGATTCCTTTGGAACCTTAAAATGCATTGAAAAGCATATATTAATGTAATGTGAGTGAATATAAACTGATCTATAATCAATGTCTTTTTAGAATACTGTGAGTTACAGCTATAAACCATTTATATGCAACCCATTATGGTACTCAGACTGACTGGCATTCTCATCTGAACTAAATTTGTTAATTTTATAGTTGTCCTCTTCAATTTTCACTTCATTGTTTGCATTAACAAACATTTAATATTTATGAAAGATATATGTGTTCTCGTATTCACCAATTAAAAGGGTCATTTTTTAAGAAGAGAAATGTAGAGCATAATAAACAGGACTGTGAATGTTTTTACTGTGTATTTGTATCACCAGTGGATGTGAAAAGGGAGTGGAACTATTGAATCAAAAACAATTAATCAAATAGAACAGTACATCCTCTATTATTTTATTATGTTTTCTGTACATTGAGAAGAGAAAACGATGGCAAAGTGGCTATTCTGGATGTGAGAGAAATGTCACTTCAATTGGAATGGCCACTTAGAGTTTTTTCTACCGAGTTTTTATGATTTTTTTTTATGGTTATAGGTAAAATAAAACGAAATAAGTGTTATTAGAAGACATGGTACTCTATCAGGCGTTATTTATTGCGGACAATATTCAACAGGCGCTGTGGTGGCACACTGCATAAGGCACTGGCTCGCTAAACTTGGGTTTTATTCCTGTGTTGGTTGAGACAATTTCTGAAGATTTTCAGGCATGGTTTCTCCTTGTTAGTGGTGAAAGATCTGGCACGCAACAGACTAGTCATATAAATACCCCACACCCCCTAAAAAAAGGTCCAGTTTACATGGTGGCCTGCATGTAAAAAACAATTGACATTTGTTATTCAAAATGTGGAACAAAAGAGTAGAAACTCCATTTTATTATACGCCCACATGTATATATGTCGTCGCCCCTGTTCGTCCGTCCGTCCGTCCACAATTGTTTGTGAACAGTCTACAGGTCACAATTTTTATCCGATTTCAATGAAACTTAAAATATGGGTTTATCACCCTAAGATCTCGGTTCCTGTCGATATTGGCATGTATCGGACTGTAACTTCATGGGTTATGGCCCCTGATTGAACGAAAAATCACGTTTTTAGCTTGTGAACACTGTAGAGGTCACAATTTTGAACCGATTTGGATGAAACTTGAAATGCATGTTTATAACCCAAAGATCTTAGTTCCTTTCGATATATGTGCCAATCGGATCGTAACTTCCTGAATTATGGCCCCTGATTGTCCGAAAAATCGTCCTTTTTAGCTTGTGGTCCCTCTGGAGGTCAAAATTGTTATCCGATTTAAAAAAAAACGTTTGGTTATATCACCGTTACATGGTTATGGAGGTTGAGTTCGAATTTCGTGAAAATCGGACCAAAATTGACAGACAAATTGGCCGCCGTTTGTACGCGAATAGTGTGAAAATATGTTATATCAAGGTTGTGGACTCTACAGAGGTCACAATTTGGAACTGATTTTGATGAAACTTGACACGTATGTTTATAACCCAAAGATCTTGGTTCCTTTCGATATTTGCGCCCATCGGATCGTAACTTCATGAATTATGTCCCCTGACTGTCCGAAAAATCGCTTTTGTTAGCTTGTGGTCCCTCTGGAGGTCAACATTATTATCCGATTTATAAAAACGTTTGATTATATCACCGTTACATGGTAATGAAGAAAGAGTATAAATTTCGTGAAAATCGGACCAGAATTGACGGATAAAATGGCCGCCGTTTGTACGCGAATAGTGTGAAAATATGTTATATCTAGGTTGTGGACCCTATAGAGGTCACAATTTTGAACCGATTTTGATGAAACTTGAAATACATGTTTATAACCTAAAGATCTTGGTTTAATTGCATATTTGCACATATCTGATCGTAACCTCCTGAATTATGGCCCCTGATTGGTCGAAAATCGCCCCATTTTGTAATTTGTGGTTCCTTTGGAGGTCACAATTATTAACGGATTTAAAATAACGTTTGATTATATCACTGTTTCACCATAATGAAGGGTGAGTTCGAATTTCGTAAAAATCGGACCAAAACTTCCGGACAAAATGGCTGCCGCTAATACGCGAATAGTGTAAAAATATAATATATTCAAGGTTGTGGACCCTGTAGAGGTCACAATTTTAATCCGATTTTGATGAAATTTGATATGTAAGTTTATAACCCAAAGATTGCGGTTTCTTTCGATATTCGGGCACATTGGACCATAACTTCCTGAATTATGGCCCTTGATTGTACGAAAAATCATGTTTTTTAACTTGTGGGCCCTATGGAGGTCACAATTTTATTCCGAATTAAAAAAAAACGTTTAACTATATCCCTGTTACACATTAATGATGGTTGAGTGTGAATTTCTTGAAAATCGATAATTGAACAGCTAAATCCATGATATTAAATGTTTTGTAGGGGGTGGTGGGATGGCCTAGTGGTATACAGGTTCCGGTGAGCGCGTCGTGATGAATGGACGTGTTAAACGCGCTCTCGTGTGTACAGTCGATACTACATTTATTTACCCGATCTTTAGATATTAGTATATTATCTTATCTCCTTGTTTGATATTCATTATGTGTTCGATAATTAAGGATTCTACAATTCGTGTCGAGAATGACCAGAATATGAAAGCTGGTGATTTGATAGATGAAATAGAAAAAGTTACTGGATTTATGTCAGTCGTTGCGTGTGTTCCTATGTACGGATATTTTGAAGTTAGTTTTGATGATGTTGACAAATTAGGATTATTAACAACACAGGAAATTACAATAGACGGTAAGACAGTTAATTATAGTATACTGGGATCTAAAATTCGTATTGTTTCGTTTATGCATATTCCTCATTACATCGAAGATTCTGAAATATACGACAAATTAGATTCGTGGGGGGTTGAAGCGAGAAGTGAAATTAGACGTAGACATTTTGCTCATGGAGAAAGGAAGATTCCCGATGGAACAAGATATCTGAAAGTTTTATTTCCCCCCAATATCAGCAGTCTACCATATGCAACTAGGTTTGATGGGAGGAGCTTTAATATCAAACACGACAACCAAACCCGTGTTTGTTTTTATTGCTTAAGTAAAGACCGTGAAATTAAAGACTGTCCAAACAATCGTTGCCATAAGTGCGAACAACCAGGTCACTTCAAAGCAAAGTGTACACAGACCCTTTGTCCAGATTGTGAACACTACTCATGGCAATGCGAATGTCAGACGGAAGTTAAAAACGATCAAGAAACTGTTATCACAAGTCATGTTGAAAATTCGTCTGCTGAAGAAATTGTGTCAAATAATAACACCATCGACGCACAGGTAGCAGAAACATCAAATAGTGACATTGAGATTACGAGCCCTCCCAATGAACGTGGAACGGTTAACGAAATAGGGGAAGATCATGCGACGTTAAGGGAAGAACTTTCTGTAAGTAATAAAGATGTATATGAAGACACATCTAGAACATATACTCCACTTTCAGACGAACTAAGTAGCCGGACTCGCGATGATGAAGTGTTTCAAATCGTCCAACACAAACGACAAACACGGTTACAGTATCGAGCAAGTTTGTTGTCGAAACCAGCAAGTCTCAAAAGATTTGAAGAACTGTCAAAATACCGCACTGACAAAAAAGACCCCAAAGGCAAACGACTGCTATCAACGTCATCACAAGAATCGCAGTCCAAAAGACAATCAATTACAACAAAAGATCAACGTGCCTAAAGAAACGCTTGTGTTATATTTACCGTTACTTGACCCACCACTCACATAAACACTCATAATAACGATCAAATTTGCTAACTTTAATACAAATGGTCTCCGAAATATTGGAAAAATTAAAAATCTTTTTGCCTTATTTACCTACTTCAACTTTGATATTATTTTATTACAGGAAACCTTTTGGGATATAAACATTGTTAATTTATGCAGTACACTGTGGAAAGGCCAACTTTATTACAGCAACTCCAATAATAACAGACGGGGGGTTGCAATTCTGCTCAATAATAAATTGAAATGTAATTTCAATAATCAAGTGAATGATGCTGATGGCCGTATTGTAAATATAAATATTACTGTTAACGATACACCTTTGTCTATCTACTCTATATATGCACCCAATGATTATAAGAAAAGAATTGAGTTTTTCAATGATTTATCCAACTATATTGATGCCTCACAAAATAATGTAATAGCTGGTGATTTTAATGATGTTATAGACAGAGATTTGGACAGGGGGATAAATATGACATCTATTAATTCAAGCTCCGTTTCTTTTAACGATTTTATGAATAACAATTATTTAGTTGATGTATGGAGAGATAAAAATCCAACTAAACAAGCATTTACACGCACTGCTACTCGGAATAATTTACAAAAGATGAGTAGATTAGATTATATTTTCATTAGTAAATCGCTCAGACCATATTGCATGCATGCCTTTATTCAAACCACAAGTTTCAGTGATCATAATTTTGTTATATGTAACATGAATTTTGATACAATTGAACGCGGCCCCGGTTTGTGGGTCTTAAATAATAATCTGTTAAATTATCCTGAATGTATATCACTTATAACTAATGTCATCAACAAAAACCTAACATCTACTTTATATAAAACCGAACCTTTGATTTGGTGGGATAATTTAAAATATGCCATTAGAAAAGACTCTATTTCATTTTCACGTAAAATAAACAAAAATGATAAACACGAATATTGGCAGGCTAATAATAAACTGCTAAATTTACAGGGGAAATTAGCCAAAGGTATTTATGTAGATCCGATTTTAATTCAAGATTTAGAAAATAAGATAGCAGAATATGAACAGAATAAATGTAGAGGAGCAATTTTAAGATCCAAGTCCAGAGACGCTTTAGAATCGGATAAATGTACATCTTATTTTCTAAATCTTGAAAAGAAAAATCAAGAGAATAATTCAATCAAATGTGTTTTTGATAAAGATAATAACCTTATACATGATCCTAGTGATGTTATTTATACATGTTGTGAATATTATGAAAAATTGTATACAGCTGATTTAACAGTCGATACTGATGAGCAGACGACATTTTGTAACTATGCTTCAAGTAGACTTAGTGATATCGATAGCCAGTCATGTGACCGACCGATCACACCTGCTGAAGTTTATACAGCACTTAACGGTATGAAACGAGGCAAGTCCCCGGTTAATGACGGATTAACTGTTACTTGGTATTTACGCATGTGGGATGTGATAGGTCCTATTTATTCATACATTTTAAATCATATAATTAATGTTCAATCTTTATCTCGCACAATGAAATATGGAGTTATTTCCTTGTTTTATAAATTGAAAGGTGATAAGCGAGATCTGAAGAATTTTAGACCTATTAACTTGTTGAATGTTGATTACAAGATATATTCTCGAATTTTAGCTTTAAGACTACGGTCAGTAATTAATACACTTATCTCGCCTGATCAGTCATGTGTTCCAGGTAGAGATATTGCCAGTAATATTTCTTCGATTAGAGATGTTTTAGATTTTGTAGACTTTGAAAACATACCATGTTATGTATTAAAATTAGATGCCCTTAAGGCATTCGATAGAGTGTCTCATTCCTATATTATTGCTGTTTTAAAACACTTCAACTTTGGAACTAACTTTATTAACCATGTTAAAACTTTATACACTGATGTACGTAGCTGTGTCAAGATCAATGGTCATTTGTCACGTTCCTTTCCCGTTACTAGGTCCGTCAGACAGGGTTGCCCATTGTCTGCGTTATTGTATGTCCTTACGGCGGAACCACTAAACGCCCTCATCAAATCCAATACGAACATTACTGGTATTTCAATACCTGGCTCCCCCACCCCATCTCTTTTATATCAGCACGCCGACGACTGTACCCTCACCCTAGCTAATACTGATTCGATTATTAATACCTTCTCCCAGCTTGAGCTTTATTGCAAAATTTCCGGTGCAAAAATTAATGTCGAAAAATCCGAACTTTTACTTGCAGGCTCTGTTAAATATAATAATGTAACTCTAGCTGTAGATGTTAAAGTCATACATGACTGTATCGAGATCTTAGGAATATATGTAGGGCCAAATGTTACCGCCTGTACACATAGAAACTGGGATCCCAAATTGTCTAAAATTAAAAATATTTTAAATATGTGGTCCCAAAGACACCTTACTTTAATGGGAAAATCTATTGTTATTAATATGTTATGTATGTCAATTTTATGGTACCCATTAAGGATCTTAAACATACCGGATTACATTGTCAGCGAGATAGAATCAGCTATTAAGAATTTCTTGTGGTTTGGTAAAAAAAACTTAATAAAAAGTTCTACTATTCTTGGCACCCATGCCCAAGGTGGTTTAAATATTCCCAAAATAATCTTAAGACAAGATGCTTTTAGACTTGTTTGGCTGAAACGATATATTGATAATTCCTATAATGCCGTATGGAAACACTTACTCAATTACTTTTTAAAATCATATTATAAAATGTATTTAGATATAGAAGTTTTCTCTATGAAATGTTTCAAAGGAGGTCTTGGACATATACCAATATTTTATAGAGCTTTGTTAATTGCCTGGAATATACGAAAGACGGGTAGGGACATTCCAACTTCAGTGTTCCGACTTCGAACTTCTAAGTTCCAACTTCCATGTTCCATGTTTCATTCTCCATTTTATCAGTAGCCACGTGTGTGTAAGATTGTGATAATAGCTTAAATAAAGCAAGTTTTTATCAATATTTATAGTTTATAAATACAGTTAGTACAGATATCTAATACTAATTGAATTATTTTTTTTAAGTCGGAGGGGTGGCCGAATGGTTAGCGTGTGCGCGCTGTACCATTAGGTCTGTTATTGATTCAACTGGCTTGGTTTCGATTCCCCGGTCGTACATGACAGTTAGTAGGCTCGCCTATCCATTGCCCGGGTTTTCTACGGGTCTTTCGGTTTCATCTCACAGCGAAAGACCCCTACGTGCAACTTGTGCAAGCGAATTATTGAAATATAATTGAACCATATGCCCCGAAATGAAATGATATGAAATGGGATTTAACGTCCTACTTTACTGCACCTACCCTGGGCTAATGAAAGACGATCATACGCCATACAATGTGCTGTGCGGGAAATTTTGCCCGGACAGTGGCGCTACGGCCTACTCTTATATCAAATTCCAACTAACTGCCAATGGATCTTTTATGTACACGCCGAATGACTAGACAGCTGTCCTTGTCAGGCCCTCCGTTCTGCATCACTGCCAAGGTGAAACAATGCCGGATCGAACACCCGACCTCCAGGCTAGCGAGCCAGCGTTTATGTTACATGTATATTTGTTGCTTTGTATGAATGTAATTTTTTGTAATTGTATGCTGCTCTTCGTGGGCGTTTTTATGCAATAAATTTACTCTTTACCCACTTAGCCCACTTAGCCACGTGTTCACCCATCCCGAAATGACCTGGTCTGTGCCGAGTGTGCTGTGAATCATTATTCTTTATTACAACTTGGAAGTAAATGTAATAATACACATTGGAAATAGCAGCAATCAAATGTAATGGAGTTTAACGTCATACTGTTCTTTCTTGAGGTTTATGGTGGCAATTTTTCCTGGACAGCGGAGCTACGACCAATTTAACGAATTCCATCAGGGATCTTTTACGTATGCACCAGTACCAGTGCCTACATATGTAAAAGTTAAAGTACTAGCTTGTCTTAAATTCGTTTTATTAATTATGGCATCTCAGTATGCGAGTCCTTGATCCTGATGGAATATATCGTCGTTAGGCCCATCGATTAATCAGGCGTCAGTGCTCTACACCAGGACCATACTTCATCTGGCATTAAATTTTGATGGGTTAAAACCTTATTATTTTGCAATACAGGAGCAATTGGCGGATTTACGTGACTCTGGAGATAGCATTCATCAAGACGGTTTGTGATATTGTTTTATGCCAGTTCTCCAACTGGAACTAGTAGTCTGGACGCTCGGAAGGGGGGGGGGGGTCAAATGGGCACAAATCCAGACCCAACTTATAGAGTAAAATTTTGCGTAGAAGATGATGCCGAGTGGTAACCAGTCCGTCGTTGGGAGCGTTTTCGAGATATTGGCAGTCAAAGGTCAAATGATTTCATTTGCACTGAAACTGAATGCGCAGTCAGTCTTGTATCATGAAAATAAGCTAAAAATGATCGAAAGTAATCACCCTTTCAATAAAAATGTAAACCTGCTAAATTGTTCTTTGTGGTCCTGGAGGTTAAAAGGTCAAATTTTCCGCTTAGCACTACGAAGATTTAAAGCAATAAATGTCAGCGTAAAATATAAAAACTGTAGCGAAACCTGATCTAATTAATAGTAGGAATAATTAAAATTTATCTTTAGGTGGTCTTAGCACTGTACGTTTACTTTTGAACGTCGAAAAAGACTATTCGAAATTGTATATAATATACGTAATAGTTATTTAAATGTAAACCCCCACATTGTCATTTACCTCAATAACAAACTTGGATTAGGGAAGAAAATTCAAAGCTTCTCTAGTAATCTACCGTTTACGCATGTTTAACCCATATTCAATCTTATGCAGGGTTTCTAGAGAATCGCCAAAAATGTGCTTCAATCATGTCTTTATTTTTCGACATCCAAGCTTCCAGCCCCCACCCCTACAGAAATTTGGCTACAGTACAGGTACGGTAAGGTACCAAGCACTGACAAATTGCAATCATGCTTAAAGAACGACATGTAATAGGCGAGGAACCCAGCTAATGTTTAACAAGTTTTATTGGGAAATGTAATGCCCTTTTTTATTTCTTATTGGTGAATAAATAAATGTAAACCATTTTATTTTTAACGTTGTTTATTAACAAAGAAATAAATATGAAATAAATTATTTTATTTCGACCCATTACTTGTAAACAGGATGCAAGCATATAGCAGCCATGTCAGAAACCAAACAAAGAAATGGAAATTACAACGTCTTAGTTTTTAAAATAAATGATACACAGGGGCGGATCTAGGAATTTTGAAAAGGGAGAGAGAGAGAGAGAGAAATGGGGTTTAACGTTCACTCAACACAACCAGGTCATTTCGGGACTAACATACGGTTTTAATTTTATTTCAATAGTTCGCTTGCGCGTAGGGGTCTTTAGACGTGGGAGGAAACCGGAGTGCCCGGAGGAAACCCACGAGGTTGAGAAGGCGCCCCTATCTCCGTGCCACATACGCTCACACCAGGGCTCGAAACCACAGCCGCAAGCCAGACGTGATCGGCCAGCTAGAGGTCGAAGCGCGGCACTCTAGACCACTAGGCCATCCCAACCCCCTTTTGAAAAGGGAGGGGGTGACGGAAAATGAGGGCTCTGACCGCGGAGACGGGGCACGCCGTCCAGAGGGGTTTTTTGTGGGGGGGGGGGGGGTCCCAAGAAAATTATTCGCGATTTCCTTGCATCTGTAGCATTCCAAGAGCTGTTTGGCTGATATTTCGTCTAAGTAAACGTTCGGAACGGACATATTTGGTTCTGAGAAAAGTCACTTTTAGCAGTAAAAAAGGGTACTGTCGAAAATTAGGACCCCTCGCCCCCCCCCCTTAAATCCATACATGTACATATAGGTGTTTTAAATGACAATTAGGGATCTTACTACATGTTCTGGCGGTAGTGTTTTTTTAAAACATTCAAAACCTGTAAATTATCTGATATTGCATATTACTAATTGAACAGTTATTAAAAGGATTACAGTCCCTGTATCTAAAGCTTTCCAATGAAACGGATTATTCTTGTATTATGTATATTGCCAAAATAAGCATAACACATAATATATAAAAATAAAAAAGCTAAAAATTATCAGGAGATCGCAATGCAGGATATGCCCACATGGACAGAGAACGAGCTAACAAAAAAAAATAATGTGATTTTTTTGTACAACCAGGGGCCATACTCCAGGAGGTTACGGTCCAACGTCCACGTGATAAAGCAGGCGTATAAAAAGGAAAATTACATCTGTCAAGAGCTAGACACTGCTGTAAACAGTGAAGTGAAAACCACTTTTGGTTTAGTTCTTGATTATTTGTCTTACATGTAGATGGAAATTATTAAAAATTTAAAAAAAATTGATACGTGCGCACGCTGTATCATACTACGGCCTTCCGTTGAGTCAACTGGTGTGGTTTCGAATCCCCTTTTGTACGTGACAAGGGGAATTCAGGGTCGCCTTCCAACATCGTGTGTTTTCTCCGGGTACTCCAGTCCTCCCAATGCTAAAGATCCCTACGCGCAAGCGAATTGTTGAAATAAAATTAAACCATATGTTAGTCCTAAAATGACCTAGTTTGTGTCGAGTGGACGTTAAATAAACCCCATTCTCCTCTCTCTCTCTCTCTCTCTCTCTCTCTCTCTCTCTCTCTCTCTCTCTCTCTTCGTCAAATAGTTGTTTAAGCTCATTCATTTTAATTTTTTAATCACGTGATGTTCTGGCCATCTGACCGTATTGCTATCACGTGATACTATGAACTTGGAAGTCGGAACTTGGAACTTGGAACACGGAACACTGAAGTTGGAAGTTGGAATGTCGGTCTTTCGAAGATACCTGTATACTAAGTGTATTTATAAACTATAAATATTGATAAAAACTTGCTTTATTTAAGCTATTATCACAATCTTACACACACGTGGCTACTGATAAAACATGGAACATGGAAGTTGGAAGTCGGAAGTAGGAATTGGAAGTTGGAACTTAGAAGTTTGCAGTCGGAACTTTGAAGTTGGAATGTCCCTCCCCGTCTTCCGTAGGAATAATATTAATAATGACACACGTATAATGCCTACTAGTTATAACGATATTTTAAACCAGCCTTTATTTGATAATCCACATATTTTATATAATGGTAAAACTATACATTTTGATTATTATATATTGCATAAGATTGTAAAAATTGCTGACATATGTTATTGTGTAATACCGGGTTTTCTCCCTTTAACACATATACTAGATCTGTTTGATTCTGATGATGAAGACTTTAATTACGCAAAAATTGAAAAATGCTTTAATATTATTTGTTCGTCTATACCCCCAACTTGGTTAAATATTATTGATAATGAAAGCCATGTGATTCATAAAGAAATGTACTTATGCATCCCTTATGGAGATAGAACTATGCCGGTTGAAAATTGTACATCCAAAATATTTTATACTATATTAAGAGACAAGTTCTATCAGAAACCAACCAGTGAATTATTTTGGGACCTGTTACATTCTAATATTGTATGGAAAGATGTTTGGACATCTGTGTTTTGTTATTTTAAAAGCAATGAATGTATTGAAAATGACTACAGAATCGCACATAATATTGTATACACTAATGAGAAATTACATAAATACAGACTAATTGATGAACCCTTTTGTACACTATGTCAAAGCAAACAAATTGAAGACATGAATCACTTATTCTTAACATGTTCTAGTACTTTAACATTTCGCGAATATTTAAGATCTAGTCTCATAGATTTTTATCCTGAAGGGTTCAGCCTGTCTGAGTTTCATTCTCTTATTCTGTTTGGTACTAAAGTTATTAAGGGAAATAAAAAGAATAATATACTTATTCTCTTACTTTCATTTGCCCGCCTAGCTATAATAAAACGTAGAAATATGTTTGTTAAAACTGGGAAAGTAATAGATGTTATCAAATTATTCATTAAATGTATCGAATCACATTTTCAATACCTTTTGCTTCATTACAATGAAAACCACTTTAGAGAACTGTTCGAGACATCAAATGTATTACGTATTGAGAAAGATGAAGTTAAATTACGCCTTCATCCCTAAAAATAAAAGGAATCGATTGGCCCATAACAACTTATTAAGTTTTGTATTGTAAAAATTATGTGTAGATGAAAAAATTGTCCATAAAATTTCTTTCGACACCCTAACTTGCCTCGAGAATTTTCGTTAAGTTTCGCTCTCTTGAGGCCCACGTGGCTCGAAATTATTTAAATGGATTTCTTACTTCGGGTTCAGAGCGAAACCTTCTACAATACAGAATTATGTTTTGTTTTTTTTTTTAACGCCGATCACATATTGATTATATTAACTTATCACAGGTAACTTTTAATGAAACTACAAATTGATATATTTGTACTAATATATCAACTAAAAATATGCTTTTAATTAAGAGGTATGCTGACGAGCATGTAAGTGTGCGGGAGTGTTTGGGTGTGGGTGTGTGTGTGTGGGGGGGGGGGTTAATTAGTAATTTTTTTTTTTTTTTTTTAAACTGTAAATATCCTGTGAAATTAATTTTGTAGAATGAAAATAGAATTATGTATCTTATATATTGTATTTTGTGGGAATAAATATATTTAAAAAAAAACAAAAAAAAAAAACAGCGCCGCGCTTCGACCTCTAGCTGGCCAGTCACCTCTGGCTTGCGGCTGTGGTTTCGAGCCCTGGTGTAAGCGTATGTGGCATGGAGATAGGGGCGCCTTCTCAATTTTTATAGTGTGTTTTTTGTTCTGTTTACTGCTCTAGTTTTGGTCTTGCACAAGCAAATCTGGATAAAATTACAGTAAATTATTTAGTCCACATACCCAATCGAACATGTACAAAATCCACCATATGGTTCACCTGTGTGTTTATCAAGTATAATAAACAAAGATTTTACTCGTCTAGAGTCACCAATCTGTGATGGTAAACACTGGGCTTTTACAATAATAAAACTTTCTTCTAAATAATTAATTAAAACACTGTGGATGTGATTTGCCTTAAAATGTGCGTAACTTCGAGTAAGTTTATAGCTCTTTAAGCTCTGAGGTGAAAACAAATCGGAACCACTTTCAAGTAGATATTTCTTTACAGTAGCAATGTCTAAATCTGGGAATTTAGCAAGATCACTTGTCCAGTTTAAAAGTGAATATACAAAAGGAACTGTCAAGGTAGAAAATAATGTAAGTTCTTTAGTATCAAAACAATGGCGGTGATTAATATATGGGCCGCTAGTGCTACCGACGACGTTATCTGAATCTGATGATACACAAACTTTACTGTCACAGTTATCTGTATTTATCCCCAAACAATTACAAATTAAAATGTCTAGAGAATCTCGACCAATGTTTCTATGTTCTAAATTTAAATCTTTACACAATTTTATAATACTTCTATGGGATAAAGCTTTTACATCTTTATTACAATTAGCAGACGACATTACATTGTTATTGTTTACAGTCGATACGGCCTTGACTCGAAACCGGAACCACACCAGACGCGCGTTGCATGCATGAAAATGAGTAATGTGTTGCAACATGTACACATTATACTGAATTCAAATAGCTGTTTTAATTCTGTAATCTGAACCGTTGTATAAATCAACCAGATAAATATAATCTGTGAATATAAGTTCAACATAAACTCTGTTGATACTGGACATTCTCTTATAACTCAATAACCAAAATGTGTGAAGATCATTTTTACATGGACGGTGTCTAAATGTGTTGTACATACCCGTAAAGATGGCGACAGGAGGCGATCAGACACATAGCTGTAGAATCTGTTTAGATGATTTTACTAAACCTAAACTACTGCCATGTTCTCACACGTTTTGTGAGCTTTGTTTAGACAACTATATCAAAAATAGTTCACAGCTCAACACGTTTGTTTGTCCTAATTGTAGAAAACAGATTCTAATTCCAATTGGTGGTGCACGTGGCTTTCCAACAAACATTTACATCCAACCGAAAAGTGAAACACAAAAGCATTTCTGTCGGAAACACAAGAAAAAAGAAATAGAATTTTACTGTCTAGATTGTTCTGTTGCTGTTTGTGGAAACTGTGTTATATTGGATCATACAACTCACTCAAAAATAGATCTAACAGATGTAGACGAAGAATTCAGAGGAAAGTTAAAACTAATAAAGAAGGAGGTAGAAGGGAAGATTGAAAAACTAGAAGCACATTGTGAATCTTTAACCAATCAAATATCTGATATCAAGAACCAAGCTAAATAGCCTGTGATAATGTCGATACACAGATCGAAAAAGTTTGTAAAGAAGTCAGAAAACATGGCAGTTGCATAAAATTTCAGATGAATAAAATTCGTAATGAAGAAGGTAAAAAATTACAGACATTACATGACGATATGATCCAAATGAAAAGTTCTCTACAGAACAGTTTGAAATATATGAATGAAGTGTTAAATGATAAATCTACTGTTCCAGTTGTAGATGCATTAACCAATGTACAAATACTGACTGAAGACAGCAGATCAACCAGTGTAGATATACCCCCAGTAAAATATGTCCATTATCCTATGGTAGATATAGATGTTAAAACTTTACGCTTAATACTAGGTGAAATAGACACAATGGAGTCACCAACCTGGACATCTAGTTTTAGTTTGAATCAGATGGTGGAGAGTGTGGAGACAGATGTGCACTGCTGGGGTGATGATGTAATAATACAAGGAATGTCATGGTATGTAAGTGTTAAACATTGTACAGATACACAAACATTGGGTGTTTACCTGTGGTTGAGAAAGGTAGATGATAAAACAGTTAAAGCTGTTACAGCTGATCATACAGTTAAACTGTTAAATGTAAACAATGTTAGTAAACATATAGTAAAAAGATATACAGGAACATATATACCTGGTGGTACATCATGGGCTTATAGAATTATAGACTGGGATACATTAGAGGATGTCAAGGAAGGATTTATAAACCACAGTAAAATATTTAATATACAGGTTTCTGTAAAAATAAACAACATAGAACGATACTAACATTTATATTACAGAACATAGTAGATTGATGGGTGTCATAATACAAACAATGACATATTTTTATAGAACCACAGGACATATCTCTAATCTAAAATATGTTAGTTCAATCAAAAACAAATGGAACTTGGTTATTTGTATGTCAAATCAAATAGATTTTAATGTTTAGCTTGCTCGCTGGCCCCAGGACGCATTCACTTGAATTGATATGTGTTGTTTAGTTCATACAATGTTTGTTTAGTTTGTCGCGTCCGCAGGTTTGTTTTATCGGTTTTGTTTTGTGTGTAGTGCGGTCATCCTGTATTCACTAACAGAATCAGGTCTTGTGTAAAATACGGTCAAAATAAACATATCAGCACCACCTAAACGTGTTGGATTACACCCTTTTTTACCTGAATGAATCCAAGCTCGAATATTATCAAACATGGATATTTAAGTTTTAATCAAATGACAATCAACCAATTGAATTTCGGGGCCTTTCCTATTTTATTCTGAAGATCTTTGAGAACATCTGTAGCAATATAAGCAACGTCTGATGTAATATACAACAGCCTCGAACTGACCTGGATAAATATATATCATAATATCAGGTTAACCAGACATATAGAAGTGATTTTCCAGCGCGCCTTCCCCTTGTCGAGTTGTTCAGATTAAACGGAGAAGCGTGATCATGTGTATGTATCAGTGTGCACGATAAAGACACCTTGCAAAATCTGCCTATTTTAGGTCTTTCTTTAGGCCTGAAATGTTATAAAAACTATTAATTAGACATCAATTAACTTATCCAGACCATAACCAACTCTCGATGTCCAGGCTAGCATGAGATTTTTTTTTTGTATGGTAGTAGGGTGATTTGCTGCAATATTTTCCTTAGTGATTTACCGATAAAATGGATAACCGAGACTACTAGTTTTGTCTTACCGACTTTAGTAATAATGGCCAAGGCTGAGCGGGACTTTCATTCGCTTAGTTCTAAGTTCATAGTGGATCAATTTGACTGAAATTTTCAGAAAATTGCCTTTACATTAACTACTATAATTAAAACTGCCAACTCGTTATCTTATCTCCCATAATGTATATATTAGTATTATTACGCCACGGTAAAAGTAATATTTATTCCAACTGGGTAAATTGTCATCACAGCGAATGACGGAAGGGAGCTAACTCTGTTTATCGGAGGGAGCTTCACGTCAGTGGATAGTGTGTAATAGTGGTATGAATAGCACAGTTCTGTTGGTGGTTTCTTCTTTTCCCATCTACCCTCGCTTCAATATGTTAATCCATGTATATTCCCTTCAACCTGTTGTTAGTCCATGTATATTCCCTTCAACCTGTAAGCATATGGATATTATAATCATTTTCATCATAAATCTCTTTATTATAGTTTCCAACGATCGTATGTTAGTATATTTCATATGTTTAATAGTTTTGAACTATACTATATATATTATTTTCTCTGTTATGTATTTAATCGTTTTAAACTATAATAAATTATTATTATTTCCATCTTTACTTGATGTGGTGTATAATCTTTATGGCGGTGTATACTGAACCGCATCTTTATCAGCAAAATATGTATTTAGTTAACGAGTAATGACATTCCTAATAATCATTGTGAATACGGTATTTGTTTAATTTTATTGGTAATAAATGGCCTGGGTTCACAAGTTGTTGCCGGAAAAAGGGGTTACCTCTGTAACGAAATGTCGCAGAAAGCTGAAAAACAATAGAGTCCATCCTCTATTGAGAGAGAGATCGGTCTATATCATAGGGGTCTATAGAAGAGGTTGGACAGGCGACCATGCTCTGTCACGTTCAAGCAGGGAATCGAAACCATGCCACTTGACTCGATAATAGACCTTGTGATATCACTAGACCCCCCCCCCCCCAAACTGCGCCACTTGATATTTTGAAGAAAGTGAGTAAGTTTTTCCTGGAGAGCCTGACAAGGACAGCTGTCTAGTCATTCGGATGGGACGAAAAACCGAGGACCTGTGTACACATTGACGTGCTCGTAAAAGAACTCTTAGCAGTTGGAATTCGACATGAGAGTATTCATATGCGCCGCTATTCGAGCAACATTTCCCCCCACAGCACAGTGTGTGGCGTATGCCCGTCTCCATTAGCCCAGTCGGAGTAGAACATTAAACCCTATTTCTAGTGGTTTAATTCATAAGGTCTGTCATAGAATCAAATGGCGTGGTTTCAGTTCTCCGCTTGTACGTGACAAGTTTGGAGGTTGAGCCTAGATATAATGCTAGATTTGAGTTAAAAAATAAATGTGGAGATTTCCCTTGACTTTATGTTCATCTTTCTTCCTGTCAATCTGAGTAAAATACAGATCAACTTTAGATGACCTCAAAAGTGACCTTTGACCAAATCTGCAGTTCGCCTGAATTTTTAGACCTAACCTTACTCTGGAATACGCAATATGGTATCAGGCCCCATGTTCCCTTCAAGCGTGCCGGCTCGCTAGCCTGGAGGCCAGGTGTTTTATCCCTGCATTGGCCGAGAAAGTTCATCCCGATTTTCCGGCGTGGTTTCCCCTTGTCAGTGATGCAGAACGGAGAGCCTGACAAGGACAGCTGTCTAGTCGTTCGGATAAGACGAAAACCGAGGTCCCGTGTACACATTAGCGTGCACGTAAAATATCCCTTGGCTGTTGGAATTCGATATAAGAGTAGGCCGTAGTGCCGCTGCCCGGGCAAAATTTCCCCCATAGCACACTGTATGGCGTATGCCCGTCTCCCATTAGTCCATGTTAGGTGCAAAAGAGTAGGACGTTAAACCCCATTTCATTTCATTTCATTTCCCTTCAAGCGTTGGGTCTGATTTGCATAGCTCTGTACGTGAAAAACAGATGAATACCGATCCCTTCGCTACGTGTAAAACTGTATAGGAGACAAAGTCACTAAATTTGAGAAAGCAGTGCCCAGTAGTTATTACAAAACACTATAAAACATGTGCATGGGGTCCACGAGAACAACACGTGCGCCGATAAGGGTTAATTCATAGAAATAAAAATACCCTTTTTTAACAAATATGAAACCAACCCAAACGTGTAAGATATTCCTTGATAGTCATCGATGTTTTACACATGCAATAAGAATGTGCCATTTCTACTTAAACTGGAGTTGCTCCCCTTAAGCTAAGGACAGCAAAGCGACGCCGTTTTAAATTTATCGCTTTCTCATTTACGGAGTTGATATTCGCCACCGTTTGTGTTCTTATTGAAGCTTGATAGTGTAACCAGGCGGCCTCGTTGATAGCTATCTTCTAATTTTTGGGAAATTAGATTTTTCAGGCAAACATATATTATGATATATTTTTGTTGAACTAAATAATGTGCCCGAAATCCGGTATCTTTTACTGTGATAATAAAACACTAAGTTTACAAACATACATTATGCAAGAGCTAAATCGGTCAATTGCGGGTCTTTCTGTAGGCCTGAAATGTTATCTAAATTATTAATGAGACATTAAATAACTTACCCAGACCATAATCAACTCTCGATGGCGTCGCTAGCCTGCGATATTTACTGGATTATGATCCCATTTGCTGCTCTACTTCAATTCATAATTTAATCATGCATTGGATGATCGAGACTATGTTTTTAATCGTACAGACTTTAGTATTGATTATCGAGGTTAGACCGAAATTTCAATCGCTTAATTCTCGTGTACTATATTTTGGGCGTGTCTGTTAGGGGTAACCCACCGCACAAACTGTCTGGCAGTGGTCATTCAGGACTCCTGTGGTGGTACTGAACAACGCCAAAGTTGTTTTAGGTGGTACAGATTTCAGCTAATCCAGCCTAGCTGGTGACTGGAAATTAGATAACTCTCCTCAGGGATACTCTAAAACTACAAATGTCTGGTAATTACATAGCTCTGTCAGGGGTACCCCACCACTACAAATGTCTGTCAGCGTGTTTTTGTGATAATTGAAGATGTACGGTACGCTGCTGTGTGAATTTCATGTAGTACACTTTTGAGCTAATCTAAACTAGTTGAGAGGTATCACATTTTGGGCGTGGAACACCACACCCACTAACAGAAACCCGGCAGACTTACATTTTTATGATACCAGATATATATGCATTGATACAATAAAGGAAAAAAATTGGTACAATTTTCTGCTAGGTTAACCCCCTGGACTCCTGCTCTATTGGCTGTCTAATCTTGAGGTCCCGTGTTAGATCCCTGTGTTGGCCGAGATAGTTCATCGGGATTTTCCGGCATAGTGCCAACCCTCCCCCCCGAACGTATAGTCATTCGGAAAGTGTGCGCTTAAGAGATCTTCGTTAGCCCAGTCGGCGCAGAACAGTAGGACGTTAAACTCCATTTCATTTCATTTCGTCATCTGCAGAGTAATATTACTCAACACCCGCATTTCAAAATGCCGCATTGTGTTAAATATTTGATATCGAATGTCAATTTGCGGCACATTTTTCATATACCACCCAAATGCTCATGTATTGTTTTCTGTACCTTGTGACGGCATTTACATTGATGTATTGTGACTATTATTCAGGAAACTTGTAAATCAGGATAAATCAATCTGGTGTAATCGTATGGGAAGGGGCAAACACGGATACCCTTTGACAATTCGTAATGAGCAACATTTAATTATGGCAGTCAATGGATCCCAATTCTTTCTCGTCTTGAAATCAAATATTGTAGTCTAGGTTTGTTTGTCGGAATGTGGTCATTCTGCGAGCGATATACCACCTGTTGATTCTAAATGTCATAAATTTAGTAATATATAATTATACCGTAGGCATAGAAGAGTTATGTCCCTTTTTTATTTGGTTTAATTTTCCTGGCATGCAACATTTATAATATATGTACAGCATTTAGAGTTATCTTTCTTAAGTCTAGAAAAAAAGTACAATGGCTGATAGATATTAAAGAAGTTTGTGTTATATAAGGGCCAAACGTATCTGTAAGCATATATTTTTGTTCTTTTGTCTTCTTTCATGTAAACTGTATGTACCAAGATCTATTTTTTCTAAAGCTGAATATAATACATGTAGAAGTAATTATTTAAGGATATCTCGAATCAAGACCGCATGGTGTATTACATTCTGCATGTCATGTTTGTCATGATCATTCTTATATTATTATAAGTGGTAAACATTAGGTTTATTTATATTTTTCAGAAATCAAACAGCTCAAGAATTATTAATGTTATTGTTATTATTCTCATCAAATACGTAGGCTACAGTGATATTTATGTCCAAGAACTAATAATGTGCTTTTAGTACGGTAATTAATGGTCAAGACGTGTAGTGTATTTATTTGTGACAATTCTCAATAACAAGTCAAGTTGTTTTTCGTGGGTGTTTGCATTTAGACTCAAACCCTTGTACACAGTCATCTGGCTGTTACAATAATTTAGATACGGTCAAGAAAGAAACGAACTTTAATAAGAACTACTGCTATAAATTTTGACGGAAATTTAATCATTCAAGAAACTGTTATTATGGATGAAGATAGCGCCCGTGTAGAGATAGCGGTAAAGGATTTAACAAGAAGGAGAAATGATTTGAGAAGATTGATTTCAAGTGAAATTAGTAGTATTGATAACAATTTTAAAGTAGAAATAAATACAATGATGTGTAAAATGGAAGAATCGTGGGACAGGTATCAGTTCATCCACACCCAAGTTCTCAGAAACGTACGAGATGAAGTTGAAATTGAGGAAGAATATGTTCGATATGATGAACAGAAACAGCTAACCACCAATTTAAGAAAACGATTAGCTCAGTGGATGAAGGAAGATATACGTCTCAAGACACAGTACACTGAATTTGAAGTATCGTCAGAGAATTCATGTCAAGATAGTGTATCAGGCCTACAAACCAGATCAAAGGCGAGTTGCTCGGATGGTGATAATTCAGAACTTTCTACAACTCTTACAAATGAAAGGTTAGAAAAGGCTAGAGCCTTAAAGGAAGAAGTTGAAAATAAAATAAAGATTTTAGAAAATAAACAAAGAAAGGCTAAAGAGAGAAAGTCTTCACGTAGAGAAACGGTAAATACATGTATTCAGCCAGACCCTCCACTAAATGACGACGTTAACATAGGTAAATGTGAACATAGTCCGGCTGCCGTACCGCCGCCAAATAATACACTCCAAGATATACTGTCAAGTCAGATGAAGTGTATGGAGAAAATGATGGAAGGACAAATGCAGAGTACTTTACTGTTAACACTTCCTAAGCCTGAAATGCCTGTATTTAGCGGTAATCCAGTTGAATTTCACGCCTTCATGAAAGCCTTCGAGAATTTAATAGCAGATAAAACTGACAACTGTAGTACCAAGTTATATTTTCTTATACAGTATACCAGAGGTGAAGTCCAAGACCTAATGAAAAGCTGTCTTTCTAAACATCCGAATGATGGATATGCAGAAGCCATTCTGTTGTTGAAAAAACGATTCGGTCAAAACTACAAAATCGCCACAGCCTACGTTGATAAAGTGACAAGCTGGCCAACAATAAAAACAGAAGACGGCATAAATCTACAGCGTTTTGCAGATCTCCTTACTAGTTGCACTAACACTTTAAATGAAATAGGCTACATAAGTAAACTAGATAACACTGACTGTTTGAAAAGAATAATTTCCAAGTTGCCTTACGACATAAGAAAAAAGTGGAGAAATAAAGCCGACTACATAACTGAATTTCAAGACAGGGAAATCACTATCATAGATGTTACAGAGTTTGTGTCAAGAGAGGCGAGAATAGTTACACATCCAGTTTTCGGAAACGTGCAAAATACTGTTACCCCACCCGATTCAGATAAGCATAAAACACGATTCAGGGGAGGTAACTTGTCAAGAACTAATTTTCTGACTAAACTGGAAGAAGAGAAAACGGATAAGACAGAGCAAGATACACGTTCGAGATCATTCCCAAAGTGTCCCTCTTGTAAAGGCGATCATACGTTAGTCGAATGCGATAAATTTAAGAAAATGAATATTGACGATAAACGACGTTTTGTTCAGGAAAGTAGACTCTGTTTTAATTGTTTAACTTATGGACATCGTGCTGGTTTTTGTAGAAAACGCATAAATTGTGATATATGTAAGGGACATCACGCTACCATACTTCATCAGCAGAATCCAATTCCTCAAGCTACAAGTTGTTTCACAAATGGAGGTA
Source organism: Patella ulyssiponensis (assembly GCA_963678685.1). Classification (NCBI taxonomy): domain Eukaryota; kingdom Metazoa; phylum Mollusca; class Gastropoda; family Patellidae; genus Patella; species Patella ulyssiponensis. The sequence continues at coordinate 96,796,085 of OY783225.1, forward strand.
AATTGAAATCGTCAAAGATAGGCCAACCCTTTATTTTTGGTAAAATTAGAAATGGCGGAAAACTGTTACCAGCGATCGGGTTATATGACAGTGGTTCAAACGGCACATTTGTTACGAGTACAGCTTTAAGTAAAGTTGGTATAACCGGCAAATCGACAGAGCTAGGATTAACTACAATTTGTAAGGAAAACGATTCCGTAAACAGTTTGGTCACAGACCTGGAATTCCTCAGTCAGGATGAAGAACACCTTGCTGTATTGAATTCGGTATATTCTCTCCCGTCCTTACCTATATCGACTGCAGATATCCCACAACAAGAAGATATTGACTCTTGGCCGCATTTAAAGGGTATTACTGTACCCAAGTTAGTACCAGGACAAGAAGTTGATTTATTGATCGGCAATGACAATAGTGTTATTTTCGAACCGTTAGAAATCAGGCACAGTCAGAATAACGGCCCCTTTGCTGTCAGAACAAAATTTGGTTGGTTAATTAATGGACCTTTTGGGAAGAATGCTTCACAGCAGAGAACATGTAATTTTATGAGGAAAGATGTTGAACTTAACCAGCAGTTTGAGCAGTTTTGTAACTATGAATTTAATGATTCCATTGACGATACCCTAGTCACCATGTCTCGCGAAGATAGTAAAGCATTATCTGTATTTGAACAGTCTATAAATCTGGTTGATGGTCACTATGAAGTATCGCTGCCTTGGAAACATGATCAACTACAGCTACCAAATCCAAGAATAATGGCAGAACACAGGTTAATGTTATTGAAACGAAGATTCCTGAAAGATGCTGTTTTATTTGAAAAGTATTCAGAGATAATTAACGAACTTCTCTCCAAGAAATACGCAGAGGTAGTCCCTCCTGGCCATATAGATAGGGCTAACGATAGAGTATGGTATCTGCCACACCACCCGGTGGTAAACACAAAGAAGCCAGGAAAACTTAGGGTCGTTTTTGACTGCGCAGCAAAGTTTAAGGGAGTAGCTTTGAACGACGTACTTCTTAAGGGCCCAGATTTGACCAGTTCCCTTGTTGGAGTATTACTGAGGTTTCGCCAAGGATACTATGCATTAATGGGCGACGTAGAATCTATGTTTCATCAAGTGAATGTGCCTCAAGATGAAAGAGACGTGTTTCGTTTCCTATGGTGGCAGTCAAATGATGTTAATGGTGAACTCATTGAGCTACGTATGCGCGTCCATTTGTTTGGGGCAACTTCATCGCCCAGCGTTTGTAACTTTACCCTACGTAGAACGGCAGAAGACAACTGCGAAGCTTTTGACAGCGAAGTTGTTGAAACAGTACAGAAAAACTTCTATGTTGATGACTGTTTGAAGTCTTTGGACGATGAAAACAAAGCCATAAGTCTTGTAGACAACCTGAGGAAATTATTACTCAAAGGAGGATTTAATTTAACGAAATGGGTTTCAAACTCAAGAAACATTATTAAATCTATATCGGAGACTGAGAGAGCTAAAACTGTGAAGAACCTGGATTTCGACGGATTACCAATCGAACGTGCTCTAGGTGTTTTGTGGGATACAGAATCGGATTGCTTCACCTTTAATGTAGTCTTGAAAGAAAAACCAATAAGTAGACGTGGCATATTGTCGATCCTGTCATCGGTGTATGATCCTTTAGGATTCGTAGCTCCTTTCGTTTTGAATGCTAAGTTGATACTTCAAGAACTTTGTCGCTTAAAACTTGGATGGGACAGTAAGATACCAGATGAGTATGAGAAATTGTGGCTTTCCTGGATGGAAGATCTTCCTCTGCTATCTAATTTACAAGTCAGTAGGTGTCTTAAACCACCACCATCGTGTACTAGAGTTGTGAAGGTACAGTTACATTGTTTTTCGGATGCCTCACAACAAGGTTATGGTGCTGTCAGTTACTTACGTTTTATTGATGATGCTGGAAATGTATGCTGTTCGTTTGTGACTGGTAAATCTCGAGTTTCACCATTAAAGAGCATAAGCATTCCCAGACTAGAATTATCAGCAGCAGTAGTCTCGGTTAGATTAAACAAAATCATTACAAGAGAACTACAGATGAAGATAGACAAGAGTTTTTATTGGACAGATAGTACTTCGGTACTAAAGTATGTCAACAATCAAGATAAGCGGTTTCATACTTTTGTAGGCAATCGAATTTCGACTATTTTAGATGGATCTCAGCCTTCGCAGTGGAAGTACGTGGAATCGGCAAGACATCCCGCTGATGAAGCTTCAAGGGGCGTTGCCGCCAAGACTATTTTGGGAGGTTCCAAGTGGATATCGGGGCCGGATTTTCTTTGGAAGGATGAGTTAGAATGGCCCAGTCAGCCCCATGAATATGTAATTCAAGACACAGATCCCGAGGTTAGAATTGAAAAACATTCACGGTTTGTTATAAAGGGAGATAACTCCCTTCTCGATCAGCTCGTCAAAAGATTTTCGTCGTGGTACAAGTTAAAAAGGTGTGTGGCATGGATCTTAAGGTACCGGGAAATTCTTAAAGCTAGATGTCAAGGAAACCAGGCTGGTCGAGATGTTAAGAAATTACAGGAACCATATAGACTAACAGTTGTAGAGTTAACGGCTGCAGAGACAGAAATTTTGAAGCTCGTGCATAAAACTAGTTTTCCGGAAGAGTATGCTGTTTTGTCAAAGAAAGATGAAAATGGTCGTGTCAGCAGAAAGAGTCCTATATTTAAGTTGGATCCAGTACTGATCGGAGGTCTAATTAGAGTAGGTGGTCGCCTGAGAAGACACAATGGACTATTCGACACAAAGCATCAGATCATTTTACCCAAGCGGAATCCTGTGACTGAATTAGTTATTCGCCATTATCATGAGATGTTAGCTCATTCTGGTAGAGAATATTGTTTATCAAGTATTAGAAGGAGATTTTGGCCTATAAATGGTAACTCTGCGGTACGTCGAGTTTTAAGTGATTGTTATAATTGTCGCAGAAGGAATGCACCAGTTTGTAATCAACGAATGGCTGATCTACCAAAGGAACGAGTCACTCCAGATCTTCCACCATTTTCCTACATAGGAATAGACTGTTTCGGACCCTTCTTTGTGAAGAGAGCAAGAAGTCAGCTCAAACGATATGGGTGCATTTTTACCTGTCTGTCCTGTCGTGCCGTTCATCTCGAGGTTCTGCATTCAATGGACACAGATTCTTTTCTAAACGCCTTTCGTCGGTTCATATGTAGGCGAGGATCACCACTGAAGATTAGAAGTGACAACGGTGGTAATTTTGTTGCTGGTAGTAAAGAGATTAAAGGGTCAATAGAAGAATGGAATCGGAAGCAGGTTGATGATTTCATGCTACAGAGGGAAATAGAATGGTGTTTTAATCCACCAGCGGGGTCACATTTTGGTGGCATCTGGGAAAGGTGTATCCGCTCAGTTCGTAAAATTTTAGATTCACTGCTGAATGAACAAGTATTGTGCGACGAAAGCCTAAACACTTTGTTTTGTGAAGTGGAAATGATTATTAATGGACGTCCGTTAACCAAGGTATCTGATGATCCCAAGGATCAAGAAGCTTTAACCCCAAATCATTTGATGTTGCTCCGTGCCGCAGGTAGTTATCCACCTGGTTTATTCGTAGAAAGGGACCTGTACGTCAGGAACCGATGGAGGCAAGTCCAGTACCTTGCTAACGTTTTTTGGCGTCGATGGACACGTGAATATCTTCCGCTCCTACAGGTGCGACAGAAGTGGAATGAGAAACAAAGGAACTTAGTCATTGGTGATGTCATTTTACTTGCTGATAAGGATCAACCGAGAGGATCGTGGCCTTTGGGACGTGTGGTTGAAGTTTATCCGGATGACCAGGGAACAGTGCGTGTTGTAAAATTACTGACTAAGGATTGTAAATCTTTATGTAGACCTGTAGATAAGTGTGTATTGCTAGAAAATGCATCTGATTAGAATATTGTGCTTCGTGGTATATGATATGTAATTAATTGCTATGGTTAAGACAGTATTATTAAGAATCAGTAATGTTACTTTTATTGTGTACCTTTTATGGTTAGGATAGTGTTATTTAGAATCATTAATGTTACTTTTATTAAACGTTTCACTAGTTAAGTTCCGCGTTTAACGGGGCCGGTATGTTGATTCTAAATGTCATAAATTTAGTAATATATAATTATACCGTAGGCATAGAAGAGTTATGTCCCTTTTTTATTTGGTTTAATTTTCCTGGCATGCAACATTTATAATATATGTACAGCATTTAGAGTTATCTTTCTTAAGTCTAGAAAAAAAGTACAATGGCTGATAGATATTAAAGAAGTTTGTGTTATATAAGGGCCAAACGTATCTGTAAGCATATATTTTTGTTCTTTTGTCTTCTTTCATGTAAACTGTATGTACCAAGATCTATTTTTTCTAAAGCTGAATATAATACATGTAGAAGTAATTATTTAAGGATATCTCGAATCAAGACCGCATGGTGTATTACATTCTGCATGTCATGTTTGTCATGATCATTCTTATATTATTATAAGTGGTAAACATTAGGTTTATTTATATTTTTCAGAAATCAAACAGCTCAAGAATTATTAATGTTATTGTTATTATTCTCATCAAATACGTAGGCTACAGTGATATTTATGTCCAAGAACTAATAATGTGCTTTTAGTACGGTAATTAATGGTCAAGACGTGTAGTGTATTTATTTGTGACAATTCTCAATAACAAGTCAAGTTGTTTTTCGTGGGTGTTTGCATTTAGACTCAAACCCTTGTACACAGTCATCTGGCTGTTACACCACCCAGATCTCGTGTTGTATTCTTACACAATATGGTTGAGGGAGCTTCACGTCAGTGGATAGTGTCTAATAGTGGTATGAAAAGCACAGTTCAGTAGGTGGTATTTTACAATGTCCCATTCACCCTCGCTTCAATATGTTAATCCATGTATATTCCCTTCAACCTGTTGTTAGTCCATGTATATTCCCTGTCATCATAAATCTCTTTATTATAGTTTCCAACGATCGTATGTTAGTATATTTCGTATGTTTAATAGTTTTGAACTATACTATATATATTATTATTTTCTCTGTTATGTATTTAATCGTTTTAAACTATAGTAAATTGGGGGGTTGGGATGGCCTAGCGGTCTAGAGTGCCGCGCTTCAACCTCTAGCTGGCCGGTCACCTCTGGCTTGCGGCTGTGGTTTCGAGCCCTGGTGTGAGCGTATGTGGCATGGAGATAGGGGCGCCTTCTCAACCTCGTGGGTTTCCTCCGGGCACTCCGGTTTCCTCCCACTGCTAAAGACCCCTACGCGCAAGCGAATTATTGAAATAAAATGAAACCATATGTTAGTCCCAAAATGACCTGGTTTGTGTCGAGTGGACGTTAAACCCCATTTCTCTCTCTCTCTCTATAGTAAATTATTATTTCCATCTTTACTTGATGTGGTGTATAATCTTTATGGCGGTGTATACTCTACCGCATCTTTATCAGCAAAATATGTATTTAGTTGACGAGTAATGGAATTCCTAATAATCATTATGAATAGGGTATTTGTTTAATTTTATTGGTAATAAATGGCCTGGGTTCACAAGTTGTTGCCGGAAAAGGAGGTTACCTCAGTAACGAAATGTCGCGGAAAGGTGAAAAACAATAGAGTCCATCCTCTATTGAGAGAGAGACCGGTCTATATCATAGGGGTCAATAGAAGAGATTGGACAGGCGACCATGCTCTGTCACGTTCAAGCAGGAAATCGATACCATGCCACTTGACTCGATAATAGACCTTGTGACATCACTAGACCCGCCCCCCCCCCCCCGGGCTGCGGCACTTGATATTTTGAAGAAAGTGAGTAAGTTTTCCCTGGAGAGACTGACAAGGACAGCTGTCTAGTCATTCGGATGGGACGAAAAACCGAGGACCTGTGTACACATTGACATGCTCGTAAAAGAACTCTTAGCAGTTGGAATTCGACATGAGAGTATTCATATGCGCCGCTATTCGGGCAACATTTCCCCCACAGCGTATGCCCGTCTCCATTAGCCCAGTCGGAGTAGAACATTAAACCCCATTTCTAGAGGTTTAATTCATAAGGTCTGTCATAGAATCAAATAGCGTGGTTTCATTTCTCCGCTTGTACGTGACAAGTTTGGAGGTTGAGCCTAGATATAATGCTTGTAAGGTTCGAATACACCGAGCTGTAATTACAGCTGTATTACGTTTCAACTATTCTACATTTTTTGAGTCAGGAAATTCGTGGCTTTCCCAATAGATTTAATTATTTTTCAACTTGGGTGTCTGGAAGGGCAAGGCTTCGTGTTTTTTGTACTTCCGCCTTGTTCGCGGGCTAGAAGTAGAAGTGAATGAGATGAGCGAAGTTTGTGGTTTTGCTCATCAAATGCATAAGTAAAGTTCGTGGGTTTTACTTATGTATGGGTAGATTTCGTGGTTCTGCCTATGGCTATATGTTTACATGTAGCTACGGTGGATAACAAATCTGGTAACTAGTGTCCCATATTTAATTACTATATAAAGTTTAAAGAATTTGTAAGGTATTGTTAATGTTAAGCAGGAATTCACCTCGTTGTTGTAGATGCGTGCACATATTCAGTCTAATTTAGTCACATTGTTTGTTTGCAAGTATCCCTTATTTCGATGGTTTAGTGCTATTACTATTGCGTAAGTTTTTGGTGAATTATTTAGACTTTTGTAAACAAGTCTTTGCCAAGTTCATCAAAACACACCCTGTATGTTAAGTGTGGTTATTTCCCTTTAATCATTCTTGTAATAATTTCTCTGTCTAATTCATTGTATTATTATTGTATATTTCAGTTAATCGTACCTCTCAGAAGTTTCGTTTGTTTGTTTGTTTTTTTATCTGAAAGGGCGCATTGATAGCCACCCTACCCGTCTAAGCCCGCCTTTAGTTGAAAGGATGTACAAATTACATATATTAACAGATTTATTCATCTAGCCATCATCATGGAGTCAGAAAACGATATTAACCCTGAGGACAGTGTTTCTCAGACATCCAGGACTTCTAGAGGATCTGTTACGTCACTTCGTGTTAAACAAGAGCAGAAAAATGCAGAACTGTTAGAAAGGCAGAAATTTATTTTAAGAAAACAAAAGTTAGAAAGGGAGCGACTCAATTTACAACAAAAGGAAGAGTTATTGAATATTGAAGAAGAAATAGCTGTAGCTAATGCCAAAACACAAGTTGTGCTAGACATTAGTAATGAAGAGACTCTAGTTACAAGAAGTGTTGCTAATTCTGATTCAGAATTGAATTCTAATATCCGTTCCCCTACTAATTAGCTACGATTAAAAACCCTAGCCTTTGCTTCGCTTGCCTTCAACCAGGGCACTATAGTCCAGCCTGTCGAAATCGTTTATTATGCACACAATGCAAAAGATACCACCCATCTGTATTACATATTGATTATACAAACACCCCCTCCAAGACTGCAGCATATGTAACGACGCATGGGAGTTATACGAGGGCCGGAGAAGCCAACTCAAGTTTAGTTACGATGCCCATAATTCCGGTAAAGGTCACAACTACAGATGGATTGGTCATAGTTGATACGTACGCTTTTATGGATCCAGGAAGCAGTGTGTGCTTTATAACAAACTCTCTTATGAAAAGGTTAGGCATTTTCGCACCAAAATCACCCCTGAATATTGAAACTATGACTGGTTCCGACTTCATATCTTTATCTTTGGTTAAGAATTTAGAAATTTTTAATCCTGATTTAAGCGATAAAGTCTGTATACCTACTTGTTATTCAAAAGACAGCATACCTGTTACCAGACAGCACATTCCAGTCAAAAGTGACATCGAAAGATGGACTCACCTCTCCGATATTAACATATCAGACTTACCCAAAAAAGTTGATATTGGTTTACTTATTGGTAATAATATAGCGGAGGCATACACCCCATTTGATATCAAGGTTGGACCTAAGGGAAGTCCCTACGCTTCGAGATCTGCACTCAGTTGGATATTGTGGAACGTTGTGCGAGAAATTGGTTCCCCATGTAATGTAGTTCAAGTTAACAGAATAAAAGCTGAAATTATTTCTGAGGCAGAGTATCTTAAATCGTTGGACCTACTTGTAAGAAGAAGTTTTGATTTTGATTTCCCAGAAAGTATTATTAACGATAAAACAGAAAGGTCTATTGTGGATAATTTATTTATTCAAAAGGTTGAAAATACAATTTCATTCAAAGATGGGCATTACGAGGTCGCCCTCCCCTTGAAAGATGATAATTTATCACTACCAGATAATTACGTACAGGTTTACAACAGGCTTATTTCCCTGAAAAAGAAAATGGAGAAGAATGAAAAATTTCGTCACGACTACATTTCGTTTATGACAAATTTAATTGAAAATGGTTATGCTGAAAGAATTCCTGAAGTTGAAATTAACACTAATAATGTTGTATGGTATGTACCACACCATGGTGTATACCACAAGCGCAAGAACAAACTTCGTACAGTCTTTGATTGTTCTGCACATCAAGATGGCATTTCGATAAATGATGTCCTACTGCAAGGTCCTGATTTAGCTAATTCGCTGATTGGTGTTCTACTAAGATTTTGTTTTGGAAGATACGCCTTTATGTCCGATATAGAGGCGATGTTTCACCAGGTCAAAATACCTAAAGACGACCGTGATAAACTACGTTTCCTTTGGTGGCCTGATGGTTCGTGGGATAATCCGCCCGCAAGATATAGGATGACAGCTTACTTATTCGGTGCTGTTTCTTCGCCAAGCATTGCTAACTATTCCCTAAAAAGAACAGCACTTGATAATAAAGATGATTTCGACGATGAAACAATTGAAACTTTACTTAATGACTTTTATTAGGGGTGGGCTATAAAAGTGAAGGTTTTCAAATACCATCTCTGCAGAGCTAAATTTGTGCAGAATTCATTTCTGATCATTTTGGTACCAATTATATTGAAATCGGATGACAATTGAGAAGGTGCAGGCAAATTTAGTGACCTAGGGGCGGGGATCACGGTTTTTCGGTATAATATAGCATATTATGTGTTTTTTTTCATATCTTGGTCAATTTTCAACATATTTTGATAATTGTTGTGGCTATTTTAATGTATTTTATGTCAGAGAATATAATGAGAGTGTTAATTTTTACTTTTGGGTGCAATTTATCTCTGTAATTTGTCAAAATTGTAATTTTTAGGATCGAAATGAAAACTTTTCAAAGCTAAACACCCCTCGATTGAAGAATAATTAATTTAATGATATTATGAACAATTATTATCGAACTTAGAAAACAGGTGAACATAACTATATGGTTAAGGTAACATTCAAGCTGAAAAGGCACAATTAGTAAAATGAACGAAAAAGAACATCAATCATCTCCAAGTTCTCAAGGTCAAATGTCATTGCTCCTTTTCTCAAATCCCCGCCCCTAGGTCACTAAATTTGCCTGCACCTTCTCAATTTTCATCCGATTTCAGTATAATTGGTACCAAAATGATCACAAATGAATTCTGCACAAATTTAGTTCTGCAGAGATAGTATTTGAAAACCTTCACTCTTTTTGCCCCCGTATAGCCCACCCCTACTTTTATGTAGATGATTGTTTACATGCTCTTGACGATGAACATTCAGCCATCCGGTTAATACGAGAACTTATGGAACTTTGTAAACGTGGTGGATTCAGGTTACATAATGGATTTCTAATAGTCCATCAATATTTGCAACAATTCCGGAATCTGAACGAGCAAATGATAATTTGTTTATGTTAGGGGAAACAGAAGATGTTATTGAACGTGCACTTGGAGTCTATTGGAATGTGTCAAGCGACTCACTCACTTTTAAAGTCAATTTTCAAGATCAGCCTAATACACGTAGAGGTCTTTTATCAATCTTGTCATCTGTTTTTGATCCTCTTGGACTGGCATCTCCGGGAATTCTACCTGCAATGTACGTGGGTGTACGTGGGATCAACCAATTGGTGGTGGACTCCTAATTAAGTGGAGAGAATGGATAGATTTCGCTGATGCAAGTGACATTGGATACGGTATAGCTTGCTATATGAGATTTGTAGATTTATTCGGTAATATATCATGCAGTCTATTGTTAGGAAAATCCAGATTGGCTCCAATTAAGCAACAAACAATCCCAAGAATGGAGTTAACAGCGGCTACAGTAGCTGTGAAAATTAGTTTGAAGATGAAGCAAGAGCTAAATGTTCCAATAGATAAGACATACTTTTGGACAGATAGCACAACAGTATTAGGATATATTAGTAATAGAACAACCAGATTTAAAACGTTCGTGTCAAATAGAATTTCTCTAATTCAAGAAGCTACAGATTTCAGCCAGTGGAGACATGTCAGTACTAAATTAAATCCAGCGGATTATGCATCGAGGGAATTAACCTTTGATAAGTTGATTGGTCAGAAGACATGGTTCGATGGCCCAGAATTCCTTAAAAAACCAGAAACGGATTGGCCTGATCAAGTAAATAAATTTCAAATAGCTGAAGATGATGTTAATGTTAAAGTTAATATCTATGCTACAATTGAAACCATTGAAGAAGAAAGGCCTTTGGATAAACTAATACAACATTACTCAGATTACAATAAGTTAATTCGAGCTGTCGACATTTTCGAAAGGATACGTTGTCAGGAAGAAACTTGAATCTGGATGATATTAATGATGCAGAAATGGTAATTATTAAACATGAACAATTTAAAGCCTGGAATATTGACATGAATAAAACGAAAGACAATCAAAATTTGAATATAAACTCTTTAAAGAAGCTAGATCCAGTTGTATTAGATGGTCTGGTACGAGTTGGCGGTAGATTAAGTAAAGCTGATATCCCATTTCATTCAAAGCACCAAATAATTATTCCGAAAACGTCAAAATTAGCAAGTCTCATCATTAGAAAGGCTCATAAAATGGTTGGTCATCTTGGCAAGAACGCTGTGTTATCTGAAATTCGAAAAACATATTGGATAGTTGGCTGTAGTTCTTTAATTAAACAGATACTCTCAGAGTGTGTAATATGTAGACGGTATAAGGCACAAACTTTAAATCAGAAGATGGCAGACTTACCTATTGCGCGAATTGAACCATTTCATAAACCCTTTTATCATTCTGGAATGGATTACCTAGGTCCATTTGAAATTAAGCGTGGACGTTCTGTGGTTAAAAGGTACGGAGTAATCTTTACCTGTTTTAATTCTCGTGCAGTGCACTTGGAAGTTGCTGATACGCTCGACACAGACTCTTGTGTAAACGCTATTAGGAGATTCATTGCTCGTCGAGGTCATGCACATTCAATTAGGAGTGATAACGGGACTAACTTGGTAGGTTCTGCTGCAGATCTTAAAAGAAGCATTCTAGAACTCAACAACAATAAAATAGCTGGTGAACTTTTACAACGTGGTATCCAATGGTATTTTACCCCCCCCCCCCCTCAGCCTCGCAAAGAAACGTTTTATATTCGCTTCAGCATGAACAATTAAGCAGAATGGACGACGAAGGCTTCAGAACCCTGTTTTGTGAAATAGAATCAATATTAAATAAGAGACCTATAACTAAACATTCAGATTCTGTAGATGATTTGGATTGTCTCTCACCTAATCATCTCCTTGGACTTGGTGATAACTGTGAATACTCTATTACTGTTTCGAATAAAACGGATAATTATGTTAAGAGGAGATGGAAACAGGTCCAGTATTTAAGTGATATTTTTTGGAAGAGTTGGGTACAAGAATATCTACCTAATCTGCAGGAAAGACAAAAGTGGCTTAAACCCAAAGCAAATGTAAATATTGGTGACATTGTTCTTCTTGTTGAAGGAACTGTGAGAAATTCGTGGGCTTTGGGTCGCGTGACTGATGTGACATTTGATAAATGTGGTTTTGTTCGTATTGTTACCCTCAAGACAAAAACGGCAACATTATGTAGACCTGTTCATAAGTTGTGTACAGTACTATTTTAGAAGCTGACAAATCGTAAATTATCGTTATAGGACACATAAACTTAGTCAGTGCATGATATTTGAACTGTGTTTATGTTTCGTGCATGCATTTTTGTTTACATGTTTTATTTGAAATATTTTTTAATTGTTAGCATAGAATTACAGCTGTATACGGGCTTTCATAGTCCCCCATAATGCAACGCGACGAACATGTCATGTAGTGGTTCCGGTTTACAGCGTCCTCAACGTGATTATGGCTTCCGTTGATAGGCCTAATGCTACTGTAAATAAATCGCCGCGTTCATATTTTTGCTGCGTGCCGTTTTGCAGTAATCAGAGTGGCAGTGATAAAATTAAAAGGAAGTACTACAGGTTTCCCCCACAGAGAAGTAAGCAGTTTAAGCTGTGGCTTGCTGCCATTAGACGGGACAATTTTGAGTACAGAGATTGGCATCGGATTTGTTCCGACCATTTCAAAAATGGTAATATTTTTTGCATAATTTAATAATTATTATGGCCTAAGTATTTTTCATTCGCCAAATAATCTAGAGATATTAACCCTTCTCTGTGAGCAACTTAGGCCTAATTTTAAATCTATCATATATTGAATTCCCCTGCATCGTCGTCCCAATCTTAGCAATGACCAATAACAGTACTACTAACTACCGACCTATTCAGCCTATTGTACTTAGTTATAATAGTATATACTGTATAGGCCTAGCCTGGCCTTGCCCTAGATCAGTAGATGAATACAAATCAAAACAGCCTTTTTCAATGATTGTCATCACATTTTGTATTCTATTAATTCTAATATTTTATTTTACAAATTCAAACAATTTCCTTTCACAGATCAAACAGTTATATTTTATGCATTTAAACATAAATCCAAATCATTTTCTTTTGCAATTCAAACAATATAAAATCCAAAAATAAACAGGGTTTTGTTCTTGTAAAAATTCAACAATTTTTGAATCACAAACAAATGTTACAGAGTAGGTCCTATTAAATGGATCTTATTCCATTCTCATTAATCAATAAATTATTGAATAGACTTATTGACTATTATTGTAAATTCAATTCAACATCAGTTAATAAATTACATTTACAAATAAGTTCTGATTCCATTAACAAATTATAATCAATAAATAAATAAATAGGCTTAATGTAAATTCAACAGTTAATAAATTACAAAGAATTGTAAAAATAGATAATTCTAATTCCATTGACAAATTATAATCAATAATTAAATAAAGAAATCGGTTTATTGTAAAGTCAATTCAACAATATGTACAATGATATAGTTCTGATTTCATTCAACAATAATAATATATAATTAGATGTTCAAATAGATATTAAAGATTTCATATTCACAGTAACGTCCTGTCATATGTCATGGGTCATATAAATAATCCGAACAAGAATAAAATCATTAAAATCGGTCACAATCAAGTGAAGTTAATGTGATTTTTCAACAATAATAATATATAATTAGATGTTCAAATAGATATTAAAGATTACATATTCACAGTAACGTCCTGTCATATGTTATGGGTCATATAAATAATCCGAACAAGAAAAGAAAATCATTAAAATCGGTCACAATCAAGTTAATGTGATTTTTCACTCATAAACAACTTTGATTTTTTGAAATAGTCAAATACCAAAAATTCGACCCGTATCCAGGCTATCCTGAAATGTATTAATTTCAGAAATAAGAGACGCATTGAATATACTATGCCCTATTGTGTTTTATTTAGAAGGTCGTAAATGTCGATTTTTCACTATTTTTCATATTCACTTCAATTCAAAATGGTGACCATCAGTTGACCTAATTCAAAATTCTGCTCTGAATGGTTTTTTAGGCATTCCTTCAAGGATTCCGATTCAGAAACTATAATTCACATGCCTGTAAGTAAAATATCAAAAAAGCCCTGTGTATTTTTCACATTTCAAGATGGCGGCACTTCTGGATTGAGCTACAAACTCCATTTTTTGTGTACGAATCAGTGGTATAGAAAAAAAAATTCAAGGTGATCTGACCTATAATTCGTCAATTTTTATGAAAACTTTTACCCTTAATTTGTCCAAAGGGAGATAAGTTATAGAATTTCTAAAGACATTTTTAAGTCATATCAGTAAGGTCTAATTAAACTAAAGAAGTTGTCAAGTTGGTCTAAACTTCCGGATCGAAATCAAAGCGACGAATTTTCGAAATTTGAAAATCCGAAATTGCAGATTTAAAGTAAATGTCTCAAGATACTCAAAGAAAAAAGAATTAGTAAAATAAGATCAAATAGTCCCAATGTTACAGCGTTGTAGGTCAGATGCATTCGTTCTTCAAATTCGGTGATTTAGGATTCCTGAAACGTTTTGAAAATATATTTTATGAACGTTCGCACCCCATTTTTGGGGGGGTAGGTCAAAATTTCAGAAAGATTCTATGGTTAGATTCTGAGAAATCCAAATTGCAGAAAATACACACAAAAAGAAAATAATAATAACTTTAACAAAAACAATAAGCTTTCATATGAATTATGAAAGCTTAAATATTGAGCTGTACTATTTTTAATATTCTTTTTTGGTTAGGCAAGTAGAATATAAAATCTGATATAGATTATCTCTTTATTTCCTGGGTATCTGCACATGATAAATATGATATTATCAGTCAAAGGATATTGATAATAGTATTATTATAATATTTTCTGTCTTGCCCCACCGTCCTTAGTAACATAGGACAATAATTTAACTTATTTTTCTTGTAGGTATAAAATGCCATTCTCCCTAAGATGCTGGATATGTCCCTACTTTATTTCCATTTCAAAAAAAGGTAAATAAACGACAAAGCAGGACTTCAGGTCAAACTGTTGTTATATCCCCACTTAAGCATTCAAGTGCAACGATAACGTGCAAAAAGAAATTAGAGAAACCTCTTAATTTGGATCATGCTGCAGTTCAAAGCTCTACCATGATAATAAACAATCATGACTATCTGGAAACTGAAACAGAAAACTGTGAAGAAATACAAAAATATCTACCAGAAATAACTGAAAAAATGAGACAACTTGAAGATGCTGTTCAGAACAATGAGATTTTTAGGAGTAAAATTTTAGATCTTGAAAAAATTATGGAAAATCAAAAGCAAATTCAATTCTGGACTGGATTTCCTAATTATGCTACTTTCGTGGCTTTATTTACATTTTTAGAACCACGTGCAAGGAACATGAAGTATTGGAGAGGTAGTGCCTTGTCTAATAATGAGCACTTTTCAAAATCACATCACAATAAACCTGGTCCACAAAGAAAACTAAAACTGATAGATGGATTTTTTTTGACTTTAATACGATTAAAAGTTGGACTTTTAACTGAAGATTTATCAGATAGGTTTGGTATTTCTTTGGGAACAGTTTCGTCAATATTTACATCTTGGATTCATTTATTATATTCTGATTTAAAACTTATTTGTGAATTACCATCAAATGAGGTCACACGTGAAAACCAGTCACATGCTATTGGTTCTTTTAATGATGTACAAGTTATCCTTGACTGCACAGAACTTTTTATTCAAAATCCAACCAAGTTAGATGTAAAAAAACAATTTTTTTCAAATTATAAGCATCATATGACATATAAATTTTTGATTGGCATTTCACCACAATTAGGGATAACTTTTGTAAGTAAAATGTATGGTGGTAGGGCATCTGATAAATTTATTACATCAGATTCAGAAAATTTATTATATAACTTAGAAGTTGGAAAAGGTTCAGTTATGGCCGATAGAGGTTTCCTTGTTAAAGGAATATTAAGTGATATGGGAGTTCAACTTCATATGCCTGCTTTTAAAGGTTGTAACAGACCTCAATTTAGTTCTGACGAAGCTGCTGTGTCAGAAAAAATTTCAAGCATTCGTATACATATAGAAAGAGCCATTCAACGCATTAAAACATATCATATCCTAGATGGCGAATTAAATCTCTCAATGAAAGATATCGCAGAGGAAATATTTACTGTATGTGCATATTTAGTCAATTTTCAGTCACCCATTGTGAGGTTATAAACTTATAATAATAAATACAATTTTGATGATAAATTAATGTTACTATGTAATAACATATAATGTATGTAATAACATATAATATTCTACCATTTATCAACTTTTTTTTTTAACTTTCAGGATGTTGTAAATATTTTTAAACCGAGTTAAAGGTATTCATAATATAATATATATATTTGAAGGAGCTTCCCCAGATATATTTCAGAGAATAAAACAGATTAATTCTGTGTAGAAAGTCGTCTTTATTTTTAACCTAGTTCGGTGATGCGTTTTCATATTAATCAAATCAAATAATCAAAACACGTCCATGGAATACAATTATTTAATTTTTAATGTGTTACTAAATGCCTCGTAAAATTGTTTATCAGATCACATAATGAATTATCTGAGTTATGGATATCCTCTGAAATCATGGATGGCACCTTCAAAAGAAATAAATTAGTATAGTCACTAGCACATGTATTACAAAAATAGATAAACCAAATTTAATATACTGAAAGTTTCATTCAAATTACTATATTCCGAGTGCATATATTGTGGGCACTGATTGTAACCACTGTCTTGGTTGTTTGAGGCTTAGCCTTGCTTCTCCATTTTTAAATTTAATCATTAAATGGCTGAACCGTTCTAATCTACTTAAAATCGGAGAAATCCAATGGCATCGAGACTTGATTATGGTCTTGTCGTGTTAATAAGTGTCTAATTAATAGTTCATTGCATAATATAACATTTAAAGCCTTAAGAAAGACCTGTAATAGGCAGATTTTAGCTCTTATTCTTACATTGTTTAATAAAGTTTGTCAAATTGAGTTTTGTAATTCAAGTGCTTTAGACTTTATAGTACAAGTACAGTATATTATTAAAGACAAATCTTAAGCTGATTTATAATTACATATATGTTTAAGCAGATTTATAATTACATGTATGTTAATAAAAAACCTTCGCTAACACATAATTTCTCCTTATCTGGATGACAAGCTTGACATCTTTTACAGACATATTGTTGGTCCACAGATTGTAAAGGCAATCGCCGAAATCCTTCACAAAAAAAGTGATACCAAGTGTTTTTATCACATATCAAATTTGCATCACATGCTATAAGGCGACCTTTTACTCTTTGAAAACTGAGGCGACTTAGTATCTTTGCAATACTTTGCACACCCCAAAGTCCAGTCGTTAGCTACATGCGGCCCATGCGGGGTGCTATTATTTAATGAATTGCTGTCGGATGAATCACTGTCAGAAACAGAATTATCAGACGTGATATCTATAACGTTATTAACAATAGTCGGTTCAACAACAGTGTTAGAATCTGCTATAATAGTGGCATCACTGTAGAGTTTCAAACCTTTTTTTACTCTCTCAGTTAACAATTCAGGCACTACATAGTCAGTAAAAAATAACTTTAGTGAAGGTAAAACATCATTATTCCAATAAAAAGGTTCAAAAGGTACATTAACAACAATATAGTTTACTTTTGACCATATCAAGAGTTCTGTATTTATATGCTCAGATATAGCCTGCTGGAGTAGTATTTGCTCAAAAAAAAACTCGTGTATGTCCTTTCTTTAAATAAGGCTGGCCATTAATTATATTGAGATAATCTAATTTCCCATTCATCATGCAAGCATGGATATCATCGTTACGAAAACTGTATGGACTCTTAACTTCGACAAGTTTTCTGCCATGACACAAGCAAGTTATTATGGGCTTACCCGTATATATGGGAATTGTGGATGAACTAGCAATCCCGAACGAAACCATTCAACATCTTTATGAGTTTTTTTAAAATCATGTAAATATGTCTCAATAGCTTTATGTTCATTTTTCAGACCCCAAGCTAAAGCCGGAACTCTTGAGGAGAGTGATGAATCATAATTATACTGCATGATATCATTAATAATATGCTCTGGTAAAGACTTTTTAAATTTATAAAATGACATAATTTTTTTTAACTTTGCTACCAGTTATACATCCCTTACGTTGATCGAACCATTCCAAGCTTTCAGATTGTTGCCGTGTCAAAATTTCAATATTTGTGATATCTTTATGTGTATAAATAATCGAATCAATAAAACGTTTATTTGCTAAAGAAAAATCAACATCATATACTGTCTTAAAAACAGGATGCGAAAATTTAAAAAGTGGCAATGGGTGTGTCAATACATTAATGTCATTTGAAAAAGGTATATCAAAATCAAAACACTTTTCTGGTAAAAAAAGGAATTTCTTGAGGAATAGCACATTGAGATGTTCTAAAACGGTTCATGTCAAGAATATTAACAATTGGTGGCATAGATGATGAAACATTACAATTTCTGACATCAGATATTAATTTTAATACACGTTGATAGTTCTGTTCTTTACTTAATTGTGGTGCAACATTTTTGGAATAATTATTAGAGGGTTCAGGCTTATCTTTTTTTATATTTATATCTTTGGCACATTTAGGGTCAATGTGTGCACTTTTTGGTTCTGACCACTGACACAAAGTGTCTGTACAAGATTTCTCATTCTCATCATCATTATTTAAATTAGTACTACCCTCTGCAATAAAATCGGAAAGAAGAAAAAGGAGAGCACCAATGTGCGAACATGTCTGCGTTTTCCTGAAATTAAAAAAAAAAAAAATAAGCAGTGCGAATTTGTCAATGTTTTTTTTTATTAATTATTTATGGCAGGCCCTTGATCACTTCAAATCTGATGGACGAAGGCCATGAGACAAACAATCGAAACAATTTTAACCATTTCTGATAATTACTTAATGGGCTATTACATTTTAGTGTATTACAAATGTTTCATTACCGAAAAAAGTAAAATATGCGACAACCCTTGTTGACTGCCCGGACGACATATCTGTTGTGGGCGTATGTTTCGTTGCTTAGCAACCTATCTTTGTAGTATAATGTTGCATGAAGGTCAACCCATGTGGAAAAACACATGGGCGCAAATATCGAAAGGAACCAAGATCTTTGGGTTATAAACATACGTGTCAAGTTTCATCAAAATCAGTCCACAACCTTGATATAACATATTTTCACACTATTCGCGTACAAACGGCAGCCCATAGAGCTGTATATATTGACTACAGTGTATTGTGGTCACGTGATCCCCATTGACGTAACGTTAACGTCGTGGGCCGACACTGGAGACCGGCCGCCATGTTTCAACCGGGAAAGAATGACGGAAGTGCCCGGATGAACGCTGTGTAAACAAAGGGAAATAGAATGACGAAGTGTTGGTAAGTCCATTAAAAAGCAGTTCTAATTCAACAATATCAACCAAAAAAAAAATGATGATTGAAAGGTCTTACCTTACAGTCCTAAAAACAAAATCGCTTTGGTCAACTGGCATATTTTGGGGGCTTTATTATTAAGAGAAACCGTGGCAATGTGTAAATTGTGCGCAGAACTACGAAATCATGTTTATTTTATTAATTGAGCTAAGTGAACGTCCTCGAATGTCCAGATATCTATAGAGTATTCAGCAAAATTTTGAACATTGCTCCTCGCAGTTCACATAAAACTTTATTTTGGATAGATCTAAATAATTTGTTGGACGATTTGAAATGAATGTTCTGCTTGATTGGCAGAGATAACTGACTATACAATAAATAGCGTCATCCAGGTGATGAATAAAGAAATAAAATAGATTTTAAAAATAATCTAGGACTTCTATCATTTACCAGTAGAATAATATCTGATGCCGATGGGATTTTTTTTTTTTTTAAAAAAAAAGAAAATATAAACAGGACTAGCAAGGCCTTAGTAGGCCTATATGGTTTTCAATTTCCATGAACTGGTGTCTGATTTTTCTTTGCTTGAAAAATACGGCGGTATATTAAATTTTACCAAAACAAAGACAAACCTCTTGATGAGATTTTCGTAGTAGCAGCAGCGATTAAAAAAAAAATATCTGGCCTAATTAAAAATGTATTTTTTACAAAATTTGTTTGGGGAATGAAGTTTTCAAGACTTTCACTTATTTGTCCTTAATATAATTAACCTTCCTTTTTTAAAAATTAGTTCGGGGGTTGTGAACACAATGTCGTCCTAATTAATTAAATCCGAGGGAGTGAAACTAAACGATAGCAAAGCAACTACTGGCCAGTGAGTGCATGTCTGTGACTAAACACTCCACTCCAATAAACAGACTTACTCCCCGCGATATTTTTCGTACAAAGCCGCATGTGTGTATAATATATAATTTGCGCAATTTTCGAATAATTAAATAAAACATTAATTTGGAGGTTTGCTAAACAGACGGACCTTGTAATCATTATATAATAAAAGTATCAGTACTAATAAATTAGTGAATGGACCCGCCGGGTTTTCGGCCTCAAGCTTCGAGTGTTGACGTCTTCTCGCCGTGTTTAATTATTTTACACAATTATCATGATTTTACTATATCTATTAATTCACTATTTCACTTATAACTTATCATGCCTACTTATGAAATGATAATCCACTCCCTTTTCGCCTGACATTGAATTTACCAAAATAATAACAACTTTCCGACATATTGGTATATGCCAACGCAGGCTAAATCTTCCCGGTTGTAAAATGGCTGCCAACCTCCATAGTCGGCACGCGATCACGTGACCACCATACACTCTAGTCAATATATACACCTCCATGCGGCAGCCATTTTGTCTGTCAATTTTGGTCCGATTTTCACGAAATTTGAACTCAACCATGTAACGGTGATATAATCAAACGGTTTTTTAAATCGGATAACAATTTTGACCTCCAGAGGGACCACAAGCTAAAAAGGACGATTTTTCGGACAATCAGGGGCCATAATTCAGGAAGTTACGATCCGATTGGCACATATATCGAAAGGAACCAAGATCTTTGGGTTATAAACATGCATTTCAAGTTTCATCCAAATCGGTTCAAAATTGTGACCTCTACACTGTTCACAAGCTAAAAGCGTGATTTTTCGTACAATCAGGGGCCATAACCCATGAAGTTACAGTCAGATACATGCCAATATCGAAAGGAACCGAGATCTTAGGGTGATAAATCTATATTTTAAGTTTCATTGAAATCGGATAAAAATTGTGACCTGTAGACTGTTCACAAACAATTGTGGACGGACGGACGAACAGGGGCGACGACAATATACGTCCACATGAAAATGTGGGGGGTATAAAAACCAAAACACATCAATAATTAATTGTAATTTATATGTTGAATAACTTGAAATCATATTTTGTTTTACTTTGATACCACAGTGATATTAAATTGTGTTTTTATAAGTTTGTCACATCCCTAACCATTATGTGTGTGACACAATTTAAACACTTGTATTTTCAATTGATTGTCCAGACTCAAATGATTATCTTGAAATATTATTACTGTTTCAGTTTATTCTGTAATTTCCACTTAAGTAGATTTTTTGTAATCCTAAGATCCATCAGAAAGGAAAGTTCTACCAAATTGTTATGTGCGTAAATGAAATTTTCAACCTTTCCCCCCCAAAAATAAAAATATAATTTCCTTTTATGTATTTTTTTATACGTCCACATTCATAATTTGAACGTATTATGCCGTCGCCCCTGTCTGTGTGTGTGTATGTATGTATGTATGTATGTGTGTGTGTCTGTGGTTCGCCTGCAGGGTGCAATATAATTTCCTTTTATGTATTTTCTTATACGTCCACATTCATAATAATGTGAACGTATTATGCCGTCGCCCCTGTCTGTGTGTGTGTATGGGTGTGTGTGGGGGTGTGTGTGTCTGTGGTACGCCTGCAGGGCGCAATTCTTCATGGATTTTCTTCAAACTTTGTATACTTATTCCTTATACCCAAAGAAAGATCCCTATTGCTTTTGGTGCATGCCCGACCCCCAGGGGCAGAGCCACGCCCATTTCTAGTATTTGTTTGTTTGTCGTCTACAGGCCACATTTCTTAACATATAATCTTGAAACTTTGCATACATATTCTTTGTACCCTAAGGAACATCCCTATCGTTTGGGGTGCATGCCCAGCCCCCAGGAGCAGAGCCACGCCCATTTTCTCTTCGTGTGTCTTTGTGTCGCCTACAGGGCGCAATTCTTACTGGATTTTCTTCGAACTTTGTATACTTACTCTTTATACACTAAGGATGATCCCTATCGTTTGGGGTGCATGCCAAACCCCCAGGGGCAGAGCCACGCCCATTTTCTTTTTGTGTGTGTGTGTGTCGCCCACAGGGCGCAATTCTATCTGCATTTTCTTAAAACTTTGTATACTTACTCTTTACACCCTAAGGATGATCGGTATTGTTTTTTGGTGTATGCCCGACCCCCAGGGGCAGAGCCACGCCTATTCCTTGTATTTATTTGTTTGTCGTCTACAAGCCACATTTCTTAATGTATCATCTTGAAACTTTTAATGCTTATTCTTTGTACCCTAAGGAATATTCCTATCATTTGGGGTGCATGCCCAACCCCCAGGGGCAGAGCCACGCCCATTTTCTTTTCGTGTGTCTTTGTGTCGCCTACAGGGCGCAATTCTTACTGGATTTTCTTCAAACTTTGTATACTTACTCGTTACACCTTTATCACAAACATTGTAAGAGGGATAGAAGAATGAATTTTTAATACTGAAGAGACATAAATGAGTTGTTATCACTGACAATAAGAGAAGAATCCCCTTTTGATGGTTTGAAAATGCCATCAATTCACCAGAATTGACATGTAGGAGGTGGACAGACGTAAGCAGAAATATCAAGATTTTTGTTTTGTTTCTGAGTGCTTATGTTAAGCAGGTATATTCTTAGTAATGTTGTACCTATAATGGGGTGGAGACCACCTTGGGCGACATATTTTAGGGAGTTTCAATTCAGGTCAACTGCATTTGAA
The DNA here is from genome assembly GCA_963678685.1 of Patella ulyssiponensis. Taxonomy (NCBI): domain Eukaryota; kingdom Metazoa; phylum Mollusca; class Gastropoda; family Patellidae; genus Patella; species Patella ulyssiponensis. The sequence goes on from OY783225.1 coordinate 96,818,942, forward strand.
CAATTTGAAGATACAAGATAGCACAGGAAATCCCTTCATCAAACAAACTATCAGCACATTTTGTGTTTTATTATAATAGTCTGTCTCATTGGCAGTTTTAATCATCTACATATATATATATCAGCTAATAGGGAATTGTGTTACATATATGTCCACACCAGCTTGCCACCCGCTGTCACAGGGCCGACATAGTTAAAGAATTAATCTAATTGGTGAATAAAGCCTTTGGACTGATATTTTTATCAGGTGGTGCTCCTGTTGTTTTCCATACAAATGAAGATCTTGGTTAGATGGCCGAATGGTTAGCACTGCTAAAAGACCCCTACGCCCAATCGAGTTATTGAAATAAGATTTAAACCATGTGTTACTCCTGAAATGACCTAGTTTGTGTTTAGTGGATGTTAATCTCTCTCCCTGTCTCACTCTCTGTCTCACTCTCTCTTTAAAGGGTGTATAACTTGATTCCTTTGGAACCTTAAAATGCATTGAAAAGCATATATTAATGTAATGTGAGTGAATATAAACTGATCTATAATAAATGTCTTTTTAGAATACTGTGAGTTACAGCTATAAACCATTTAAATGCAACCCATTATGGTACTCAGACTGACTGGCATTCTCATCTGAACTAAATTTGTTAATTTTATAGTTGTCCTCTTCTATTTTCACTTCATTGTTTGCATTAACAAACATTTAATATTTATGAAAGATATATGTGTTCTCGTATTCACCAATTAAAAGGGTCATTTTTTAAGAAGAGAAATGTAGAGCATAATAAACAGGACTGTGAATGTTTTTACTGTGTATTTGTATCACCAGTGGATGTGAAAAGGGAGTGGAACTATTGAATCAAAAACAATTAATCAAATAGAACAGTACATCCTCTATTATTTTATTATGTTTTCTGTACATTGAGAAGAGAAAACGATGGCAAAGTGGCTATTCTGGATGTGAGAGAAATGTCACTTCAATTGGAATGGCCACAGCGCCGCGCTTCGACCTCTAGCTGGCCAGTCACCTGTGGCTTGCGGCTGTGGTTTCGAGCCCTGGTGTAAGCGTATGTGGCATCCAGATAGGGGCGCCTTCTCAATTTTTATAGTGTGTTTTTTGTTCTGTTTACTGCTCTAATTTTGGTCTTGCACAAGCAAATCTGGATAAAATTACAGTAAATTATTTAGTCCACATACCCAATCGAACATGTACAAAATCCACCATATGGTTCACCTGTGTGTTTATCAAGTATAATAAACAAAGATTTTACTCGTCTTGAGTCACCAATCTGTGGTGGTAAACACTGGGCTTTTACAATAATAAAACTTTCTTCTAAATAATTAATTAAAACACTGTGGATGTGATTTGCCTTAAAATGTGCGTAACTTCGAGTAAGTTTATAGCTCTTTAAGCTCTGAGGTGAAAACAAATCGGAACCAGTTTCAAGTAGATATTTCTTTACAGTAGCAATGTCTAAATCTCGGAATTTAGCAAGATCACTTGTCCAGTTTAAAAGTGAATATACAAAAGGAACTGTCAAGGTAGAAAATAATGTACGTTCTTTAGTATCAAAACAATGGCGGTGATTAATATATGGGCCGCTAGTGCTACCGACGACGTTATCTGAATCTGATGATACACAAACTTTACTGTCACAGTTATCTGTATTTATCCCCCCAAAATTACAAATTAAAATGTCTAGAGAATCTCGACCAATGTTTTTATGTTCTAAATTTAAATCTTTACACAATTTTATAATACTTCTATGGGATAAAGCTTTTACATATTTATAACAATTAGCAGACGACATTACATTGTTATTGTTTACAGTCGATACGGCCTTGACTCGAAACCGGAACCACACCAGACGCGCGTTGCATGCATGAAAACGAGTAATGTGTTGCAACATGTACACATTATACTGAATTCAAATAGCTGTTTTAATTCTGTAATCTGAACCGTTGTATAAATCAACCAGATAAATATAATCTGTGAATATAAGTTCAACATAAACTCTGTTGATACTGGACATTCTCTTATAACTCAATAACCAAAATGTGTGAAGATCATTTTTACATGGACGGTGTCTAAATGTGTTGTACATACCCGTAAAGATGGCGACAGGGGGCGATCAGACACATAGCTGTAGAATCTGTTCAGATGATTTTACTAAACCTAAACTACTGCCATGTTCTCACACGTTTTGTGAACTTTGTTTAGACAACTATATCAAAAATAGTTCACAGCTCAACACGTTTGTTTGTCCTAATTGTAGAACACAGATTCGAATTCCAATTGGTGGTGCACGTGGCTTTCCAACAAACATTTACATCCAACCGAAAAGTGAAACACAAAATCATTTCTGTCGGAAACACAAGAAAAAAGAAATAGAATTTTATTGTCGTGATTGTTCTGTTGCTGTTTGTGGTAGCTGTCTTTTATTGGATCATACAACTCACTCAAAAATAGATCTGACAGATGTAGACGAAGAATTCAGAGGAAAGTTAAACATTATTAAAGGGGAGTTAGAAAGTAAGATTGGAAAACTGGAGAGACACTGTGTATCATTAACCAATCAAATATCGGATATCAAGGACCAAGCTAAAAGAGCCTGTAATAACGTCGATACACAGATCGAAAAAGTTTGTAAAGAAGTCAGAAAACATGGCAGTTACATAAAATTTCAGATGAATAAAATTCGTCATAAAGAAAGTCAAAAGTTACAGACATTACATGACGATATGATCCAAATGAAAAGTTCTCTACAGAACAGTTTGAAATATATGAATGAAGTGTTAAATGATAAATCTACTGTTCCAGTTGTAGATGCTTTAACCAATGTACCAACACTGACTGAAGATAGCAGATCAACCAGTTTAGATATACCCCCAGTAAAATATGTCCATTATCCTATGGTAGATATAGATGTTAAAACTTTACGCTTAATACTAGGTGAAATAGACACAATGGAGTCACCAACCTGGACATCTAGTTTTAGTTTGAATCAGATAGTGAAGACAGATGTTAACTATGCTGGTGATGATGTAATGATACAAGGAATGCCATGGTGTGTAAGTGTTAGACATTATACAGATAGACAAACATTGGGTGTTAGCCTGTTGTTGAGAGAGGTAGATGATAAAACAGTTAAAGTTGTTACAGCTGATCCTACAGTTAAACTGTTAAATATAAACAATGTTAGTAAACATATAGTAAAAAGATATACAGGAACATATATACCTGGTGGTACATCATGGGATTATAGAATTATAGACTGGGATACATTAGAGGATGTCAAGGAAGGATTTATAAACAACAGTAAAACATTTAATATCCAGGTTTCTCTAAAAATAAACAACATAGAACGATACTAACATTTATATTACAGAACATAGTAGATTGATGGGTGTCATAATACAAACAAGGATATATTTTTATAGAACCACATGTCTACTCTAAAATATGTTAGTTCAATCAAAAACAAATGGAACTTGGTTATTTGTATGTCAAATCAAATAGATTTTAATGTTTAGCTTGCTGGCTGGCCCCTGGATCCATTCACTTGAATTCATATGTGTTGTTTAGTTCATACAATTAGTTTGTCGCGTCCGCGGGTTTGTTTTATCGGTTTTGTTTTGTGTGTAGTGCGGTCATCCTGTATTCACTAACAGAATCAGGTCTTGTGTAAAATACGGTCAAAATAAACATATCAGCACCACCTAAACGTGTTGGATTACACCCTTTTTTACCTGAATGAATCCAAGCTCGAATATTATCAAACATGGATATTTAATTTTTAATCAAATGACAATCAACCAATTGAATTTCGGGGCCTTTCCTATTTTATTCTGAAGATCTTTGAGAACATCTGTAGCAATATAAGCAACGTCTGATGTAATATACAACAGCCTCGAACTGACCTAGATAAATATATGTCATAATATCAGGTTAACCAGACATATAGAAGTGATTTTCCAGCGCGCCTTCCCCTTGTCGAGTCGTTCAGATTAAACGGAGAAGCGTGATCATGTGTATGTATCAGTGTGCACGATAAAGACACCTTGCAAAATCTGCCTATTTTAGGTCTTTCTTTAGGCCTGAAATGTTATAAAAACTATTAATTAGACATCAATTAACTTGTCCAGACCATAACCAACTCTCGATGTCCAGGCTAGCATGAGATTTTTTTTTTGTATGGTAGTAGGGTGATTTGCTGCAATATTTTCCTTAGTGATTTACCGATTAAATGGATAACCGAGACTACTAGTTTTGTCTTACCGACTTTAGTAATAATGGCCAAGGCTGAGCGGGACTTTCATTCGCTTAGTTCTAAGTTCATAGTGGATCAATTTGACTGAAATTTTCAGAAAATTGCCTTTACATTAACTACTATAATTAAAACTGCCAACTCGTTATCTTATCTCCCATAATGTATATATTAGTATTATTACGCCACGGTAAAAGTAATATTTATTCCAACTGGGTAAATTGTCATCACAGCGAATGACGGAAGGGAGCTAACTCTGTTTATCGGAGGGAGCTTCACGTCAGTGGATAGTGTCTAATAGTGGTATGAATACATGTAGCACAGTTCAGTTGGTGGTTTCTTCTTTTCCCATCTACCCTCGCTTCAATATGTTAATCCATGTATATTCCCTTCAACCTGTTGTTAGTCCATGTATATTCCCTTCAACCTGTAAGCATATGGATATTTTAATCATTGTCATCATAAATCTCTTTATTATAGTTTCCGAATATCGTATGTTAGTATATTTCGGATGTTTAATTGTTTTGAACTATACTATATATATTATTATTTTCTCCGGTATGTATTTAATCGTTTTAAACTATAATAAATTAGTATTTCCAATCTTTACTTGATGTGGGGTGTAGTCTTTATGGCGGTGTATACTGTACCGCATCTTTATCAGCAAAATATACATTTAGTTAACGAGTAATGAAATTCCTAATTCTCATTCTGAATACGGTATTTGTTTAATTTTATTGGTAATAAATGGCCTGGGTTCACAAGTTGTTGCCGGAAAAGGAGGTTACCTCTGTAACGAAATGTCGCGGAAAGGTGAAAAACAATAGAGTCCATCCTCTATTGAGAGAGAGACCGGTCTATATCATAGAGGTTTATAGAAGAGATTGGACAGGCGACCATGCTCTGTCACGTTCAAGCAGTAAATCGAAACCATGCCACTTGACTCGATAATAGACCTTGTGATATCACTAGACCCCCCACACCGCTGCGCCACTTGATATTTTGAAGAAAGTGGGCAAGTTTTTCCTGGAGAGCCTGACACGGACAGCTGTCTAGTCATTCGGATGGGACGAAAAACCGAGGACCTGTGTACACATTGACGTGCTCGTAAAAGATCCCTTGACAGTTGGAATTCGACATGAGAGTATTCATATGCGCCGCTATTCGGACAACATTTCCCCCACAGCGTATGCCCGTCTCCATTAGCCCAGTCGGAGTAGAACATTAAACCCCATTTCTAGTGGTTTAATTCATAAGGTCTGTCATAGAATCAAATGGCGTGGTTTCAGTTCTCCGCTTGTACGTGACAAGTTTGGAGGTTGAGCCTAGTGTATTATTGTGGTCTGTATCCTGCTACTAAGGATACATGATTTATCTCCCTTACATATTGCCTGTTGTAAGACTTGATAACTTGTATGATTAGGAGTGGGCTCCCCTAAAAGGAAGTGAATAAACATGTGCCTATGAAAGAAGTCTTTTGTTTCTATGAATGTCTTCCAATGAAAATATATGAATACGTGTGGACTTGACAATACACAACATGGTGAAGATGCCAAAAAAGTTCCCCAATATAAGTATTTGACGCTGATTTTTATTGGATGGCTGATTTTAACTCCGATTTTCATGGATTGAATTGAGATTAATTGTGTTCCATTATTAGGCACCAGTGATTTCTGTGTGAGAAATGTCAGACTTTGAAACTATTAATTAGTGGTTGAGACTATTTCGAAGATCAACTTGAAAACCTAGTAACTACAATAGTTTACTCTAGCTAACATTAGCTGATTGGATTTTATTATTACTTGTGATTTGTCGCAGCATTTTTCTTAGTATAGTATGCCTACTATAGTACTATAGGCATAGCCACCATAGATAGGTCTAACCTACAGTAGAGTGGGGTAACATTTTAAATGTAGTGCAGTGGCCTTTTATTTCAACTTGTGTTGATCTCCTGTATACAGCAACTCGATCATAACCATCAATACAGATAAACTGATTGAGTGATTAGCTAAGTTTTTCAACATTGCTTGTAAATGAATTAACTTTGACAGTCCTCTATTGGATATGTGTTTGACCGTTTTAAGCAGCGTTTAAAGGACTTGTGGAAGCCGTCCATTTCAAAGAACAGTTCCAATTGTTTTTTTTACCAGCCAGGACATTCATTGCAATTTCACTGTAACCTACATGTGATCACAGACTTTAAAATTTGTTCTTTTGTAAATTCTAGCTAAATAACAAATATAATAGACAGTTTTGTATTGTTTTCATTTGAACTATAAATTGGGTTCTTCGATTTATTTCATTTATGACATTTACAAACCTAATAATTAGTAATATTGTCAGATAATTTGTATATCAAGTGTAACACTTTTGACAGGTCATTTTTTTTTGGATTTTCATCCTAGTAATTCCATTTTTGTGAAAATGTTAAAGTTTCTAAATATATATACATGTAATTGGTAAATACTATTACTATTTAAATCACATGATTAATCATTTTTTTGCCTTTCAGCTTCCTACCATCCTTTTGACGTTGATCAATTTACGTAATCTTTAGTTAGTTATTCATTATGGAGAAAATGATCGATCGATTCGATGGCAATATTATTGATAGGGACAATGCTAGGGCCCACACATTAAGCTTTGAGGACTATCTATATCAAACGGACATATCGCCCGAGGATGGAGATTTGGAACATGTAGTTCGCCTTTTTAAACAGTCACTGAAGGGTTCTGCTCGGTTATGGGTTGAAAACCGTGATTTCGATTCATATGCTAGTCTAAAAGAACAGTTTATCAATAAGTTTTCTACTACCAAGACTACTCTGGGTTTGTTTTCGCAATATTCTAGCTTACAGTATGACTGTTCTCTTTCTCCAATTGATAATCTAGAGAGGATTACAAAACTAGCTTCACAGTTGGATTATAATGCTTCTCAAATCCGAGATAAGTTTATATCAGTTCTACCTAACAATTGTAAGCAGTCAGTCATCATGGTCAGTTCTGATGACACACCAGTAGAGATCCTTGCTGCTAAGGCCCAGCGATACTTTGATGTCAGTTCCAGTGTTCCCTCTTCAACAGTGAAAGAAGTATCCTTCAGTATGTCTGAATTACAGGATGAGGTCTCAAATTTAACATTGGATTTGAGTACTCCTTCCCCATACACTGATAGTTCTGTCAGGAAGGTCCAGTCAGACCGTCGACTACATAGATCCCCATCAACAGACAGAAACGTTTCTCAATCTAGGTTTCATCGCTCTCAATCACCACATAATTCTCGTTCATTTTATAGGACTCAATCACCTCTTAGGAATCACTCTACTTTCCGCAATAGATCACCGTGTCCTCAGTCACCACATAATTCTCGTTCATTTTATAGGACTCAATCACCTCGTAGGGATCACTCTACTTTCCGAAATAGATCACCGTATCCTTATAATTCTCGTTCATCATATAGAACACAATTTCCTTCTAGGCATCGGTCTGAAAATCGATCTCCTCATCCATCCAGACCACGTGTCATATTTTGTGATTATTGTCTTTATCCTGGCCATACTTGGCAGTTTTGTTACGTTCGTCAAGAGCATCTTTCTCATCGACAGTTGTCACAGAACAAGCCTGCCCATCCAAATGGTCCTACCATATCTCGTCAGGATTTTTGAATTCGGGAACATTTGATAATCATGCTCCACAAATGTTCCCCAATTCCAATTTTGTAACAAAAGCCATTTCTGCAAATGCGGACCAAGACGTTATTGTTCAGTTAAATCGTTCTAACTTTTGTAAAGGTGTTTTACCTGATAAGAAATCAGTTATTATTTTGTTTGACAGTGGTGCATCCAAGTCTTTAGTATCACAGTCTGTTATTAACTCATCTTCATATCTGTCAAGTCTTTCTGTACATACGTTGGAAAATAGTTTAAATTTTCGTATGGGTAATGGTCAAATATTGACTTGCTTTTCGTTCATGATGGTTAAAATTTTTATACAAGGCTCTTGTTTTAATGTTAAAGTTCATATTGCCCCACATTTGGTTGGTATTGATTTAATCTTTGGTCAAGAAACCCTGTCAGAGTTAAAAGGGTCTTTACAATTTGATACAAATCAATTTCATTGCAAGTCTAAGAAAGTATCATTTACTCCGACCCACAGTGTTTATATTCGCCCTGGCCATACACGTTATGTAACCTTATATGGTAACGTGTCATCTATATACCGGAATCGTGAAGTTCTTCTTAAGAAAGTGTCAAAGGCACCATCTTCCTCGTTTATATTAGCAACATTGCAACGCAATAAAACCATTGTACCTATATCTAATCCCGGTAAGAAGACTCTTCATCTTAGACCTTCTCAACATTTATTTTATTTTAACACTGACAATCTCTTTTTATGTGATTCATCAGATTTTGTGCACAATTCACAACAAATTTCTCATCATTCTCAGAGTACTCTTTCACCTCATAAACCTGAGTTAGAGATTCTTAAGCAGACTATCAATTTGTCTGACGGTTGTATCTTGTCGCCTACTCAGAGAGAGGAGTTTCTGCACCTTCTAACTAAACATAAGGATGCCTTTAGTTTGTACGGCGAGATAGGTCACTGTCCAAATTTAGAAGTAGATATAGAAGTCACTGATTCGCGTCCATTTTATATTCGTCCATATCACACAAATGAAAGCGATAAACAAGTTATTGATGCAGAACTTGAAAAATTAGTCAAGCAAGGTATTATAGCCGAGGGTCATCAATCTTATACCTCTCCGATATTGGTATTGCCCAAGAAAGGCAGCACTGAGAAACGCGTTGTCGTCGATTTTCGTCATTTAAACAACCGCATTAAAAGGTATAATCATCCCTTCCCTTTACTGGCTTCAACATTACAGCGGATAGGTAATGCCTCTCCCAAAGTTCTCAGTTGTTTGGATTTAAAATCTGCCTTTTTCTCTTTGCCCCTTGCCCCTAATGCCCAACAATATACTGGAATCTCATCATATCATGGCGGTCGACATTTCTATTTTAAAAGGCTAACCCAGGGCCTAAGTGTCTCGCCTGCCATTTTCCAGACAAAAATGGATAAAATCCTATCTAAAGTTCCTGACAGCCGCCATTACTGCATTGCACACCATGATGATATTATTATCTTTAGTAAAGATGCCCAGGATCATAGTAAGCATCTTCAAGCAGTCTTCAAGCCCTGATAGATAATGGTTTAAAGATTTCCCCTGGTAACTGCTCATTCTTCAGACGTGAGGTCGTCTATATGGGCCACATCATAAAGGTAAATGATGATGGACTTGTAATTCTGAAGGCTTTAGCAGATCGTTGTCAGTCTATTCAGCATCTCATCCGTCCTAAGTCCAGTAAAGAGGTACGTCGATTCATAGGAGCTGTAAACTACGTATCCAATTTTTTTCCTAGATTACAAGAAGTAATGCAACCTCTCCATAGCATTTCATCAAAAAAGTCCAAGTTTGCATGGTCCAATGTACATGAAGAGGCCTTTCAGAAAGTTAAATCTCTGTTAACTACACCACCAGTCTTGTATCTTCCAACGGCAACAGGTCATCTTACTCTCTATAGCGATACAAGCCGTTCTGCAACTGGCTCATATTTGACACAAGTCATTAATGGCAAGGAAAGGATCTTAGGTTATTACTCAAAGAAATTGCCTCCAGCATGTGCCAATTACAGTGTCACTGAACTAGAAATGTTTGGTTTGCTAATAAACATCACCCATTTTCAGTACCTTCTCCAAGGAGTAGAATTCACTGCTGTCGTGGATCATTCTGCCATTGTACACATTCTCAGTTCTAAGAAAGAACCTTGTACTCAACGCCTTAAGAGGATTATCATCAAGCTTTCGCAATATTCCTTCCAAACATGTTATAAAAAAGGTACAGAGATGGTATTAGCTGATTTTTTGTCCAGGAGCTCCACTGATACTCATGATTGTGAAATTGATCAAGTGGTCCCCACAGCCTTTGCCTTTTCAGACTTTGCTTTTCCCATTCTCTCGCAAGTTAATCGACCTGTTACTCGTCGGTATGCAAAGGAACAACAAATACCTATCCCAGATCTGTTTCCCAAATCTAAAGCTTCCTCAACTGTTTGCATACCATCTTCAGTATCTCAAGAAGATATACCTCCAACCACTCCTACGTCTGATTTCAACCCAGATTCAGAATCATTTGATAACCAGTCTCAGGCACAGATCCCACATAAGAATGTTTCCAACCAGGTTATCAACCCCGCTAAACCATCAAAGCCCCCTTCTTCGACTAAAGTGCCCACTCACCAAAATACAACCTATTTGGGTAAACACAGACCAGTAGTATCCACAACAGAAACTCCTCCCGAGGAGCGTCTTGTTGACAAACCTGAGGATGGAATCGATGACTCAATTCCGATAGACTTGTGTATTCCTCCCAAACCCCTACTTCACAATTGTGAAAAGGTTGTTTCTTCTCATTTTCCAAAGCAAGCTGAACTGACCAAACTCTATAATGTTATTAAGCGTAAGATAATCAGAGATTACAACTTACCTTTTGATCAGAATAAACTTCGCTTAGAACAGGAAACATCTCCTTATTTCAAACAGGTTTATGACTATCTGGCACATGATATCTTGCCTAGCAATCGTAAAGCTGCTAAACGTTTAAAACTGCAGTCAGAGGAGTATATTTTAGCAGAACAGCTTTTATTTCGCCTCCTGGTACATGATGATGATCGCTTTACTCTTCAGTTAGCCGTTCCGGAATCAATGTGTAATGGCTTAATCCATCAGTATCATGATAGCCAGTTATGCAATCATCAAGGTGTTGTTCGTACCTATTTAACCCTACGGAAGTTATTCTATTTTCCAAACATGTTTCAGCGAATTACACAGTATGTCAATACATGTTCAACCTGCCAACAATTCAAGCCCAAAACAGATACAGCCAGAGTTTTTCATCCTCGCATCCCTGAGGAATATAATGTTTTCAGCAAATTAAGCATTGATTTTAAGTCTATGCCCACATCAGTTTCTGGTTTCAAACATCTTCTTGTTGTATGCGATGAGATAACACGTTTTGTTATTTGTGTTCCTACAAAGTCTGTCGATGCAGAAACAGTTTGCGAAGCTTTAATTCAGAAGGTTGTTTGCCTATTTGGTCCTCCATCAGTTATCATATCTGATGCTGCTTCAAGTTTTACTGGAAAACTAGTGTCTTCACTCTGCACAGCCCTTGGTATTAGCCAGAAAGTGATTAGTGTTGCCAATCATGGTAGCCTTCTAGTCGAACGACACATCAGGTCAATTTCAGACTTCTTAAAGGTCAACTTAAATCAATATGTAACCGATTGGGTCAGATACGTGTCTACGTGCTGCTATGCATACAACTCCTTTTCTTCATCACGATTAGGTAGTTTTTGTCCTTACGAATTAGTGTTTGGTCGTAAACCGAAAAATCTTACTCATCTCAATTGGCAATTTGATGGCATTTGTCGCTCCTATTCGGATTATATTTCCCAATTGAAGGACAGATTTGATCATATGTCGAAGACCATAATGGATCTCCAGAAACGTCAGCAGGAATCACAAAACATAAGTGTTGCTCATAATCTGAGTAAGAATCCTGTTTATGGATTGGGTCAGCTGGTGTATGTTCTCAAGCCTTCGTCTTCCAGCTTAACTTCAAATTCACGAAAAATCAAGGCCGATTGGTGTGGTCCTTTGGTTGTCCATCAGGTACTCGATCGAACCCATTACGTTCTTGCCACATTGGATGGCAGGGTGCTTTCGGATGTCTATTCTATTAATAGACTAAAGCCATGTTTTGTACGGTCACCTAATTTTCAAACTAAAATTACCCATATTGATCAACTGCAAAAGGAGCTGGGTAATGTTCCAGCCAATAATGCTCATACCCTTACTGAAATTAATCCTTTATGTTTTATTACTGATGAGAATGATATTGTACTACATTCATTCAATGAGACTGTAATCCCTTATAATAGGATCACAAAACCAGTTAATTTACACCAGTATGTACATAATAGTGATGATAACCATCATCTTGCTACTGTTGGGACTTTGTCTAATTATCAGTTCACCCAACAATGTCATGTTTTACAAAATGTTTCTAATGTGTCTACCATGGAGTTAAAGAAAGCACGGTTCAAGTGTGGTTCCCTACAAGTTTTAGTTACCATACCGCATACAGAGGCAAGCCATAAGTCTTCTTGGGTCCCTGTAAATTCTTGCCCTACATTATTTGCCATTGTCAATAACCTTATTCATGATAATAAGCTCCAAGTTACAGGTAGCATTAGTAAATATAGATTGATTAACATGTAATACTGTTATTGTAGTGTTCATTCAGAAACCCAGCTGTATATCAACCTAAACACTGTAGATATCTACAACATGTGTTTTAGTACACTAATGGGGTTCGGAGCATTGTGAATGTTCACTTTAATAGCTTCCATATCGTATATGTAAATATATTGTTTGAGTTATAATATGTACCATAGTTTTAGTTTTGCTTTTCTTAAAATCATAGTTTAATCATAGTTTACAGTTTGTCCAACCAGTTGTACTTTGACTTCAAAAACTGCGTTTTTGATTTCAGTCGGGGGGATGTTGTATAGCCATATATTAGTTCTAAGCATGTATTATTGTGGTCTGTATCCTGCTACTAAGGATACATGATTTATCTCCCTTACATATTGCCTATTGTAAGACTTGATAACTTGTATGATTAGGAGTGGGCTCCCCTAAAAGGAAGTGAATAAACATGTGCCTATGAAAGAAGTCTTTTGTTTCTATGAATGTCTTCCAATGAAAATATATGAATACGTGTGGACTTGACAATACACAACACTAGATATAATGCTTGTAAGGTTCGAATACACCGAGCTGTATTACAGCTGTATTACGTTTCAACTATTCTACATTTTTTGAGTCAGGAAATTCGTGGCTTTCCCAATAGATTTAATTATTTTTCAACTTGGGTGTCTGGAAGGGCAAGGCTTCGTGTTTTTTGTACTTCCGCCTTGTTCGCGGGCTAGAAGTAGAAGTGAATGAGATGAGCGAAGTTTGTGGTTTTGCTCATCAAATGCATAAGTAAAGTTCGTGGGTTTTACTTATGTATGGGTAGATTTCGTGGTTCTGCCTATGGCTATATGTTTACATGTAGCTACGGTGGATAACAAATCTGGTAACTAGTGTCCCATATTTAATTACTATATAAAGTTTAAAGAATTTGTAAGGTATTGTTAAGCAGGCATTCACCTCGTTGTTGTAGATGCGTGCACATATTCAGTCTAATTTAGTCACATTGTTTGTTTGCAAGTATCCCTTATTTCGATGGTTTAGTGCTATTACTATTGCGTAAGTTTTTGGTGAATTATTTAGACTTTTGTAAACAAGTCTTTGCCAAGTTCTTCAAAACACACCCTGTATGTTAAGTGTGGTTATCTCCCTTTAATCATTCTTGTAATAATTTCTCTAATTCATTGTATTATTATTGTATATTTCAGTTAATCGTACCTCTCAGAAGTTTCGTTTGGTTGTTTGTTTTTTATCTGAAAGGGCGCATTGATAGCCACCCCACCCGTCTAAGCCCGCCTTTAGTTGAAAGGATGTACAAATTACATATATTAACAGATTTATTCATCTAGCCATCATCATGGAGTCAGAAAACGATATTAACCCTGAGGACAGTGTTTCTCAGACATCCAGGACTTCTAGAGGATCTGTTACGTCAAAGAGCAGAAAAATGCAGAACTGTTAGAAAGGCAGAAATTTATTTTAAGAAAACAAAAGTTAGAAAGGGAGCGACTCAATTTACAACAAAAGGAAGAGTTATTGAATATTGAAGAAGAAATAGCTGTAGCTAATGCCAAAACACAAGTTGTGCTAGACATTAGTAATGAAGAGACTCTAGTTACAAGAAGTGTTGCTAATTCTGATTCAGAATTGAATTCTAATATCCGTTCCCCTACTAACACCCAAGAACAAAAACATTTTTCAGAATTAAATGATAATATTCATATCCGTGCCCCTGCTTACATGCAAGGTCAACAACCTGTTTCAGAATTTAATAATACCGACACTTAGCCTTTGCAGACATCGGTCACTACTGAGATAGTTCAACATTTAAGGAGGCCCACAATAGAAATTAAGAAGTTTGGTGGAAATCCGATAGAATTTCCTCAGTTCATGAGACAGTTTCGTGAGAGAGAGAGAGAGAGAGAGAGAGAGAGAGAGAGAGAAATGGGGTTTAACGTCCACTCAACACAACCAGGTCATTTCGGCATGGAGATAGGGGCGCCTTCTCAACCTCATGGGTTTCCTCTGGGCACTCCGGTTTCCTCCCACTGCTAAAGACCCCTACGCGCAAGCGAATTATTGAAATAAAATTAAATCATATGTTAGTCCTGAAATGACCTAGTTGTGTTGAGTGGACTTTAAACCGCATTTCTCTCTCTCTTTAAATGTTTTGTATACTTAACATTAACATGGGGAAGAACTTTATAAAAACCAAACAAATTCTAATGATTTTCTGATAATTACTTGTTGACTGCCCCGATGATTTAGCTGCTGTGTGGGCGTATGTTTTGTTGTCTGGCAACCTATTTTTATCTAATACATTTTAGACATAACTCCATTTTTGGTAACCCAGTTCCATCAGGAATTTTTTTTATGAAATTTGTGAATTATAAATGACATTTTGGTGTTATAAAATGGTAATATGTTCTTTTGGAAAAAATAATTTTTTTGTGTTATTTTATTATTTTTAGCATGTCAGGACCACTTTCTGAAGTGTCACCCATTTAAGCAACCAGAGCTACAGCTAAAAGTAAGACCAATTTTTATATTGTGTTTTCTGTTCTGTATACTGCTCTAATTTTGGTCTTGCACAAGCAAATCTGGATAAAATTACAGTAAATTATTTAGTCCACATACCCAATCGAACATGTACAAAATCCACCATATGGTTCACCTGTGTGTTTATCAAGTATAATAAACAAAGATTTTACTCGTCTTGAGTCACCACTCCGTGATGGTAAACACTGGGCTTTTACAATAATAAAACTTTCTTCTAAATAATTAATTAAAACACTGTGGATGTGATTTGCCTTAAAATGTGCGTAACTTCGAGTAAGTTTCTTTAAGCTCTGAGGTGAAAACAAATCGGAACCAGTTTCAAGTAGATATTTCTTTAGGCCTACAGTAGGCCTAGCAATGTCTAAATCTGGGAATTTAGCAAGATCACTTGTCCAGTTTAAAAGTGAATATACAAAAGGAACTGTCAAGGTAGAAAATAATGTAAGTTCTTTAGTATCAAAACAATGGCGGTGATTAATATATGGGCCGCTAGTGCTACCGACGACGTTATCTGAATCTGATGATACACAAACTTTACTGTCACAGTTATCTGTATTTATCCCCCCAAAATTACAAATTAAAATGTCTAGAGAATCTCGACCAATGTGTTTATGTTCTAAATTTAAATCTTTACACAATTTTATAATACTTCTATGGGATAAAGCTTTTACATCTTTATAACAATTAGCAGACGACATTACATTGTTATTGTTTACAGTCGATACGGCCTTGACTCGAAACCGGAACTACACCAGACGCGCGTTGCATGCATCAAAACGAGTTATGTGTTGCAACATGTACACATTATACTGAATTCAAATAGCTGTTTAAATTCTGTAATCTGAACCGTTGTATAAATCAACCAGACAAATATAATCTGTGACTATAAGTTCAACATAAACTCTGTTGATACTGGACATTTTCTTATAACTCAATAACCAAAATGTGTGAAGATCATTTTTACATGGACGGTGTCTTAATGTATTGTACATACCCGTAAAGATGGCGACAGGAGGCGATCAGACACATAGCTGTAGTATCTGTTAAGATGATTTTACTAAACCTAAACTACTGTCATGTTCTCACACGTTTTGTGAACCCTGTTTAGACAATTATATCAAAAAACATTCACAGCTCAACAAGTTTAATTGTCCTAATTGTAGAACACAGATTCGAATTCCAATTGGTGGTGCACGTGGCTTTCCAACAAACATTTACATCCAACCGAAAAGTGAAACACAAAATCATTTCTGTCGGAAACACAAGAAAAAAGAAATATAATTTTATTGTCGTGATTGTTCTGTTGCTGCTTGTGGTAACTGTGTTATATTGGATCATACAACTCACTCAAAAACAGATCTTACTGAAGTAGACGAAGAATTCAGAGGAACATTAAACATTATTAAAGGGGAGTTAGAAAGTAAAATTGGAAAACTGGAGACACACTGTGTATCATTAACCAATCTAATATCTGATATCAAGGACCAAGCTAAAAGAGCCTGTGATAACGTCGATGCACAGGTTAAAAAAGTTTGTGAAGAAGTAAGAAAACATGGCGGTGATATAAAATGTGAGATGAATAAAATTCGTGACGACGAAAGTAAAAAGTTACATACATCACATGAAGATATGATCCAATTCAAAAGTTCTCTACAATCCAGTGTTAAATATATAACTGACGTGCTGAATGATAAATCTACTGTTCCAGTTGTAGATGCATTAACCAATGTACAAACACTGACTGAAGACAGTAGATCAACCAGTTTAGATATACCCACTGTAAGATATGTCCATTATCCTATGGTAGATATAGATGTTAAAACTTTACAACTACTACTAGGTGAACTAGAAACAATGGAGTCACCAACCTGGACATCTAGTTTTAGTTTGAATCAGATAGTGCAGACAGATGTGCACTACTATGGTGATGATGTAATGGTACAAGGAATGCCATGGTGTGTAAGTGTTAAACATCACACAGATACACAAACATTGGGTGTTTTCCAGGGGTTGAGAGAGGTAGATGATAAAACAGTTAAATCTGTTACAGTTGATCCTACAGTTAAACTGTTAAATATAAACAATGTTAGTAAACATATAGTAAAAAGATATACAGGAACATCATATATACCTGGTGGTAGTGGATGGGGTAATAGCTTTATAGAGTGGAATAAACTAGAGGATGGGAAGGAAGGATTTATAAACAACAGTAAAACATTTAATATCCAGGTTTCTGTAAAAATAAACAACATAGAACACTACTAACATTTATATTACAGAACATAGTAGATTGATGGGTGTCATAATACAAACAAGGACATATTTTTATAGAACCACAGGACATATCTCTACTCTAAAATATGTTAATTCAATCAAAAACAAATGAAACTTGGTTATTTGTATGTCAAATCAAATAGATTTTAATGTTTAGCTCATTGCTGGCTGGCCCCGGGATCCATTCACTTGAATTGGTATGTATTGTTTAGTTCATACAATGTCTGTTTAGTTTGTCGCGTCCGCGGGTTTGTTTTATCGGTTTTGTTTTGTGTGTAGTGCGGTCATCCTGTATTCACTAACAGATTCAGGTCTTGTGTAAAATGCGGTCAAAATAAACATATCAGCACCACCCTTTTTTACCTGAATGAATCCAAGCTCGAATATTATCAAACATGGATATTTAATTTTTAATCAAATGACAATCAACCAATTGAATTTCGGGGCCTTTCCTATTTTATTCTGAAGATCTTTGAGAACATCTGTAGCAATATAAGCAACGTCTGATGTAATATACAACAGCCTCGAACTGACCTAGATAAATATATGACATAATATCAGGTTAACCAGACATATAGAAGTGATTTTCCAGCGCGCCTTCCCCTTGTCGAGTCGTTCAGATTAAACGGAGAAGCGTGATCATGTGTATGTGTCAGTGTGCACGATAAAGACACCTTGCAAAATCTGCCTATTTTAGGTCTTTCTTTAGGCCTGAAATGTTATAAAAACTATTAATTAGACATCAATTAACTTATCCAGACCATAACCAATTCTCGATGTCCAGGCTAGCATGAGATTTTTTTTTTGTATGGTAGTAGGGTGATTTGCTGCAATATTTTCCTTAGTGATTTACCGATTAAATGGATAACCGAGACTACTAGTTTTGTCTTACCGACTTTAGTAATAATGGCCGAGGCTGAGCGGGACTTTCATTCGCTTAGTTCTAAGTTCATAGTGGATCAATTTGACTGAAATTTTCAGAAAATTGCCTTTACATTAACTACTATAATTCAAACTGCCAACTCGTTATCTTATCTCCCATAATGTATATATTAGTATTATTATGCCACGGTAAAAGTAATATTTATTCCAACTGGGTAAATTGTCATCACAGCGAATGACGGAAGGGAGCTAACTCTGTTTATTGGAGGGAGCTTCACGTCAGTGCATAGTGTCTAATAGCGAGTGTAATGAGATTGACGTTCAGAGCTGAACTAAGTGTCTAATATTGGTATGAAAAGCACAGTTCAGTAGGTGGTAATTTATTTTACCATCCACCCTCGCTTCAATATGTTAATCCATGTATATTCCCTTCAACCTGTTGTTAGTCCACGTATATTCTCATCAACCTTTAAGCATGGGAGTATAGTTAGCATTGTCATCATAAAATAGAACCCGCTGTCACAGGGCCGACATAGTTAAAGAATTAATCTAATTGGTGAATAAAGCCTTTGGACTGATATTTTTATCAGGTGGTGCTCCTGTTGTTTTCCATACAAATGAAGATCTTGGTTAGATGGCCGAATGGTTAGCACTGCTAAAAGACCCCTACGCCCAATCGAGTTATTGAAATAAGATTTAAACCGTGTGTTACTCCTGAAATGACCTAGTTTGTGTTTAGTGGATGTTAATCTCTCTCCCTTTCTCACTCTCTGTCTCACTCTCTCTTTAAAGGGTGTATAACTTGATTCCTTTGGAACCTTAAAATGCATTGAAAAGCATATATTAATGTAATGTGAGTGAATATAAACTGATCTATAATAAATGTCTTTTTAGAATACTGTGAGTTACAGCTATAAACCATTTAAATGCAACCCATTATGGTACTCAGACTGACTGGCATTCTCATCTGAACTAAATTTGTTAATTTTATAGTTGTCCTCTTCTATTTTCACTTCATTGTTTGCATTAACAAACATTTAATATTTATGAAAGATATATGTGTTCTCGTATATATTCACCAATTAAAAGGGTCATTGTAGAGCATAATAAACAGGACTGTGAATGTTTTTACTGTGTATTTGTATCACCAGTGGATGTGAAAAGGGAGTGGAACTATTGAATCAAAAACAATTAATCAAATAGAACAGTACATCCTCTATTATTTTATTATGTTTTCTGTACATTGAGAAGAGAAAACGATGGCAAAGTGGCTATTCTGGATGTGAGAGAAATGTCACTTCAATTGGAATGGCCACTTAGAGTTTTTTCTACCGAGTTTTTATGATTTTTTTTTATGGTTATAGGTAAAATAAAACGAAATAAGTGTTATTAGAAGACATGGTACTCTATCAGGCGTTATTTATTGCGGACAATAAAGTACTGTTTCAATATTCAACAGGCGCTGTGGTGGCACACTGCATAAGGCACTGGCTCGCTAAACTTGAGTTTTATTCCTGTGTTGGTTGAGACAATTCCTGAAGGTTTTCAGGCATGGTTTCTCCTTGTTAGTGGTGAAAGATCTGGCACGCAACAGACTAGTCATTTAAATACCCCCCACCCCCTAAAAAAAAGGTCCAGTTTACATGATGGCCTGCATGTAAAAAACAATTGACATTTGTTATTCAAAATGTGGAACAAAAGAGTAGAAACTCTATTTTATTATACGCCCACGTGTATATATATCGTCGCCCCTGTTCGTCCATCCATCCGTCCACAATTGTTTGTGAACAGTCTACAGGTCACAATTTTTATCCGATTTCAATGAAACTTAAAATATAGGTTTATCACCCGAAGATCTTGGTTCCTGTCGATATTGGCATGTATCGGACTGTAACTTCATGGGTTATGGCCCCTGATTGTACGAAAAATCACGTTTTTAGCTTGTGAACACTGTAGAGGTCACAATTTTGAACCGATTTGGATGAAACTTGAAATGCATGTTTATAACCCAAAGATCTTAGTTCCTTTCGATATATGTGCCAATCGGATCGTAATTTCCTGAATTATGGCCCCTGATTGTCCGAAAAATCGTCCTTTTTAGCTTGTGGTCCATCTGGATGTCAAAATTGTTATCCGATTTAAAAAAACGTTTGATTAAATCATCGTTACATGGTTATTGAGTTCGAATTTCGTGAAAATCGGACCAAAATTGACAAACAAAATGGCCGCCGTTTGTACGCGAATAGTGTGAAAATATGTTATATCAAGGTTGTGGACCCTATAGAGGTCACAATTTTGAACTGATTTTGATGAAACTTGACACGTATGTTTATAACCCAAAGATCTTGGTTCCGTTTGATATTTGCGCCCATCGGATCGTAACTTCATGAATTATGTCCCCTGACTGTCCGAAAAATCGCTTTTGTTAGCTTGTGGTCCCTCTGGGGGTCAAAATTATTATCCGATTTAAAAAAACGTTTGATTATATCACCGTTACATGGTAATGAAGAAAGAGTATAAATTTCGTGAAAATCGGACCATAATTGACGGATAAAATGGCCGCCGTTTGTACGCGAATAGTGTGAAAATATGTCATATCTAGGTTGTGGACCCTATAGAGGTCACAATTTTGGACCGATTTTGATGAAACTTGAAATACATGTTTATAACCTAAAGATCTTGGTTTCATTGCATATTTGCACATATCTGATCGTAACCTCCTGAATTATGGCCCCTGATTGGTCGAAAATCGCCCCATTTTGTAATTTGTGGTTCCTTTGGAGGTCACAATTATTAACGGATTTAAAATAACGTTTGATTATATGACTGTTTCACCATAATGAAAGGTGAGTTCGAATTTCGTAAATATCGGACCAAAACTTCCGGACAAAATGGCTGCCACTAATACGCGAATAGTGTAAAAATATAATATATTCAAGGTTGTGGATCCTGTAGAGGTCACAATTTTAATCCGATTTTGATGAAATTTGATATGTAAGTTTATAACCCAAAGATTGCAGTTTCTTTCGATATTCGGGCACATTGGACCATAACTTCCTGAATTATGGCCCTTGATTGTACGAAAAATCATGTTTTTATACGCCCACATTTTCATGTGGACGTATATTGTCGTCGCCCCTGTCCGTCCGTCCGTCCGTCCGTCCACAATTTGTTTGTGGACTCTCTACAGGTCACAATTCTTATCTGATTTTGACGAAACTTGAAATATAGGTTTATCCCCAAAAGATCTCGGCTGCTTTCGATATTGGCATGTATCGGATCAAAACTTCATGGATTATGGCCCCTGATTGTACGAAAAATCACGTTTCTAGCTTGTGCACCCTATAGAGGTCACAATTTTGAACCGATTTTGATGAAACTTGACATGCATGTTTATAACCCAAAGATATTGGTTCTTTTCGATATTTGCGCCTATCGGAACGTAATTTCCTGAATTATGGCCCCTGATTGCCCGAAAAATCACCTTTTTTAGCTTGTGCTACCTCTGGAGGACACAATTATTCTCCGATTTAAAAAACCGTTCGATTATATCACCGTTACACCCTAAGGAAGGTTGAGTTCGGATTTCGGGAAAATCGGACCAAAATTGCCGTACAAAATGGCCGCCGTTTGTACGCGAATACTGTTAAAAAATGGTATATCAATGTTGTGGGCCCTGATCTTGGTTCCTTTCGATATTTGCGCATATCGGATCGTAACTTCCTGAATTATGGCCCCTGATTATACGCAATATCGCCTTTTTTTAGTTTGTGGTCCCTCTGGAGGTCACAATTATTATCCGATTTAAAAAAACGTTTGATTATATTACCGTTACACCGTAAGGAAGGTTGAGTTCGAATTTCGGGAAAATCGGACCAAAATTGCCATACAAAATGGTCGCCGTTTGTACGCGAATACTGTTAAAAAATGGTATATCATGGTTGTGGACCCTGTATAGGTCACAATTTTAATTCGATTTTGATGAAACTTGAAATGCATGGTTATAACCCAAAGATCTTGGTTCCTTTCGTTATTTGCGCATATCGGATCGAAACTTCCTGAATTATGGCCCCTGATTGTCCGAAAAATCGCCTATGGTCCCTCTGGAGGTTAGGAGGTCACAATTATTATCCGATTTAAAAAAACGTTTGACTCTATCACCGTTACACCCTACGGAAGGTTGAGTTTGAATTTTGAGAAAATCGGACCATAATTGCCAGACAAAATGGCCGCCGTTTGTACGCATTTCTAGGTTGTGTACCGTCACACCATAATCATTGTCAGCTTCGAATTTCATGAATATCAGACTGGAACTGACCAACAAAATGGTTGCTCCCAATACGTATACAGGACTTAATGATGTAGGAAAAATCACTTTCAGTATTGCTTGTTCTCTATCCATCTCTCGAAAATGTGGGCGTATCCTGCCTGGCAGTGCCAGCCTATCTTTTAACTTGTGGACCCTATGGAGGTCACAATTTTATTCCAAATAAAAAAAAAACATTTAACTATATCCCTGTTACACATTAATGATGGTCGAGTGTGAATTTCTTGAAAATCGGTAATTGAACAGCTAAATCCATGATATTAAATGTTTTGTAGGGGGGGATGGCCTAGTGGTCTACAGCGCCGCGCTTCGACCTCTATCTGGCCAGTCACCTCTGGCTTGTGGCTGTGGTTTCGAGCCCTGGTGTGAGCGTATGTGGCATGGAGATAGGGGCGCCTTCTCAACCTCGTGGGTTTCCTCTGGGCACTCCGGTTTCCTCCCACTGCTAAAGACCCCTACGCGCAAGCGAATTATTGAAATAAAATTAAATCATATGTTAGTCCTGAAATGACCTAGTTGTGTTGAGTGGACTTTAAACCCCATTTCTCTCTCTCTTTAAATGTTTTGTATACTTAACATTAACATGGGGAAGAACTTTATAAAAACCAAACAAATTCTAATGATTTTCTGATAATTACTTGTTGACTGCCCCGATGATTTAGCTGCTGTGTGGGCGTATGTTTTGTTGCCTGGCAACCTATTTTTATCTAATACATTTTAGACATAACTCCATTTTTGGTAACCCAGTTCCATCAGGAATTTTTTTTTTATGAAATTTGTGAATTATAAATGACATTTTGGTGTTATAAAATGGTAATATGTTCTTTTGGAAAAAATATTTTTTTTTGTGTTATTTTATTATTTTTAGCATGTCAGGACCACTTTCTGAAGTGTCACCCATTTAAGCAACCAGAGCTACAGCTAAGAGTAAGGCCAATTTTTATATTGTGTTTTCTGTTCTGTTTACTGCTCTAATTTATGTCTTGCACAAGCAAATCTGGATAAAATTACAGTAAATTATTTAGTCCACATACCCAATCGAACATGTACAAAATCCACCATATGGTTCACCTGTGTGTTTATCAAGTATAATAAACAAAGATTTTACTCGTCTTGAGTCACCACTCCGTGATGGTAAACTGGCGGTGTGTATACAGTGATATATCGTACAGATAGTGCTATATTGTAAAGATAATGTGTATAGATTATGTGTAGTGCCTGTGACGTCACCAGCCAATCAACCGGATAAAGGTTGTAATTGAAAATTTGAAAACCGTTTTTGGCTGTCTGATGTTTAAACGTTAATATCTCAATTAATTTTAATCAGATTGGAGTGAACTTGATGTAAAATGAATGTAGTAACCCTTGGCTATCAAAATATGCAATTAAAAATTATTATTTTATGTGGTCTTTAAGCTCTTTAAGCTCTGAGGTGAAAACAAATCGGAACCAGTTTCAAGTAGATATTTCTTTACAGTGGCAATGTCTAAATCTGGGAATTTAGCAAGATCACTTGTCCAGTTTAAAAGTGAATATACAAAAGGAACTGTCAAGGTAGAAAATAATGTAAGTTCTTTAGTATCAAAACAATGGCGGTGATTAATATATGGGCCGCTAGTGCTACCGACGACGTTATCTGAATCTGATGATACACAAACTTTACTGTCACAGTTATCTGTATTTATCCCCCAAAAATTACAAATTAAAATGTCTAGAGAATCTCGACCAATGTTTTTATGTTCTAAATTTAAATCTTTACACAATTTTATAATACTTCTATGGGATAAAGCTTTTACATCTTTATAACAATTAGCAGACGACATTACATTGTTATTGTTTACAGTCGATACGGCCTTGACTCGAAACCGGAACCACACCAGACGCGCGTTGCATGCATGAAAACGAGTAATGTGTTGCAACATGTACACATTATACTGAATTCAAAAAGCTGTTTTAATTCTGTAATCTGAACCGTTGTATAAATCAACCAGATAAATATAATCTGTAAATATAAGTTCAACATAAACTCTGTTGATACTGGACATTTTCTTATAACTCAATAACCAAAATGTGTGAAGATCATTTTTACATGGACGGTGTCTTAATGTGTTGTACATACCCGTAAAGATGGCGACAGGAGGCGATCAGACACATAGCTGTAGTATCTGTTTAGATGATTTTACTAAACCTAAACTACTGCCATGTTCTCACACGTTTTGTGAACCCTGTTTAGACAATTATATCAAAAAACATTCACAGCTCAACAAGTTTAATTGTCCTAATTGTAGAACACAGATTCGAATTCCAATTGGTGGTGCACGTGGCTTTCCAACAAACATTTACATCCAACCGAAAAGTGAAACACAAAATCATTTCTGTCGGAAACACAAGAAAAAAGAAATAGAATTTTATTGTCTAGATTGTTCTGTTGCTGCTTGTGGTAACTGTGTTATATTGGATCATACAACTCACTCAAAAACAGATCTTACTGAAGTAGACGAAGAATTCAGAGGAAAATTAAACATTATTAAAGGGGAGTTAGAAAGTAAGATTGGAAAACTGGAGAGACACTGTGTATCATTAACCAATCTAATATCTGATATCAAGGACCAAGCTAAAAGAGCCTGTGATAACGTCGATGCACAGGTTAAAAAAGTTTGTGAAGAAGTAAGAAAACATGGCGGTGATATAAAATGTGAGATGAATAAAATTCGTGATGACGAAAGTAAAAAGTTACATACATCACACGAAGATATGACCAAATTCAAAAGTTCTCTACAATCCAGTGTTAAATATATAACTGACGTGCTGAATGATAAATCTACTGTTCCAGTTGTAGATGCATTAACCAATGTACAAACACTGACTGAAGACAGCAGATCAACCAGTTTAGATATACCCTCAGTAAAATATGTCCATTATCCTATTGTAGATATAGATGTTAAAACTTTACGCTTAATACTAGGTGAAATAGAAACCATGGAGTCACCAACCTGGACATGTAGTATTAGTTTGAATCAGATAGTGCAGACTGATTGGAACTATCTTGGTGATGATGTTATGATCCAAGGAATGCCATGGTGTGTATATGTTAGACATCGTACAGATACACAAACATTGGGTGCTTACCTGTGGTTGAGAGATGTAGATGATAAAACAGTTAAATCTGTTACAGTTGATCCTACAGTTAAACTGTTAAATATAAACAATGTTAGTAAACATATAGTAAATAGATATACAGATATATCATATATACCTGGTGGTGATGGATGGGGTTGGGGTGGCTTTATAGACTGGGATAAACTAGAGGATGTGAAGGAGGGGTTTATAAACAACAGTAAAACATTTAATATACAGGCTTCTGTAAAAATAAACAACATAGAACGCTACTAACATTTATATTACAGAACATAGTAGATTGATGGGTGTCATAATACAAACAAGGATATATTTTTATAGAACCACAGGACATATCTCTACTCTAAAATATGTTAGTTCAATCAAAAACAAATGGAACTTGGTTATTTGTATGTCAAATCAAATAGATTTTAATGTTTAGCTTGCTGGCTGGCCCCTGGACCCATTCACTTGAATTGATATGTGTTGTTTAGTTCATACAATGTCTGTTTAGTTTGTCGTGTCCGCGGGTTTGTTTTATCGGTTTTGTTTTGTGTGTAGTGCGGTCATCCTGTATTCACTAACAGAATCAGGTCTTGTGTAAAATGCGGTCAAAATAAACATATCAGCACCACCTAAACGTGTTGGATTACACCCTTTTTTACCTGAATGAATCCAAGCTCGAATATATATTATCAAACATGGATATTTAATTTTTAATCAAATGGCAATCAACCAATTGAATTTCGGGGCCTTTCCCCTTTTATTCTGAAGATCTGTGAGAAGATATGTAGCAATATAAGCAACGTCTGATGTAATATACAACAGCCTCGAACTGACCTAGATAAATAATGTCATAATATCAGGTTAACCAGACATATGGAAGTGATTTTCCAGCGCGCCTTCCCCTTGTCGAGTCGTTCAGATTAAACGGAGAAGCGTGATCATGTGTATGTGTCAGTGTGCACGATAAAGACACCTTGCAAAATCTGCCTATTTTAGGTCTTTCTTTAGGCCTGAAATGTTATAAAAACTATTAATTAGACATCAATTAACTTATCCAGACCATAACCAACTCTCGATATCCAGGCTAGCATGAGATTTTTTTTTTGTATGGTAGTACTAGGGTGATTTGCTGCAATATTTTCCTTAGTGATTTACCGATTAAATGGATAACCGAGACTACTAGTTTTGTCTTACCGACTTTAGTAATAATAATGGCCGAGGCTGAGCGGGACTTTCATTCGCTTAGTTCTAAGTTCATAGTGGATCAATTTGACTGAAATTTTCAGAAAATTGCCTTTACATTAACTACTATAATTCAAACTGCCAACTCGTTATCTAATCTCCCATAATGTATATATTAGTATTATTACGCAACGGTAAAAGTAATATTTATTCCAACTGGGTAAATTGTCATCACGGCGAATGACGGAAGGGAGCTAACTCTGTTTATCGGAGGGAGCTTCACGTCAGTGCATAGTGTCTAATAGTGGTATGAAAAGCACAGTTCAGTAGGTGGTATTTTATTTTCCCATCCACCCTCGCTTCAATATGTTAATCCATGTATATTCCCTTCAACCTGTTGTTAGTCCATGTATATTCTCATCAACCTTTAAGCATGGGAGTATTGTTATCATTGTCATTATAAATCTGTTTATTATAGTTTCCAACGATCGTATGTTAGTATATTTCGGATGTTTAATAGTTTTGAACTATACTATATATATTATTATTTTCTCTGTTATGTATTTAATCGTTTTAAACTATAGTAAATTATTATTATTTCCATCTTTACTTGATGTGGTGTATAATCTTTATGGCGGTGTATACTGTATCCCATCTTTTTCAGCAAAATATGTATTTAGTTAACGAGTAATGACATTCCTAATAATCATTGTGAATACGGTATTTGTTTAATTTTATTGGTAATAAATGGCCTGGGTTCACAAGTTGTTGCCGGAAAAGGAGGTTACCTCTGTAGCGGAAATGTCGCGGAAAGATGAAAAACAGTCCATCCTTTATTGAGGGAGAGACTGGTCTATATCATAGAGGTCTATGGAAGAGATTGGACAGGCGACCATGCTCTGTCACGTTCAAGCAGGAAATCGATACCATGCCACTTGACTCGCTAATAGTCCTTGTGCCTTGTGATATCACTAGCCCCCGGCTGCGCCACTTTATATTTTGAAGAAAGTGGGTAAGTTTTTCCTGGAGAGACTGACAAGGACAGCTGTCTAGTCATTCGGATGGGACGAAAAACCGAGGACCTGTGTACACATTGACATGCTCGTAAAAGAACTCTTAGCAGTTGGAATTCGACATGAGAGTATTCATATGCGCCGCTATTCGGGCAACATTTCCCCCACAGCGTATGCCCGTCTCCATTAGCCCAGTCGGAGTAGAACATTAAACCCCATTTCTAGAGGTTTAATTCATAAGGTCTGTCATAGAATCAAATAGCGTGGTTTCAGTTCTCCGCTTGTACGTGACAAGTTTGGAGGTTGAGCCTAGATATAATGCTTGTAAGGTTCGAATACACCGAGCTGTAATTACAGCTGTATTACGTTTCAACTATTCTACATTTTTTGAGTCAGGAAATTCGTGGCTTTCCCAATAGATTTAATTATTTTTCAACTTGGGTGTCTGGAAGGGCAAGGCTTCGTGTTTTTTGTACTTTCGCCTTGTTCGCGGGCTAGAAGTAGAAGTGAATGAGATGAGCGAAGTTTGTGGTTTTGCTCATCAAATGCATAAGTAAAGTTCGTGGGTTTTACTTATGTATGGGTAGATTTCGTGGTTCTGCCTATGGCTATATGGTTACATGTAGCTACGGTGGATAACAAATCTGGTAACTAGTGTCCCATATTTAATTACTATATAAAGTTTAAAGAATTTGTAAGGTATTGTTAAGCAGGCATTCACCTCGTTGTTGTAGATGCGTGCACATATTCAGTCTAATTTAGTCACATTGTTTGTTTGCAAGTATCCCTTATTTCGATGGTTTAGTGCTATTACTATTGCGTAAGTTTTTGGTGAATTATTTAGACTTTTGTAAACAAGTCTTTGCCAAGTTCATCAAAACACACCCTGTATGTTAAGTGTGGTTATCTCCCTTTAATCATTTTTGTAATAATTTCTCTAATTCATTGTATTATTATTGTAAAACGAAGTTTCGTTTGTTTGTTTGTTTTTTATCTGAAAGGGCGCATTGATAGCCACCCCACCCGTCTAAGCCCGCCTTTAGTTGAAAGGATGTACAAA
The DNA here is from genome assembly GCA_963678685.1 of Patella ulyssiponensis. Classification (NCBI taxonomy): domain Eukaryota; kingdom Metazoa; phylum Mollusca; class Gastropoda; family Patellidae; genus Patella; species Patella ulyssiponensis. The sequence goes on from OY783225.1 coordinate 96,847,936, forward strand.
TTACATATATTAACAGATTTATTCATCTAGCCATCATCATGGAGTCAGAAAACGATATTAACTCTGAGGACAGTGTTTCTCAGACATCCAGGACTTCTAGAGGATATGTTACGTCAAAGAGCAGAAAAATGCAGAACTGTTAGAAAGGCAGAAATTTATTTTAAGAAAACAAAAGTTAGAAAGGGAGCGACTCAATTTACAACAAAAGGAAGAGTTATTGAATATTGAAGAAGAAATAGCTGTAGCTAATGCCAAAACACAAGTTGTGCTAGACATTAGTAATGAAGAGACTCTAGTTACAAGAAGTGTTGCTAATTCTGATTCAGAATTGAATTCTAATATCCCTTCCTCTACTAACACCCAAGAACAAAAACATTTTTCAGAATTAAATGATAATATTCATATCCGTGCCCCTGTTTACATGCAAGGTCAACAACCTGTTTCAGAATTTAATAATACCGACACTCGGCCTTTGCATACATCGGTCACTACTGAGATAGTTCAACATTTAAGGAGGCCCACAATAGAAATTAAGAAGTTTGGTGGAAATCCGATAGAATTTCCTCAGTTCATGAGACAGTTTCGTGAGAGAGAGAGAGAGAGAGAGAAATGGGGTTTAACGTCCACTCAACACAACCAGGTCATTTCGGGACTAACATATGGTTTCAATTTTATTTCAATAATTCGCTTGCGCGTAGGGGTCTTTAGCCGTGGGAGGAAACCGGAGTGCCCGGAGGAAACCCACGAGGTTGAGAAGGCGCCCCTATCGCCATGCCACATACGCTCACACCAGGGCTCGAAACCACAGCCGCAAGCCAGAGGTGACCGGCCAGCTAGAGGTCGAAGTGCGGCACTCTAGACCACGAGGCCATCCTAACCCCCCGAGACAGTTTCGTACTAAAGTAGTGAGTTGTACCTCAAATGACGATGAGCGCCTTAACTATCTGGAGCAGTATACGTATGGACAGCCGAATAAGATTGTATGTGGCTACAGTTATCTGGAAGCTTGTATAGCCTACCCTACAGCTCTCAAGGAATTGGAGGAACGCTAAGGAGATCCCAACATTATTGCCAATGCCTTTGTTAAACGAGCTTTGGATTGGCCAACTATAAAGTCAGATAATCCGCATTCCCTAGATGAATTTGGTATTTTTCTAACAGAGTGCTTGAACGCCATACGTGGAATAGATGCTATTAGAGTCCGTCAATACCCTGATAACATGAAGAAACTAATTCGCAAGTTACCATATCACCTACATGACCGTTGGAGGAATGTAGTCCAGAAACATAGAGACAATGGCGACGATGTCAACTTTAAGCACTTAGTGGATTTCGTTAAGCTAGAAGGAAAGAAATCTACTGACCCCCTTTATGGAAAGGATGCTTTGTTTGATACATGTAACTCCAGGAAAGAATCAACTAAAAAATCAAATTCATCATATATTAATAATTCTTCACGTGCATTTACAACCCAAACTAAATCGAACTATAATTCTACATTGGAACCTAAAGCCAAGCTGTGCGAATACTGTAATGGAAATCATCAACTTAAAGACTGTCAGTCACTTTATCAACTTTCTCAAGAAGAAAAATTAGCTACAATTAAAAACCTTAGCCTTTGCTTCGCTTGCCTTCAACCAGGGCACTATAGTCCGGCCTGTCGAAATCGTTTATTATGCACACAATGCAAAAGATACCACCCATCTGTATTACATATTGATTATACAAACACCCCCTCCAAGACTGCAGCATATGTAACGACGCATGGGAGTTATACGAGGGCCGGAGAAGCCAACTCAAGTTTAGTTACGATGCCCATAATTCCGGTAAAGGTCACAACTACAGATGGATTGGTCATAGTTGATACGTACGCTTTTATGGATCCAGGAAGCAGTGTGTGCTTTATAACAAACTCTCTTATGAAAAGGTTAGGCATTTTCGCACCAAAATCTCCTCTGAATATTGAAACTATGACTGGTTCCGACTTCATATCTTCATCTTTGGTTAAGAATTTAGAAATTTTTAATCCTGATTTAAGCGATAAAGTCTGTATACCTACTTGTTATTCAAAAGACAGCATACCTGTTACCAGACAGCACATTCCAGTTAAGAGTGACATCAAAAGATGGACTCACCTCTCCGATATTAACATATCAGACTTACCCAAAAAAGTTGGTATTGGTTTACTTATTGGTAATAATATAGCGGAGGCATACACCCCATTTGATATCAAGGTTGGACCTAAGGGAAGTCCCTACGCTTCGAGATCTGCACTCGGTTGGATATTGTGGAACGTTGTTCGAGAAATTGGTTCCCCATGTAATGTAGTTCAAGTTAACAGAATAGAAGCTAAAATTATTTCTGAGGCAGAGTATCTTAAATCGTTGGACCTACTTGTAAGAAGAAGTTTTGATTTTGATTTCCCAGAAAGTATTTATTAACGATAAAACAGAAAGGTCTATTGTGGATAATTTATTTATTCAAAAGGTTGAAAATACAATTTCATTCAAAGATGGGCATTACGAGGTCGCCCTCCCCTTGAAAGATGATAATTTATCACTACCAGATAATTACGTACAGGTTTACAACAGGCTTATTTCCCTGAAAAAGAAAATTTATGTCAAATTTAATTGAAAATGGTTATGCTGAAAGAATTCCTGAAGTTGAAATTAACACTAATAATGTTGTATGGTATGTACCACACCATGGTGTATACCACAAGCGCAAGAACAAACTTCGTACAGTCTTTGATTGTTCTGCACATCAAGATGGCATTTCGATAAATGATGTCCTACTGCAAGGTCCTGATTTAGCTAATTCGCTGATTGATGTTCTACTAAGATTTTGTTTTGGAAGATACGCCTTTATGTCCGATATAGAGGCGATGTTTCACCAGGTCAAAATACCTAAAGACGACCGTGATAAACTACGTTTCCTTTGGTGGCCTGATGGTTCGTGGGATAATCCGCCCGCAAGATATAGGATGACAGCTTACTTATTCGGTGCTGTTTCTTCGCCAAGCATTGCTAACTATTCCCTAAAAAGAACAGCACTTGATAATAAAGATGATTTCGACGATGAAACAATTGAAACTTTACTTAATGACTTTTATTAGGGGTGGGCTATAAAAGTGAAGTTTTTCAAATACCATCTCTGCAGAGCTAAATTTGTGCAGAATTCATTTCTGATCATTTTGGTACCAATTATATTGAAATCGGATGAAAATTGAGAAGGTGCAGGCAAATTTAGTGACCTAGGGGCGGGGATCACGGTTTTTCGGTATAATATAGCATATTATGTGGGTTTTTTTTCATATCTTGGTCAATTTTCAACATATTTTGATAATTGTTGTGGCCATTTTAATGTATTTTATGTCAGAGAATATAATGAGAGTGTTAATTTTTACTTTTGGGTGCAATTTATCTCTGTAATTTGTCAAAATTGTAATTTTTAGGATCGAAATGAAAAATTTGAAAAGCTAAACACCCCTCGATTGAAGAATAATTAATTTAATGATATTATGAACAATTATTATCGAACTTAGAAAACAGGTGAACATAAATATATGGTTAAGGTAACATTCAAGCTGAGAAGGCACAATTAGTAAAATGAACGAAAAAGAACATCAATCATCTCCAAGTTCTCAAGGTCAAATGTCATTGCTCCTTTTCTCAAATCCCTGCCCCTAGGTCACTAAATTTGCCTGCACCTTCTCAATTTTCAACTTATTTCAATATAATTGGTACCAAAATGATCACAAATGAATTCTGCACAAATTTAGCTCTGCAGAGATGGTATTTGAAAACCTTCACTCTTTTTGCCCCCGTATAGCCCACCCCTACTTTTATGTAGATGATTGTTTACATGCTCTTGACGATGAACATTCAGCCATCCGGTTAATACGAGAACTTATGGAACTTTGTAAACGTGGTGGATTCAGGTTACATAAATGGATTTGTAATAGTCCATCAATATTTGCAACAATTCCGGAATCTGAACGAGCAAATGATAATTTGTTTATGTTAGGGGAAACAGAAGATGTTATTGAACGTGCACTTGGAGTCACAGGTACATGGGGAAAGGAACGCCCTTATTAGACTATGGCACACCTGACAAATATGTGATTTTTCAAATTTTTTGAGTTTCTGTTTTTTTCTGAACATTTTTTAAATTTTTAATCTTATTTTATCCATATTTGATGCTAAATGATATGATATTTACTATCAAACATGTAATTCATATTTTAAAAAAAAATACCTTCCGATGTATTTATAAAAGAGAAAGGTAAGACACTTTTCTGTTGACGTTTCTTTTCCGTGAGGTACCTCTGTCGCTGTTTACTTCAAAATAGTGCATAAAATTGGGTTACAATACAAATCAACTACCCAGTTCCTTTCCATATATATTTCTTTCGATAAAAACACACGTTTCAGATTTTTTAAAAAATGTAAAGTCAATTTATTTGCCATAAATCACTCGAGATTTTTTACATTTTATCGACATTTGAGTAGAAATGACGGAAGTGGTAACATCAACATCGGAAGATCACAGGATTAATACATTTAAATTATGGATGGACAAATGAATATATACTAAATGCAAAATGTGACGAAAGACTAGGGAATGTGGATGGATACGGATAAATCTTCCGTATAAACAGTAAGCTATAAAATAAAAACCGTCACACATATGTGTCCACACCAGCTTGCCGACAGTATAGCGAAAACTAGAACCCGCTGTCACAGGGCCGACATAGTTAAAGAATTAATCTAATTGGTGAATAAAGCCTTTGGACTGATATTTTTATCAGGTGGTGCTCCTGTTGTTTTCCATACAAATGAAGATTTTGGTTAGATGGCCGAATGGTTAGCACTGCTAAAAGACCCTACGCCCAATCGAGTTATTGAAATAAGATTTAAACCATGTGTTACTCCTGAAATGACCTAGTTTGTGTTTAGTGGATGTTAATCTCTCCCTCTCTGACTCTCTGTCTCACTCTCTCTTTAAAGGGTGTATAACTTGATTCCTTTGGAACCTTAAAATGCATTGAAAAGCATATATTAATGTAATGTGAGTGAATATAAACTGATCTATAATCAATGTCTTTTTAGAATACTGTGGGTTACAGCTATAAACCATTTAAATGCAACACATTATGGTACTCAGACTGACTGGCATTCTCATCTGAACTAAATTTGTTAATTTTATAGTTGTCCTCTTCTATTTTCACTTCATTGTTTGCATTAACAAACATTTAATATTTATGAAAGATATATGTGTTCTCGTATTCACCAATTAAAAGGGTCATTTTTTAAGAAGAGAAATGTAGAGCATAATAAACAGGACTGTGAATGTTTTTACTGTGTATTTGTATCACCAGTGGATGTGAAAAGGGAGTGGAACTATTGAATCAAAAACAATTAATCAAATAGAACAGTACATCCTCTATTATTTTATCATGTTTTCTGTACATTGAGAAGAGAAAACGATGGCAAAGTGGCTATTCTGGATGTGAGAGAAATGTCACTTCAATTGGAATGGCCACTTAGAGTTTTTTCTACCGAGTTTTTATGATTCTTTTTTATGGTTATAGGTAAAATAAAACGAAATAAGTGTTATTAGAAGACATGGTACTCTATCAGGCGTTATTTATTGCGGACAATAAAGTATTGTTTCAATATTCAACAGGCGCTGTGGTGGCACACTGCATAAGGCACTGGCTCGGTAAACTTGGGTTTAATTCCGGTGTTGGTTGAGACAATTTCTGAAGGTTTTCAGGCATAGTTTCTCCTTGTTAGTGGTGAAAGATCTGGCACGCAACAGACTAGTCATTTAAATACCCCCCACCCCCTAAAAAAAAGGTCCAGTTTACATGATGGCCTGCATGTAAAAAACAATTGACATTTGTTATTCAAAATGTGGAACAAAAGAGTAGAAACTCCATTTTATTATATGCCCACTTGTATATATGTCGTCGCCCCTGTTCGTCCGTCCGTCCGTCCACAATTGTTTGTGAACAGTCTACAGGTCACAATTTTTATCCGATTTCAATGAAACTTAAAATATAGGTTTATCACCCTAAGATCTCGGTTCCTGTCGATATTGGCATGTATCGGACTGTAACTTCATGGGTTATGGCCCCTGATTGAACGAAAAATCACGTTTTTAGCTTGTGAACACTGTAGAGGTCACAATTTTGAACCGATTTGGATGAAACTTGAAATGCATGTTTATAACCCACAGATCTTAGTTCCTTTCGATATATGTGCCAATCGGATCGTAACTTCCTGAATTATGGCCCCTGATTGTCCGAAAAATCGTCCTTTTTAGCTTGTGGTCCCTCTGGAGGTCAAAATTGTTATCCGATTTAAAAAAAACGTTTGGTTATATCACCGTTACATGGTTATGGAGGTTGAGTTCGAATTTCGTGAAAATCGGACCAAAATTGACAGACAAAATGGCCGCCGTTTGTACGCGAATAGTGTGAAAATATGTTATATCAAGGTTGTGGACTCTATAGAGGTCACAATTTTGAACTGATTTTGATGAAACTTGACACGTATGTTTATAACCCAAAGATCTTGGTTCCTTTCGATATTTGCGCCAATCGGATCGTAACTTCATGAATTATGTCCCCTGACTGTCCGAAAAATCGCTTTTGTTAGCTTGTGGTCCCTCTGGAGGTCAAAATTATTATCCGATTTATAAAAACGTTTGATTATATCACCGTTACATGGTAATGAAGAAAGAGTATAAATTTCGTGAAAATCGGACCAGAATTGACGGATAAAATGGCCACCGTTTGTACGCGAATAGTGTGAAAATATGTTATATCTAGGTTGTGGACCCTATAGAGGTCACAATTTTGAACCGATTTTGATGAAACTTGAAATACATGTTTATAACCTAAAGATCTTGGTTTTATTGCATATTTGCACATATCTGATCGTAACCTCCTGAATTATGGCCCCTGATTGGTCGAAAATCGCCCCATTTTGTAATTTGTGGTTCCTTTGGAGGTCACAATTATTAACGGATTTAAAATAACATTTGATTATATCACTATTTCACCATAATGAAGGGTGAGTTCGAATTTCGTAAAAATCGGACCAAAACTTCCGGACAAAATGGCTGCCGCTAATACGCGAATAGTGTAAAAATATAATATATTCAAGGTTGTGGACCCTGTAGAGGTCACAATTTTAATCCGATTTTGATGAAATTTGATATGTAAGTTTATAACCCAAAGATTGCGGTTTCTTTCGATATTCGGGCACATTGGACCATAACTTCCTGAATTATGGCCCTTGATTGTACGAAAAATCATGTTTTGTAACTAGTGGACCCTATGGAGGTCACAATTTTATTCCGAATTAAAAAAAAAACGTTTAACTATATCCCTGTTACACATTAATGATGGTTGAGTGTGAATTTCTTGAAAATCGATAATTGAACAGCTAAATCCATGATATTAAATGTTTTGTAGGGGGTGGTGGGATGGCCTAGTGGTATACAGCGCCGCGCTTCGGCCTCTAGCTGGCCAGTCACCTCTGGCTTGCTGCTGTGGTTTCGAGCCCTGGTGTAAGCGTATGTGGCATGGAGATAGGGGTGCCTTCTCAATTTTTATAGTGTGTTTTTTGTTCTGTTTACTGCTCTAATTTTGGTCTTGCACAAGCAAATCTGGATAAAATTACAGTAAATTATTCAGTCCACATACCCAATCGAACATGTACAAAATCCACCATATGGTTCACCTGTGTGTTTATCAAGTATAATAAACAAAGATTTTAAACACTGGGCTTTTACAATAATAAAACTTTCTTCTAAATAATTAATTAAAACACTGTGGATGTGATTTGCCTTAAAATGTGCGTAACTTCGAGTAAGTTTATAGCTCTTTAAGCTCTGAGGTGAAAACAAATCGGAACCAGTTTCAAGTAGATATTTCTTTACAGTAGCAATGTCTAAATCTGGGAATTTAGCAAGATCACTTGTCCAGTTTAAAAGTGAATATACAAAAGGAACTGTCAAGGTAGAAAATAATGTAAGTTCTTTAGTATCAAAACAATGGCGGTGATTAATATATGGGCCGCTAGTGCTACCGACGACGTTATCTGAATCTGATGATACACAAACTTTACTGTCACAGTTATCTGTATTTATCCCAAACAAATTACAAATTAAAATGTCTAGAGAATCTCGACCAATGTTTTTATGTTCTAAATTTAAATCTTTACACAATTTTATAATACTTCTATGGGATAAAGCTTTTACGTCTTTATAACAATTAGCAGACGACATTACATTGTTATTGTTTACAGTCGATACGGCCTTGACTCGAAACCGGAACCACACCAGACGCGCGTTGCATGCTGGGTCTATGAAAACGAGTAATGTGTTGTAACATGTTTCTAAATGCGACGCGCGGAATGCATGTATTATCGATATATTCTACTGCACATCACGTGAACAAGATCCGCACCTCGAGACCCGGACACCTTTAAAACGACAGGGATATAAAGATAGATATAAAAGCTGATACGTTTCGTCACGTGGTATCAAGACAGAGATATAAAGATAGATATAAAAGCTGATTTGTTAAGTCGTGTGGTATAACCTGGACTCATCAAAATACAGTGTGTATGTTTATTCATGTGTCATAACCTGTACGCATCACACTACAACAGAAATCTAGCCGTATGATAAGCGTGTATGTTTATTCATGTGTTGTAACATGTACACATTATACTGAATTCAAATAGCTGTTTTAATTCTGTAATCTGAACCGTTGTATAAATCAACCAGATAAATATAATCTGTGAATATAAGTTCAACATAAACTCTGTTGATACTGGACATTCTCTTATAACATAATAACCAAAATGTGTGAAGATAATTTTTACATGGACGGTGTATAAATGTGTTGTACATACCCGTAAATATGGCGACAGGAGGCGAACAGACACATAGCTGTAGTATCTGTTTAGATGATTTTACTAAACCTAAACTACTGCCATGTTCTCACACGTTTTGTGAACTCTGTTTAGACAATTATATCAAAAAACATTCACAGCTAAACAAGTTTAATTGTCCTAATTGTAGAACTCAGATTCTAATTCCAAATGGTGGTGCACGTGGCTTTCCAACAAACATTTACATCCAACCGAAAAGTGAAACAGAAAATCATTTCTGTCGGAAACACAAGAAAAAAGAAATAGAATTTTATTGTCGTGATTGTTCTGTTGCTGTTTGTGGTAGCTGTTTTTTATTGGATCATACAACTCACTCAAAAATAGATCTGACAGATGTAGACGAAGAATTCAGAGGAAAGTTAAACATTATTAAAGGGGAGTTAGAAAGTAAGATTGGAAAACTGGAGAGACACTGTGTATCATTAACCAATCAAATATCGGATATCAAGGACCAAGCTAAAAGAGCCTGTGATAACGTCGATACACAGGTTAAAAAAGTTTGTGAAGAAGTCAGAAAACATGGCGGTGATATAAAATGTGAGATGAATAAAATTCGTGATGATGAATGCGACAAGTTACAAACATTACACAAAGATATGATCCAATTCAAAAGTTCTCTACAGTCCAGTGTTAAATATATAACTGAGGTGCTGAATGATAAATCTACTGTTCCAGTTGTAGATGCATTAACCAATGTACAAACACTGAATGAAGACAGCAGATCAACCAGTGTAGATATACCCACAGTAAGATATGTCCATTATCCTATGGTAGATATAGATGTTAAAACTTTACAACTACTACTAGGTGAGCTAGAAACAATGGAGTCACCAACCTGGACATCTAGTTTTAGTTTGAATCAGATAGTGGATATAGATGGGTACTACTGGTGTGATGTTATGATCCAAGGAATGCCATGGCGTGTAGGTGTTAAACATCACACAGATACACAAACATTGGATGTTGGCCTGTATCTAAGAGAAGTAGGGGATACAACAGTTAAATCTGTTACAGCTGATTGTACATTTAAACTGTTAAATATAAACAATAGTAGTAAACATATAGTAAAAAGAAATACAGGAACATCATATATACCAGGTGGTGGATGGGGTTGTAGAATTATAGACTGGGATACACTAGAGGATGTGAAGGAAGGATTTATAAACAACAGTAAAACATTTAATCTACAGGTTTCTGTAAAAATAAACAACATAGAACGATACTAACATTTATATTACAGAACATAGTAGATTGATGGGTGTCATAATACAAACAAGGATTTTATTTTTATAGAACCACATGTCTACTCTAAAATATGTTAGTTCAATCAAAAACAAATGGAACTTGGTTATTTGTATGTCAAATCAAATAGATGTTAATGTTTAGCTTGCTGGCTGGCCCCTGGATCCATTCACTTGAATTGATATGTGTTGTTTAGTTCATACAATGTTTGTTTAGTTTGTCGCGTCCGCGGGTTTGTTTTATCGGTTTTGTTTTGTGTGTAATGCGGTCATCCTGTATTCACTAACAGAATCAGGCCTTGTGTAAAATGCGGTCAAAATAAATATATCAGCACCACCTAAACGTGTTGGATTACACCAATTTTTACCTGAATGAATCCAAGCTCGAATATTATCAAACATAGATATTTAATTTTTAATCAAATGACAATCAACCAATTGAATTTCGGGGCCTTTCCTATTTTATTGTGAAGATCTTTCAGAACATTTGTAGCAATATAAGCAAAGTCTGATGTAATATACAACAGCCTCGAACTGACCTGGATAAATATATATCATAATATCAGGTTAACCAGACATATAGAAGTGATTTTCCAGCGCGCCTTCCCCTTGTCGAGTCGTTCAGATTAAACGGAGAAGCGTGATCATGTGTATATGTCAGTGTGCACGATAAAGACACCTAGCAAAATCTGCCTATTCTAGTTCCTTCTTTAGGCCTGAAATGTTATAAAAACTATTAATTAGACATCAATTAACTTATCCAGACCATAACCAACAATCGATGTCGGGGCTAGCATGAGATTTTTTTTTGTAGGGTAGTAGGGTGAGACTACTAGTTTTGTCTTACCGACTTTAGTAATGATGACCGAGGCTAAGCGGGACTTTCATTCGCTTAGTTCTAAGTTCATAGTGGATCAATTTGACTGAAATTTTCAGAAAATTGCCTTTACATTAACTATTATAATTCAAACTGCCAACTCGTTATCTTATCTCCCATAATGTATATATTAGTATTATTACGCCACGGTAAAAGTAATATTTATTCCAACTGGGTAAATTGTCATCACAGCGAATGACGGAAGGGAGCTAACTCTGTTTATTGGAGGGAGCTTCACGTCAGTGCAAAGTGTCTAATAGCGAGTGTAATGAGATTGACATTCAGAGCTGAACTAAGTGTCTAATATTGGTATGAAAAGCACAGTTCAGTAGGTGGTATTTTATTTTACCATCCACCCTCGCTTCAATATGTTAATCCATGTATATTCCCTTCAACCTGTTGTTAGTCCACGTATATTCTCATCAACCTTTAAGCATGGGAGTATTGTTAGCATTGTCATCATAAAATAGAACCCGCTGTCACAGGGCCGACATAGTTAAAGAATTAATCTAATTGGTGAATAAAGCTTTTGGACTGATATTTTTATCAGGTGGTGCTCCTGTTGTTTTCCATACAAATGAAGATCTTGGTTAGATGGCCGAATGGTTAGCACTGCTAAAAGACCCCTACGCCCAATCGAGTTATTGAAATAAGATTTAAACCATGTGTTACTCCTGAAATGACCGAGTTTGTGTTTAGTGGATGTTAATCTCTCCCTCTCTCACTCACTCTCTCTTTAAAGGGTGTATAACTTGATTCTTTTGGAACCTTAAAATGCATTGAAAAGCATATATTAATGTAATGTGAGTGAATATAAACTGATCTATAATCAATGTCTTTTTAGAATACTGTGAGTTACAGCTATAAACCATTTAAATGCAACCCATTATGGTACTCAGACTGACTGGCATTCTCATCTGAACTAAATTTGTTAATTTTATAGTTGTCCTCTTCTATTTTCACTTCATTGTTTGCATTAACAAACATTTAATATTTATGAAAGATATATGTGTTCTCGTATTCACCAATTAAAAGGGTCATTTTTTAAGAAGAGAAATGTAGAGCATAATAAACACGACTGTGAATGTTTTTACTGTGTATTTGTATCACCAGTGGATGTGAAAAGGGAGTGGAACTATTGAATCAAAAACAATTAATCAAATAGAACAGTACATCCTCTATTATTTTATTATGTTTTCTGTACATTGAGAAGAGAAAACGATGGCAAAGTGGCTATTCTGGATGTGAGAGAAATGTCACTTCAATTGGAATGGCCACTTAGAGTTTTTTCTACCGAGTTTTTATGATTTTTTTATGGTTATAGGTAAAATAAAACGAAATAAGTGTTATTAGAAGACATGGTACTCTATCAGGCGTTATTTATTGCGGACAATAAAGTACTGTTTCAATATTCAACAGGCGCTGTGGTGGCACACTGCATAAGGCACTGGCTCGCTAAACTTGAGTTTTATTCCGGTGTTGGTTTAGACAATTTCTGAAGGTTTTCAGGCATGGTTTCTCCTTGTTAGTGGTGAAAGATCTGGCACGCAACAGACTAGTCATTTAAATACCCCCCACCCCCTAAAAAAGGTCCAGTTTACATTTGTTATTCAAAATGTGGAACAAAAGAGTAGAAACTCCATTTTATTATACGCCCACATGTATATATGTCGTCGACCCTGTTCGTCCATCCGTCCGTCCGTCCACAATTGTTTGTGAACAGTCTACAGGTCACAATTTTTATCCGATTTCAATGAAACTTAAAATATAGGTTTATCACCGTAAGATCTCGGTTCCTGTCGATATTGGCATGTATCGGACTGTAACTTCATGGGTTATGGCCCCTGATTGAACGAAAAATCACGTTTTTAGCTTGTGAACACTGTAGAGGTCACAATTTTGAACCGATTTTGATGAAACTTGAAATACATGTTTATAACCTAAAGATCTTGGTTTAATTGCATATTTGCACATATCTGATCTGATCGTAACCTCCTGAATTATGGCCCCTGATTGGTCGAAAATCGCCCCATTTTGTAATTTGTGGTTCCTTTGGAGGTCACAATTATTATATCACTGTTTCACCATAATGGAGGGTGAGTTCGAATTTCGTAAAAATCGGACCAAAACTTCCGGACAAAATGGCTGCCGCTAATACGCGAATAGTGTAAAAATATAATATATTCAAGGTTGTGGACCCTGTAGAGGTCACAATTTTAATCCGATTTTGATGAAATTTGATATGTAAGTTTATAACCCAAAGATTGCGTTTTTTTTCGATATTCGGGCACATTGGACCATAACTTCCTGAATTATGGCCCTTGATTGTACGAAAAATCATGTTTTTTAACTTGTGGACCCTATGGAGGTCACAATTTTATTCCGAATTAAAAAAAAAACGTTTAACTATATCCCTGTTACACATTAATGATGGTTGAGTGTGAATTTCTTGAAAATCGATAATTGAACAGCTAAATCCATGATATTAAATGTTTTGTAGGGGGTGGTGGGATGGCCTAGTGGTAGGCTTATACAGCGCCGCGCTTCGACCTCTAGCTGGCCAGTCACCTCTGGCTTGCGGCTGTGGTTTCGAGCCCTGGTGTAAGCGTATGTGGCATGAAGATAGGGGCGCCTTCTCAATTTTTATAGTGTGTTTTTTGTTCTGTTTACTGCTCTAATTTTGGTCCTGCACAAGCAAATCTGGATAAAATTACAGTAAATTATTTAGTCCACATACCCAATCGAACATGTACAAAATCCACCATATGGTTCACCTGTGTGTTTATCAAGTATAATAAACAAAGATTTTACTCGTCTTGAGTCACCAATCTGTGATGGTAAACACTGGGCTTTTACAATAATAAAACTTTCTTCTAAATAATTAATTAAAACACTGTGGATGTGATTTGCCTTAAAATGTGCGTAACTTCGAGTAAGTTTACACAGCTCTTTAAGCTCTGGGGTGAAAACAAATCGGAACCAGTTTCAAGTAGATATTTCTTTACAGTAGCAATGTCTAAATCTCGGAATTTAGCAAGATCACTTGTCCAGATTAAAAGTGAATATACAAAAGGAACTGTCAAGGTAGAAAATAATGTAAGTTCTTTAGTATCAAAACAATGGCGGTGATTAATATATGGGCCGCTAGTGCTACCGACGACGTTATCTGAATCTGATGATACACAAACTTTACTGTCACAGTTATCTGTATTTATCCCCCAAAAATTACAAATTAAAATGTCTAGAGAATCTCGACCAATGTTTTTATGTTCTAAATTTAAATCTTTACACAATTTTATAATACTTCTATGGGATAAAGCTTTTACATATTTATAACAATTAGCAGACGACATTACATTGTTATTGTTTACAGTCGATACGGCCTTGACTCGAAACCGGAACCACACCAGACGCGCGTTGCATGCATGAAAACGAGTAATGTGTTGCAACATGTACACATTATACTGAATTCAAATAGCTGTTTTAATTCTGTAATCTGAACCGTTGTATAAATCAACCAGATAAATATAATCTGTGAATATAAGTTCAACATAAACTCTGTTGATACTGGACATTCTCTTATAACTCAATAACCAAAATGTGTGAAGATCATTTTTACATGGACGGTGTCTAAATGTGTTGTACATACCCGTAAAGATGGCGACAGGGGGCGATCAGACACATAGCTGTAGAATCTGTTCAGATGATTTTACTAAACCTAAACTACTGCCATGTTCTCACACGTTTTGTGAACTTTGTTTAGACAACTATATCAAAAATAGTTCACAGCTCAACACGTTTGTTTGTCCTAATTGTAGAACACAGATTCTAATTCCAATTGGTGGTGCACGTGGCTTTCCAACAAACATTTACATCCAACCGAAAAGTGAAACACAAAATCATTTCTGTCGGAAACACAAGAAAAAAGAAATAGAATTTTATTGTCGTGATTGTTATGTTGCTGTTTGTGGTAGCTGTCTTTTATTGGATCATACAACTCACTCAAAAATAGATCTGACAGATGTAGACGAAGAATTCAGAGGAAAGTTAAACATTATTAAAGGGGAGTTAGAAAGTAAGATTGGAAAACTGGAGAGACACTGTGTATCATTAACCAATCAAATATCGGATATCAAGGACCAAGCTAAAAGAGCCTGTAATAACGTCGATACACAGATCGAAAAAGTTTGTAAAGAAGTCAGAAAACATGGCAGTTACATAAAATTTCAGATGAATAAAATTCGTCATAAAGAAAGTAAAAAGTTACAGACATTACATGACGATATGATCCAAATGAAAAGTTCTCTACAGAACAGTTTGAAATATATGAATGAAGTGTTAAATGATAAATCTACTGTTCCAGTTGTAGATGCTTTAACCAATGTACAAACACTGACTGAAGACAGCAGATCAACCAGTTTAGATATACCCCCAGTAAAATATGTCCATTATCCAATGGTAGATATAGATGTTAAAACTTTACACTTAATACTAGGTGAAATAGAAACAATGGAGTCACCAACCTGGACATCTAGTTTTAGTTTGAATCAGATAGTGGAGACAGATGTTAACTATGCTGGTGATGATGTAATGATACAAGGAATGCCATGGTGTGTAAGTGTTAGACATTATACAGATAGACAAACATTGGGTGTTAGCCTGTGGTTGAGAGAGGTAGATGATAAAACAGTTAAAGCTGTTACAGCTGATCCTACAGTTAAACTGTTAAATATAAACAATGTTAGTAAACATATAGTAAAAAGATATACAGGAACATATATACCTGGTGGTACATCATGGGGTTATAGAATTATAGACTGGGATACATTAGAGGATGTCAAGGAAGGATTTATAAACAACAGTAAAACATTTAATATCCAGGTTTCTGTAAAAATAAACAACATAGAACGATACTAACATTTATATTACAGAACATAGTACGATACATGGGTGTCATAATACAAACAAGGATATATTTTTATAGAACCACAGGACATATCTCTACTCTAAAATATGTTAGTTCAATCAAAAACAAATGGAACTTGGTTATTTGTATGTCAAATCAAATAGATTTTAATGTTTAGCTTGCTGGCTGGCCCCTTGATCCATTCACTTGAATTGATATGTGTTGTTTAGTTCATACAATTAGTTTGTCACGTCCGCGGGTTTGTTTTATCGGTTTTGTTTTGTGTGTAGTGCGGTCATCCTGTATTCACTAACAGAATCAGGTCTTGTGTAAAATACGGTCAAAATAAACATATCAGCACCACCTAAACGTGTTGGATTACACCCTTTTTTACCTGAATGAATCCAAGCTCGAATATTATCAAACATGGACATTTAATTTTTAATCAAATGACAATCAACCAATTGAATTTCGGGGCCTTTCCTATTTTATTGTGAAGATCTTTGAGAACATCTGTAGCAATATAAGCAACGTCTGATGTAATATACAACAGCCTCGAACTGACCTAGATAAATATATGTCATAATATCAGGTTAACCAGACATATAGAAGTGATTTTCCAGCGCGCCTTCCCCTTGTCGAGTCGTTCAGATTAAACGGAGAAGCGTGATCATGTGTATGTATCAGTGTGCACGATAAAGACACCTTGCAAAATCTGCCTATTTTAGGTCTTTCTTTAGGCCTGAAATGTTATAAAAACTATTAATTAGACATCAATTAACTTATCCAGACCATAACCAACTCTCGATGTCGGGGCTAGCATGAGATTTTTTTTTGCAGTGTTGTAGGGTGATTTGCTGCAATATTTACCTTAGTGATTTACCGATTAAATGGATAACCGATACTACTAAATTGTCTTACCGACTTTAGTAATAATGGCCGAGGCTAAGGGGAACTTTCATATTCGTTTAGTTCTAAGTTCATAGTGGATCAATTTGACTGAAATTTTCAGAAAATTGCTTTTACATTAACTACTATAATGCAAACTGCCAACTCGTTATCTAATCTCCCATAATGTATATATTAGTATTATTACGCCACGGTAAAAGTAATATTTATTCCAACTGGGTAAATTGTCATCACAGCGAATGACGGAAGGGAGCTAACTCTGTTTATCGGAGGGAGCTTCACGTCAGTGCATAGTGTCTAATAGTGGTATGAAAAGCACAGTTCAGTAGGTGGTATTTTACAATGTCCCATCCACCCTCGCTTCAACATGTTAATCCATGTATATTCCCTTCAACCTGTTGTTAGTCCATGTATATTCTCATCAACCTTTAAGCATATGGATATTTTAATCATTGTCATCTTAAATCTGTTTATTATAGTTTCCAACGATCGTATGTTAGTATATTTCGGATGTTTAATAGTTTTGAACTATACTATATATATATTATTTTCTCTGTTATGTATTTAAATTAAATTATTATTTCCATCTTTACTTGATATGGTGTATAATCTTTATGGCGGTGTATACTATACCGCATCTTTATCAGCAAAATATGTAATTAGTTAAAGGGACTATCCCGATAAGAACAGGGTCTCAAAAATTAAAGTCCGAGTATTTATGAAATTTATGGACCAAAAGATACAGGCAAGGTTTATTTACCTTGTCTCAAAATTTCAGCTCAAAATATTGAGTCGTTTGAACGTGAACGTCAACACTGCTTATGTTGACACGTAACCCTTTTAAGATTTCGGGTCAGTTTTTTCATTGGGAGACCTGATAATCGATTCCCGTTTCTTGAGAGGTCTATACAGTGAATAAGCCATGTACTGTACGTGATAACAAAAGGTAAATTTCATCTACATATTATTTTTATAGAAAAAAGTCTGGTTTTATCCAGATACTGTATAATACAACGGTCCCCATTTCCAGATGAAGACGTTCAGGTTATTAACAAGCGTATCACAAATGTCAGGTTTGTTGGTCGGCCTTAGGTAATGGGTTTTAAGGGATTTTAACACAAAATTAAGCTGTTTTATTTCCCAAACAGTTATCGGGATTGGCCCTTTAACGAGTAATGAAATTCCTAATAATCATTGTGAATACGGTATTTGTTTAATTTTATTGGTAATAAATGGCCTGGGTTCACAAGTTGTTGCCGGAAAAGGAGGTTACCTCTGTAACGAAATGTCGCGAAAAGATGAAAAACAATAGAGTCCATCCTCTATTGAGAGAGAGACCGGTCTATATCATAGGGGTCAATTGGACAGGCGACCATGCTCTGTCACGTTCAAGCAGGGAATCGAAACCATGCCACTTGACTCGATAATAGACCTTGTGATATCACTAGACCCCCCCCCCCCCCCAAACTGCGCCACTTGATATTTTGAAGAAAGTGAGTAAGTTTTTCCTGGAGAGCCTGACAAGGACAGCTGTCTAGTCATTCGGATGGGACGAAAAACCGAGGACCTGTGTACACATTGACGTGCTCGTAAAAGATCCCTTGACAGTTGGAATTCGACATGAGAGTATTCATTTGCACCGCTATTCGGGCAACATTTCCCCCACAGCACAGTGTGTAGCGTATGCCCGTCTCCATTAGCCCAGTCGGAGTAGAACATTAAACCCCATTTCTAGTGGTTTAATTCATAAGGTCTGTCATAGAATCAAATGGCGTGGTTTCAGTTCTCCGCTTGTACGTGACAAGTTTGGAGGTTGAGCCTAGATATAATGCTTGATTTGAGTTAAAAAATAAATGTGGCGATTTCCCTTGACTTTATGTTCATCTTTCTCCCTGTCAATCTGAGTAAAATACAGATCTACTTTCGATGACCTCAAAAGTGACCTTTGACCAAATCTGCAGTTTGCCTTAAATTTTTAGACCTAACCTCTGTATTTGTAACATGCTAAAAGTGAAATACTCTGGAATACGCAATATGGTATCAGGCCCCATGTTCCCTTCAAGCTTGCTGGCTCGCCAGCCTGGAGGTCAGGTGTTTTATCCCTGCATTGGCCGAGAAAGTTCATCCCGATTTTCCGGCGTGGTTTCCCCTTGTCATTGATGCAGAACGGAGAGCCTGGCAAGGACAGCTGTCTAGTCGTTCGGATAAGACGAAAACCGAGGTCCCGTGTACACATTAGCGTGCACGTAAAATATCCCTTAGCTGTTGGAATTCGATATAAGAGTAGGCCGTAGTGCCGCTGCCCGGGCAAAATTTCCCCCATAGCACACTGTATGGCGTATGCCCGTCTCCCATTAGTCCATGTTAGGTGCAAAAGAGTAGGACGTTAAACCCCATTTCATTTCATTTCATTTCATTTCCCTTCAAGCGTTGGGTCTGATTTGCATAGCTCTGTACGTGGAAAACAGATGAATACCGATCCCTTCGCTACGTGTAAAACTGTATAGGAGACAAAGTCACTAAATTTGAGAAAGCAATGCCCAGTAATTATTACAAAACACTATAAAACATGTGCATGGGGTCCACGAGAACAACACGTGCGCCGATAAGGGTTAATTCATAGAAATAAAAATACCCTTTTTTAACAAATATGAAACCAACCCAAACGTGTAAGATATTCGTTGATAGTCATCGATGTTTTACACATGCAATAAGAATGTGCCATTTCTACTTAAACTGGAGTTGCTCCCCTTAAGCTAAGGACAGCAAGGCGACGCCGTTTTAAATTTATCGCTTTCTCATTTACGGAGTTGATATTCGCCACCGTTTGTGTTCTTATTGAAGCTTGATAGTGTAACCAGGCGGCCTCGTTGATAGCTATCTTCTAATTTTTTGGAAATTAGATTTTTCAGGCAAACATATATTATGATATATTTTTGTTGAACTAAATAATGTGCCCGAAATCCGGTATCTTTTACTGTGATAATAAAACACTAAGTTTACAAACATACATTATGCAAGAGCTAAATCGGTTAATTGCGGGTCTTTCTGTAGGCCTGAAATGTTATCTAAATTATTAATAAGACATTAAATAACTTACCCAGACCATAATCAACTCTCGATGGCGTCGCTAGCCTGCGATATTTACTGGATTATGATCCCATTTGCTGCTCTACTTCAATTCATAATTTAATCATGCATTGGATGATCGAGACTATGTTTTTAATCGTACATACTTTAGTATTGATTATCGAGTTTAGACCGAAATTTCAATCGCTTAATTCTCGTGTACTACATTTTGGGCGTGTCTGTTAGGGGTAACCCACCGCACAAACTGTCTGGCAGTGGTCATTCAGGACTCCTGTGGTGGTACTGAACAACGCCAAAGTTGTTTTAGGTGGTACAGATTTCAGCTAATCCAGCCTAGCTGGTGACTGGAAATTAGTTAACTCTCGTCAGGGATACTCTAAAACTACAAATGTCTGGTAATTACATAGCTCTGTCAGGGGTGCCCAACCACTACAAATGTCTGTCAGCGTGTTTTTGTGATAATTGAAGATGTACGGTACGCTGCTGTGTGAATTTCATGTAGTACACTTTTGAGCTAATCTAGACTAGTTGAGATGTATCGCATTTTGGGCGTGGAACACCACACCCACCAACAGAAATCCGGCAGACTTACATTTTTATGATACCAGATATACATGCATTGATACAATAAAGGAAAAAATTGGTACAATTTTCTGCTAGGTTAACCCCCTGGGCTCCTGCTCTATTGGCTGTCAAATATCGAGGTCCCGTGTTGGATCCTTGTGTTGGCCGAGATGGTTCATCGGGATTTTCCGGCATAGTGCCACCCCTCTCCACCCCCGAACGTATAGTCATTCATAAAGTGTGCGCTTAAGAGATCTTCGTTAGCCCAGCCGGTGCAGAACAGTAGGACGTTAAACTCCATTTCATTTCGTCATCTACAGATTAATATTACTCAACACCCGCATGTTATCGGTACAATTACAAAATGTCGCATTGTGTTAAATATTTGATATCAAATGTCAATTTGCGGCACATTTTTCATATACCACCCAAATGCTCATGTATTGGTTTCTGTACCTTGTGACGGCATTTACATTGATGTATTGTGACTATTATTCAGGAAACTTGTAAATCAGGATAAATCAATAGGGTGTAATCGTATGGGAAGGGGCAAACACGGAGACCCTTTGACAAATGGTAATGGGCAACATTTAATTATGGCAGTCAATGGATCCCAATTCTTTCTCGTCTAGAAATCAAATATTGTAGTCTAGGTTTGTTTGTCGGAATGTGGTCATTCTGCGAGCGATATACCACCCAGATCTGGCCCCGAGTTCACAAAGCATTCTCAGACTTAAGTCAAGAATTTACTCAAAATTGTTCGCCTTACTGTAACTAAAATATAGCCCTTTATAAAACTTTTGTTGTTTTAATTTATCAAATACCCTAATAAGAAACTATATGCAAAGTTTTGTGTTTCTGGGTCAAAGATGTTTCTTATAAACAGTGATTGAAAGTTGAGTAAATTCTCAACTTAAGTCTGAGAATGCTTTGTGAACTTGGGCCCTGGTGTTGTATTCTTACACAATGTGGTTGAGGGAGCTTCACGTCAGTGGATAGTGTCTAATAGTGGTATGAAAAGCACAGTTCAGTAGGTGGTATTTTACAATGTCCCATCCACCCTCGCTTCAATATGTTAATCCATGTATATTCCCTTCAACCTGTTGTTAGTCCATGTATATTCCCTTCAACCTGTTGTTAGTCCATGTATATTCCCTGTAATCATAAATCTCTTTATTATAGTTTCCAACGATCGTATGTTAGTATATTTCATATGTTTAATAGTTTTGAACTATACTATATATATTATTTTCTCTGTTATGTATTTAATCGTTTTAAACTATAATAAATTATTATTATTTCCATCTTTACTTGATGTGGTGTATAATCTTTATGGCGGTGTATACTGAACCGCATCTTTATCAGCAAAATATGTATTTAGTTAACGAGTAATGAAATTCCTAATAATCATTGTGAATACGGTATTTGTTTAATTTTATTGGTAATAAATGGCCTGGGTTCACAAGTTGTTGCCGGAAAAGGAGGTTACCTCTGTTACGAAATGTCGCGGAAAGCTGAAAAACAATAGAGTCCATCTTCTATTGAGAGAGAGACCGGTCTATATCATAGGGGTCAATAGAAGAGATTGGACAGGCGACCATGCTCTGTCACGTTCAAGCAGGAAATCGAAACCATGCCACTTGACTCGATAATAGTCCTTGTGATATCACTACCCCCCCCCCGCTGCGCCACTTGATATTTTGAAGAAAGTGGGCAAGTTTTTCCTGGAGAGCCTGACAAGGAGAGCTGTCTAGTCATTCGGGTGGGACGAAAAACCGAGGACCTGTGTACACATTGGCGTGCTCGTAAAAGTGTGTGGCGTATGTCCGTATCCATTAGCCCAGTCCGAGTAGAACATTAAACCCCATTTCTAGTGGTTTAATTCATAAGGTCTGTCATAGAATCAAATGGCATGGTTTCAGTTCTCCGCTTGTACGTGACAAGTTTGTTGGAGGTTGAGCCTAGATATAATGCTTGATTTGAGTTAAAAAATAAATGTGGCGATTTCCCTTGACTTTATGTTCATCTTTCTTCCTGTCAATCTGAGTAAAATACAGATCTACTTTCGATGACCTCAAAAGTGACCTTTGACCAAATCTGCAGTTTGCCTTAAATTTTTAGACCTAACCTCTGTATTTGTAACATGCTAAAAGTGAAATACTCTGGAATACGCAATATGGTATCAGGCCCCATGTTCCCTTCAAGCTTGCTGGCTCGCCAGCCTGGAGGTCAGGTGTTTTATCCCTGCATTGGCCGAGAAAGTTCATCCCGATTTTCCGGCGTGGTTTCCCCTTGTCATTGATGCAGAACGGACAGTCTGACAAGGACAGCTGTCTAGTGGTTCGGATGGGACGAAAAACTGAGGTCCCGTGTACACATTAGCGTGCACGTAAAATATCCCTTGGCTGTTGGAATTCGATATAAGAGTAGGCCGTAGTGCTGCTGCCCGGGCAAAATTTCCCCCATAGCACACTGTATGGCGTATGCCCGTCTTCCATTAGTCCATGTTAGGTGAAAAAGAGTAGGACGTTAAACCCCATTTCATTTCATTTCCCTTCAAGCGTTGGGTCTGATTTGCATAGCTCTGTACGTGGAAAACAGATGAATACCGATCCCTTCGCTACGTGTAAAAATGTATAGAAGACAAAGTCACTAAATTTGAGAAAGCAGTACCCAGTAGTTATTACAAAACACCATAAAACATGTGCATGGGGTCCACGAGAACCTCACGTGCACCGATAGGGGTTAATTCATAGAAATAAAAATACCCTTTTGTGATAAATATTAAACCAACAGAAACGTGTAAGATATTCCGTGACAGTCATCGATGTTTTACACATGCAAGAAGAATGTGCCATTTCTACTTAAACTGGAGTTGCTCCCCTTAAGCTAAGGACAGCAAGGCGACGCCGTTTTAAATTTATCGCTTTCTCATTTACGGAGTTGATATTCGCCACCGTTTGTGTTCTTATTGAAGCTTGATAGTGTAACCAGGCGGCCTCGTTGATAGCTATCTTCTAATTTTTTGGAAATTAGATTTTTCAGGCAAACATATATTATGATATATTTTTGTTGAACTAAATAATGTGCCCGAAATCCGGTATCTTTTACTGTGATAATAAAACACTAAGTTTACAAACATACATTATGCAAGAGCTAAATCGGTTAATTGCGGGTCTTTCTGTAGGCCTGAAATGTTATCTAAATTATTAATAAGACATTAAATAACTTACCCAGACCATAATCAACTCTCGATGGCGTCGCTAGCCTGCGATATTTACTGGATTATGATCCCATTTGCTGCTCTACTTCAATTCATAATTTAATCATGCATTGGATGATCGAGACTATGTTTTTAATCGTACATACTTTAGTATTGATTATCGAGTTTAGACCGAAATTTCAATCGCTTAATTCTCGTGTACTACATTTTGGGCGTGTCTGTTAGGGGTAACCCACCGCACAAACTGTCTGGCAGTGGTCATTCAGGACTCCTGTGGTGGTACTGAACAACGCCAAAGTTGTTTTAGGTGGTACAGATTTCAGCTAATCCAGCCTAGCTGGTGACTGGAAATTAGTTAACTCTCGTCAGGGATACTCTAAAACTACAAATGTCTGGTAATTACATAGCTCTGTCAGGGGTGCCCAACCACTACAAATGTCTGTCAGCGTGTTTTTGTGATAATTGAAGATGTACGGTACGCTGCTGTGTGAATTTCATGTAGTACACTTTTGAGCTAATCTAGACTAGTTGAGATGTATCGCATTTTGGGCGTGGAACACCACACCCACCAACAGAAATCCGGCAGACTTACATTTTTATGATACCAGATATACATGCATTGATACAATAAAGGAAAAAATTGGTACAATTTTCTGCTAGGTTAACCCCCTGGGCTCCTGCTCTATTGGCTGTCAAATATCGAGGTCCCGTGTTGGATCCTTGTGTTGGCCGAGATGGTTCATCGGGATTTTCCGGCATAGTGCCACCCCTCTCCACCCCCGAACGTATAGTCATTCATAAAGTGTGCGCTTAAGAGATCTTCGTTAGCCCAGCCGGTGCAGAACAGTAGGACGTTAAACTCCATTTCATTTCGTCATCTACAGATTAATATTACTCAACACCCGCATGTTATCGGTACAATTACAAAATGTCGCATTGTGTTAAATATTTGATATCAAATGTCAATTTGCGGCACATTTTTCATATACCACCCAAATGCTCATGTATTGGTTTCTGTACCTTGTGACGGCATTTACATTGATGTATTGTGACTATTATTCAGGAAACTTGTAAATCAGGATAAATCAATAGGGTGTAATCGTATGGGAAGGGGCAAACACGGAGACCCTTTGACAAATGGTAATGGGCAACATTTAATTATGGCAGTCAATGGATCCCAATTCTTTCTCGTCTAGAAATCAAATATTGTAGTCTAGGTTTGTTTGTCGGAATGTGGTCATTCTGCGAGCGATATACCACCCAGATCTGGCCCCGAGTTCACAAAGCATTCTCAGACTTAAGTCAAGAATTTACTCAAAATTGTTCGCCTTACTGTAACTAAAATATAGCCCTTTATAAAACTTTTGTTGTTTTAATTTATCAAATACCCTAATAAGAAACTATATGCAAAGTTTTGTGTTTCTGGGTCAAAGATGTTTCTTATAAACAGTGATTGAAAGTTGAGTAAATTCTCAACTTAAGTCTGAGAATGCTTTGTGAACTTGGGCCCTGGTGTTGTATTCTTACACAATGTGGTTGAGGGAGCTTCACGTCAGTGGATAGTGTCTAATAGTGGTATGAAAAGCACAGTTCAGTAGGTGGTATTTTACAATGTCCCATCCACCCTCGCTTCAATATGTTAATCCATGTATATTCCCTTCAACCTGTTGTTAGTCCATGTATATTCCCTTCAACCTGTTGTTAGTCCATGTATATTCCCTGTAATCATAAATCTCTTTATTATAGTTTCCAACGATCGTATGTTAGTATATTTCGTATGTTTATTTGTTTTGATCTATACTATATATATTATTATTTTCTCTGTTATGTATTTAATCGTTTTAAACTATAATAAATTAGTATTTCCAATCTTTACTTGATGTGGTGTATAATCTTTATGGTGGTGTATACTGTACCGCATCTTTATCAGCAAAATATGTATTTAGTTAACGAGTAATGAAATTCCTAATAATCATTCTGAATACGGTATTTGTTTAATTTTATTGGTCATAAATGGCCTGGGTTCACAAGTTGTTGCCGGAAAAAGGGGTTACCTCTGTAACGAAATGTCGCAGAAAGCTGAAAAACAATAGAGTCCATCCTCTATTGAGAGAGAGATCGGTCTATATCATAGTGGTCTATAGAAGACGTTGGACAGGCGACCATGCTCTGTCACGTTCAAGCAGGAAATCGAAACCATGCCACTTGACTCGATAATAGACCTTGTGATATCACTACCCCCCCCCCCCCCGCTGCGCCACTTGATATTTTGAAGAAAGTGGGCAAGTTTTTCCTGGAGAGCCTGACAAGGAGAGCTGTCTAGTCATTCGGATGGGACGAAAAACCGAGGACCTGTGTACACATTGGCGTGCTCGTAAAAGTGTGTGGCGTACGTCCGTCTCCATTAGCCCAGTCCGAGTAGAACATTAAACCCCATTTCTAGTGGTTTAATCCATAAGGTCTGTCATAGAATCAAATGGCGTGGTTTCAGTTCTCCGCCTGTACGTGACAAGTTTGTTGGAGGTTGAGCCTAGATATAATGCTTGATTTGAGTTAAAAAATAAATGTGGCGATTTCCCTTGACTTTATGTTCATCCTTCTTCCTGTCAATCTGAGTAAAATACAGATCTACTTTAGATGACCTCAAAAGTGACCTTTGACCAAATCTGCAGTTTGCCTGAATTTTTAGACCTAACCTTGTCTTTGACGCAAATGTCTGACCACAGTTCCGTGCACCGCATGTCAAGAACTCGCCAAAACAAACCGTTTCATTGACTAATAATTTCATAGAAATAAAAATACTATTTTGCAAAGGTTGGGCTAACAAAAACCAGTCAGATATAACGAAATATTCCTAGATAATTGTAGATGTAGTTTTACATAATTTTATGCAAGAGAGATTATTCCATTGCTACTAAACTGGAGTTGCTGCCCTTAGACAAAGGATGGGGAAATTTATCGCCTATCTATTTACGGACCGCATATTCGCCACATTTTGTGCTCTTACTGAAAATATACAGATCCAGGATAATTTTTTAACTGTTATTTCAAACTTCTTCGAATAAACAGACGCCCTATCTTCTAATTTTTTAGAAATCAGTTTTTCGGGCAGACGGGTAAAGTAGACAAACATATTATATTATAATATATTTTTGGTGAAATAAATTATGTGCCCGAAATCCGATGTCTTTTACGTGAAAATAAAACACTACTTTTACAAGTTTAAACCGAATACTGGAATTGTATACTGTGCTTACTGTGGATTTAAACATTTGGTCGACAGACACTGTTTTGTGACAGTTTGTGAGAGACACTGTTTTGCATCAATCATTTTGTTTCATCATCTTTTCGGGAACCGTAATTTCTTTTAAGCTGATTAATGAATTAAACTTTAGAACAATTAAAATCAGTTTAATAAACAGCGACATTTGGAGGGGGGGGGTCGCCATCATTTGTTTTGATATATTTGTTGGGCATAATCATTATTTATTTCGGCTATTTCGCACTCGAACGACTATACTTGCCTCTTGCCAAACCCTTGGTCCTACACCGCTTACCAGGAGGAGCTTTCGCTGTCTGCAGATTAGCGCGCCAACGTCACGCCAACTGAGCCACCGTGGCGTTACCTATACTGGTTTGGACCCCATCATTGTATACGGTGAATATCAACATTAAGTAAAACATAATCAAAGAAAGCAAAGTAAAAATAAGAAATACCTGTATCTTATTCCATTTGATTTTATTTCAGTTTTTATCCGTAGGCTTGTGTTTCTTTTGGCACTTGGACATACTATTTATCAACGCGTATATTTCATTTTCGAACACATGTTTTATTTCCAATTCGTATATTTACTAGGCATATATTTCATCCCCGGAAATTGAATAAAATTACTAAATTCTCCTCCTACCCTATCCCCTTAATTGATGTCACTTTAGCTTAATTGCATAACAAACAGTATTTTTCAAAATTTGATATGAAATCGGGTTAATGGACCAAGCTGGCAGAGAAAAAAAACAGCATTTGCGGGCTTTACGAATACACTACTATGCCTTTTGGCCTCACCCGCGCCCTTGTCTTGTTCGGGGATTAATGGCTATTGTTTTCGTGATATGTAAACATTTACTATTGCATATTTAGATGACATTTTAATATTTTCTACTACGAGGACATAGAAAACAAATATTCCCGTGGAATTTTCCATATTCAATAAACAAAACGGAACGAAATATTAATAAAGGCCAATACTGCCCGAAAGGTTAAATCCCATTCTTTGGTTATGGCTGTTTTCCGTTTATAAAATATAATAAATTCTATACGGTGGTAAAGATTTGATTTAAATATATCTATACTTAACTTTCCCTTTTATCCTTTAAGACTATCTTACGAACAGAAAATAATACACGATATAAGCACGGGACAAGAGATTTATTATTGTATAAACAATTAGACATGTGATATTGAATAGTGGTTTCTCGAATAATATAACAATAACCTTTATAAAACACCAAGACCAACTTGAAGATTCGTCCACCCAACCCACCTGATTAACAATAACCTTTTATAATACTTGCATTTTCTTTTAAATACATAACCTATGCATTTTGACTTTGCCTTACAATGATTAAAGTGCTAAATCTGCCTAATGCAGATCTTGCGTTTCGTCTTAAATGTTATATAAATCATTAGTTTAACATTTATTTACAAGGCAGCCCGATAGTCAACTCTCTAGAGCTTTTTATGGTTTTGATGATCGGCAATTTTAAATACGATTGCATGTCTTTTTTTGGGCCTAATGCTCAGAACGGAGTAATAAATTTGAATGAAATTTTCAACATATACCATTTTCATTATCTGTTGTTAAAACTATTATAGCGAGAACTACCAGTTCTTCATGTAATCTTACCTAATGGCCCTTAAATAAAATCAAATGGGGTTTAACGTCCTACTGTTCTGCACCTACCGGGATAATGAAGGCAAGCATACATCATACAGTGTGCTGCTGTGTAAATGTCGTCCAAACAGCAATTGAATACCAAGAGTCCTTTTACGTGCTCACTAAGGTGTACACAAGACTTCGGTTCCCTACCCCATCCGGGAAATTAGGCATTGTCCTTGTCGGGCCCTTCATCCCTCATCACTGACATGGGTTAATCCTCATTGGGAAATCCTAAGGGTCTTTCGGGACCAATTCCGGCATGGAACCCGGGAGCTTCAGCTTGGCGAGACAACACATGGGGATTCCTTGCAAACTGCACGTTGAATATTGTTCAGTTCTATTCAATATTTACAAAGATTCCGTCTACCAATGTCTCTCCCAATGTAAATTGTACACTTTTATTTTTATATTGTCTTTCTTTTATTTCTCACACAATTTTACTAACCTTTTCTTATTTTTTTCTGAAGTTGAACTGTTCATTTTATTATCAAGGGCCTCAATGATTATTATGATGAGCCTGTTTTTATAGGCGACATTCTTTGGCAAAAGTCTAATTAAAATACGATCTTGGCGTGATTGCTGCTTTTCACAAATCCAAGCGTACGTAACTAACGTAGCTGGCTGTTTTTTTCGCACGTATACAATGAATGGCCATTTTGCCCAGTAATCCCAGCCAGAATTTGGCTATTTTTTTAAAAATTGCGTTAAAGTTTTAAATTTTTGTTTAGAACTGAAATAAATTAACTATTAGTCAATCCCCACGCTAAAACATTAACAGAATTGATTGTGTATATCTGAAATAGTGCCAATATGCCGACGTCAAATAGAGAGCTGAAGATGTTATTTCTGTGAAAAATCATTGGAAGGAGCGATAAGATTATGCAGTCCCGAAGGCTGCAGGAAGGCTATATTGTTTACAATGTAACATTGTGTCTTGTAATGTTGATAATGATCATAATGAAAGTGTTGACATCTTGTTTGTTGATGTGACCTCACGACCTGTGACGTTTTGATAACGTCATATGGATATCATGGCTATTCATTGTGTCAGAGTCACTTCTCTGTAGGTAGGGTGAGTCTGTCGTTCAGAATGAAATCCAAGATACCTGTGATGACGTCATGTTTGGTTCCAGGTCGACTTGTTTTAAATACTATTGGCTAAATTGTAACATTTTACAGATTTCATACTAATTCCCTTTCCTATTTAAAGTATATTCGATATGTGCGTGCTCCAAAATCTACTTTAAACGGGTACATTATTTCTTTTTAATCAAACAATAAAAAAAATGCTAAATAACATTATTAGTTCTCCTGAATATGTGTTCAATTTTTGTCTGGACACCTACTTGCAGAATGACGCTTGGTGAGTATGTATCAGAGTTTGAACAGATCGGATATTTGCCAAAACCAAGTAATGTTCGAGCGCCACAATTTGAATTTTAGAGAGATAATGCTTGGGAATACTACCGGTGTAGACTGTCATTGATAGTCCATTGGCCAATCACGCTATTGCGTCTAATATATAGTTTGGATGCAGCTATGGCGGGTGTGACGGCAGGCAGGGTAAGCTTACTCTTTCGGACACCTGTTACCACTGTTTGTTGTGTATTTTATACACGATGAACAGTCCATTTGCTGATTACACTCAAAGGCGTTTTATAGCTGAGGCGCTGGAGGCGCCAGTCTCCTCTCGAAAAAATAAAAGAAAGTTGAACAAATAAAACGGGAGAAAAATGCTGAAACCGTGAGAAAAATGAAATGTGCCCTAGTTAGAGAGGGCCCTAAAGGCAGACAAAAGGGCCTCTCGTCTGACAAAAGGGCCCCTCTGGCCAATGGAAAGCCCCCCCCCCCCCGAGTCAATCGTTTTCATTACACTGTTACTGTCGAATCCACTACTGAATGCGAATGCAGTCATTGCACTGGTATGAAAATCACCATTCAAAACACCACCCCCACCCCGGACCCCCGCGAAAGAGGGCCCTCAAAATAGTATAGCCTCCGCCATGATAACCTTAAAACGCCCCTGACCATGACGCCCCCACCCCCGCGAAAAGGACCCTCAAAAAAGTATAGCCTCCGCCATGATAAACCTTAAAACGCCCCTGATTACACTATTTTGCCTATAACGTTTTTTTTTAAGCCTAAAACGTTTTTTTTAGGACTGGGCTAAAGCAGACGGGTCTTGGAAGTATTTATATAAAAAAATACAAAATTGTAAATGGGTGTAGGACAAAAGGTTAGTACATGTAATACGATTACAATATAATAATGGAAGACTAATATTAAAATAAATTTTTAAATCAAGAATGAGACAGAATATGAAGAGAAAACTGAACTTTATAAATAAGAGAGAAATGAAATAAAATAGGGTTTAATGTCCTACTCTTCTGCTCTGGCCGGGCTAATGAAGACGGGCATACGCCATGCAGTGTGCTATGGGAACATTTTGCCTGTCAAGCGATCTTTTATGTACACGCCAATGTGAACACGGGACTAGACACTTGTCCTTGTCGGGCCCTCCGTCCTGCACCACTGACAATGGGAAAACCACGCCGAAAAATCCGGATTAACTTTCTCGGCCAATGTAAGGATCTAACAGGTGACTTCCAGGGTGGCGAGCCAGCGTCTTACCCACTAAGCCACCATGGTCCCCAGAGTGTTGGGGGGATATGGGGTTTAACGTCTACTCGAAACAAACTAGGTCATTTCGGGACTAACATATGGTTCATTTTTTATAACAATAATTTGCTAGCGGGTAGGGGTCTTCGAAATCATGACAGCTGACTCAATGACAGACCTTATGATACAGCGTGCACGCGCTAACCATTCGGCAACCCGCCTTATAAATTAGAAATGCAGTTTAATAGTATTTTGGAATTAGGACACTTGAATTGTCGATGTTTAGTTAAAAGTGAATTATTACAGGACTTTGTAGTACAGTGGTGAACTTTTGTAGATTGTGTTTTTTTCTTTGGCCCTTTGATTCTTGAATTATAATAATAACGGGAGCTTTATGTTAGTATGCAAAATAATGTTAGGCGAATATGAGCATTATATTAATATTATGCCCTTGTCGGGTTATTGGTTTCATATTCACAGGCAAGGCATATCTCACGTAGACAAACTGTAATGACTGATAAGTTGCAACATAAAATGGGCTGTTATTTTATAAGCATTTAATCTGAGGTTAAAAACATAGGTTGAAAGTTTTCACTATTTGACCGATTGAATAATACATAGCAGAATACATTCACACATTAAATGAGTGCGTATAGGGATTGGTCGTTTATCCTGTTAACAATTTATTCCCCAAAAATCTAGGTTTAAAGATAATTTTACCTAATGGCTTTCTTTGCATTTCATTATTCAACAAAGGGAACAGATCCTGTCCCATTTATGACTCATATGATATTTATGCAACTATACAAATACGACGTCCATTCGTGGTAATAATGTACATACGAAACCACACCGAACAATAAATGACTAATCTTTATACATTTCAATAGAGTCCCACTTTCTGCACTGAAGAAATCCGTCACCTAACAATCGTAATTCGTGACTACGTACGTTTCTTTCACACACACACACACACACACACACACACACACACACAAGAAAAGAACATATCTATGGAAAGCTGGGTCAACCTTGTATTTTAAAACGACACACTAAACAATAAAATGAGTAATATTTCCAGAGAATTCAGAAATCACCCATCCTGTTTAAAGTGCAGGGTCTGCATGATCTTTCAGGAACACCTGATGCCACTTCTCATTCAATGAGTTGCCGAGGTTAATACAAGTTTGCCGTGCATTTGTCAATAATTTTATTTGTCGTTTCTTTTTTTTCTCTTTAAAGACTTGCCAAAGAGCAATAATTAGTTGTAACAAGAAAATGAGGTTTCACATTTCACTTGGAAAATATATCTTATCTATTGCTGGAAACAAATCTTGCGGGATAATTCAAGCAATTTAGAATAATACAAAATAAAACATCACAGTCATTATAATTAAAATGAAATGGAATTTAACGTCCTTCTGTTCTTCTCCGACAAGTAACACCACTTCATTTCCTTTAGAGACAATTTTTCCACGCGAAGTACGATTTTCAAGTGATATTTACCGAAAGTTTCAGGTAAAATTCTTTTACAAACAATTCTACTGCCGTTTGTTCAGTTGAAAATATTAACTGTAGTCCTGTTACAATTTGATTGATAATTTTTAAAACTGTATTTATGTTATTGCTATGGATCTTGGTTTTTAGTTCTTTCTGAATGTCATCTCGATTTCCCCTTGTCAGTGATGCAGAAGAAAGACCTGACAAGGGACAGCTGCCTGGTCGTTCATTTCTTTCTGAATGCCAAGGTTTAACAACTCACAACAACACAAAAACAACGGTTCTCAGCGACCCTGTCAGTTGTAGCTTTAACCGTCACCGTTCCCCGCGACCATAGCAGTTGCAGCTTTAACAACCACGGATTTCTGCGACAGGTTGTAGTCACGGGCACTTGGAGGGGTTGAAATAGAACTTCTTACAACTATTTGACTTCATAATATTCCAGTATCACCCGACATTTGTTTTGACTTGTAGATGACATTTCGTCTGGTTTCCCTTCACAATACTTACTCTTTCTACCACTGTCCGACGTTATTATTGCCATCGAGATTTTTTCAAGTTTGCCTTAGCAACGTGAACATGTAGCGAAGATTAACCTTGTGAGCAAAAAATTGAATTAAATCGACTTTTTCCGCCATGTCGGGGGCGTACGGCCCCTAAACCCAGGGGATGTGCAACTTAAGAATTCTCATTCTGATCATGGACCATCATTGTGCCAATTTTGTTAGCGAGTTTAGAAACAACGGCCAGCTAGCTCCCCTACTATATAACCACATGACTACCACGGTTCCTCGTGGCCATGACATCATACAGATTTTAGCACCATTGTTTTTTGCGGCCACGACATGTTGTAGCTTCAACCATGGACCCTATAATACATTACAATTTTGACATTTAGATTATGTTGATAACAATGTATCTATTGGTAATTACAAATAATGCATCTATTAAGGTTTCGATTCTCTGTGCAGTTAAAAATATCGATCTATTTAATGTGAACGTGCAACTCTCACGTATACAACAAATGACAGAGTGATTTTCCCAGGGAATGTATTTTCAAATCAACTGGGCCCTATGTTACCTAGAATTTGCTTTCTTATCCGATGACATACTTTTGGCAATACTACAAATGCACTAAAAATATCAGGTTCTCCCGGAGAATATATTTAATTTTCAATGTGGTACTATATTAACTGGAATTGTTTGGATCTCATTACAGACTAATGGCAATACTACAAATGCCCTTAGAAACCATTAAAATCTATTTCTTTTCACATGCAAGTAACAAAGTTATTAGGGTGAGGCATGTCTTCCTTCATAATTGAGACGCGCTGTCATTCTCGCATTCCTTCGTCCAACTAAATCCCAACCCAGATGCGTATTTTATTGCTGTTCCCTGTCCGCAAATCGACCACCCTGACTGCGTGTTTTATTTGCACAAAAAATGTCCGAAATTGCCGAACATACATCGTTCGAACTCAGCGGATGTTATTCATGTGCGCTTCTTATATTCTTCTTATTAGTTAACTCTTTACCGGTGCCAATCACGATCAGACAATAGTCTAATCTGTTGTCAATTTCCCTTGTTAGAATCGACTACCACACTATTTCCATCATTGTTCAACCAATAGAAACAGTTTGTGAGAGACACTGTTTTGCATCAATCATTTTGTTTTATCATCTTTTCGGGAATCGTAATTTCTTTTAAGCTGATTAAACTTTAGAACAATTAAAATCAGTTTAATAAACAGCGACATTTAGGGGGGAATCGCCATCATTTGTTTTGATATATTTGTTGGGCATAATCATTATTTGTTTCGGCTATTTCTCACTCGAACGACTATACTTGCCTCTTGCCAAACCCTTGGTCCTACACCACTTACCAGGAGGAGCTTTCTCTGTCTACAGATTAGCGCGCCAACGTCACGCCAACTGAGCCGCCGTGGCGTTACCTATACTGGTTTGGACCCCATCATTGTATACGGTGAATATCAACATTAAGTAAAACATAATCAAAGACAGCAAAGTAAAAATAAGAAATACCTGTATCTTATTCCATTTGATTTTATTTCAGTTTTATCCGTAGGCTTGTGTTTCTTTTGGCACTTGGATATACTATTTATCAACGCGTATATGTCATTTTCGAACACGTGTTTTATTTCCAATTCGTATATTTACTAGGCATATATTTCATCCCCGGAAATTGAATAAAATTACTAAATTCTCCTCCTACCCTATCCCCTTAATTGATGTCACTTTAGCTTAATTGCATAACAAACAGTATTTTTCAAAATTTGATATGAAATCGGGTTAATGGACCAAGCAGAGAAAAAAACAGCATTTGCGGGCTTTACGAATACACTACTATGCCTTTTGGCCTCACCCGCGCCTTTTTCGGGGATTAATGGCTATTGTTTTCGTGATATGTAAACATTTACTATTGCATATTTAGATGACATTTTAATATTTTCTACTACGAGGACATAGAAAACAAATATTCCCGTGGAATTTTCCATATTCAAAAAACAAAACGGAACGAAATATTAATAAAGGCCAATACTGCCCGAAAGGTTAAATCCCATTCTTTGGTTATGGCCTTTTTCCGTTTACAGAATATAATAAATTCTATACGAAGAATTATACCTGATTTAAATATTCCTATATTTAACTTTCCCTTTTATCCTTTTAGACACACCTATTACAATCTTGACAATAGAAAATAATACCCAAAATAAGCACGGGGCAAGAGATTTGCTATTGTATAAACGATTAGACATGTGATATTGAATAGTGGTTTCTCGAATAATACAGCAATAACCTTTATTAAACACCAAGACCAACTTGAAGATTCGTCACCCAACCCACCTGAATAACAATAACCTTTTATAAAACTTGCATACGTCATACAGCAATTGAATACAAAGAGTCCTTTTACGTGCTCACTAAGGTGTACACAAGACTTCGGTTCCCTGTCCCATCCGGGAAATTAGGCATTGTCCTTGTAGGGCCCGTCATCCCTCATCACTGACATGGGTTAATCCTCAGGAAAATCCCAAGGGTATTTCGGGACCAATTCCGGCATGGAACCCGGGACCTTCAGCTTGGCGAGACAACACTTGGGGATTCCTTGCAAACTGCACGTTGAATATTGTTCAGTTCTATTCAATATTTACAAAGATTCCGTCTACCAATGTCTCTCCCAATGTAAATTGTACACTTTTATTTTTATATTGTCTTTCTTTTATTTCTCACACAATTTTACTACCCTTTTCTTATTTTTTTCTGAAGTTGAACTGCTCATTTTATTATCAATGGCCTCAATGATATTATGATGAGCCTGTTTTTATAGGCGACATTCTTTGGAAAAAACCTTATTAAAATACGAGCTTGGCGTGATTGCTGCTTTTCACAAATCCAAGCGTACGTAACTAACGTAAAAAAATTCAATGGTAGCTGGCTTTTTTTTTCGCACGTATACAATGAATGGCCATTTTGCCCAGTAATCCCAGCCAGAATTTGGCTATTTTTTTAAAATTGCGTTAAAGTTTTAAATTTTTGTTTAGAACTGAAATAAATTAACTATTAGTCAATCCCCATACTAAAACATTAACAGAATTGATTGTGTATATCTGAAATAGTGCCAATATGCCGACGTCAAATAGAGAGTTGAAGATGTTATTTCTGTGAAAAATCATTGGAAGAAGCGATAAGATTATACAGTCCTGAAGGCTGCAGGAAGGCTATATTGTTTACAATGTAACATTGTGTCTTGTAATGTTGATAATGATCATAATGAAAGTGTTGACATCTTGTTTGTTGATGTGACCTCACGACCTGTGACGTTTTGATAACGTCATATGGATATCATGGCTATTCATTGTGTCAGAGTCACTTCTCTGCAGGTAGGGGGAGTCTGTCGTTCAGAATGAAATCCAAGATACCTGTGATGACGTCATGTTTGGTTCCAGGTCGACTTGTTTTAAATACTATTGGCTAAATTGTAATATTTTACAGATTTCATACTAATTCCCTTTCCTATTTAAAGTATATTCGATATGTGCGTGCTCCAAAATCTACTTTAAATGGGTACATTATCTATTTTTAATCAAACAATAAAATAACATTATTAGCTCTCCTGAATATGTGTTCATTTGTTGTCTGGACACCTACTTGCAGAATGACGCTTGGTGAGTATATGTCAGAGTTTGAACAGATCGGATATTTGCCAAAACCAAGTACGGTTCGAGCGCCACAATTTGAATTTAAAAACTGACATCTATGGTGTCCACAGGGAACAAACGCTATTTTTCGTACAATCAGGACCCATTATCCATGAAGTGTTGGTCCGTTACATACCAATATTAATGGGGCTTGATTTGTCCGGCGATAGTCGAGCCGGTTTGTACAAGGCGTACGCCGGTAAGGTTACCGTATCAGAGCAAATCAAGTGACCCGGCTGATAAAAATTTTGGCGTCGGATAATATTAAACAGGTTACATGACATGTTTTAATAAAGATAGATTGCCAGGCAACGAACGATACGCCCACAACAGCTAAATCGTCCAGGCAGTCGACAAGTGTTGTCGCATACTTTTACTTTTTTCGTTAATGAAACATTTATAATACACTAAAATCTGATTAAAAGTAACAATTCATTAAGTAGTTACCAGAAAATCATTAAAACTTGTTTTGTTTGTATAAAGTTCTGCCCCATGCTAACGTTTAGTAACATTTAATATAATGGATTTAGCTGTTCAGTTAACAAAATTCATTGAAAATCAATATACTTGTTCGTCTCAAGACCTGAATCTGTAGTCAATCGGATGATAAATTTGGCCCCTGACCGTTCACACCGTTCAAAGTGATCAAGGGCCATAACTTTGGCAGTTATTATCGGAAATTCTTCGACTCTTGACCTTTTACACTTTGCATAAATTTAAAGTCAATCGGATATTAACGTTGACCTCTAGAGTGTCACGAAATTCTTTTTGAAGTGATCAAGGGCCATACCGCTGACAGTAATTAAAGTTGGGTTCACAGAAGAGTATTTATCGGGTGGTTATTGCCTATAAAAGTATGACAATTTTGGTATATATGGAAAGTAGAGATATCCAATCTTACTAGAAAAATACTGGATTCCCTGAAAAACACTCATGGAGCGTATTCCGGACAAAAATGTAAGGGGTTCCCTTAATAGTCAGCCCGACGAATAAGGATCCCTGCACGCTTTCGTTGTAGGCTGCACGCGAACTTGAGCGATTTGTGTACATGTTGAAAAACTTTATGAAGAGTTAGACGTACAGCAATTTCTGGGATAAAAATCACGGAAAAAGACGCGGGCAGTGGATAATTCGAGATAATTCTGTATGCAATGCATTCTCCCCTGTCCTCCGCCGCCGTTGCCATTGGTTACGGAGAGGTGTAAATCCCCTGACGCAAACATGGCCTCTTTTGATAGAATCTTATAGCAGGGTATACTTGGAAATTACAATGTTTTGAGAACGATTTGAAGCAAAATTATGATAAATTAATTAGTTTGAATATGTTTTTAGTTCTATTATATCATCAAATCACCCAGTTTGTACACGGGAATATAACTTTAACGGAAATAGCTGAAATTCACACGCTTCTTCATCACATGACCTTAAACACTGTGTATAAATTTAATGTCAATCGGATATATTAACTTTGGCCTCAAGGGCGCCCGCAATCAATTGTGGACGCCGGACAGACGGACGGACGGGGACGACGATAATATACGACCACATTTCAATGTGGGCGTATAAAAACAGTATTCATGAAAGCATGTGACTGCAAAACAAACATACAAATATTATTTGTAGTATTACCGAAAAAAAATAAATGACATGTGGTTTTAAGAAGCCTTAATTCAACTTTACAGCATTTAGTTTAATTTCAACGCTTTAATATTCGTGTTTAATGGCATTCCTATCTAACGTGAATTTTATCTCGTTGACAAGTTCACCATCTTGCGCCGGTGATCGCCGCTGTCGAGAAAGCGGCGCATTCGGCGTACGCCGCGGCCGAACTTTTGTCGACTTCCGGTTAAATCAAGTAACCTCGCCGGGGAAACTGCCGAACTGTGGTCAGCCGGTATGGATAAATCAAGCAGGGCCAATATTGTGACCTGTAGTGTGTCCACAAACTGTAAACAGACTGGCGGGCGGACAGGGGCGACAGCTTAATACATCCACATGAAAATATTGGGGTATAAAAAGCAGTCATGTAAAAAAAATTATGAAAAAAATAATAAATTAAAACTGTTTTTGAAAATGGAAATTATAATAAATAAATGAAATGAAAAACAAACTACTAACGATGCAGCCAATAGAAATTGTGACCTGTAAAGTTTCCGCTACATCATATCAATTTATGCATAGTAATGATAATTTATACATAATATTGATAATTTATGCATAGTATTGATAATTTATGCATTAATGAAATCTATAACATAGATATCAAAGATAACAAGTATGTCCTATTTATATTTCAGGTTTATTTATTTTATTTGTATATTTAATTTCTGTGCCATATTATATAAAGCGCGCGTGAGCCTTTAGTATTGGAATTTGTGCGCTCTAAAAATGTGCAATAATAATAATACATGTATATATACATTAAAGACGTTTGTATGTATGTTCACCCATTACGCCTGGTCACCGCCCTCCACCCCAACATATGTTGTATTAAATTAAACAGCATGATCCTGTGGACATACATACATATCGACACTGTTTAGTCTATACAGTGTTTGAATAATATGTTCAACCTCAATTAGAAGTCGAGTTATTGAATATTCTACCTCAATTAGAAGTAGTTGAATATTCTACCACGTCACAGACCTGATTAGAAGCAGAGTTATATGAGAGAGAGAGAGAGAGAGAGAGAGAGAGAGAGAGAGAGTTAGTATAACGTCCACTTAAACATATTATTATGATTCAATTTTATTTGAATAATTCGTTGGCGCTTAGGGGTCTTGAGCAGTAAGAAAATCGGAGTACCCACCCGGAGAAAACCCACGGTGTTAGACAGGCGACCCTTCAAGCAGGGTGTGACTGATAAGACAGACGGATAAACACATTTTGATAGTCCTCTGCTTTCCTCAAACAGTGGGGAAAATAAACTAAAAGAAAATTTATTATTCAAACTCCACCAAAAGGTTT
Organism: Patella ulyssiponensis; assembly: GCA_963678685.1. NCBI lineage: Eukaryota > Metazoa > Mollusca > Gastropoda > Patellidae > Patella > Patella ulyssiponensis. The sequence goes on from OY783225.1 coordinate 96,887,961, forward strand.
GCATATATTGCGACTTAAATAGCTTATTTTTTCTTTTTATTATTTATTATCATTTACAAAGGTTATATTTTGTGAAAGGAATTCAATGCAATCAAAAACCAATAAACTATCTAATCCTTTTTATTCACTAAAGCCTTTCTGAAGCGTGTTTGTTATACACCGCATGTCACGTGATGTTTTTTGAATTTGATTAGTATAGGAAACTTTCTCATGCCATTAACTACTATTAGGTCAATGAATTTCTATAGAGCCTATAAAAATATTGAAAGGGTATTGTGCATTATAACTTGAATATCTTTATAAACATTATATTTATTCAGGGGTCCGCGGGTCGTAAAAATATTTGGAGATCTGGAAAAAAAAGATAACAATTCACATTGAGTATGAAATTGTCAGTATTCGGACAATGAGTTTCATTAGCTGGTAACGTTGCATATAAAATTAGCTAATTTTGCTGGCAACATTGGTAACAATCTATCTAACCTACACCTCGGTTCTTTCTTTAGATGAAATAGAAGTTTAGGGAGAAAGACAGGAACAGATTTAATTCTCTTTACTAATCTACTTCTTTAGGGGGAGGGGGGCGGGTGTTCACATTTGAGGCGAACTGTCGCTACGGCGCTCCATCCTTTACATGAATCCCTACTTCTTTAGGGGGAGGGGCAGGTGTTCACATTTGAGGCGAACTGTCGCTACGGCGCTCCATCCTTTACATGAATCCCTATCTATGTGCTTGTGTTATCGCTCCTGGCAAAAAATAAAATAAAAGTACCTGATGCTGGGGCAAGTGGCTTTTCAACAAACTTTTACATCCAACCAAAAGGTGAAACACAAAATCATTTCTGTCCCAGACACAAGACAAAAGAAATAGAATTTTATTGTCTAGATTGTTCTGTTGCTGTTTGTGGTAGCTGTCTTTTACTGGATCATACAACTCACTCAAAAACAGATCTTACTGATGTAGACGAAGAATTCAGAGGAAAGTTAAACATTATTAAAGGGGAGTTAGAAAGTAAGATTGGAAAACTGGAGACACACTGTGTATCATTAACCAATCAAATATCGGATATCAAGGACCAAGCTAAAAGAGCCTGTAATAAAGTCGATACACAGGTTAAAAAAGTTTGTGAAGAAGTCAGAAAACATGGCGGTGATATAAAATGTGAGATGAATAAAATTCGTGATGATGAATGCGACAAGTTACAAACATTACACAAAGATATGATCCAATTTAAAAGTTCTCTACAGTCCAGTGTTAAATATATGAATGAAGTGTTAAATGGTAAATCTACTGTTCCAGTTGTAGATGCATTAACCAGTGTACAAACACTGACTGAAGACAGCAGATCAACCAGTTTAGATATACCCACAGTAAGATATGTCCATTATCCTATGGTAGATATAGATGTTACAACTTTACAACTACTACTAGGTGAAATAGAAACCATGGAGTCACCAACCTGGACATGTAGTTTTAGTTTGAATCAGATAGTGAAGACAGATGAGCCCTACTATAGTGATGATGTTATGATCCAAGGAATGCCATGGTGTGTAAGTGTTATTAGACATTATACAGATAGACAAACATTGGGTGTTAGCCTGTGGTTGAGAGAGGTAGATGATAAAACAGTTAAATCTGTTACAGTTGATCGTACAGTTAAACTGTTAAATATAAACAATGTTAGTAAACATATAGTAGGAAGATCTACAAATACATATATACCAGGTAATCCAGGATGGGGTTGGGCGGGCTTTATAGAGTGGAATAAACTAGAGGATGTGAAGGAAGGATTTATAAACAACAGTAAAACATTTAATCTACAGGTTTCTGTAAAAATAAACAACATAGAACGATACTAACATTTATATTACAGAACATAGTAGATTGATGGGTGTCATAATACAAACAAGGATATATTTTTATAGAACCACAGGACATATCTCTACTCTAAAATATGTTAGTTCAATCAAAAACAAATGGAACTTGGTTATTTGTATGTCAAATCAAATAGATTTTAATGTTTAGCTTGCTGGCTGGCCCCTGGACCCATTCACTTGAATTGATACGTGTTGTTTAGTTCATACAATGTCTGTTTAGTTTGTCGCGTCCGCGGGTTTGTTTTATCGGTTTTGTTTGGTGTGTAGTGTGGTCATCCTGTATTCACTAACAGAATCAGGTCTTGTGTAAAATGCGGTCAAAATAAACATATCAGCACCACCTAAACGTGTTGGATTACACCCTTTTTTACCTGAATGAATCCAAGCTCGAATATTATCAAACATGGATATTTAATTTTTAATCAAATGACAATCAACCAATTGAATTTCGGGGCCTTTCCTATTTTATTGTGAAGATCTTTGAGAACATCTGTAGCAATATAAGCAACGTCTGATGTAATATACAACAGCCTCGAACTGACCTAGATAAATATATGTCATAATATCAGGTTAACCAGACATATAGAAGTGATTTTCCAGCGCGCCTTCCCCTTGTCGAGTCGTTCAGATTAAACGGAGAAGCGTGATCATGTGTATGTGTCAGTGTGCACGATGAAGACACCTTGCAAAATCTGCCTATTTTAGGTCTTTCTTTAGGCCTGAAATGTTATAAAAACTATTAATTAGACATCAATTAACTTATCCAGACCATAACCAACCCTCGATGTCGGGGCTATAGCATGAGATTTTTTTTTGTAGGGTAGTACTAGTAGGGTGATTTGCTGCAATATTTTCCTTAGTGATTTACCGATTAAATGGATAACCGAGACTAATAGTTTTGTCTTACCGACTTTAGCAATAATGGCCGAGGCTAAGCGGGACTTTCATTCGCTTAGTTCTAAGTTCATATTGGATCAATTTGACTGAAATTTTCAGAAAATTGCTTTTACATTAACTACTATAATGCAAACTGCCAACTCGTTATCTAATCTCCCATAATGTATATATTAGTATTATTACGCCACGGTAAAAGTAATATTTATTCCAACTGGGTAAATTGTCATCACAGCGAATGACGGAAGGGAGTTAACTCTGTTTATCGGAGGGAGCGTCACGTCAGTGCATAGTGTCTAATAGCGAGTGTAATGAGATTGACGTTCAGAGCTGAACTAAGTGTCTAATAGTGGTATGAAAGCACAGTTCAGTAGGTGGTATTTTATTTTCCCATTCACCCTCGCTTCAACCTGTTAATCCATGTATATTCCCTTCAACCTGTTGTTAGTCCATGTATATTCCCGTCAACCTGTTGTTAGTCCATGTATATCCCCTTCAACCTGTTGTTAGTCCATGTATATTCCCTTCAACCTGTTGTTAGTCCATGTATATTCCCTTCAACCTGTTGTTAGTCCATGTATATCCCCTTCAACCTGTTGTTAGTCCATGTATATTCCCTTCAACCTGTTGTTAGTCCATGTATATTCCCTTCAACCTGTTGTTAGTCCATGTATATCCCCTTCAACCTGTTGTTAGTCCATGTATATTCCCTTCAACCTGTTGTTAGTCCATGTATATTCCCTTCAACATGTTGTTAGTCCATGTATATTCCCTTCAACCTTTAAGCATATGGATATTATAATCATTTTCATCATAAATCTCTTTATTATAGTTTCCAACGATCGTATGTTAGTATATTTCATATGTTTAATAGTTTTGAACTATACTATATATATTATTTTCTCTGTTATGTATTTAAAAGTTTTAAACTATAGTAAATTATTATTTCCATCTTTACTTGATGTGGTGTATAATCTTTATGGTGGTGTATACTGTACCGCATCTTTATCAGCAAAATATGTATTTAGTTAACGAGTAATGAAATTCCTAATAATCATTGTGAATACGGTATTTGTTTAATTTTATTGGTAATAAATGGCCTGGGTTCACAAGTTGTTGCCGGAAAAGGGGGTTACCTCTGTAACGAAATGTCGCGGAAAGGTGAAAAACAATAGAGTCCATCCTCTATTGAGAGAGAGACCGGTCTATATCATAGGGGTCTATAGAAGAGATTGGACAGGCGACCATGCTCTGTCACGTTCAAGCAGGAAATCGATACCATGCCTCTTGACTCGCTAATAGTCCTTGTGCCTTGTGATATCACTAGCCCCCGGCTGCGCCACTTGATATTTTGAAGAAATTTGGTAAGTTTGTCCTCGAGAGCCTGACAAGGACAGCTGTCTAGTCATTCGGATGGGACGAAAAACCGAGGACCTGTGTACACATTGACGTGCTCGTAAAAGAACTCTTAGCAGTTGGAATTCGACATGAGAGTATTCATATGCGCCGCTATTCGGGCTACATTTACCCCCACAGCACAGTGTGTGGCCTGTGCCCGTCTCTATTAGCCCAGTCGGAGTAGAACATTAAACCCCATTTCTAGTGGTTTAACTCATAAGGTCTGTCATAGAATCAAATGGCGTTGTTTCAGTTCTCCGCTTGTGCGTGACAAGTTTGGGGGTTGAGCCTAGATATAATGCTTGATTTGAGTTAAAAAATAAATGTGGCGATTTCCCTTGACTTTATGTTCATCTTTCTTCCTGTTAATCTGGTTACCATACAGATCTACTTTAGATGACCTCAAAAGTGACCTTTGACCAAATCTGCAGTTTGCCTGAATTTTTAGACCTAACCTTACTCTGGAATACGCAATATGGTATCAGGCCCCATGTTCCCTTCAAGCGTGCCGGCTCGCTAGCCTGGAGGCCAGGTGTTTTATCCCTGCATTGGCCGAGAAAGTTCATCCGGATTTTCCGGCGTGGTTTCCCCTTGTCATTGATGCAGAACGGAGAGCCTGGCAATGACAGCTGTCTAGTCGTTCGGATGGTACGAAAACCGAGGTCCCGTGTACACATTAGCGTGCACTTAAAATATCCCTTGGCTGTTGGAATTCGATATAAGAGTAGGCCGTAGTGCCGCTGCCCGGGCAAAATTTCCTCCCCCATAGCACACTGTATGGCGTATGCCCGTCTTCCATTAGTCCATGTTAGGTGCAAAAGAGTAGGACGTTAAACCCCATTTCATTTCATTTCATTTCCCTTCAAGCGTTGGGTCTGATTAGACTGGCCCAGTCTCTTCTATTTATTTTACATTTCGATTTATATAAAAGTATTAATTTTTAGTAAACCAACACTTTCGTTTCCATTTGTATAAAAAAAAAATTTGAGTAAACCTGTAACCAGCGCCAGAGACTGGACAATTTGCGAGCTTCACAATAAAATGGGCGTTCCTTTTCCTGTTTTACGTTGTTCCTTATTTGGAATGATTGACAGTTGTCAAGCAAGCCCCGAGTCACGTGACACGAATTTGTAAATAAAATCTCGATTTCAGCTGTGAGTTAGAGCCATTGTTTTAATTATCATTTCAATCTAATTAATACTACTGACGGTAATGTCTAAGATAAATAAGTTCGATATTTACCTTCATGAATCATGCGTCTCGAATGGAGTGCAAAGCAGTCATGCTGAAACCGTCTGCGGGCTGATGTCACGTTTTTGTTTCCATTCGCCATTCGGCTTCGTCCCGATACGCATGAACTGGCTTCGTTCAGTTGTTATAATAATGATGTCGTGTACGTAATTATTTATGTTCATTCACCTCATCCCATACGTTGTATCCGTTCATTCGACAGATATTGTCCGTAAACAAAATTCTTAGATCGTTAAAGTATCACTAAAGAACAATGATGTTAGATATGTCGTGATCACGTGCACGACGTCACACGACCTACATAATGCAGATTGACCTACTAGATGAGAATGAAGCTCTATTTGCCCAGTCTCTAGAGATTAGGTTCTTTTTTCGTTTTTTTTTTTTGAGAGGACTGGCCAATTTTTGGTGTGTGGAGGAGACTGGCCACCAGTCTAGGTCTGATTTGCATAGCTCTGTACGTGGAAAACAGATGAATACCGATCCCTTCGCTACGTGTAAAAATGTATAGGAGACAAAGTCACTAAATTTGAGAAAGCAATGCCCAGTAGTTATTACAAAACACTATAAAACATGTGCATGGGGTCCACGAGAACCTCACGTGCGCCGATAAGGGTTAATTCATAGAAATAAAAATACCCTTTTTTAACAAATATTAAACCAACAGAAACGTGCAAGATATTCCTTGACAGTCATCGATGTTTTACACATGCAAGAAGATTGTGCCATTTCTAGTTAAACTGGAGTTGCTCCCCTTAAGCTAAGGACAGCAAGGCGACGCTGTTTTAAATTTATCGCTTTCCCATTTACGGAGTTGATATTCGCGACCGCTTGTGTTCTTATTGAAGCTTGATAGTGTAACCAGGCGGCCTCGCTGATAGCTATCTTCTAATTTTTGGGAAATCAGATTTTTCAGGCAAACATACATTATGATATATTTTTGTTGAACTAAATAATGTGCCCGAAATCAGATATCTTTTAATGTGATAATAAAACACTAGGTTTACAAACATACATATCGGCCAATTGCTGGTCTTTCTTTAGGCCTGAAATGTTATCTAAATTATTAACTAGACATTGAATAACTTACCCAGACCATAATCAACGCTCGGTAGCATCGCTAGCCTGCGATATTTACTGGATTATGATCCCATTTGCTGCTCTACTTCAATTCATAATTTAATCATGAATTGGATGATCGAGACTATGTTTTTAATCGTACAGACTTTAATATTTATTATCGAGGTTAGGGCGAAATTTCAATCGCTTAATTCTTGGTTCATCATGGATCAGTTTTCTGCAAATTGCCTTTACATTAAACATACATTATGCAAGGGCTAAATCTGATTATTGCAAGTCTTTATTTAGGCTTCAGATGTCATAGAAATTATGAATTAGATCGTTAGTTACACAACAAGCGCAAATTCAACTCTGTAGACCCACGGATGGCTTGGATTCAGCTTGGATTTAAACGGGATTTCATTGGCTGTTTTAATTTTAAATGGCGTCGTGGACGGAGTTTAACCGTTACGTTGACGTCATACTCCCGGATCGAGGCTAAATTATAGAGTTACGAAGCGCGGCCGCTGTTGAGCGAGGCCTTAACAAATGACATCTAAACTATTTAAAGTGCAATAAACTAAACACAGATAATGATATGTACAATTATACAATTCCTGGAGATAGTGTGATGACTAATACAGACGGAGAAGACGAGCAAGTCGTGTTCTTATATCGTTTGATTCTTGAAAATTGCAAGAGAACACTTGTTGAAACATGGATGTGGTTGTATTCCATACATGGTCATGGTGAATATATATATTCTGTGTTGTGACGTTCATCATGGTGATTCAGTGAGTAGGACGTTGGCTGTCTAATCTTGAGGTCCTGTGTTAGATCCTTGTGTTGTCCGAGATAGTTCACCGGGATTTTCCGGCATAGGGCCCCCGCCCCCGCACGTATACTCGTTCGGAAGGTGTGCGCTTAAGAGATCTTCGTTAGCCCAGTCGGTGCAGAACAGTAGGACGTTAAACCCCATTTCATTTCATTTCGTCATCTACAGAGTAAAATTTCTCAACACCCGCATGTTATCCTTACAATTACAAAATGACGCATTGTATTAAATATTTGATATCGAATGTCAATTTGCGGCACATTTTTCATATACCACCCAAATGCTCATGTATTGTTTTCTGTACCTTGTGACGGCATTTACATTGATGTATTGTGACTATTATTCAGGAAACTTGTAAATCAAGATAAATCAATAGGGTGTAATCGTATGGGAAGGGGCAAACACGGATACCCTTTGATAAATCGTAATGGGCAACATTTAATTATGGCAGTCAATGGATCCCAATTCTTTCTCGTCTAGAAATCAAATATTGTAGTCTAGGTTTGTTTGTCGGAATGTGGTCATTCTGCGAGCGATATACCACCAAGATCTCGTGTTGTATTCTTACACAATATGGTTGAGGGAGCTTCACGTCAGTGGATAGTGTCTAATAGTGGTATGAAAAGCACAGTCCAGTAGGTGGTATTTTATTTTCCCATCCACCCTCGCTTCAACATGTTAATCCATGTATATTCCCTTCAACCTGTTGTTAATCCATGTATATTCCCTTCAACCTGTTGTTAGTCCATGTATATTCCCTTCAACCTGTTGTTAATCCATGTATATTCACTTCAACCTTTAAGCATATGGATATTTTAATCATTATCATCATAAATCTCTTTATTATAGTTTCCAACGATCGTATGTTAGTATATTTTGTATGTTTAATAGTTTTGAACTATACTATATATTATTATTATTTTCTCTGGTATGTATTTAAATTAAATTATTATTTCCATCTTTACTTGATGCGGTGTATAATCTTTATGGCGGGACTATCTCAAAAATTAAAGTCCGAGTATTTATGAAATTTATGGACCAAAATATAGAGGCAGGGTGTATCTACCTGGTCTCAAAATTTCAGCTCAAAATATTGAGTCGTTTGGACGTGAATGTCAACACTGCTTTTCCGGACACATAACCCTTTTAAGATTTCGGGTCAGTTTTTTCATTGGGAGACCTGATAATCGATTCCCGTTTCTTGAGAGGTCTATACAGTGAATGACCCATGTACTGTACATGATAACAAAAGGTAAATTTCACCTACATATTATTTTTATAGAAAAAAGTCTGGTTTTATCCAGATACTGTATAATACAACGGTCCCCATTTCCAGATGAAGACTTTCAGGTTATTTACAAGCGTATCACAAATGTCGGGTTTGTTGGTCGGCCTTAGGTAATGGGTTTTAAGGGATTTTTAACACAAAATTAAGCTGTTTTATTCCCCCAAAAGTTATCGGGATTGGCCCTTTTAACGAGTAATGGAATTCCTAATAATCATTCTGAATAGGGTATTTGTTTAATTTTATTGGTAATAAATGGCCTGGGTCCACAAGTTGTTGCCGGAAAAGGGGGTTACCTCGGTAACGAAATGTCGCGAAAAGATGAAAAACAATCGAGTCCATCCTCTATTGAGAGAGAGACCGGTCTATATCATAGGGGTCTGTAGAAGAGGTTGGACAGGCGACCATGCTCTGTCACGTTCAAGCAAGAAATCGAAACCAAGCCACTTGAATCGATAATAGTCCTTGTGATATCACTAGACCCCCCGCTGCGCCACTTGATATTTTGAAGAAAGTGAGTAAGTTTTTCCTGGAGAGTCTGACAAGGACAGCTGTCTAGTCATTCGAATGGGACGAAAAACCGAGGACCTGTGTACACATTGACGTGCTCGTAAAAGAAAACTCTTAGCATTTGGAATTCGACATGAGAGTATTCATTTGCGCCGCTATTCGGGCAACATTTACCCCACAGCACAGTGTGTGGCGTATGCCCGTCTCCATTAGCCCAGTCGGAGCAGAACAGTAGAACATTAAACCCCATTTCTAGTGGTTTAATTCATAAGGTCTGTCATAGAATCAAATGGCGTGGTTTCAGTTCTCCGCTTGTACGTGACAAGTTTGGAGGTTGAGCCTAGATATAATGCTTGATTTGAGTTAAAAAATAAATGTGGCGATTTCCCTTGACTTTATGTTCATCTTTCTTCCTGTCAATCTGAGTAAAATACAGATCTACTTTAGATGACCTCAAAAGTGACCTTTGACCAAATCTGCAGTTTGCCTTAAATTTTTAGACCTAACCTCTGTATTTGTAACATGCTAAAAGTGAAATACTCTGGAATACGCAATATGGTATCAGGCCCCATGTTCCCTTCAAGCGTGCTGGCTCGCCAGCCTGGAGGCCAGGTGTTTTATCCCTGCATTGGCCGAGAAAGTTCATCCCGATTTTCCGGCGTGGTGTCCCCTTGTCATTGATGCAGAACGGAGAGCCTGGCAAGGACAGCTGTCTAGTCGTTCGGATAAGACGAAAACCGAGGTCCCGTGTACACATTAGCGTGCACGTAAAATATCCCTTGGCTGTTGGAATTCGATATAAGAGTAGGCCGTAGTGCCGCTGCCCGGGCAAAATTTCCCCCATAGCACACTGTATGGCGTATGCCCGTCTTCCATTAGTCCATGTTAGGTGCAAAAGAGTAGGACGTTAAACCCCATTTCATTTCATTTCATTTCCCTTCAAGCGTTGGGTCTGATTTGCATAGCTCTGTACGTGGAAAACAGATGAATACCGATCCCTTCGCTACGTGTAAAACTGTATAGGAGACAAAGTCACTAAATTTGAGAAAGCAATGCCCAGTAGTTATTACAAAACACTATAAAACATGTGCATGGGGTCCACGAGAACCTCACGTGCGCCGATAAGGGTTAATTCATAGAAATAAAAATACCCTTTTTTAACAAATATGAAACCAACCCAAACGTGTAAGATATTCCTTGATAGTCATCGATGTTTTACACATGCAATAAGAATGTGCCATTTCTACTTAAACTGGAGTTGCTCCCCTTAAGCTATAGGACAGCAAGGCGACGCCGTTTTAAATTTATCGCTTTCTCATTTACGGAGTTGATATTCGCCACCGTTTGTGTTCTTATTGAAGCTTGATAGTGTAACCAGGCGGCCTCGTTGATAGCTATCTTCTAATTTTTTGGAAATTAGATTTTTCAGGCACACATATATTATGATATATTTTTGTTGAACTAAATAATGTGCCCGAAATCCGGTATCTTTTACTGTGATAATAAAACACTAAGTTTACAAACATACATTATGCAAGAGCTAAATCGGTCAATTGCGGGTCTTTCTGTAGGCCTGAAATGTTATCTAAATTATTAATGAGACATTAAATAACTTACCCAGACCATAATCAACTCTCGATGGCGTCGCTAGCCTGCAATATTTACTGGATTATGATCCCATTTGCTGCTCTACTTCAATTCATAATTTAATGATGCATTGGATGATCGAGACTATGTTTTTAATCGTACAGACTTTAGTATTGATTATCGAGGTTAGACCGAAATTTCAATCGCTTAATTTTCGTGTACTATATTTTGGGCGTGTCTGTTAGGGGTAACCCACCGCACAAACTGTCTGGCCGTGGTCATTCAGGACTCCTGTGGTGGTACTGAACAACGCCAAAGTTGTTTTAGGTGGTACAGATTTCAGCTAATCCAGCCTAGCTGGTGACTGGAAATTAGATAACTCTCCTCAGGGATACTCTAATACTACAAATGTCTGGTAATTACATAGCTCTGTCAGGGGTACCCCACCACTACAAATGTCTGTCAGCGTGTTTTTGTGATAATTCAAGATGTACGGTACGCTGCTGTGTGAATTTCATGTAGTACACTTTTGAGCTAATCTAGACTAGTTGAGATGTATCGCATTTTGGGCGTGGAACACCACACCCACTAACAGAAACCCGGCAGACTTACATTTTTATGATACCAGATATATATGCATTGATACAATAAAGGAAAAAATTGGTACAATTTTCTGCTAGGTTAACCCCCTGGACTCCTGCTCTATTGGCTGTCTAATCTTGAGGTCCCGTGTTAGATCCCTGTGTTGGCCGAGATGGTTCATCGGTATTTTCCGTCATAGTGCCACCCCTCTCCACCCCCGAACGTATAGTCATTCGGAAAGTGTGCGCTTAAGAGATCTTCGTTAGCCCAGTCGGTGCAGAACAGTAGGACGTTAAACTCCATTTCATTTCATTTCGTCATCTGCAGAGTAATATTACTCAACACCCGCATTTCAAAATGCCGCATTGTGTTAAATATTTGATATCGAATATCAATTTGCGGCACATTTTTCATATACCACCCAAATGCTCATGTATTGTTTGCTGTACCTTGCGACGGCATTTACATTGATGTATTGTGACTATTATTCAGGAAATTTGTAAATCAGGATAAATCAATAGGGTGTAATCGTATGGGAAGGGGCAAACATGGATACCCTTTGACAAATCGTAATGGGCAACATTTAATTATGGCAGTCAATGGATCCCAATTCTTTCTCGTCTAGAAATCAAATATTGTAGTCTAGGTTTGTTTGTCGGAATGTGGTCATTCTGCGAGCGATATACCACCCAGATCTCGTGTTGTATTCTTACACAATATGGTGGTGGTGTAACAAGTACTGTGAAACATATTGCACTGGACAACATTTAATAAAGATAAAAATCGCCACCGTGTCCATTTCTAATCCCTAACCTTTAATCCACACTGATGAGGTAAACATGGCTAATCCTTTCCATGATGGCAGATTTAAAAAGATGTTAAATATTCCATACCGCGTGCTAATTACCAATTTAAATTTCACACGGACACCTTTTAAGTTGCCGGTCACGCGCACCTCACGCGCTGCAAACATCTGGCAAGCAGGTGCGAGTAGGTAGGATGGGGGATAATGGGGATGAAGGAATGGAGAGATTGACCGCATACTGGTCATCAAAGAGAAGGGAATTAGTTACAGATATTAACTGGACATTTCTGGGGGTCTTTACTGAGTAAATAACCTTTGACCTCTCCGGTCGGACAATAGACGAATCGCCCGAACCAAAGAACTTGATAGAAAGCAGTTCAATATCTGTTGTATTTTTCTTTTCTCGCCGAATTAACCACAAGAAAATGGATGGCAAATAAAAACGAAAGATTGTCCGTTTGTTATTGTCGTCGTTTGTAAAGAACGTGCATTAAGGGAACAATGTCCGGGAACAATGACCAGGAACAATGATCGCAAAGAACAACAAACAAACGAGATACAAGTTATCAATGCCTTAAACTCATTGAATACTTTATATTATCTCTCGTGAAAATGATTCAGGATAGGAAATACATGAATTCAATGAAGTTTGCTTTTTTTATTGACAAGGGCACCCTTATAGTTTGTGTCAGTATACGTTTATTAAATTAAGTATTTTTTATATTCTATTCATAGTAGTTTATCTATTTAGTCTGAGTATTTATTTCCGAAACGTGTGACCAGCCCTAACAAATAAAACCATTTTTTTTATGAACCCTCCATTCATAAGAGATCCTTTGATCATTTGGAGCCCGTATTTATCAACGTCACAGGGGTGATTAGTATAATTTACTTATATTTAAAACGTTTTGTCGGAATATTTGCAAGAGGTTGAAGTTGGTTAGGGAATCTTCCGCCCCTATTTGCTAAAAAGATGGAGAAAGAGAGAGAGAGAGAAATGGGGTTTAACGTCAACTCGACACAAACCAGGTCATTTCGGGACTAACATATGGTTAATTTTATTTCAGTGATTCGCTTGCGCGTAGGGATCTTTAGCAGTGGGAGGAATCCGGAGTGCCCGGAGGAAACCCACGAGGTTGAGAAGGCGCCCCTATCTCCATGCCACATACGCTCACACCAGGGATCGAAACCACAGCCGCAAGCCAGAGGTGACCGGCCAGCTAGAGGTCGAAGCGCGGCACTCTAGACCACTAGGCCATCCCAAATCCCCCTAAAAAGATGTGAAATGAAATGAAATGGGGTTTAACGTCCTACTCTTTTGCACCTAACCTGGACTAATGGAAGACGGGCATATAAGTTGACGAGAACTCTATAAATCATTAAAAGTACGTTCAACTGGTCACTGAGAGTTTCTACTGTGGTCTCCTTAATCTTTGGTCGGAGGGGGGGGGGGGTAGCGTTGTATCATAAGGCCTGTCATTTAGTCAACTGGCATGGTTTCGATTCCCCGGTTGTACGTGACAAGGAGTAGGGGCGCCTGTCCAACCACGTGGGTTTTCTACGAGTCCTCCGGTTTCCTCTCACTGCTAAAGACCCCTACGCGCAAGCGAATTATTGAAATAAAATTAAACCATATATTAGTTCTATAAGGTGACCTAGTTTGTGTCTAGTGGACGTTAAACCCCATTCCTCCCCCTCTCTCTCTGTCTCTCTCTCATTCCCCTAATCTTTGCTAGTAATGATAATCTCAAACTAGTCTCATTGAGTCTGGGGTCGCGTTGGCTAAGTGAGTAAGACGATGGATCGCTTTCCTGGAGGTCACTGGTTCGATCCTTATGTCGGCCGAGATCACAACACATGGTCAGGGTTTTTAAAGGTTACTTAAATTGATAACATAACAACATATTTTTTTTGTTAAATACTCACTGAAACAGCATATTTTTTTTATTAAAAAATCAGTTATTGCCTTGTCTTGTGCATAACCAGATAACTGACACCAAAGGGGCGTGACATGTCCACCACCACACCGGGGTCTAACCTTCTATCCGTATATATGTAAACACCGTGCCCAACTGGATAATATATGATAAAAATGAATTTTATGTAGATGGGCATGGTTTACGCATATGTATACGGATAGAATGTCAGACCCCTGTAACCACGCCCTTCATCCATACGTCACTACGCCTTCAACATCCGTCTTCATTAGCCCTGTCGGAGCAGGAAAAGACGGAGAAGCATGAGATTTAAGGTCCACTCGTCACAAACTAGGTCATTTCGGGACTAACATATGGTTCAATTTCATTTCGACCTCTAGCTGGCCGGTCACCTCTGGCTTGCGGCTGTGGTTTCGATCCCTGGTGTGAGCGAATGTGGCATGGAGATAGGGGCGCCTTCTCAACCTCGTTGGTTTCCTCCGGGCACTCCGGTTTCCTCCCACGGCTAAAGACCCCTACGCGCAGGCGAATTATTGAAATAAAATTAAAACCATATGTTAGTCCCAAAATGACCTAGTTTGTGTCGAGTGGAGGTTAAACACCATTTCTCTCTCTCTGTATCATAAATCTGTCATTGACTCAACTGGCGTCGTCTTGAATCTCCGGTTGTACGTGGAGTAGGGTCGCCTGTCCAACATCGTGGGTTTTCTCCGGGTCCTCCGGTCTCCCTCTCACTGCTTAAGACCCTTACGCGCAAGCGAATTATTGGAATAAATTAAACCATATGTTAGTCCCAAATGACCTAGTTTGTGTCCCATCGTTCCCTCTATCTCGCTCTGTCTCTCTGTCTCTCTATCTCTGTCTCTCTCTCTCTCTGTATTCAAAGCGGACTTTCTGCTTATTCAAAACATGTATTAGAATTAGAAACTAACATTCAAAATGTTTTCTTTTGAGCGAATCATGGAAACCAAACATTTGCATTTCGTGCATAATCCACGAATCACATCAATGTTACATTTTTTATAATAATATATCAAAGCAGTGGCGAATGGATTCCCCGATGAAAAGGCATGAGCAGTTATTTTTTTCTTTTTATATCAAAATACTGAATCCAACATTAAATTTTAATCGTCCATAAAACTTGGCAAATCCTTCAATGGTGCGGTTTATATTTTAACGTGCCCGACGTTCTCAAAGAAATGATATGAAATGAAATTGGGTTTAACGATCCATTTTTCCGCACCGTTTACATGGGCTAATGGGGACGGACATACACCATAGTGTTCTATGAGGGAAATCTAGCACCGGACATCGGCACAATATTCGACACACGTTTCTATGGAATTGGAATCTCATCTGTTCGGGGTTCTTATATGTGCATGTCAATGGCATACACACGGGCCCTCGGTTTTTCGTCCCATACGGATGACCAGACAGTAAAGTTGTCCTTGTCAGGCCTGCACCACTGACCAGGGATTTAACGACTTACTGTTTGCAAGGTTTGTCCGGCCTACTCTTATATCGAATTCCGGGGGATCATGTGGCTAAGTGGGTAAGACGCTGGCTCGCTAGCCTGGACGTCGGGTGTTCGATTCCTGCATTGGTGGAGAGAGTTCATCCAGATTTCCCGGTGTGATGCCCCTTGTCAGTCATGCAGGACGGAGGGCCTGACAATGACAACTGTCTAGTCGTTCGGATGGGACGAAAAACCGAGGTCCCGTGTACACATTGGCGTGCACTTGAAAGATTCCTTGGCAGTTGGAATTCGATATAAGAGTAGGTCGTAGTGCCGCTGCCCGGGCTAAATTTCCCTCATAGCACACTGTATGACATATGCCCGTCTTCCATTAGCCCAGGTTAGGTGCAGAACAGTGGGACGTTAAACCCTATTTCATTTCATTTTATATCGAATTCCAACTGCCAAGGGATCTTTTACACGCTCGCCAATGTGTAACTTACACGGGATCTCGGTTATTGCCCCATCTCAACGACTACTGACAAAAATACGATACCAATTTTTAGAAACAAAGAAACAAATTTTACATATATATTCACTAGCTAGACCCTTTTTGACAAGTTTAAAAATAAAACTTAATGAAAATGTGGTATGTAGAAATTTATTTTGTACTCGCGAGTATGTAGTGAATTCGTGGCAGCTCAACAATTTAAAGTGAATTAATTTTTAACACGCAAGCTATAAATTACCGCGATTAGTAGCCTGGGAGACTTGGGAATTCTTGTCAAATAATACGAATGTTTCAGATCACGGATAGCGTCGCCGCGTACCAGCCAGCTTAATCTATCATAGTCGCCATCTTTTTGATAAAATTTTTAACACATTTTTACAAAAAACAAAATTAAAGTGGAAAATATGAGACTTTTTGCTGATTTGAGATAATATGTTTTTCACAAATGCGCCGCTTAAAGGGGTGCCTAATTATTTGACAATAACTGTTTATATACGGCCTGATGTTCGGTCCGATTAGCGACACAAACCTACTTGATTACAGCGATAAGTAACTCTCTAAATCTTGTCCAAAACACTGACGTGTTTAATTTTTACCGACCCGTAACAATTGTTCACAGTGGCTATCATAAATCAATCAATCTATTGTTTTTCGCATTGCGCCGCAAATTCAGCGACAAAACATCAAAGACGCCCTTTTGATATTGTGGGCGGGACTTCGTTGTCCAACCTCTTCTCACGGCCAATCAGGACGCGTCGGATAAAACCCTTTGATGCTTATCGAAAACATGCGTTTCGTGGGGATTTGTTTACATCACGTGACACGGCCGGTTTCGGTTGTGTTGGCTGAAAAATGTCGTAGTGAACTTATTGACTACTTTTGGATGATCCTGAAGCATTTTACCTGTCCCAAATTAATTAGAAATATGACAACAACGTTTTAGAAGGTAAGGGGATGTTTATTTTATGTCGATGCTGAAAATTACAGCGCGTTTCTAAACAGAATATTCCCAAAAAGTGTTCGTTGTGCAGTTTCAATCGAGTAACTTCGGCATAAAAATTAACGTCTAGTACTGCGTTCTGGCTATGTGATGGGTGTACGTGATGTTTCGACTATTTGTAAGGTGAGCCTTGGTTAAAGTCAGTGTTATTTATGGGTTAAACCGATCAGTGATTATATTTATAGTTCTTTAAAGGCCGACACGTTTTGTGTTTAGTTGGGTGCATAAATAAGTTTATTTCCGGAAGGAAATTTCAAAGAAAAAGTGGAGAGAGAAGTGGGGTTTAACCTCGAGTCGACACAAACTTGGTCATTTCGTGACAAGCGTATGGTTTAATTTTATTTCAATAATTGATCGCTTGCACTTATGGATCTTTAGCCGTCGGAGAAAACCGACGTGATTATTGGACAGAAAACATTACTCCTTGCTTGCACAGGAATCTGACTATATATATGTATATGTATAGATATATAAATAAAAAAATATGTCCAAGAAAAAAAAAGAATTCTTCACTTTACGTCATTCTGACATACATTAAATCATATAAGCTAGCTATCTGCCTTCTGTGGGCGTCTTCAGATATTAATAATGTACATGTATGCATACCCGATGCCCAACTAGACAATATATAAATACATGTATATTGTCTAGTTCAGTATTCTTTGTCACCTATAACCGGGGAATCAAAACTACGCTATTTGACTCAATGACAGACCTTGCGATACAACGCACACACACTAACCCCCTTACAATGATTATTTAAAGAGTCAAGTGGGGAATTCAATTGAAACCATGCAATCTGACTATGCTAGACCTTTCTCCTTATGGTTCACGCGTACCGTACACAATAAGCCACGCTAGACCCCCCCCCCCCCCCGACCTCCCTCCCAATCAAACAGGGGATGTTTGACTGTACAAGATAGATCTACGTACATGTACATGTATATATCAATCATACTTACGGTACATATAAAGTCATGGACCCTATACAACCATAACCTTTTTTCTTCCCAAGATAGATTTGCCAAAGGTGTCCTTCCAATTAAAATTGCCCCTTGGAATTACATCAAAGAAAGCGCATGTCATGTTCTAGTTGAGAATTCATTCATCATGCCATTTTCTAATGGTATATGATGCGATTTACAGTTTGTCTTACATGATCGCGAAGGTCATGTGTCTAGGCCACTCCTAGGCTATCTGTCAATACAATGTCAAATAATGTACTTACAGAGTTACTTTGTCAGCGGACATCCATATCCTCCAAGAGTTGCTCTGTCAGAGGACATCCACATCCTCCAAGAGTTGCTCTGTCAGCGGACATATCCCTTCTTCAAGAGTTGCTCTGTCAGCGGACATTTCCATTCTTCAAGAAGTTGTGTAGTCTATTAGTAAGTGCAGGGGAACTGCACCACACACAATTTACACAAAAACAAATATATGGACAAGACATCATACTCAGAGACCACAAACAAACAAACTATTCAAAATGCGTGAATGGATCCTGGGGCTAGCCGTAAGCGTCCACTGCGCTGTACAGTCCCGGCGGGCCTGTAGTGACACAGACTTCACTCAAACATACATGTACTTATTGTTTATAAGGCATTTAGTGATAGGACTAACATTGAAAAAACACAAACACAACTTTATGGAGAACAATCACTAGCAACTTTAATAGTGCAACATTTCAACAGGTGTTCTCTTGTGGTTATCAAGCACAGGGTATACTGTAAAACACTAAATTATTGCGACATGAAATTATTGCGAGTTAGGGTGGTGAAACATAATTGCGAAATGTAATGATTGCGAATTTCTATAGTGGGGAAAAATTATTGCGAATTTAAATAATTTTTTGGGGTACATAAATTTGTCTATAAAATGTGGTAGATTTTGAGGTGACAGTCGGCTCTTCAAAACATCGGTTGATTGGTGATCATTAGTAACAGTAAATAAACAACTATTGGGGATTATGGCTTTGAGTCTGTATTCAACAGATCAAAGAAAATTAATACCTGTTATCAAACTCCATTTTTAAAAAATAATTGTTAAATTTAATCCCTTGATTATTAACTCCAAGCTGACGAACGACTAAAAACACATGGCACGCGACATTTTTTATTACTATCAAAATGGCGATGTTTAAATTTGTAACTAAAACGAAACGAAATGAGAATTGTTTTACTGAGGAAATTCTCGGCTTGCCAAATCCCGATAATGCAAGCACTGTTGAGGAGCGTGACAATATTACTGCCGCAAATAGTGAGATTATTGAAGTGTTAACTCAGACTAAATCATCGAAAGATTCAATAACTAAACGCGGTGTTAAACGGAAGGCCGAAGACAATGGCCGACATTTGAACAAATTTTAACTTATTGGGACTCTTTCTTGTGAAGAGTAATGGAGGGGGGATAATTCAATATGGCCGACATTTTAACAAATTTTCACGAAATTATTGCGAACATGAAATTATTGCGAGAGGGCCTCGCTCGCATTTGTCGCAATAATTTCATGTTCGCAATAATTTCATGTTTTACAGTATCCATTTTTCCATGAGTTATATATTCAGCGGACGTTTCAATGCGATGCAGTCAGAAGACAACTGTTATCCAGTTTCCTCCAACTGTTAAAGACCCCTACGTACAAGCGTATTATTGAAATAAAACTTAACCATATGTTAGTCCCAAAATGACCCAGTTTGTGTTGAGTGGATGTTAAACTCTCTCTCTCTCTCTCTCTCTCTCTCTCTCTCTCTCTCTCTCTCTTGTCTAAATGTTACATAATGTACCTGTTAGAAAGATATAGAATAGAATTGATTTTGTTTTCTTAATTGGATATTAAATAAATCAATCTGAGTACAAATTAGCGCGGATCAAGCTGCGAGAAATCAGATATTTTATCGACATATGCAAATGGTGCATCGTTACGTTAAACTTTATTTCATATCTCTTTAATCCTATGATGTAATCACTGAGTCAACATGGCAGGCGTCTATAATTGAAGTATTTATCGTATTTAGATCACAGGCTGCCGTCGTCGTTTCTAATGTTTGCTCTCTGAGGGAATATTTACACAACGTGATTCGAGTCCTATATCACTATTCTAACAAACCCTTAATAAGTAAAAAAATCAACAGGTTCTTCCAGACGTAACCATAGCGTTCCTCGATCATCGTACAGATTACTCATGTTTCCTCTACTTGACTCTCTGTTTAAATTTAGTTTTAACGACTTGTCAACTTCTGTCGGCCATGTTTATGTATAGATCACCTAGTACAAATCTACAGTACCTACAGTACCGTAACATTATCGTAAATCTTGTTAACACACCACGCAAAGTAATATTACATTTTTTTTCTGAAAAAACATTGGTGCGCATGTTAAAGAGAGCTTGATAGTGGCAATTTGATGAATTGCATAGGCATACAGTAAACACCGCCGTCCACGCAAAATTCTCCGCTGTAGCATTACACGTGACAATGGAAAAATGTATGTTAGTATCAAAATGACGATTCTCTGCTTGTTTGTGTGTTATCTCTGGGACCTCTGGTTTCCCCCACTACTATAACGAATTATTGAAAGAAAATTGAACCATGTGTTAGTCCCAAAATGACCTATTTTGTGTAGAGTGGATTTTATACCCCATTTCTCTTTCTCTCACACATTGTACATGTATGTAACACTATTCTATAGGTTTTGTTAAGTTAATTAAAGAATTTTTTCTAACAGCTATATAATTGTATAGCCTACTGCAAGTCTGGGCATAAAGGCACCTGTCCTGTCGCCGACAACGTTAAGATTGTCAGGTAATAACGTTATTTCAAGGTCTAAAGATGTACACGGACAAGTTCTTGCTTTAATCTCGACAGAAATTGATTCATCAGGTTTTTAAATGAAGATAGTTTTGCTAATCTTTGTCCAAACCATCAATGAGTTTACCTAAGGATTGCACTATAGATTTCATGGATACAAAGTAATGTTCAATTCAAACACTGTGAATACGTTCAAACACCGTGAATACCGTAACTCTGTTCATATTCCTTAGATATATAATTATATCAATGGTCGATTTGTTATTACATTTTATATCGTACACACTCAACTTTTATTACGTTTTATATCCTAGACACTCGAGGTTTAGCGTGGGTCTGTCATATTTACCTCTGTTAGTTTAGTCTGCTGATAATACACACAGCGAGGTCACAAAAACACAAAAGCTACGCTCTCTCTTCTTGATAAAGACTACACCACCGTGAGTTTTTGTGAGAATGGTAAAATTATGTTGTCCTAGATCAAAGTTATAAACTCATAAAGAAACATTTGTATTATGCATGTGAAAAGGATTAAAGTAGTAGACTTATACAATTTGATCTGGATATAAAATAAAATAAATGAGGAAGAAAACTGGGGGTGAATCAGTAACGTTACAGGTACAGTTACATGTATATATATGTAATAGATTACACTTCACCCATCATTTACTGGTAAGTACAGTTGTACATTTTCATTTTTACCTGTGGCAGTTACAATTGGAACTTACTGAAATTGTTGTGTATATGTAGTCAAGCCTGGAAATAAGGCACCTGTCACTGAAAATGTCAGACACAGATTCAGACTTTGTCATACACAAGACCTCTGGTGCCTGTCATTTTGTCAGGCACTGATTTGTCTTTTTTAATGATATTATAAATACATGTTCCGCGCTAAGTTGAAAATGTCAGGTACTATTTCCAGGCCTGCATGTAGTTGCCTCTCTGAAAGAGCCCCCCACCACCCCTTCACTTGTTCAAGTCATGCCGATTTGAATGCTGTTCCAATATTTGATTTTTAGATTTCTAGTTGAATTCAATATATTTGTACCGGTATCAGTACCAATATGTTGAAAAGTAACAAATGTTAGAATATATTTGTGTGAGTATCAGTAAGTCGTAACAAACATTACATTATTCAAATTATTCTTTCTGTTGGAGAAAGTCCTTAAGAATAGCGGACAATCCCATGCCACATACACAACACTTACTGTATATATATATTCAAATATTGACTTACAGACTGACCAAATGTCATAAATTTACAAAAGATAGAAAATGAATGAATCAAACGTGTACAATGTAGCATTTGTTAAACGTTTCTTTGTTATAGCAGAGAATAAATGACCATAATTCAATTAATAAATGTATTTAATACAGTTTTTATGTTAGTACAAGAGTTGTAAACGGTTATTAATCCCGTATTTTATTATCTTTGATTATATTAATAACATGATAAACCTGTGCTCCACTATTTTATTGTGTGGTGGATTGCTTTGTATCTAGCCTCAAGGCCTAATAAATATCAGTTTAATTAAAAGTAGATGTTATTTTCGTTTTGTTTATTTTCATTGTTACTCCATATGTACATTGTACATGTGTATACATGAAAATAAAATGAAATGTGGTTGATGTAGCTAAACCTCTTAACTTGATATTTTCCATAATATTTGAAATTAAAAACACAAATTATAATTCAATTTTTGTTCATTTCAATCAATATTCCCATGATAAAATAGGATCCTAATATCCAATAAATTAACATTTTAAAATCAGAACATGTTTGGTTTCGGGTACCATTTGTAATGAACAAAGAAAAACATGTCCTACAGGACAATGTACAGAATTAATTAGAAATGGCTGATTAACAAATGACAAAATTAAAATGATAAGACGTGTAGAATTGCCTAAGCAGGTTTCAACGACTACCGTTCAATATGATCTGATCACATAATTCACCTAACATAATTGATTAGAAATAACAAAATTTTTCTTAAAATTGAATGTACATGAATATCACTTACTGAACTATGTTCTTTTAGGTTTCAAAGAATAGACCCATATATGCCCTTTAATGTCCTATTGTTCGACACCAACAGTGGCTGAGTGGGTGAGAGTACATGTATGCTGGCTGGTTTGCCTGTCCTCATTTAGCCCAGTCGGAACAGAACTGTAGGACGTTAAACCCCATTTCCTTCATTTCAACATCAACTGGGCTAATGTGTGAAGTTAGAAATGAGATGAAATAGGAGATTAACGTTCTCCTGTTCTGCACTGACGGGATAATGAATTAGGGCTAGGTTTAGGATTAGGACTGCGATAAGCAGAGAGAGAAATGGGCTTTAACGTCCACTTGACACAAGCTAGGTCATTTTGGGACTAACATATGGTTTGATTTAATTTCAATAGTTTGCTTGCAGTGGGAGGAAACGAGAGGTCCCGGAGTGAACCCACGAGATTGAACAGGCGACCCCACTCGTTGTCACGTACAACCGGGGATTCGAAACCATGCCAGTTGACTCAATGACAGACATTATGATACATCACACACATACTAATCATTCGGCCATTCAACCTGGCTGTTTGGCTTATGAAATAGATCCAATAGCTAGTAGAAAGGCAGAGCGAATATCATATAATATAATAATATCTGTAAAGTGTATATAATTGATGATAATTGGTATTAGTTATGTATATTTACTCAAGGTGTGTATTGTAGGTGTATATATCAATAAGAAATAGTGATAGTATAATTATACATATCAATCATACTGGTCATTATACAACTATTTATCATATACATGTCAACACTGTATTACTAGTCAACACTTAAAGGGCTAATATTTTGATCATACATAACCAGGGGTGTACTCAACTGGCGTGGTTTCGAATCTCTGGTTGTACCTGACAAGGAGTAAGGTCGCCTGGCCAGCCTTGTGTGTTTCTCCAGGTACTCCGGTTTCCTCCAACTGCTAAAGAACCCTACGCACAGGCGAATTATTGAAATAAAATTAAACAATACGTTAGTCCCGAAATGACCTAGTTTGTGTCGAGTGGACATTAAACCCCATTTCTTTCTCTCTCACTAGCCATTTGGGCAGTGCCCCAAGACCTGGGATTACCAGGTCCATCTCGAGCTGGAACCGCAACACTCTAGACTAGGTGATCCCAAACCCCAAATGAATAAAATGATATTGGGTGTGTACACTATGGTAATTCGGATTAAAATTACAGAAATTGATTCATGTTGTATATTACACTTGCTGGTAATTAAATTATTAAATTTGTTTTCCTAAATTGTTTATTAATTATATATTGATATATATTAGTAATTAATGACAAGGAAATATTAATGTTGTATATCGCACATACTGGTAATTGAATTGTTGAATTGGTTTTTCTGAACCTTTTTATTAATATTAATAATTAGAGATGTATTAATATCTAGGTACTTATACAGGGGTTAATTAAATAATAGTAAATATATTGATACATATCTAGAGTGTCCTACAGTAGTTTATTTGATAAGACAGCAACGTCGTCTGTTTTATATATATACATGTACAAGACAAGCGGATCTCGCACAGATTTTGTTCTGAAACAAGCTGATCAGTGCCCTGAATGGTAACATGTACATGTAGGCTTAAGAATTGGAAGGATATAGTTCATGTTTGTAGACATAGGCAGATGATCTTGTATGTATATGATATGCATGTAGGTATGTAGATCTTTCTTCATAGAAGTAATTCAGGGGATGCGGTGATACACAATTATAATTCATTCAATCGACTTTAAATTTTGAGTGTGTTTCTATAATAAGTCTAGAATATATGGGGCCAGTCACAAGCAGTACTAAACTCAGCTAAAATGGCGCCCCCATATTTGTCTCAGACTCATTGTCTGGCTTATTCAGTATGCATTTTTGTATTGTAACCTTTAGTTTCATACCTTTTCTAGATGTACCACTGTACCACAGCTTTCATGTACAGTATATATCCATTGTTTCTACATGTTACATGTACCTGCTTTCATGATGTCCATCTGTTATCTGTAGGATCATCATTAAATTAAAATCAGTTAAATTATTTAAATTATCAGTTAATGAAAATAATGATATTCCACTCCTATTGATAGGTCTAAATATGGAATTAAACTATCAGTTATGACTTCTGTGATACTGGTTAGTTTATTATTTAAATTATCATCGCGATAAATGATTCAATGAAGTGTAACCATTGTTCGCCAAATGCTAATGATATTAATGATGAGGTTCACGTGAGCATTGTTCAGTTGGTGAAATGTATTATTTAAATTCTCACTAAAGAAAATGATTGTGATGTTGACGTGTGTTAATTTTATCACCTTGGTGAGATGAAGATAATTTAAACAGGTTTTACTAATTAGCCCTATTGTTAATCACACCATCAGATCAGACTTATTGTATTGATGGTTCAAATTTGATGGCTCTTCCATTCACTCCCCAGGTTTATAACCCGAGGCTTTTTTTGAGGGTAGAGCTTTGTAATTAAGGCAAATTTTAAGTAAAGGGTCGGCTACAAAGACATAAAAGGGTTTACATTTTGAAGGAATCAAGACCTAGATTTGAAGAAGATTGGATTCAATGTTCTGTTCTATTTGATATGAGAACCAATGAAACGAAGTTAAATTAAGATTGTGAATGGTCGGTCAAGCTTTCGCCAGACCCCTATATAACAACATTATCCCCTTCGCTCATTATTTACGCCAATATCTTTTATGAAGATATAAAAGGGGGAAATGAGGGGGAACACGTTGAGTGTGAGTTGTTTGTTATGTCCCTTTGTTTGTTGGTATCTGTGAGATGGTCGTGTTGAGAGGTTGTCAATGACGACATGTCAGCTGGGCAGTTGGCCGACTGATTATCATCAGGAGAAATGATATATATATATTTTGACCACTGGTAGGGTTTGATGGAGCTTGACTAAGGAAGCCCCACAAACCTTTATTGAGAAATAGTTCAATGAAATGGAATCAAAAAAGTGATTTAAAGATGAATTACATGTACAAGATTTAAAAAAAGAGCTGCTGTAATAGTTCCAGAATAGTTAATTCAAAATTTATATATGGAAATTTTGTTTCAAAAAACTTCTGTTTTGATCAAAGTTATCACTGTTTGAGGTTTTGAAAAAGTTGTGGCATAAATTATTGATTATCCATTTTTAAATGAAATCATTAAATGGCGATCACTTTTTAATCCATTTATATTTGGTAGGCCCATCCGATGGTCTATAGAGTGGGTTATAGGCTTGTCATTTGTAAAAATGTCTAATTAACCTAAAGAAAGACCTGCAATAGGCAGATTTAGATATTGTATATTTATAATCTACTTAAAATCAGAATCATCCTATGTTCTATAGAGTTGATTATAGGCTTGTCATGTTAATTAATTATGTCTAATTAATATTTGATATAACATTTAAGGCACAAATAAAGACCTGCAATCGTCAGGCTTAGCTCTTGCTTTATACATGTACATTTTAAACCCCATTTCCTTTTATTTCAAAAACCAGGGCTCTGTTTATTTCACAAACCAGGGCTCTGTTTCTCGTAATCTTATTTAAAGATAAAATCCAAAGTTTAGTAGATACCTCAATTTTGATTGGCTAAGCACTAAAATCAATCTAATATTATCCAATCAAATTACTAAAATTATGTTTTTTTCTTCGTTTAAATTTCGTGAAACAGCAGTCCCCTTATTGATCTTTCATTATATATGAAAAGTTATGATTTGTAACTTGTGTGATGAAAGCATGATAGAGTGGTGCATCAGGTATAAAATAAGTCAAGTGTTAAATACAGGATCTGACTGGAGGTCAGGCAGTTAATGGTCGTATTTCACATGGTGATTGTTTAATAACAAATAAAACAACTAATCATTTCTACATCTGGTTGTCTGCTGGTCAGCATCACATCTGTTGGCACACAGTCTCACTGACTTTCTACTTACCACATCTGTTGTCATATATCCATTTTACTCCCCTCTCATAATAACCAACCCATTTCTGGCTTGTTGTGGTATCTCTTTACCAGGACTCTCAGAAGGTCTGAGCTGTCATTGAGTAGAGTCATCTGTCCAACCTCGTGGGTTTTCTCCAGGTCATCTGGTTTCCTCCCACTGCTGTAGACCCTTATATGCGGAAGCAAATTATGGAAATAAAATTAAACTGTGTGTGTCAAGTTGACATAAAACCCTCTCTCTTTCTTTTTTTTATAGTACTAAAGACTTTAGGCAAAAGTAAAGATTGTACCGGTTTGTTGATTTTATTATTGAGACAATCAATCAAGTACAAAAGAATTGTCACCATTTTGAATGATTATTTAATAGCCATAGATCATAGATCATATCTTGTAAAGGATGCGTCAATCATTTATTTACCACCCACATATAAACACTGTTTGGCTATGAAAAAATGAAATGGGGTCGTTTAACGTCCTACACTTATGCACCTAACCTGGGCTAATGGAAGACGGGCATACGCCAACAGTCAATTATGAGGGAAATTTTGCCCTGGTAGCGACGCTACGGCCTACTCTTATATCGAATTCCAACTGCCAAGGAATCTTTTACATACATGCCAATGTGTACACAGGATATTGGGTTTTTGTTTCATCCGAGTGACTAAACATCTGTCCTTGTCAAGCCCTCCGTTCTGCATCAATGACAAGGGGAAGATGAACTTTCTCCGCCAATGCAGGGTTCGAATAGCGCCTTACCCACTTAGCCACGTGATTCCCCCTGTTTGGTAAGCTATTGGTAAATGATTGAAAGTATATCCGGATACAGTGTTTTTTTGTCTGTTAGAATGCCTGATAAACATTTCTAATTTGTTGTTCTTATGACTCAGTAGGAATTCAATTGCACACTGCATGGCGTACATTGAAATGAAACAAAATGGGGTTTAATGCCCTACTGTTATGAACCAACTGGTTTAACAAAGAAGGGCACTCACCATAGTGTACCATGGGGAAAAGTTTACCCAAACAGAGACATACTATGATTCTTTTGTGTTCACCAGCGATACTTCATATATATAGAGAGAAATTACCGGTAGGTCATTTCGGGACTAACATATGTTTCAATTTTATTTCAATAATTCGCTTGCGAGTAGGGGTCTTTAGTAGAGGGAGGAAACCGGAGTGCCCGGAGGAAACCCACGAGGTTGAGAAGGCACCCCTATCTCCATGCCACATACGCTCACACCAGGGATTGAAACCACAGCCGCAAGCCAGAGGTTACTGGCCAGCTAGAGGTCGAAGCGTGGCACTCTAGACCACTAGGCAATCCCAGCCCCCGCTTCATATATAATGTAACTGTTTTAATAATATGGTGATACTCGTGTACATGTATTTAGCAATGTATCATTGTAATCTCAATCATCTATCCAAACATCAATTTATCATGTAATCATGAGCCCAATTGGTGCAGAACATCTGTCTCAACACCAAGAACTGTACTGGTGTGATGGTGGCTCAGCAGATGAAGGTGCTGACTCACTAACCAGGGAGTCGCAGGATTGATCCTGGGTTTGGCTGAGAGAGTTTCTCCTGGAATTTTCGCTTTAGTTCCCACTCTTGTCGGCAGTGTAGGATGAAAAACAGTAGTCCTGTGTACGTGTTTTGGTGCATGGAAAAGAACCCATGGTTGTCCGATCAAATTTCACGCAGTGTTGTCATGGATATATTGAAATCAAACTTGTTAACAAAAATTTGGTATCAAGAAATTTCTGCAGTGACTTAATAATCATTCAATATTAATGATATCAGATTGCCGGTATTCAACCAAATTCACTCATTCATGAAGCAGGTGGTAACAATTTTCTAACCACCTTGAAATGTAGAAATAAATGATCAATTATTTTCTCATCCTTCCACCAATCAGCATTCACATCTGATTTATTGTTTTATTGGTTGATTCATCATCAATGACATCTGATTGGATACTTGTACTGTCGTTAAACAGGTCATTTCACTAAACACATCCCCAGGAATTTACGGGACAAACAAGATGGAAAATAAATGACTTTATGTTTCCTCAGTGGTGCTAGATTATTAACACGATTGATAACTCGAAACAAAATAATGTGAAATGAGGTATTGAATGTCTCACTGAGGTTAAATGAAATGAGGTATTGAATGTCTCACTTTTCTGCACCCTCAGGCCTACTTTTATATGGGAGCCAAGGTGGCTAAGTTGGTAGGACGCTGGCTCGCTAGCCTTGAGGTTGCGTGATCGATCCCAGCTGCATTGGCCAAGAAAGTTCATCTGGATTTTCGGACGTGGTTTCCTCTTGTTAGTTGTGCATTACGGAGGGCCTGACAAAATAAGTTCTCGTGTGTACATTGGAGTGCACGTAAAATATCCCTTGGCAGTTAAAGTTCAATATAAGAGTAGGCTGTAATGCTGCTGCCCTCACAGCACCTTATATAGCTAAGTATAGAAGCAGGACAGTAGGGCATTAAACCCCACTTCATTTCAATTACATATTTCAAGTGCTCTTTTACATGTATGCCGAAATGCACATAGGAACTTTGTTTTTTGTTCCATTCGAATAACTACAAAACGAAACAACAACAGAAAAGCCTAGGGAACTTTGCTCGTAATCATTGGGATCGTATCCTTGGCAGTTGGAATTCCTTGAAGAGGGGAGTAAATTGCTGCTGTCCAGGAAAAATGTCTTTCATCGCAGACTACCTGGAATATGTCTATCTTTGTGCAAAATGTCCCTGGTTGTTGCAGAATTTGATTGTTAAACATCATTTTATTCAGAGTCTGGCCTGTCCAACCTCACAGATTTTCTCCGGTTTCCTTCCACAGCTGGCGAATTATCGAAATAAATGAAATGAAATGGGGTTTAACGTCCTACTCTTCTGCACCTGACCCGGGCTAATGGAAGACGGGAAATCGTGCCCTGGCAGCGGCGCTACGGCCTACTCTTATATCGAATTCCAACTGCCAACGGATCTTTTACGTGCACTCCAATGTGTACATGGGACCTCGGTTTTTGGTCCCATCCGAACGACTAGGCAGCTGTCCTTGTCAGGCCCTCCTTTTGTATTACTGACAAGGGGAAACCACGCCGGAAAATTTATCGAAATAAAAATAGAAACATGTGTTAGTCCCTATTGACTCCCTAAATGACATACTTTGTGTGGATTGGATGTTAGACTCTCACTCTCTCTCTCTCTCTCTACTTTCTCTCTCTCACAATGAGTCTGACAGTTTCTCTCACTGGCAAGTGGTCTGTCAGTTTCTGTCCATTTCTGTGTGCTTTTAATTACATGGTTGAATGACCATAAAATGATCAACCTGGATTGGACTGTCAACATACTGTCATGGCTGTCTCCTGTCAGTTGCATCTTTTCTTCATTTAATCGAGAAATATGGATCTTTAATAGACCAGTGTCACATATTTAAATAAAAATTAGTGAATGATCAATATTTTATAAAGACACTCAAACATTCAGAAAAACAGACATACATCCTAATTTGGTTGTTTTCTCGTATTTGCCAAACATTTGAAAAACAGCTGAGAATACAAGTTGCCGTCTGCGGTTGATGTTTTGAGTGAATGGTGAAATCGTGGAAACCATTGTGATCTATGATTTGTGCGATTGAGTCTATAGAGTCTGCAGACGTGTCAATTCATATTAAACCTGAATTAGATATTGGGACAAGCGGGTCAAGTCAGATTGGTGGTCTAGGTAACAATGAAATGTTGAAAGAATGTTTACTCAATATTTGAAGTGGATCATTACCAATTCTATAGAGTATTATGGTCTGTATTTGTTGATCTTTAGAGGGGTTTAAACGATTCTCACAGATTCGTCGTCATCGGTTACCTGTACACGATTACCTGTTTCTCACCTGAAGAAAAGAAATGCAAATCTGCAAATTGCGATTATTTAATAATCTTTTAGAGGCATTTAGTAACGGGAAAGAGCATTAAACTATAACACATACTTATGGAAGAACAATTACTGATTTATTTAGGCGACGTTTCGAAGAGTATTCTCTCAACGTCGCCTAAATATATCAGTAATTGTTCTTCCATATATATGTGTTATAGTTTTTATGATTTAACAGTTATATAGTAGATATCAATTTTCCGAGTTTTGGGGATGTCCTTGTTTCTTTTCCTGGTATAGGGTGAGAAGAATTTTTGTGTATTTTTGGAGCTCAATTTTCACAGAGGCACCATGGGAAAATAATGTACTGAAATGTACTGAAAGCCCAGAAAATTGATTTATAATTAGTTTAAAATCTATGTCTATTGGGTGGAGAAGCGGGAGAAAGATCGCTAACTCCCTATTCTCCGATGACGAGAAGGCCCTCCGAACAAGAAAAGGTGTATATTATGACAAAATAACAAGATCCAACCATATGGTACTTGTATAGCTATGCACGTTAAAACAAATGTCTTGACTGTTGAAATTGAGGGAAAAGTAGACAGAAACAATGCTGCAAAGGCAAAATTCTTCTGCTTGCTTATAACACATCTACATGTAATCACAACCCACAAAAATACCTGAGAAGTCATCGTTTAGTTTCAAATTGATAATAGTTAAAGTAACGTGCCAAGAAGATATTCAAAGACATTAAATTACATTTCATTTCAATATTTCATGATTCATCGGGTTTTGTGCTTTTTTTCCCTGATAATTGAAATTTGATATAGCATTTATTAATGGTGTAATTGTCATTATTTTTCAATTTTTGATAGCTTATAGTTATTTTACTAATGTGCATAGAAAAATATAAATTGGTTATTATTATTCAATTATGAAAATGATTTACCGATTCTTCGATCTTCAACAATATTGGACAATTCAGTTTGTTTTCGTTTTATGCAGAAATGTATGCATTTTGCCAAGTTGCTCCAGACTGTTCTCTTGTTGAGAGCCAATTTGGCTTTTTTTCTCGTAACAGGTAAATGTAAATTTAATATGATTGTTTTTGTATTGTAAAAGTAATTTGAGGATTCATTTTGACGGTTGTGGAATATTGAATGTCTGTCTTTCTTTTGTTGATATAAATGTTAGCGTCCTTTCGATCGCTTCGACATTTTGATAGAAATTTTAGCATTCTTTCTCTCGCTGTGACAGTTTAATTTCATGCAATTGTAATTCTGATGTGATTTTATTGAATTGTGGATGTTCGGCAATCGAGTGCGCTAATGTTATTTTGACGCGATATTTACATAATTATTGTTATGACAGTTGAAGGCACGATATTGAGGGTACTGTTATGAGTGATTATTAAGTAGCGTAACGCTACATTTTATCGATGACTTTAATCGAAAAATAACCATGGATATAAAATTTTGGGGAGTTTCTCATGTTTCGATGTGACCTTTAGTATTGAATACATTGCAAGGTTCAAGGATTTATACTTGACTTTATACTGTAAAAAAAGGTCAAATTCTAGTCATTTAGTTACATTAATTTTAAACATAGAGCAACTGTTTGATTGAATTTTCTCAAGGGAAATTGAGGGGGTAACGCCAACTAAAAAATTCCTCTGTGTCAAAAGTTATGTGCATTTGAAACTAAATGATCAATTGTATTTAATGGAATATTTCTGGTGTCAAAATTTACATCCTTATGGAAAGTCAATAATCGATATTCATTTTAACTGAATTGTAAAACTGAATCATAAAGTCAGGTGCAAAATATTTTAAATTTTCACATGGGAACATTCTTGGATTCCTACCTATTGGTTATAGTAGAGGATATGATATGCTAGGGTTATAAGAATAAAGCAGCTGATGTCATCTACAATAGTGGAAGGCCCTGATATCCTATATCTTAAAGCATGTGGGTGGGTCTGGAAATAATAGTTTTAGATGTACCTTACAAAATGTCAGACACTAATGAAAAAGTACCTGACATTTTCAACTTAGTGCTGGACATGTATTAATAATATCAATAAATAAAGACAGATCAGTGCCTGGAAAAATGACAGGCACCACAGGTTTTGTGCCCGACAAAGCCTGAATCTGTGCCTGACATTGTCTGTGACAGGTGTCTTATTTTCAGGCTTAATCAGAAAAATGATACAAATGTCTAAATATTTATGTTTGTCCTCAATATCTGATTGGGGGTTGGGATGGCCTAGCGGTCTAGAGTGCCGTGCTTCAACTTCTAGCTGGCCGGTCACCTCTGGCTTGCGGCTGTGGTTTCGATCCCCTGTGTGAGCGTATGTGGCATGGAGATAGGGGCGCCTTCTCAACCTTGTGGGTTTCCCCCGGGCACTCTGGTTTCCTCCCACTGCTAAAGACCCCTTTGCGCAAGCGAAGTATTGAAATAGAATTAAACCATAAGTTAGTCCCGAAATGACCTAGTTTGTGTCCAGTGGACGTTAAACCCCATTTCTCTCTCTCTCTCCCTCTCAATCTCTGATTACACTTAACTCAGTTTTGTGATATAAGCCATACTAACAATTTCATAATCATTGAGCAGTGGGCCCACCGATTTGTGTTAAAATCATATCTAAAAATACTTTTAGTTCCAGATATTTAAGTTTTTGATGAGGACCTCTTTGACTTCATGGATCTCCTCCAATTGTTTTTCATCTCCCCCCCCCCCTCCAAAGTTGGATTCTAGGTTGGGAAACACTGGGTTAAACCATTATATAGTCATTAAAATGACCAACTATAAGATTAGTATAGAACTTTAAATGACAGTCCTATTTAAAAAGGCCAGCTATAAGATGATTATTATATATATAACTGTACTATTAAGAGATAAACATTGTCCTGTAAATCATAGTAATCTGATATCTTAATTTCTTTACCTATTCAACGTCTACAGATAAACACACGCCTACCTTGATCTTGGGTCTACCTTTATCTTGGTCGTTATAGATGATATAAATACAATACAAATACATACATACATACATACATACAATACAATACAATACAATACAATACAATACAATACAATACAATACAATACAATACAATACAATACAACACAACACAACACAATACAATACAATACAATACAATACAATACAATACAATCAACACTGCAGTACAGTGCAGTGATCAACATGAAATGTTTCAGGACCGTGATCAGCCTGAAATGTACAGAGCAGTGATCGACCTGAAATGTACACAGCAGTGATCGACCTGAAATGTACACAGCAGTGATCGACCTGAAATGTACAGTGCAGTGATCGACATGAAATGTTTCAGGACAGTGATCGATCTGAAGTGTAAAGTGCAGTGATTGACCTGAAATGTATTTCTGTGCAGTGATAAACCTGAAATGTATTTTAATGCAGTGATCAACCTGAAATGTATTTTAATGCAGTGATCAACCTGAGATGAATTTTAATGCAGTGATCAAACTGAAATGTACAGTACAGTGATCAAACTGAAATGTACAGTGCATTGCAGTGATCAAACTGAAATATACAGGGCGGGGCAGTGATCAACCTGAAATGTACAGTGCCATGAATAATAGTAAGAGCCAGCCACTGCCAGAAAAAGTGCACACAGACCAATAGATAAACCTTCTGATATCGTTAATAATTTTATATTAATTGTTCACCATTGTGTTGTCAAGTTAAATACCATGTTTCTATGACTAGTCTTTTATAGAGAGATATTAGATTACTGCACAACAGGATTAGGAAATTGGGTCATAAATTATGAAAGTCACTATTATTATTTACGGTTGTCAGTTATTGGTGCACTGTTTGCACTTAGTATAATCACATGTTTTATGGGATTTAAACACAGACAAACCATTTTTTCTTAATCCATTATTCTAAAAGTGGCTACATGTATATACTTAGTCTAGATATTAGATATTTTTGCATTGTTTGTGGAGGGGAGGTCGCTTTTAATCAATTTATACAACTTTTATTGAATTTATGTCAGACAGTACACCCTTGATTTTAAAGTTATCTTCCTGTAATAGTTTGAGACTGAAATGATCGTACCACTGCTGCACTTGTACTTATTATGAAACTTTTTTTTAAGAATATATGTCTGCCAGTACACTTTTATTAAGGTTATTTGTGCCTTTAACAATTTTACCTCATGGGTTTTGTCAGGGTGCTCTGGTTTCCTCCCAGTGCTTAAGACCCCTGTGCACAAGCAGATTATTGAAATGACCTACGTGTAGTTTGTGTTGTGTGGTATTTCTGCCCACTCTTGTTTATATTGCTACTGTCAAGGGATTTTTTACGTGCACAACCACTTATGATAATCTGAATTCAAACATGCGTTATAAGTGTCCTATCGATACCACTATTGGGGCTACCTGTGATTTTATAAAAGAAAGGTAAAATCATGTTGCCTTGGCACAATCACCAATTTTTTACTTTCCAGATGTATTCCTTCCTCCCATACCGAAATTCTTATGCCGCTGTTGTAACTGACATGCACGAAAAGCCTGAAGACGTTAATATTGTGATCTTGTTTAAATGAATCTATACGTAATAACCATGACACGCGATTTGACAACAGGTTAATATAAACTTGTACATTATTTATGGTGAATTCAGCAGTTGTATAGTCAAGATGATATTTTCTGGATGACCGGAGAATGCCGAGATAGCGTCCCTATATAGACAGCTCTCTCGACCACTGAGCCGTGTCATCACTGGTAGAAAAACTTGCTGTTTTATCTACGTTAATATCAGTGGGATGTACCTCAGTAAATTAGAGGTTAGGAGAACTTTAGGTATAAATCAAGTTATGTATGTATTTATATAGGTTTTATTGACTGTTGATATACACGTTTTATTTACCATGATTATTATACTGTAAATAAACAAACAATCTCAAGATCATTTGGTGTTGAGTGTATAAAGGAATATGGAGTACAACGTATAATTGCTTGAATATATGTTGTGTATCATAAACTGCATTTAAATGATAAATATAGCTATATATACAGTTATAAACTTAAAACATGTTTAAAGATGCAGGTAGGGGGATTACTAAGTAATGCTAACACATATACCCAAGTCTGAAAATAAAACACATGTCACTGTTAGACATTAATCAACTCTTGGTGTCAACGCTAGCTTGTGATATTTACTGGATTAGGATCCGAGTTGCCTGCCGATTTTCATTCACGATTTAATCATGAAATGAATAATAGACACTATGTTTTTTATGGTACCGACTTTAGTAATGATGATCGAGGCTAGGCTTAAAATTCAATCGCTAAAATCATGGTTCATAGTGGATCAATTTGACTGATATTTTCAGCATATTGCCTTTACATTATCTAGTTTTTATACGCCCACATTTTCATGTGGACGTATTATGTCGTCGCCCCTGTCCGTCCGGACGTCCGGCCGTCCACAATTTGTTTGTGGACTCTCTACAGGTCACAATTCTTATCTGATTTTGACGAAACTTGAAATATAGGTTTATCCCCATAAGATCTCGGTTCCTTTCGATATTGGCATGTATCGGATCGGAACTGCATGGATTATGGCCCCTGATTGTACGAAGTATCATGTTTTTAGCTTGTGGACCCTATAGAGGTCACAATTTTGAAAATTGACAAACAAAATGGCCGCCGTTTGTACGCGAATAGTGTGAAAATATGTTATATCAAGGTTGTGGACCCTATAGAGGTCACAATTTTGAACCGATTTTGATGAAACTTGACATGTATGTTTATAACCCAAAGATCTTGGTTCCTTTCGATATTTGCGGCCATCGGATCGTAACTTCCTGAATTATGGCCCCGGATTGTCCGAAAAATCGCCCTTTTTAGCTTGTGGTCCCTCTGGAGGTCAAAATTATTATCCGATTTAAAAAAACGTTCGATTATATCACCGTTACATGGTAATGAAGGTTGAGTTCAAATTTCGTGAAAATCGGAGTAAAATTGACAAACAAAATGGCCGCCGTTTGTACGCGAATAGTGTGAAAATATGTTATATCAAGGTTGTGGACCCTATAGAGGTCACAATTTTGAACCGATTTTGATGAAACTTGACATGTATGTTTATAACCCAAAGATCTTGGTTCCTTTCGATATTTGCACCCATCGGATCGTAACTTCCTGAATTATGGCCCCTGATTGTCCGAAAAATTGCCCTTTGTAGCTTGTGGTCCCTCTGGAGGTCAAAATTATTATCCGATTTAAAAAACCTTTTGATTATATCACTGTTACATGGTAATGAAGGCTCTGTTCGAATTTCGTGAAAATCAAACCAAAATTGACGGACAAAATGGCCGCCGTTTGTACGCGAATAGTGTGAAAATATGTTATATCAAGGTTGTGGACCCTATAGAGGTCACAATTTTGAACCGATTTTGATGAAACTTGACATGCATGTTTATAACCCGAAGATCTTGGTTCCTTTCGATATTTGCGCTCATTGATTCGTAACTTCCTGAATTATGGCCCCTGATTGTACGAAAAATCACCCTTTTTAGCTTGTGGTCCCACTGGAGGTCAAAATTATTATCCGATTTAAAAAAACGTTTGATTATATCACCGTTACATGGTAATGAAGATTGAGGTAAAATTTTGTGAAAATCGGACCAAAATTGACAGACAAAATGGCCGCCGTCTGTACGCGAATTGTGTAAAAATATGTTATATCAAGGTTGTGGACCCTATAGAGGTCACAATTTTGAACTGATTTTGATGAAACTTGACATGCGTGTTTATAACCCAAAGATCTTGGTTCCTTGCGATATTTGTGCATATCGGATTGTAACTTCCTGAATTATGGCCCCTGATTGTACGAAAAATGACCTTTTTTTTTTAGCTTTTGGCGCCTCTGGGGTCAGAATTATTATCCCATTTAAAAAAACGTTTGATTATATCACCGTTACATCGTAATGAAGGTTGAGGTCGAATTTCATGAAAATCGGACCAAAATTGACAGCTGTTCTCGTCAGGCCATCCATCCTTCATCACTAACAAGGGGAAACCACGCCAGAAAATCTAGATGAACTTTGTCACCCAAGGCAGGGATCAAACACCTAACCTCAAGGCTACCGAGCCAGCATCTTACCCACTTAGCAACATGATCCCCAGTCGAATTTGAAGCCTACTGAAGTGAACCTTTATAACCCAAAGATTTTAATTCATTTGATATTTGCACATAGGAAAAATCACTTTCGGTATTGCTTGTTCTCTATCCATCTCTCGAAAATGTGGGCGTATCCTGCCTGGCAGTGCCAGCCTATCTTTACCTATTACATGTATAGTGAGAACTGCCAACTCTTTATCTAATCGCCCATAATGTATCTTTAAGTGCAATCAAAGTATTAAAATATGTAGGCGTACCATTACATGTATGTGTAAGTCCAAACTGAACATGTACATATATGTTTAGTGCATGTTGAATCCATTTACACATGTACTACATAAACTTGATTGAAAATGTTTCCTGCTGTCATTTATCTTAAGCCATTTTGTTGTCACGACATCTAAAAATCTCGGTGACATATGACCAGGAAACAGAATTCAATTCATGATGAAACAACGAAGAGAGAATGAAATGGCCCAAATGGGGTTTAATCAAACTTCATTTGACACAAACTCCTGTCTATGTGGACTAATATATCGCTCAATTAGTTAGCGCATAGGGATCTGTAGCTGACAGAAAAACCTTGAAGACCTGGCGAAAGCACATACTACTCCTTTTCGCATGCAAGTGAGAGATTGAAACCACGCCACTGTACTTTTATCCGAAAAGAAAATCATTTACATGAAGATCTAAAATAAATTCTAACTTAATAACTTCTGGTTATTTAAATTTTACATGTTTCCGTATGGATACCGGATACCATGGTAACGGCAGTCGCAAAACTGCCAAGACCCCATGAGTCCCATTGGCACAAAGATCTTCTGATAGATGGAATTTAGAATAAGAGAAGGCAATTACCGGTAATTATTTCCTCTTTAGTCCAAATTATTGAAGTAAAATAAGCTGTTTCATCTCAATTCATTTTACTTGATTTCTACTCTTTTGACTGACAGTTCATCAGGATTTTCCTGTCTTATAGCTGAGTTAGTGCAGAAAAGTAGGGCGTGAAACCCCATTTTATTATTTTGATCAAAAAAAAAAACAGTGATCTTGTGCAGGCGCGGATCCAGAGGGGGGCGGACACGGCGCACTCCCCCTCTATTTTTTGAGGTGGCGAACAATTTTTAGCTCCATATATTCTCGCGAGAAAGTAGAACAAAAATAGTTTAAGTTGGAAATCCTAATTTACAGTATCAGTATGAAATTAGTCCTTGTGGGCATTTTTTCCACCCAAAAATCACTGTTCCGGGGCTTTGCACTCCCAAGTGGGTACAGCATGCCCCCTCTTTCTGAAAATCCTGGATCCGCCACTGATGTGTTTATGGAGGACACGATGGATATAATTGATTTATATTATGAGATACAACTGGGTGGAATATTTAATTTAAATAGAAAGTTATTACTGGGTACAGATAGATAAAGACAAATAACTTGATCATATATCACAAGATTCGTTTATTTTCTAGTTGACTAGGTTTTATGTCTTTATAACAGACGGGGTGTACTGAGTTTATTATTATTATTATAGGGGCTGTACTTGTTGGTCTTTCTCTATCAGGGTATAAACTATATGTGCACTACATCTACATGTACAGGCAGTTAGTTGGTCCCTATAAGGATATATATCCTCGTTGAAACATCGCTTAGTATTTAACTCAGCAACTGTGTATCCATAAAATTGTACCTTGTGTTGATTTCATTGGAGTTTATACATGTATGTTTATATGTTTTCTGAAAATTTTACATCAAAAGATAAAGCATGTTTGACGATATAATCAATTCTACTATTCTACTGTGGCCAAAATCAGTCTGAAATTAAACTAAAATTAGTAAACAAGCTTGTAATCTTCTTAACAAAATATAAATCATATAGCGTGTGGACACGCTTCTCTGATCAACCATACGTGTACATCGTACTGCAGATAGAAATTAACTGGTGATAAAATTACATTGTGCATTACAGAACCTGAGCATGATTTGACCGATAAAGGGATCTCTTGGGGGTTGATTCGGGGAATTATTAGCAGGTGCGTGCTGTATCATAAGGTCTGTCATTTAGTCATCTGGCGGGGTTTCGATTCCCCGGTTGTACGTGACAAGGAGTAGGGTTGCCTGTCCAACCTCGTGGGTTTTCTCTGTGTCCTCCAGTTTCCTCCCACTGCTAAGGACCCCAACATGCAAGCGAATTACTGAAATAAAATGGAACCATATGTTTGTCCCGAAATGACCT
Source organism: Patella ulyssiponensis (assembly GCA_963678685.1). Lineage (NCBI taxonomy): Eukaryota > Metazoa > Mollusca > Gastropoda > Patellidae > Patella > Patella ulyssiponensis. Next base: position 96,928,041 of record OY783225.1, read on the forward strand.
AGTTGTGTCGAGAGGACATTAAAACTCCTTTTCATTCTCTCGCTCAATAGGGATCCCTTACAACCTACGATATTGTAAAAGTTGACTGTCTTAAAATAGTTCATAAAGATATGATGAAAAAAAATTCACTAAATCAATGCTGTTCTCTTTGTAATCATGCCCAGCGCCATTTTCAGGAGTTGTCAGGCACAAAACCTCTGGTTCCTGTCATTTTGTCTAACACTGATTCTTTGTTCTCATTGATATTATTGGTACATGTCCGGCACTAAGTTATTAAACCGTTAAGTGTGAGGTTGTTAAATAAGGTCCTGGACAACTGCCACTAACTAGTGTAGGGCGTACGCCTTGGAGGTATTTTCCCCAACCTATTCCCCAATCAGGAATAAAAAGGTCCAAAAATGACCTTTTTCATCAAATTAATTACACAATAGGGGGTAGTTAACGTTTTAAAAACGTCACGCTTAACGGGTTAATAATATCCGGTACTAGTTTAACAGTATGGTAATCTTTTAGAGGCATTTAGTAACAGGATACAAAACAACCCACATACTTATGGAAAAACAGCCACTATTTGAGCGCATTTTGTGAGGTACAACTACATTTTGTAAATCCTTGATTTCCTGGCCTGATTTTCTTTTCTTAATTAAATGTTAAAAAATCAATCTGAGTGCATATTTAGCGTGGATTATAGGCCGTGGGAAATATAATATTTTCCAATATATTATTTCAGGACATGAAAAACGGTGTTGTTGATACGATAGGTTTTTGCTGATTACTCCATCAAGATATGTTTTGTGTAAGTAAATTTATTTGTGAAAAAAGCTCCCCAAAGAAAACATTACAATATGTATATGCCCTTGCCCCAAGTTCACAAAGCATTCTCAGACTTGAGTGAAGAATTTACTCAACTTTCAATCACTGTTTATTAGAAATATCTTTGATCCAGTAATACAAAACTGTGCACATAGTTTCTTATTAGTGTATTTGATACATTAAAACAGCAAAAGTTTTATTACAGGCTATTTTGTAGTTTACATAAGGCGAACAAATTTGAGTAAATTCTAACTTATATCTGAGAAAGTTTTATAAACTCGTGGGGCTATGGTATTGACCTAACTTCTGTGAGGACAGGTACATGTATACCTGTAAAACCCGTCCTCGTTATTCAGTTATGAGATCTCTATCTGTCACAGTATAAGTAAAATGATGTAAATTCTTTAATGAGATTTAGAAGTTGAGGTATACTATTCATAACTCGATGGATTTACTACTCCTTTGGTTTATTACATACAACGTTTCATTACTCTTACAGGTATCTTTATTAATTTGATAATGATACCTGTAAGAGTATTGAAACGTTGCATGTAATTAACCAAAAAGTAGTCAATCCATAAAGTTGTGTTATTATGAAATGAAATGGAGTTTAATGTCCTACTCCTTGGCACTGACTGGGCTAATGAACAAAGAATTTTTAAGATCACGACGTAGGAGACAGCAAGATATTTTACACCAAAATGCATATTCTACAATATGCACTACACAATTTGATAAAATGTCATTGCAATCTCGAATCATAACAGTTCACTGTGTCCTAGAAATATTTCATTTTATGAATTAAAGGTAATCAATACCATACATTTTAATCTTTGAACTTGAAATTAGCACCCAAATATTTGATAAGCGAACATTTCAATGTTTAAAGAGGCACTAGTAGGTTCATAGTGAAATTTAAATTGAGGAGATTGAGAGAAGGTGGGGTGGAGGTGTATCATAGAGAGGGCAGTCTTGGGTATGATCCCAGTGTTTGATAAGAAAGTTCCAGGGAATTTTCCGTCATGGCTTCTCCATGGCTTGGCAAATGCAGAATCTAGTTATTGGGATAGGTTAAAAAAAACTGAGGTACTGTTTACACATTGGTGATCATGATAAGGAACCCTTGACTGTTGAAATTTCATGTAAGAGTAGGTTGTACCATGGATATGTGCATGCAAAATTTCAATCCTTGTATTATGGCCCAGTTGGTTCAGAAAAGTACTATTATTGAAACCCCCATTTCATTTCATTTTGCAAACAGATTTCCAAATTCACAACATTCATTTCATCACTTTGGGATTAAACAGGGCTGAGAAAAATAAATGATCATAGAGTTACGTTCATTAAGATATTCCATTTCTTCTCTTTCAATTCCTTCCCATTTTTATCCATTCCTTCCCATTTCTATCCATGCCTTTCCCGTCCATTCCTATCCATTTCTATCCATGCCTTTCCTGTCCTTTCCTATCCATTTCTATCCATGCCTTTCCCGTCCATTCCTATCCATTTCTATCCATTTCTATCCATGCCTTTCCCGTCCTTTCCTATCCATTTCTATCCATGCCTTTCCCGTCCATTCCTATCCATTTCTATCCATGCCTTTCCCGTCCTTTCCTATCCATTCCTGTCCCGTCCTTTCCTATCCATTTCTATCCATTTCTATCCATGCCTTTCCTGTCCTTTCCTATCCATTTCTATCCATGCCTTTCCTGTCCTTTCCTGTCCTGTCCTGTCCTTTCCTTCCATTTTCTTTCCATTTCATTCCATTCCTTTCCTTTCGTCCTTGGAATATTTTTGTCATAGAGTCGGTGTAATCTATGTGACTGCATCTTTAAACTATAAGACCCTGGTATTAAGGATGAAGTGTCTGGCTTATGTAAGTAAACATAAAGAGATTTAAATGAATATCATTTGATCGTTGTGTATAGAATATAATACAAATACTTTAACTTTACATTCATGTAAATGGAATAAATGGTAACTTGATTTTATTCTGAAGAAGAGAGAAGATGATCGACCCGCTCTTCTCATGACATCGAATTTTAACACCGAGCTTGTTTGTGACATTTTTGCATACAAGAACATTTTAATGTTTTTACCTTTTTATGCTTCCTTCATATGTGAATCATACTTGTCCATAATATCATAAACCATGTATGTATTGGATATTAGAATTGCAATCAGCAACGGAGAGATTGTGTATCTAACAAAGGTTTATATATTAGATATACATGTATAAGCGATCATAGCAGGGCCAGATTACAGGGGCAGTTGACTGAGCTTACAGCCAGGGCCCCTGTAGTATAGGGGCTGCTATTTCAGTCAGGGGCCTGTGCACGTAAAAGAACCCTTGGAAATTGGAATTCGAAAGTAGAGTACTCTGTAGCACCATGACTGTTCAGATAAAATTAGCGAATGCTCTTCTTGGATTAGCCTAGATGGAGTAGAAATGAATGTTATGTAAACCCCATTTCATTTCCAACTCCCAAATGGTTAGATTGGCGCGTTGTATCATAAGGGTTGTCATTGATTCAAATGGCGTGGTTTCGATTCCCCGGTTTTCTCCAGGTCTTCCGGTTTCCTCCTACTGCTTATAAAATCCCTAATCGAAATATTGAAATAAAATGGAACTATATGTTAGTCCTGAAATGACCTAGTTTGTGTCAAGTTGGCATTAAACCCCATTTCTCTCTCTCTCTCTCTCTCTCTCCCCCATTTCCGACTGTTATAATCATGTGTATCTGTTTAAATTACCTGTATTAGCAGACCACAACAACCATGTGTACCTGTTTAAATTACCTGTATTAGCAGACCACAATGTTTAAATTACCTGTATTAACAGACCACATGTAATTAAACCTGTATTAACAGACCACATGTAATTAAACCTGTATTAGCAGACCACATATAATTAAACCTGTATTAACAGACCACATGTAATTAAACCTGTATTAGCAGACCACATGTAATTATACCTGTGCAACATTTGTGTCAGTAACATGTACAGGTAATTAAGTTGGTGTTAAATTACCTGACTAAAATAAAAACCTGTATTTACATAATGTACCTGGTCTAGACATTGACTTTACATACCTTCACTGTTAACTAACATGCAATTATACATGTAGGTGAGTATCTTATCATTATTAGGGGTGTTGGGTGGTCGAGTGGGTCTAATGTTAAAACAGTTTATTAAGTCAAGTGACATGGTTCCGATCCCTAGCTTGTGTACTTGACAAGGAGTAGGGTTGCTTGTCCAACCACTTTGCTTCTCTCTTGGTCCTGCCACTTTTAAAATACTCCTATGTGCAAGTGAATTATTGAAATGAAATTATGGGTGGGTATCTTAGTATTTTATGGGTGGAGGTATCTTAATATTATTGCTGGGTATCTTAATTTTATGGGTTTGTATCTTAAACGTGCATTATGCAAGAGCAAGTCTTTCTTTAGGCCTTAAATGTTATCTAAAAAATCAATTAGACATTAATTAATTTATCCAGACCATAATCAACTCTAGATGTCAAAGCTAGCCTTCGATGTTGGCGGATTAAATTCCTATATGCCACTTAGCGGCCATTGATAATTAAATCAATCAAGTGGATAATCGAGACTATGCTGTTTATATTAATGATTTTAATAATGATGACCGAGGCTATGTGAATATTTCACTTGCTTCGTTCTCGGCTCATAGTTGATCAATTTGACTGAAATTTTCAGCAAATTAACTTTACACTATCTATTTTTTTTGAAAACTATTATACTGAGAACTACCATCACTTTATGTTATCTCCCATAATGTATCTTTATTATTAGTGGTTTGTATCTGAATATTATGCGCTTATACATGTAATTTTTGAGCTCCATATATAGGACTTTAAAAACAAAAATTTTTGTTTCTCACCTACTTCAAAGGTTTTTTGATCAGCATTATTTAATAAACACAGATTTGATACAGTTAAACTTTATGGATCTTAATGTATTAAACATACTTCAATTTAAAAATACTCTCATTTTATCGACTTCATTTAATGATGTTAATCCCTGGCCATTAATGATGTTTATCCCTGACCATTAATGTCTAGCAGGGCTATAATGTAATTATCTATATTTATTCCTCATCCATAAAAAAAAATCCTAGGCCTATAATGAACTTATATTAGTTATAAAATGCTTTAATCCATGACCGTTAATCTCAGGATTAGCAGAATTTTAACACAGATATTCTAGAAATAACAAGATTAATGTTGTGGCTAGACATGTTAAATATTAAATATTTATTGTTTTATAACCCATAGTAAACTTATTTCATGATCTACATCAAAGTAAATATGAAATAGATCAGAGTATTTGTGTCGTCTAGTCTGTGTTTATTTTATGATTAACACTGGATTAATCAACTAATTAAAACCAATCTGTTGTGTTTATCCTGATTTTTGACACTTTTATAAATTAAAACATTTAAACTGAAGACATTGATGTATTTATAAAAATAAAAACAATCTGGTTTATGGATTCAATTAATTAAAATGTTGTTTATTACAAATTTAACATCCAATACGTTATGATATGATATTCTGGACAGCTTGATTTAATTAAGTTATTTAGACCTACTATAAAAATAAGAAAATTATGTACAGGTTGATTTAATTAAGTTATTTAGGCATTGTATAAAAATAAGAAAATGGGTAAGAATCAGACAAATAAGATCTAGTATATCGAAAATACGGTGTTAGAATTCGCTGTGATGAGAAGAGAAGGTGGGCTTCTTCTGCCTTTTGTTAATTAAAAACGTAAAACTTTGATTATGAACAGGGAAGAATGGCCCTGAGGATTGTATTTTGTGTGATGTGTTCAGTTTTATTATATCTGTAATATTTATAATGTAATGGCCAACATAATCTGGATTCATCACACTTTTTAAAGAGCCCCATCTCACTTCTAAAGACCCCTGCACGCAAAATGATTATTGAAATAAAAATGTACCTAGTTTTGTGTCATGTGGCCTAAAGTTAAACTCTGCCCTCTCTCACACTCCCTCTTTCTAATTATAATTCAAGCCATTACCCAGGGCTCAAAGTAGTGGGTGACATGGGCAGTACCATAATTCAAGAAAACTATTAATTTATTCTGAGAAGAAAAAAAAATACAGAAATATCAATGTTTTAACTGTTTTTAAATTCTTTGGCAAGGTTTGTGAATATTTCAAAACTAAATTTAAAAGTTTAGATTTTTATAATTGTTTAATATTGTGTTGATATTTTTGATTTGTTTTTTCACCGTTGGAATGTTTATAATGATGATATGTATGTCATTAGGTACAGGTCGTACATTATACCAGGTGTCAATGATAATAGTATTGATAAATATTTTATTCTTCAAAATGCATCATGCATTAAAAGATTGAGGTATAATTAACAAAAATCAAATGTATACGACGTATTTCATTGAATGGTAGATGGAGATATGTATATTATAATAAGTTCTGAGTAGAATTCATTTTTAAAATTTAAAAATTTAAAAAGAGCCATACAAAGTTTAACTGAAAACCTTCATTACAAATAGTTGAAATAGATCAATTTAAATTCCATTTACAAAATTTGATATAAAGTTTATTTCAAGATATCTATTGCATATCTATTACAAAGATTTCAATAAAAAGAATCAGGACTACATGTATATATAAACTGAAAAGTCAAGTTCAGAATATGATATTTAAAATTTAAAGAGGGGAATAAGCTGCTGGGGTTGGGGGTGGGGGAGGTCTGTATTCCTTAAAAAGTAATCTTTGCTAGTTGATAAAAGTTATTTTTTATGATATTTGAGAGCACTTTCTGCCGATTGACCAATGGACGTGTTAGTTACAAATTAACAAGTTAAAAATGATTGTTTTTATCGTCTGTTATAACACTTTAGTATGTGCTATCATCCACAGAGAAGGCAGACGTGTGTATATAAGTCTGATTCTGATAGTGGTATCTAAGACAACGAAAACATTGCATAAAGTAAAAGTAGATCAAGCAACACCTGTGATATGTTCACCTGTAATCAGCAAAAGATCAAAGACTTGAACCCACTTGAAACTCAGGTGAAAAACATTCATTACACAGTGGTTGGTCTATTATCTTTAATATAGATTGGTAGTTAACACTTTAAATACCAAACATGGTTATATAGATAAAACATGTAAGAAATACATTAGCACTTGGGGGGTACAGGGGGTTAATCTCTGAAGTAGGTGGAGGGGTTGATGTCCAGGGGTTCAATGTTGTATAGATGTGAAGGAGTTTGTTTCTACAGGGGCTGGTAAAATTAGTATTTGATGTCCAGGGGTTTTATTAAAGGGGTTTGTTTCTAAAGAGAATCATAGTCAAGGGATATATATATATTCAAGGAGTTTGTTTCTATAGGGGTTGATATCCAGGGGTTTTGTTCAAGGGAGTTTTGTTTTTAACATAGGCTGATATCAAGTGATTGTATTTTTGTTGTTTTTATAAACTGATTAATTTGTAGTTACAAGAAGAATGACGATCGACAGATTGAGAGTCAAAGAAAAAAACAGACGCCTTTCAATCGCATCCTCATTGAGAGTCAAATAATAAATAAAAGCAGACATCTTTCAATCGTCCCCTCATTAATCACTTAATCTCTGTCTTGTTTATTTAAGATATTGAAATACTTTTAATCCATTTCCTTTAAAATAAACAGGATCTAGAGGAAATACACTTGAACGGGGGGGGGGGGGAGATAGCCTCGCTATTTGTTGTAACTCAGGTATCACCTGAACTGCTCTAAAACTACTGTTTGTATTAAAATGACCACAGTATTAATATTTTTTAAAACAATATTTATTCGATCAATATTTACATATTATAAAGATACAATATTGAATTATGGGATCTGAAAACAAGCTGGAGCTTATATAAATTCATTTCCCGTAATAAATATTTACAGACATATATTATAAATACATTGTTTATAATTATAATCACGATTTACATACAGTTATAGATTACACATGTACAGTTATGAATTACAAAAGCAAAACATATTTATTCTCACCCGATGAACATGTACAAAATACTTATTATACAGAGGTTAGTGTGGTTAGCGACATGATTTTTTCATGTTGATAGTGTGCCCACAGTATTACGTGGAACTAATTCCAATTCCATTCAGTTCTTGATTAAACATGCATTATGCAAGAGCAAAATCTGCCTATTGTAGGTCTTTCTTTAGGCCTGAAATGTTATAAAAACCAGTAATTAGACAGTAATTAACTTATTCAGACCATAATCAACTTTCAATGTCAAGGCTAGCATGAGATATTTACTGGATTAGGATCCGATTTGCTGCTCAACTTTTATTCATGATTTAGTCATGAATTGGATAATCGAGAACATGCTTTTTATCGTACCGCTAAATTCTCGATTCAGAGTGGATCAATTTGACTGAACATTTCAGCAAATTCCATTTACATTATAACACAAAACACAGTTCTATGGATAACAATCACTATATTATACACAAACGACGTTTCGACAAGAATTCACTTGTCATTATCAAGCATACATTATGTGTATTTTTTATATAATTATTGTGTTTCTTATTATATGTATCTTTATATAATTATTGTGATTTTTATGTGTATTTTATATAATTAATATTTTAGTTACAATGTTTTCTAGTCATATATTTGCTCTCGGTAATAAATGACATTTTACACTTGATCAAATGTTGAGTTCAGTTATTGGGTGAGGGACACAAAAACAGTTTGGAGCATTGGCTGTCTACTCATCATTTCCTGCCATATCATCAAACTTCTTTTCTTTTTTTTAATTTGAAATGTACATGAAAGAGAGAAAAAAATTGGAAAGCACCTCGGATGTTCATTTTGAAGTAATCTTTTCTACAAGTTGTGGTGAATAGAGGGATAGCGGATATCTTGACCCTGTTGTTCCCACACTTTTATGTGTTAAACAGGACCTCCCAGTTGGTCGGTGGAATTGACCACCAGGTCTTTCAAGGGCTGAGGTTACCATTTGACAGCTGTACCCGATATCTTTCATCTTGAAATAAAATAACAATCAACCCCGACCCTCAGAGAATTGAAATTTTATTATCTTTATAAATACTGTTTCACTTTTCCTTTTATTGTAACTGTCCCTTTTATTTGAAGAGTCTTTTCTTCGGTAGATGCTAAATGTTATGCTGGATTTATACAGGGAAAGAGCTTTCTACGAATATACTGAATACAATAGCCAAATGATTCAATTATGTCGCTGAATTTAAAACAATATTTTGTATACTTTTATCAAATAAATACTGTTTATGGTATGGTGGTGTAATTAACATAAAAATATTTGAAAAATATTCAAATATTCAATTCAATTCAATAAATTCATTTTATGGAGTGTAATTGGTAATTTTTTAGATTTCTCAGTAATGTTTTAAATGTTTCATATCAATATATTATGTCATCTTGAATATTCCCGTCTTCAGTAGCCCAGTTCGTAGCGCAACAGTAGGATATTAAACCCCATTTTATTTCATCTTGAATACTATTCAAATAGTAAGAAAAAATTAAATTTATTGACAGTAATTGGTAGATTTTTAGATTTCTTAATGTTACGAATTTTTCACATCAATATGTTTCCCTTGTTTGGTTATTTTTGAATATTAAGTAATTTTTCTTTGAATTAATAATAAATATTTTATAGGAAACAAAAACTGACCAAATCACATCTCTTTAAATTGATATTGACTAAGGAATACTAAAATATCAGTTCAAATTGCCTTGAAAAACATCTTTGAATATTCGAATTTATGTTGGGGCCATATTATTTATAATTCATGGCTGCTGATGTAAAGTCTGTGTAACTTCTACTAGGAGGTCAGACCGTCAGCGTGCTCCCTAACGCTAAACCCCACCTATCGTGGTGGATCTATCATGAAAGAATTACCTAATTAGTTTCAAAATGAACAAAAAAAAAGTTTAGATTATGAGATGTTAAAAATTATTTCATCAAATTTTTGGGGGGGGGTGGAATGGCCTATTGGTCTAAAGTGCCGTGCTTCGACCTCTAGCCGGCCGGTCACCTCTGGCTTGCGGCTGTGGTTTCGATCCCTGGTGTGAGCGTATGTTGCATGGAGATAGGGGCGCCTTCTCAACCTCGTGGGTTTCTTCCGGGCACTCCGGTTTCCTCCCACTGCTAAATACCCCTACTCGCAAGCGAATTATTTCGATCCCTGGTGTGAGCGTATGTGGCATGGAGATAGGGGCGCCTTCTAAATCTTGTGGGTTTCCTCCGGGCACTCTGGTTCCACTCAAATTATTGAAATAAAATTAAACCATATGTTCGTCCCGAAATGACCTAGTTTGTGTCGAGTGGACGTTAAACTCCATTTCTCTCTCTCCCTCTCAAATATCTTTTATATCAAATGTTTTTTCACATCCAATAATTAAATGTCTTGTCAAAATGAAAAACAGTATTTGAAGATATCCCCAAAAACCTTGTCACAGATATCCTCTGTCCTCTTTAAAGATACATTATGTGAGATTAGATAACGAGTTGGCAGTTCTCACTATAATAGTTAAAAACTAGCTAATGTAAAGGCAATTTTCTGAAAATTTCAGTGAAATTGATCCAATATTAGCTTAGAACTAAGCGATTGAAATTTCCGCTTAGCCTCGGTCATCATTACTAATGTCAGTAAGACAAAACCGGTAGTCTTGGTTATCCATTTTGAGTGGTAAATATTAGCTTAGAACTAAGCGATTGAAATTTCCGCTTAGCCTCGGTCATCAATATTAATGTCGGTAAGACAAAACCAGTAGTCTCGCTTATCCATTTTGAGTGGTAAATCATGAAGGAAAATATTTCAGCGAATTGAAATACAATCCAACAAAAATCTCATGCTAGCCTCAACATCGAGAGTTGATTATGGTCTGAATAGGTTAATTAATGTCTAATTAATAGTTTTTATAACATTTCAGGCCTAAAGAAAGACCTACAATAGGCAGATTTTGCTCTTGCATAATGCATGTTTAAATATCTTTTATAGTTTCAAATGTTTTTCCACATTCAACAATTAAATGTCTTGTCGAAATAAAAAACAATATTTGAAAATAACAAATAAAGCCTTGTCACAGGAATCCCCTGTCCTCAAATTTTGAACCATCGAAAGATTATCTGATTTTGATATAAAAGAAACTTAATAACCTTCATGTGTGAAAGTATATGAATAGAATTTTAAAACTCTACAAATTTTGATGAGTTTCTTCAAGATATCATCTAAGATAAGATTGTATTATTCTATCTTGTGGTCGGTTGGTGTGTATTAGTTTACATCTGGGTGTTAAAGATTTCCAGATTACTTTCTGCTTCACAATAAAAAATATCTGACCTTCCGTCTGCTTGTCCTTTTCCCAGTGGACATGATAAAATTGATATCAGACGTCATCTCTTGACCTCTGCTAACCCTAAAGGTCAAATAGCCAGCCGGAAGAAATGGGAATGAGTTGTTTGAAGTACATGTTCAAGTTTTTAGGTTTTTTAAAGAAAGTCTGTGTTTTCTTTGATGTGACAGACGATTTGGTATGTGTATGTCTTGAAAGTGATGCACAACTAATTTTCAGTTTGTTTCATCTAGTATATTGAAAAACATACATGTAGATTTTTTGTTCTGTTTCAGACTTCAGTTTGATTTTCAAATGGACATAATGTGTATTGAGGAAAAGGAAAATAAATTTGTGTAAAAATGATCAAACAGTTGGCATGATAAAAGTAAGTAAAAAATTATTTTAAATATTATGTGTTGAAATTACGTGGAATTTAACGTCTTACTTATCTCTTGGGTGAGGGGAGGACGGGACGAATGGTTAACATGCGTACATAGGGTCGCCTGTCCATCCTCGTGGATTTTCTCCGGGTCTTCCAGTTTCCTGCCACTGCTAAAGCGGATTATTAAAATGAAATTGAACCATATGTTAGTCCCGAAATGACCTGGCTTGTGCCGAATAAACGTAAAGCCCCATTTCTCTCTCAGGATCACTGAATTAAATCAAGGTCATTTAATTGTAAGTCGAGTTCAATAATATGTAATACTTATTGGTTGTTGACTTTATTTCTATTGAATGGATTGACGAGGAGAAATGATGAATACTTGGTACAAGAGGAATTCTATCTAATCTTACAACATAGTTTCACTGATGTGGGACAGTGTTTTCTACACAGGAAGATAAAACGTAATAATATAAATATTTAAACAAGGAAACATATTCAACCAGTTTTTGATTCATATTTTTTTAAAAATTCAAATGAAAGAACATTTTAGATTTGTTGAAATAATCTTCTTACTGTTTATTTTCATGATTTTTGTTTGCTTTGTTGAGAATCTAATATGGTAACCATGAATACTTTAAACACCACTTTAGGGGGTTGGGATGGCCTAGTGGTCTAGGGTGTCGCGCTTTGACCTCTAGCTGGACGGTCACCTCTAGCTTGCGGCTGTGATTTCGATCCCTGGTTTGAGCGTATGTGGCATGGAGATAGGGGGGCCTTCTCAACCTCGTGGGTTTCTTCCGGGCACTCCGGTTTCCTCCCACTGCTAAAGACCCCTATGCGCAAGTGAATTATTGAAATAAAATTAAACCATATGCTACTCCCGAAGTGACCTAGTTTGTGTCGAGTGGACGTTTAACCCCATTTCTCTCTCTTTCTCTCTTTAAACACCACTATGGTGGCATTTGATCATAAGGTCTGTCATTGAGTCGAATTCCTGCTTGTACGTGACAAGGTGTAAGGTCGCCTGTCCCGCCTCGTGGTTTTCTCCGGATTCTTTGATTTTACTCCCGCTGCTTAAGACCCCTACGCACTAACAAATTATTGAAACGAAGTCTTGAAATGACCTAGTTGGATGTTAAACCCCATTTCTCTCCCTCCCTCGCTAGCCAGGAGATAACAGTTTACAGTATCCTAGAAATATTTCATTTTATGAATTAAAGTAATCAATACCATGCACCTTAATCTTTGAACTTGAAATTAGCTGCTAAATATTTGATAAGCGGACATTTCAATGTTTAAAGAGACACTAGTAGAATCATAGAGAAATATAGATTTAGGTGGTTGAGAGAAAATGGGTTGGAGGTGTATCATAGAGAGGGAAGCCATGGTGATTCAGTGCATAGGATGCTGGCTCACTTACCAGGAACTCTCGGGTGTAATCCCAGTGTCGGTTGTGAAAGTTACAGCTGTGTTTTCCAGCGTGGTTTTCTGTAGTCAGTGGTTTAGTAAGGATGACCTGGTTTTCTCTAGTCAGTGGTTCTGTAAGGATGGTCCATTAGTGATTCAGTAAGGATGACCTGGTTTCTCTCATCAGTGGTTCAGTAAGGATGACCTGGTTTTCACAAAAAAGTGCTTCAGGAAGGATGACCTGCTGGTAAGGGACATTGTCTTCCATTCGGATGGCATGAAAAACAAGTCCCATGTACAAATAGGTACACGTAATTTAACCCTTAACACCTGGAATTTGAATCTGCTGTCAGTGCAAAATTGCTCCTAATAGCACATATCTATGTCCAATTGGTGAAGCAGAAAAGTAGATCGTTAAATCCTATTTCATTCGGGGGTTGGGATGGCCTAGTGGTCTAGAGTGCCGCGCTTCGACCTCTAGCTGGCCGGTCACCTCTGGCTTGCGGCTGTGGTTTCGATCCCTGGTGTGAGCGTATGTGGCATGGAGATAGGGGCGCCTTCTCCGGGCACTCCGGTTTCCTCCCACTGCTAAAGACCCCTACGCGCAAGCGAATTATAGAAATAAAATTAAAAACCATATGTTAGTCCCGAAATGACCTAGTTGTGTTGAGTGGACGTTAAACCCCCATTTCTCTCTCTCTCTCTCTCCCTATTTCATTCGATAATTCCCTAAGTCAAACATATTATGAAAACTGTATTATAGCTGTTTAGTGGTGATAAAGATATGTAAAGTTATGTTTGAATGAAGACAATAGACTTATAATCGATTGACTTAGCAATGAAATTATTTATTTTTATGGTGAATGGTGTGAAAAGATAAAATGGCTATAATCTTTATTGTAACAAGGTCAAACTGTACAAAATATATATACTTACATCAAAAACATCTACTGTGAATAAATAACTAAATACAAAACGTAATCTGGAGATTATAGTATTTTAACCACCTCAAGGGGTCAAGATAGATAACTCTGTAATGAAATGGGGGGTTGGATCATGGGCGGATCCAGGATTTTCAGAAAGGGGAGGCGTGCTGCACCCACTTGGGAGTGCGAAGCCCGGCCAGTGATTTTTGAGTGGAAAAAATGCCCACAGGGACTAATTTCATACTGGTACTGTAAATTACGATTTCCAACCTTAACTTTTTTGTTCTTCTTTGCTGCGAGAATAATTATGGAGCTAAAAATTGTTCGCCACCCCCAAAAATAGAGGGGGCGTGCGCCGGGTGCGCCCCCCTCTGGATCCGCGCCTGTTGGATGTTGTATGTCACAAGGAGTAGGGTTGCCTGTCCAGCCTCATGGGTTTTTTCTCCTGGTCCTCCGGTTTCCTCCCACTGCTAAAGAGACCTACGCGCAAGCGAATTATTGAAATAAAATTAAACCATATGTTAGTCCCGACAAATGACAGGGTTTGTGTCGAGTGGACATTAAACCACATTTCTCTCTCTTTCTCTTTCTCTGTCTCTGTAATGAAACGGATTTGATTTTTACTGCTAGTGTTACCTATGCAATGCTTGGTTGGAAAATTATGCTCGAACGGCAGCATATTTTCTTCGATTGTTGACTTCTTTTTTTTCGATTTTCAACTGCCAGTGGTTCTTTTATATTAACACAGGTAGACCTTTATCAGAACAACTTGAAAGCTTTGCCTTGTATAATTCACGCTGGGGCACAAGAAAAGATTTTAAACAAATAAGACTTTAATTAAACCCCATGTATATTTTTATTGTCGCCGCCCCTGTCCAGACATCCTTCCACAATATATCTCCAAAAGATCTCGGCTTCTTTTGATATTGGCATGTATTGGACCGTAACTTCATGGATTAATTATGGCCCCCTCATAGTACTAAAAATCATGTTTTCGGCTAGTGGTCATTCTAGAGGTCACAATTTGTATCCGATTTTGTTTATATCCCAAAGATCTTAGCTTGTGGACCCTCTAGAAGTCACCTTTTTCCCCAGGTTTCCTGGCGATATTCGACGCATATCAGACCATAACTTCCTGGATTATGGCCCATGATTATTCAAGGCGTCAAGGGGGAGAGACACATTTTAATTTCCATCTCCAAACGTGCACGAAGGGAGATAATTTATGTATCGTCACATCATTTAATTAATATTTTAAAGAAACTCTCACGATAAATTATGCTAACTCATGTTCGATAATTATATTTGTTGAAGTAAAGTTTGATATAACCGAGGTTGAGTTACATGATCAAAAGAAACGAAGGTTCGATGGTGATAGGTGACAATAATAATATTGATATTATTCTGATTCTGGTATAAAATAACGTAATCGTAACTGTAGAAGACGCAGGTGTTCTGGTTTAGATTACCTGATGTCACAGGTAATCAAAGGTAGCGGACTATTATATACTATATTTATTATTATAATCTGGCTCTAACAGACTCATAAGGTACAAATTTATGTAAATTTAATATGGTCTTGCTGAGAGAGAGAGAGAGAGAGAGAGAGAGAGAGAGAGAGAGAGGGAGATGTGGGGGGGAGCAGTTGAAGTCCAATCGACACACACTAGATCATTGTAGGACTATCATATTGTTCAATTTTATTTTCAATAATTCGCTAGTGTGTAGGGGACTTTAGCAGTGGTAGGACCCAGAGCAACCCACAAGGTTGGACAAGCGACCTTACTCCCTGTCGCGCACAGCTGCAGAATTGAAACCACGCCACCTGACTCAATGACAGACCTGATGAAGTGACACGCACGTTAAGTACTAGACCACCCTACCCTCTCCAGTTGACGGTAACATTTTGGTGTCAAAACAGCCAAGTCGAGATATTTGATAAAATCTTTATAAAGGTATTTCCCTTCATTCTCATCAATCAAAAGACATTTGTTCTCGGTGCGTTCCGTTAGAAATCTATTATATTTGTTGTTGCGAGTCTGGTTAAAAAAGGCTATGTAATTATGCGATCATGTTACGTCTGTCAGGGCGTCGAATGAAATTGTGACTGTTACCAACTGACCATAGCTTCATAGTTTTTAATCCCCCCTCCTTGATAGTAGAACGCGACTACATGATGGTTGGTTAAAAACATTGCTTAAATCCCCATGTGTGGCCTTTACAACCCTTCTACATGCTACTACAATCAGTTCTCAATTCGCTTTGAGTTTGATTGGGTAGCCAAGTCGTCTGGCATATGCACTTTAGATCAAGAAGTCTGAAATTGAGTCGAGGATGTGGTTTACCACCCTTCTACCTGCTGCTCTGTTTGGTGCAGAAAAGTAGGACGTTAAACCACATTTCATTTCGGCAACAGTAATTTCCCAGTTTATGCGGACTTTGAATTTGACAGAGTAGTAGAGTGATCTAATTTGTGGAATTTAGATCATAACATCTGTCATTGAGTTGAGGGGCGGGTTTTTGGTGCAAGGATAAGGTTTTCTGCCTACCTTTGTGGGTTGCTCTTTGCCTGCTGGTTTCCTCCCTTTTATAATTAAGATCACTGCATATAAATGAAATGGAATGGGGTTTAACATCCTACTGCTCTGTTCTAACTGGACCAATGAATCCCTGATTGTACATAACAAGGAGAATGGTCGCCTGCCCAACCACCTGGGTTTTTTCCGGGTCTTCTGGTTTCCTCCCACTGCTAAAGACCCGTACATTCAAGCAAATTATTGGACCTTGTGTTAGTCCCAAAATGACCTAGTTTAGCATTGTCCCGATAAATCTAAAAACACTTTGGACTGGAGCAATCGGGTCTAAAGTAGCGGAGTTTGAATTTCTATAATCCCTTGCTGTGTTGTACCTTTCAACTTGGGTTCCATCTCGTATTTTATCAAAGATTAAAAACCCATTTAAAATCAATCAAAATCCACCTACTATGCGTCGAATAAATGTCTACTCTGCGTCTAGAGAGAATTTTAATCCCGTATTTTACACAAAGAGTGTTGCAATATGTATGATAATGGTGGGATTAGTTGAAGTGTTATTTCTGTAAAATAAACCAGGGGAGGGGATTATTTACGATGTCGACTTATTTTACTCTATGTTTACGTCAGATGTTACAAGACGGGAGTAATGCTACAATAGCAGGTCGTGACTGTGTCGAGGCCTGTTGTACTAGTCTACATTGTTTGGTGTCAATCAAGATAAAGATACAATAGATAAATACAGGTATATTTGGGCCATGGATCCTATTTAGTATATTCTGTTGTTGTATTTACTCCAGTTTTAACATATAGGTGCAACTAGGGAACCACAGTAAATATAAACCTATTTAAAAAATTGTTAAAAATCTCTCTTTTGAACGTTTTGATGCCAGAATATTTAAAGTTCAAACATGCCCAAATAAACGTTCGACATGAAGACCATATCCAATCAAAAGTACTCTTGTTTTCTTTCAATGAATAAACCAGAATAAATACAGAATTGTAGACCTGATAGTACTTTTAATTAAAAATAAATGTGAAGGATAAAGTACTTTTATTAAAAATAATACCATTTTTTGTCATAAATCTTTTTAAACTCTACAGAAAGAGCATTTTATGACACTTAGCATTCCGCTAGATACTTGAAGTAAAATATTATGTATTTGAAAGAGGATTACTTTAAATTTCTGTACTTGGAATTCCTTTATATGATGTGTGAATATATGTTACAATAAGATAATATTATACAAACATTTGTACATATTGATATTATAGCGGTATATAACATACAGTTGAAGTGACAATTACTAATTCTTGCATATCTAAATATATAATTGCATATTTGAAGATAAAATTGCATATTTGATGACATAATTGTATATTTAAACATATAATTGTATATTTGAAAGTATCATTCCATACTAATTGTGGATTTCAGCACTAATATCTATCAACAGCTGCCATTTGGTTGGGATTTCAGTGCTTATATAATTGCATGTTTTTAAACATATAATTGTATATCTGAAAATATAATTGCATATAGTGTCTGTTAGACGGAGTCACACTTGTTTTTGCAGGAGATTTTCAAGGGGTTTTTTTTATAAAAATTTTACCGCAAAGAATGAAACATTTACATCCAGTTGTTTAGATTTTGATTGGATTAGACCTATCTTCAGACCTGTGACTATCATTATACAAGACTATAGTCTCAATCAATTAGTAAAATAAACAGTTTATATGTGCCAGACAAAGATTAAACATATTTACTTTTTAACAAAAAAACATAAAATACAATGTTTTTAATCTCTTTTCTTCTCTTTCACACTTCATCGATTTCTCTTTTACACGTCACTGATTTCATTAATCCAGGCAGTTCTAGATTAATCATGCTGTTGTTTTAGTGGGTGGAGCCTAATTAGATGTGTTTTGGGTTTGTTTTTTTTTTTAGTAAGCCAGAATACAAAATGACGTAACTGGCAAGGTTAGAAACTTGTTTTTATTATGACGAAGAGGGAAGATAACCCACCTTCTCTTCCCTCGACAGCTATTTTATAAGTGTGTTTTAAGGTGACTTTTTGATATACAAGGAACTGTTTTATTTTGTGTTTTTACCAATTTTCAACTCTTTGAGTATAAATAATTTAATTAAATCAACCTGTCGACGATATCATATTGATAGTATTGGATGTTTAAATCTGTAATAAACAACAACAACAACAACAGCAGGTTGGAAAGATAACAGATCATTTCATGGGATCTGATACCACACATTTGTGATTATTTACATTGAAATAAAACATTTTTAGGAAGAAATCTTTGAAAATAGTCGCATTTATTTGACTAAACCCATTAGATCTAATTTAAGATAAAAAAATTTGAAGAGGTCGACCACGACTTTTGTGAAATAGATTGTTTTTAAAGTCAAATCCATAAGTGATGCGCCTTGCCTTTTTACAGTAATTTTTAATTAGAAATGTCTGAATTTGACCAGGTCAATGAGACATTTTTGTATAAGTAAATCCTTTTGGAGACATAGTCTTTGCTATTTTGATAGTAAATTCTTTTTTTCTAATTAAAAATTCCAAAATTTGACCAGATTGACCTCAGGTCTAAGTGGGGATTAAGGAAGAAAGGGGTATGTGCTCTTCACACCTGGGAATATGTTACTCCCTGTCCAGCAGTAAAAGTGGGAGGAGCTTTATTGGTCATTGAGAGTGATTAATGACAGTTTACTGGGGACATTAACACCTCATCTGTCAATCAACTTCTTACCTGTGGGCGGAGCTAAGTGGATGCCAATCAACCTATCAGATGTGTTTATTTAATGGTCTGGTGTTGACTGGCAGACAGGTTTTATTTGATGTTGCGAGTGAAATGGATCATTGACTTCAGGAGATGATATTAGTAGGGTCTGAGAGATAGGGAGTCAGTATTAGTAAGGGTAGTTGTTGATGAATGAACAGAGAGAGAGAGAGACTTGATGTGTTGTGTTTATGTGTGGATTATTTATAAACTGATAGACTAGGGTTAACCTGTGTGGAGTTAGTTACCTGTGTATCTATATTCTTGCAACATGGCTGTAGGATATTATCAGTGAAAATTCAATACAAATGTATCTTGTGACAGGTAACTTATAACTTAACTTTTAAACTTGTAGTATTGTTATCAACCTATAATAGCCATCTACAACCAGTAAAGAGAGAAATGGAGTTAAACACTCAACACAAACTAGGTCATTTCAGGACTAACACATGGTTCAATTTTATTTCAATAATTCGCTTGCATGTAGGGGTCTTTAGTAGTGGGAGGAAACCAGAGCACCTAGAGAAATATTTTTGAAAGAAGAGAATCAAAAATCTCTTCCCTGCCCCACCTTGGTCATAATTTGTGCGACAAGATACAGATACATGTATGACTATTATTAGATATACATGTACTGTGATACTTGGTTAAGTTGACCTGACAAGATTTGTGAGTGGTAATTCAATAGAGATAAGCTCAGCTTTACAATTCTTCCTTGTATTTATATATAATTTTTGATCTCATGATGTAGTAAGGATCGACCATGTCATTTGTGCAAGTCATGGATTTGATCTGTGGTATGTACATGTATTTGACAATAGAGATTAGCTCAACTTCACAATCCATGTGTAAGTTGATTTTATTCTTAGCATTAATTGTTATACTATGATCAACAATATAGGCTGTCATCTATGCAAGTCATGAGTTCAGAACCTGAGTTTGTATGTGACCAGGAGTTTGGTCACTTTACTAACCTCATGGGTTTTCTGGTGTCACTCAGGTTTTTTCTCCCACTTCTAACTAAAGATTTCAGCACACAAGCGAATTATGGAAATACAAATATACCATTTATTTCTGGGAAGCCGATTTATATATGTTGTAAGCCCTTGGCCTGTTTCTGTATCCTGTGAATAAAACATTGCTTAAAAAAAAATGTTCATATTTATCATTACTATTTTTCAGGTGATTTGAAATGGAAGATGTAGGAATCTGTATTCTCTTGCTGTGGCTTATGGGATTTCTGGGAGTTGCAGCCGTGTGTCCCAATTTATGTCAGTGTCACCAGGATTACTTTGTCTACTGTCGTAGAGTGTCACTGACAGACGAAAAGTTACACGACGTCATGAAGGAAATGCCGCCTGAAGTTCGACTCCTGGATCTTGGCTCCAATAATCTTCAGAATATCACATCAACGATGTTTTCGCATCTGCCTAATTTAGAGTATTTGAATCTCTCGGATAATCAAATTTCAAGTATTGCCGAATATTCTTTCCGATATCAGACTATGTTACGCGATCTGAATTTGAGCAGGAATCGTCTGATGAAGTTAAACAGTGCAACATTTCATGGGTTATCGAGACTTAAGGAATTGGATTTAGGTTCCAATGATATCAGGTTAATTCAATCAGGAGCCTTCTCCGAGTTCACCATACTTCAGCAGTTATATTTACATCAAAATAAACTGGATAATATATCTAGTGGTATGTTTTTAGGTCTGGATAATCTTCACATGTTGGATCTTTCAGACAATGTGATATCTGTGATCAGTGATGCAAGTTTTCGCCATTTTAAAAACTTGTGGAAATTGAAATTGAACAATAACCGACTTCATGAGATTAAATTAGAGAGTTTCGCAGGATTGTCATCGGTGCGGGAACTGGATCTTAGCTACAATCATTTCACCAGTGTCGACTTTTTATCAACGCTGACATTCCGAGAAACCATCAGTGCCATTTATCTATCCCATAATTTATTAAAACATATTCCCGTTAACCTCATGTCCACCATCCGACGTTTGGAAACATTAGATTTATCGCATAATCATATATCGTCTGTTTCGCGGGACGCTTTCTTCGGATTGTCATTACTCAACCTAAATCTCTCTAGTAACGCTTTTACGAAAATAGACAGAGGAATGTTTTCTCAGACTCGGAAGATCATGAACCTTGACCTTAGTTTTAACCACATAGAGGTCGTTAAAACAGGTGCGCTGGATAGCTTCCGCGAAACTGTTTATTATTTGAATCTCCGTCACAACAAATTAACAGAAGTGAACCCTGGGATGTTCCGAGGAATGAAGAACCTGTTACAACTCGATCTAGACTACAATACTATTAATAATATTTACGAAGGTTCGTTCAGGCAGCTTGTGAAACTAGAGGAATTAAGAATCTCTCATAATAAACTAACGACTATTCGAGCGTCCATGTTGAATGGGCCTCCGTACCAAACGATACATCTACTGGATAACCAGATTCAAAAATTTAGTGGATTTAAATTCGAAAAACAGAACTCTCCAATCAGAGTTCATTTAAATTTGACTGCCGTGGAGCAAAATGAATCAAGTGTGCGTGTTCAGTGGCCGTACCGCGATGGTTCACAAATTTACTGGAAGGTTGAGATAACGTGTAATGATGGACGCAGAAAATGTGTTGCAAGACCTCAGGACGAATATCTAGCGCCATATAGAAAGGACGCGGTGATTGAAGATTTATCGCCAAACTCCAAGTATTACATCTGTGTTTATCCTATTTTCATAAACAAAAATATCTTCGTGGACCAATGTGTGCATGTCAGCACACGGCCGAGTCGAGCACTGACCACAGTGACACTTAAAGAACCATTATCAAAACCTCTGGGTAGAAATGGATGTACTTCATTACAGGGAGTCAGTTATTCTTGGACAACTTTATTCATCATAATCTGTGTATTATTGTGGTCGTCATAGAAACAAGATGGCAGTTGTAATGTGTCGGTTGTTGTGTGTTTGATTATGAACGTGTACGAAGAAAAAACCTTTTTTGCATCGCTTTTTTCTCATCTTGCCAAATCAACTCTGTAAAAATAGAAAACAAGGTTTTGCATCCATCCATAATGTTATGTGTCTAGTGCAAGGTTTTCAGAAGAACTTATTCTTTTAGTTTAAAAATAACTGAAACAATGATTTGACTAAGGGCTAAACATCTTTCACAATCGTACTTGTGCAATACAAAATGGGGACTGTCTCCAAAAACCCAAATCGCAGCATGATTGAGAATAACATTCACAATATTTAGAGTTTGTGGAGATGTATATACATGTGTTATAGTAGGCCCCTTGGGTCGTATTCAGTATAACTTCAACTAAAGGATGCAAGCTGTTCATTAGATAAATGTTACGATCCTAATTCAAATTTAAGCACTCATTCAATGAAAAAGTTGCTTTTTAAAAAATAATATCTCCAGTTAACCTTCAATATATTCAAGCTATTTTGAGAATTCTAATAAGTCTTATGCTTTTGGTTTAGATTTAAGTCTTCATGAAAAATATTCTCCAATTATCATAATTTACTTAATAATATTTGTCAATAGAGCAAGTTAGCATGTGTGTAGTTTGTCTATTGAGAAAGTTAGTCTACATGTGTGTGTGGTTTGTTTATTGAGAAAGTTAGTCTACATGTATGTGGTTTGTATCAGTGTGTATATTTGTTTGTTTAAATCTATGAAAGTGCTAATATATATATTATATGTTTCAATATTACCCGGTATGTACATGTATGATATGTATATTATTGTATCATACATAAATAGAGCTCTAGCAGATTGTATCGAAATGTTTTTGGATATAACACAACTTACACAACAGAGTTCTATGGATATCAATCACTATATTATACACAAACGAGGTTTCAACAAGAATTCACTAGTCGTTATCAAGCATGCAAATTACAAATGAAGAAAAATGTGTATAACGACCAGTGAATTATTGTCCAAACCTCGTATGTGTATACATGTAATATAGTGATTGTTATCCATAGAACTGTGTTGTGTTATATTATGTCCAATCGCTAAATGCCATTCAAAGATTATATGCTTTTGGATCACAGTCCATTGTCAGATCAAAGAATTAACTCAACTTTCAATCTCTGTTTATGAGAAATATCTTTGATCCAGAAACACATAAATTTACACATAGTTTTTTATTGATGTATTTGATACATTAAAACAACAAATGTTTTATAAACAGCTATATTAAAGGTTTTTTTATGTAAAAATTTATTTAAATCACTGCATTTTGTAAGTATTGAATCATGAATAATAATTATTTATTTGACAGGAACAGACAAATAAAATCTGTTTTTAAAGTTGAATCTGTTTATTTGCTTTTTATTCTATGGTCAGTGACAGTTGGTATTAAATATATAGTTTATTACAAATGAAAGCTGAAAAGTAGACGTCTGCCCCTCCCCGTAATAAACAAAACAAAAGTAGAATGTGTCTGTGACTTTTAGTAATTGAATAAGAGGGGAGATGGAGAAGAGAAGTGGGGTTTACTGTCCATTCAACATAAACTAGAACATTTCGGGACTAACATATGGTTTTAATAATTTGCTTGTGCGTAGGGGTCTTTAGCAGTAGGAGGAAACCGAAGGACCCAGAGAAAACCCACAAGGTTGGACAGGCAATCCTTGCCACATACATGTACAAGCGGGGAATCAAAATCACGCCAGTTGACTCAATGACAGACCTTATGATCAAACGTTAACCATTCGGCCCCCACCCCCCATGCAATTATATAGAATATGTTAACTGTTTATTATTGGTTCAGATACGAATTACTAATCATGAGGTATATGTATTGGATGCAGTAGCGAATCTAGAGGGTGTCAAAGGGGGGGGGGTGCAAATCTAG
Source organism: Patella ulyssiponensis (assembly GCA_963678685.1). NCBI lineage: Eukaryota > Metazoa > Mollusca > Gastropoda > Patellidae > Patella > Patella ulyssiponensis. Next base: position 96,952,194 of record OY783225.1, read on the forward strand.
GGCTCCATCCACAATTCCACCCCACAATGAATGTCAGCAAAATATATAATAAAATGCATTGAAAAAAGAAACCCCCAAGAACATGGATCGTATTGCCTATCCCCATCGTTATGTAGTCGGAAAACAGTTTAATTCATGTCATATTATGATTGTTAATGATTCTGTTATTGTTTATAGTTAACAATAACGGCACTTACTTGTTCTCATTCATGCTCCTCAACGATGCCCCTTAAACCGCCGCCTGTCTGTGTTCAGAGGTACATGTGTACCTTTATAAGAAGCACGACCGTTAGAAATCGAAATATGAGCTGGTCATAGCACCAGAATCGGGGTAAAATCCCCTTCATGGCGGACTGTATGGTATATCCCTGTCTTCATTAGACTGGTCGGTGCTGAACGTTAAACTCAGAGAAATCAATACCAATTCCAACAGACGAATTCGTCAAAATTGAGTAAAGCCAAGTCAACTTGTCTGGTAGCCTAGCTACTTGCGTGATTTTTCGTCTGTAGGACGTTTTGGTCATGGTTTGTACGCTTAACCCTCACCTGTTAGTTCCTAGTTAACAGTGAACGCTTACATGTATTGAACATCGGGGACCAAAATCAAACGTCGGTCTACCGGTTTTACATGTAGGCCTACATCTTCAAATCGGCGAAAAGACTACTGCATGGGCAAGGACAAACTTTCAAATGGGCCTGACATATTCAGTAGCTCAGGTACCCAAACCAGAAGTCGATCTTCCGATTTTAGGCCAACTTCAAATAGATAATATGACAACTGCATGGGCAGGTGTAAACTTTCAAGTGGGTGTGATTTGTTCAGTAACTGAAACAACGTTCTTAAGTCTGAAAGTACAATAATTAACGGCATAAACAGAGGTAGGCCTATAGCGGTACATAACATCTCGGTCTACCGATCTTACATGCACGTGTACATCTTCAAAGAGATGAAATGACGGCTGTAAAGGCAAGTGCAAACTTTCAAGTGGGTCTGATATGTTCAGTAGCTGAAACAACGTTCCAAAGTCTAAAAGTACAATTAGCGGTCGAGTTAAATATAAACAGACGTGAAGCGGCAAAAGATGAAAGACAAAATGGCTGCTGAGAAACGTCATATTACACCATTAACAAGATGTTCATACAATCACTCGATCCCCTCATCATCTGTTGATCTTTGATATTAGAAGATTTTAAGGTCCATTACAGAACCCTAAAATACAACGATGGCCCCCGAAAATATAATGACCTTCCTATGTAAGCTACGGTAGATACACAAAACCTTTATCAACATCAAGATTTCACTCAAATAACAGTTTTATTGGAGGCCACAGGGTTGCTAACGGTCCGGTCCTTTGATGTTCGCGTTTCGCCGACTTCACTCAAAATTTAACAATGCCCCCTTCGGTTTTTACACCAGTGACCGAAAGACCTTTATGAATCCCTAGGTTATAAAAATGACCCCATAATTTGATGTAGTTGATGTTAGAAAAGGGGATTAGAATTAGATAACGTTATCGATAGTGAACGCGCGCACTTCTCTCGCCTTCAGCCTCGGCGGAAAACGAATAAAAGACCATCACTCAGACAATCAAGATAATACCCTTTATCCCCTAATCAGAATTCCTTTATTGCTAATCCCTTTTTAATCATTATTATCCCGATTAAAAATCTAACACTAATGATTTTATCTGTAGCCTACCCCCCTTGATCTCGAATTCTAATTCTGAAAAAGAGACCCAAGAGAGATTGGACTTGTGTTAGAATTTGTAACAAAAACTCACTCAATTCTTCTATTATCAATGTGTGGCAAAATTCTCTTGATCGGATTTAGATTCAGTTTTTCAAGTGTTGTCGGTCATTTTTTTGATGATCACTGGACAATGGACATTTTATTTCAAAGAGAATAATTCTGATTTGTAAAAAGTGTCTTAACGATAACGTTTATTTCAGTAGTTGATCCACACGTCGTGGCGGTTTTAGATGGTCCGACCCTTTATTGTGATTTGATGAGGGACGCTTCCTCTAAGATCTGATGAGAGGACTGTCATCGCGAACAAAGGGAAGAATAGAAAATAAATGGTCAAACCTTATTGAATGAAGGACAAACAGCTATACATATCCGAATCTGACCTTAATAACTCTATTTTGAGCAATTTGTAAATCAAAGCGGGGATGTGTAAATCAATTTTAAAAGGGAGAGGAGTCAATTTTGAAAGAATGTCCGGCTACGAAAAGGTTTGTAATTCTGAAGTTTTTTCCGGCTATTTAGAAGGTTTGAAGTCATAAAAAAGAGAACGTTTACCACATGTTTTACTGGAGTGCATTACAATAACTTAAGTCCCGTTTATAACAAAACATCTACACAGAAAAATAAAAGCTTATGCGAATTTCCTGGTGACCATTTTAAGATCCAATCCTAATTTGTTCAGTTTCATCAAATGCGACTAAAAATAAAATGACTGTACACAATTGTTTTTTGTCTTTTGTAAAATGTGTTAAATTGACAATATAATAGTTCCAATTTAATTAAGGTAATAGGGGTTACACTGTATCGTAATTTCTTGATGAACTGGGGTCCTGAACCGAGACCATCACAGATTTAAATTAACGAACGCAAATCTTCAAATATTTCACAATATTGACTCAAGAACAGAAGCTAATTGTAGCAGAAGTAGTTGTAATTAAATTAATGAACCAAAAAGAAATGGGGGGGGGGAATTTCCGCCATTAAGGGCCTGTTAACACCAACCCATCTATTTATAAATAAAAGAATAGAGAAAAAAATATTTACATAACATTCCACAATCTGAGGGTCGACCCTTTGATGGAAGAAAAATCTCGCTTCTAGCAGTTGATCCTTGAATTTAACACAAACCAATTCCCCGGGGGTTATGACCTGTTAACAAACATTGGAAAACAAAAGGAAACAAAGGGAGACAATGGGCGGGCGTTTAACAGCATCTTGTGACGTGTGTATAGGTTAATTCTTCCCTTCGTTTAACCCCAGGGGTTTAAAATGCTTTTCAGGTGGAATTAGAAATTAACAAATATATATCCTTCTTCTTGTTCATAGCGTAGAATAAAAAAACGTCAATGTTTCTTTTTATATGTGCGCTAATGTGAATGCGGATCTCGTTGTTTCGCCTGTCTCCGTTGCCCAGTCGGAAATGAACTGAAACGGAGTTTTAACGTCAACTATTCTGCTCCGACTTGGCTTATGAAGACAGAAAAGTAACTAACCCAGTCAGAGAAGCAGATCAGGACGTTAAACCACATTTTATTTCGTTTTAATTCGTTGTTTTGCATCCTATATCCCAACGTCTAGACAATAACACTATTGATCTCCTACGTGAGAGTGAGAGAGAAATGGGGTTTAACGTCCACTCGACACAAACTGGGTCATTTCGGGACTAACATATGGTTTAATTTTATTTCAATAATTCGCTTGCGCGTAGGGGTCTTTAGCAGTGGGAGGAAACCGGAGTGTCCGGAGGAAACCCACGAGGTTGAGAAGGCGCCCCTATCTCCATGCCACATACGCTCACACCAGGGATCAAAACCACAGCCGCAAGCCAGAGGTGACCGGTCGATCTCCTACGCGAAAAAAGAATCAAATGACTAATTATTCTGCTGACGGGAAGTTAAACTCCATCTATTATCTTTCCTTTTGTCTTTTACCTGTTATGGATCAGTGTATAGTCGTTCGGATGGCACAAAAAACGAGGTTATTAGCGTGCACGAAAAAAATAACCCGGGAAAGGACAGCGGCGGTTCTGTCCTCTCAAATTTTAATCTTTGTGTCAGTTACCATTTATACACGTTATCCAGATTGTTCTTCCTATCCTAACAACTAGACACTCTCTGTTTAGCAAGTAGTAATCGTGGTTGAGAGATCCCTAATCAACCCACGACGGACTATGAAATTCTAGCGGGTTTGTCCAGTGTCCCACTTTGTGTTAATTGATAAAGTAATTATTAGGACGCCCCGGGGGAAATCAATGTGTAGTTGTGTTAGCATGTATAATAGTTATTATTAGGAATCTCGTGGACTAATTTACAAGTTTGTTTGGAACAATAGAATGGCGATGGGGAACCTAAACCATTCTCTACAATCCAGTTGGTAGAGCTGTATAAATAGATGTTTGAAGTATTTTGTTCAAGTTAAATGAATGAAGATAATAGCTAATTAGAGAGAGAGAGAGAGAGAGGGAGAGAGAGAGAGAGAGAGAATGGGGTTTAGCATCCACTCAATACAAACTAGGTCATTTCGGGACTGACATAAGGTTTAATTTTATTTCAACAATTTGCTTGCGTGTAGGGGTCTTTACCAGTGGGAGGAAACCGGAGGACCCAGAGAAAATCCACTAGGTTGGACATTCGACCCTACTTCTTATCACGTACAACTAGGGATTTGAAATCACACCAGTAGACTCAATGACAGGCTTTATGATACAGCACGCACGTGCAAACCATTCAGCCACCCCACCCCGATATCGCAGATAATGAACAAATATTCAAAACAGAACACAGCACAAGGTATATATGGATATAACTACTTCTCTGCTCTGTACGTATGTGTTAGGAAACGTCGTTATTAAATTATAGAGAAGTAGTTATATCCAAATATACCTTGTGTTGTGTTTTGTTTTTGAAAAATTAACCATGCCTCTAGATGTCACATAAAGAAATGTAGAGTTAGTTAGTAGTACATTTTACGATAAAATTAAAAGACATTTTAAATTGGTTTAGCAGCGTAGTCGACGTTCTTTGCATACTTTTGATAACGATTGAAGGAACCATTGGTACGGTGATGCTAGGGGAAACGAGAAAGATCCCCTAACAGTTGGGAATCAAAATAAAAGTAGGCCCGTCTTCATTAGCCCCTTTTGGGACAGAGAAGAAAGTAGGACGTTAAACCCAATTTCACCCATTGCTACCCACGGGTGGTCTGTGAAAATCAACATTAAATTCTATTTTTTACAACTGAAAGAACAGTTAAAATCTTTTATCGTGTTGTCAATCTCGAAACCCTGGATCGACTCCTTACATCGTTAAAATACGAGATGATTACGATCAGATCTAAATCCAGGTTAATCCGACTCGATCACATTTAATCCCCCGATAATCTCTCGATAATCCCAAACCTTTTAAAGATATTTATGTCCGCCACTCTTGATCCCCGCTATACCTCGCTATCAACTAGTTATCAGTGATATTAAAGTGGGGCCATCAGAAATAAGGACTGTCAAACTAATGTCAAATTTATGACGAATTCATATCTCATGTTTTTTGTGGACACCCGAGGCTAACATACAATTGGGTGGCTCCGCGGTTAAAGGGACAATAACACTCTTGCTGGCTTGGCAGCTTCAGAAAATAAATGATAGCCTTATTCTAAGTACTAGATGTTTAAGTGTCCTACCTGTTGTGTAAAATCATCCATTACATCCTATTTTACTTGTCCAGATGGTTCGAAATAATTTTAAAATCCAAGTCCCATTTGAAAAGGTTTACGTTAGGCTTTTCAAATCATTTCGTTGAATTTTTCAAATTTTTTAAATTTATGTGTGTTAAGATGAAATTTGTATCATTAATTAATTGGAATATTGTAAAATAATACAATTTGTTGAGCAGAACAAAGATTAGGACATATTATTCAGTTACAACAAGAGTGGTATTGCGCCTTTAAGACCCTGGCTTGTGATCCTGGATCTACCGTGTTGGCCGATTAAGTTCCGCGGGATTTTCCGGCGTGGTTTTCGAATGTCAGTGGTGCAGAACAAAGAGCCTGCCAAGGAACATGGTCTCTAGTCGTTCGGATGGGACGACAAACCCTCATAGGTTGTTTTTAACGTGCAGTCCTCTTGATAAACACTACAATAGTACAATAGTGATAAGAGCAAGCCTTCTATTAAAAAGGGGTACGCACCAGATGATCTCTGGCTTCTAGGGTTCGATTTTGACAGTGTATGTTGTTCACTGTTATTAATAAAACTAGGTCATGTTGTAATTTCTATAGTTTTAAATTTTATTATCTACTTGTCTTATCTCGTCCATTAAAATAGCTGAGATTAAAATCGAACGATAAATCGACCCGTCGTACACACAAACACAGAGTTCTCTTTCGTATATAACGATTACCCAATATAGCTATATTGACATGTGTGTTAAAACAGGACGACGTATTTGATCCTTACCTGCAAATGAGTAAGATTTGATCTACAGTTGTTCCCTAATTATGAAAATCTGAGACCCCATGATGTAAACATATGCCGGGTCCGTAAATGTTTGTTCATGAACACGAGATCAACGTGATGTAAGTTGTCTTCATGTCCCCACCCCTCCAGTAAGGAATAGACTAAAACGCCGCAGTCATACGAAACATTTGCCTTTAATAGCACATCATTCTGCTCACAGATAACTATTTACTTCGAGAATAGATCTCTGCCCTATATGGCTGCCATATCCAAAAATTAGCATACTATTTTGTCATACAGTTTTATTCCCGTTTTACATCTGTCAAACACACACAGACCAAATAAACCTTTTCTATTTCATTAACGGAAGCGCAACCAGTACTCCCCTATATTCTCGAAGAATTCTTAATGTTTTTGACTAAAATCGACTATTTAAGGCCTAAGATGTCGGTCAAGTAACTTCGTGTCTGTTTTCAGGTGGAGCTAACTATAGACATACAGCGTAAGTAGTATGGTAGCACATGTCCGTCTTCTTCAGATCCGGTTGGTGCAGAATAGTAAGACGTTAAAACCGGCCCATTTCATTTGACTCACAGAAGCATCAAATTCAATCAAAATTGTTTTCAAATCCCGTTATATCAGTTTTCTATCTACTCATGTCGTACTAGAAATAAAATATTGTTTCAACCAATTTAAATGTTATTTTCGTTCCGCTTAATGGAAAATAAAACGGAACGAAATTATTGGTATAATTTGAATCAGACTGTCGAACGTCTTAAAATCTAGGTCAGCTAGAGATTTCTATCGATCTGTGTTTTATTACCCACTCTCTCTCTCTATCTCAACCATTAAAATATTTGCCCGGTAAATATCGATGATAAGACAGATCGTGTCTGACTTTCATTAGTCAGTAACTACGAGTGTCAACCTCTGTTTCTAGGGTTTTATAAGTTCAATAATTTTATCGTCGAGTTATAAAAGTTTTATAAGATGTTTATCGGCAACCTGTCGTTAAACCAGGGTTTATGATGTCACCCATTTAATATTTCCTCTTGTTGTTATGTCCTATATATCTATCGTTAATGTATCTATAATGCCATGCGTTATTCCGAGGTGTTCACATTGGCGTGCACATAAAAGATCCCTTGGCAGTTGGAATTCGATATATGGGTAGGCCGTAGCGCCGCTGCTAGGGCTAAATTTCCCTAATAGCACAGTGTATGGCGTATGCCCGTCTTCCATTAGCCCAGGTTAGTTGCAGAAGAGTAGGACGTTAAACCCCATTTCATTTCATTTATTCCGAGGGGTGAGGGAGAGGGGGGGGGGTATTTCACCCGCTGATCAAGGATGTGGGTATGTTTCTGAAGCAACGACCGCGAGTTTTACAACATGTAGCTTAATAAGATGTGCGGAGTTAAAGTGAAATCAAGCCTTTTATTGAAGATAAATTGTGGTGTATCTCGGCAAGTATGACCCTGGCTCACTATCCATGTGGTCTCGGGTTCGATCTTCGGAATTCCCACGCCTAGATATTCGGATAGGAGGTATAATCGAGGCCCCCTATATACCATTCCATTGATATCACGTTGAAAAAATCCCCCAAAAGTTAGAAATATGAGAAAGCCAAAGTGCCGCCGCCAGCGCATAATATTCCATAATAGGTCATTTCAAGTATTCGTTTGTGTGTTCGGATCCCTGGTATTAGGGGGAAAAGGGACAAAGCCCATGAGGTTAGGCGCTTGACACAATGATCTAAACTGTGCGAGTTGGGCCACTCGGCCACCCATTCCCCAATGGGAATTTAAATTACGAACTAGCCTATTTATATATTTATTGCACGAAGACTTTGGCCCAGTCGCCAATTTAATGATGCCCCATAAACGAGATAATATCACCCCTCATGGTTCCTGGCACGCAATAATAAATGATGTACTGCTGGATTTTGGGTTTTACGTCTGCTTCTACACAGCATGATGTCGCAGACAAGTCTACGAGTGAAATGAAAACTATGATTTATTGGCGGTAGTTTAATCAGGAGGAGGATCCATGTCACTCAATTACACTAATCTCCTTGTAGATAAGATTGACAAGACAGATTTCTTACATAATATAAATACCGGTTCATCGTAGTCGCGGATATAAAGTCTCTCTCTACGTCGCTTACGTTGACTCTTTTTCTTTCGAGAGCCTTGATATCCGAGTCTGTGGATTGTAATTAATGATGGGTATTATGGTTAATAATGCCCTTCTCTGTTGTTATGAAGGTTATCCTGATAGGGCTATATTAAACTTATACCACGGTGCGTTATTACCTACCCGATTACGTCACATATTACGTCAATAACATGCACAGTGTGAATAAGACAAACTACCCAGAAATTAAATTCCCAGGACACCACGACCAATCGTGGGAATCGAGAAAATTTATATTGATGTCTTTATTCGATCCTGGCCTGGTTTCTGCCTGGTTAGTGGTTTAGGACAAACACCCATTGGCGACACATTAAAGATCCCATGACAGTTGGGAATCGAAAAAAAAAGAATATACCATAGCTGCCAATGGTAACATGTTGCCAAAGTGAAGCCAATGGTATAAACAAGACCTCGCTTTTTCGTTCCATCCGAACAGCCTGGCGCCTTTTCTTGCCCGACCCTCCGTCTGGCTGGGTCGAAACTTTGGCGGCTAACAACGGGGTGGAACCTTGGACCTACCAAACGCCTTACGTACTGAACAACCACCTTACTTAATCGAATAACCGCACTGGTTTCCTAAATCAAAGAGCTATTGCTCGATCCTTTCAATTGTATTAAAGAGTGTTATGTGAAACTCGTTCAATAGCCCCCGAAACACGATTTTGAACGACTGAAATACGCAACTGCATGTACCATATATTTACACGTGTTCAATATATTCTATAATTTTCATTTTAAAATCCGCATTTCTCTCAGCGATGTTTGTTTCATGGCATATTGGCATTTTGAATTGAGAATTTCTAACTTTGATATACATGTACGTTTTATGTTTTCATCAAAAGAAAAGAGAGGCACAAAATTTGGCTTTACAATTAAACATTTTGATTTCACACGAAATTATTTCTACCAGATTGGCTGACCATTTATTTCAGCTCTTTAAATAACGACTTCAATTACTCACCGACCCGCGAATTAAAGTCACTGACCGCGCACATAATGACGTTGGGGTCGGCTTCTTTGATCTTCGAATCTCGACCACGCCTTTTATGGATAGTCAGGTAATTGCTGCATTTTAATAGTTTTGCGATCTGGCGTGTTTTGGGTGATGGGCGGGAAATCAGACATGTTTTCATTGATTCCCCTTGATGAACAGAACAAAAGATCGCCCTAAAAAACAATCTTCATTTCGTCTGTAAACTGTCACTTTAAATTAAATTCTATTTTCAAGAACTTTGATCAATTCAACTTTAGGTCTGGTGATATCATTAGGATACACAGCTGTCCTGTATTGACAAGTTCAAGACAAGTAAATTAGACGAATGAATGCAGCCATTTTCCCATGGATTCTCTGGATATTGTCCAGGTTTTATGTAATAATGTGAGAGAGAGAGAAATGGAGTTTAACGTCCACTCGACACAAACCAGGTCATTTCGGGACTAACATATGGTTATATTATTTTGTGCGTATAGGGGTCTTTAGCAGTGGGAGGAAATCGGAGTGCCCGGAGGAAACCCACGAGGTTGAGAAGGCGCCCCTATCTCCATGTCACATACGTCCACACCAGGGATCGAAACCACAGCCGCAAGCCAGAGGTCACCGGCCAGTTAGAGGTCGAAGCGCGGCACTCTAGACCACTCGGCCATCCCAACCCCCATGTAATAATGTAACCACCTGATCCTTTCACTTGATTTAATATTTATTGTTTATTGCTTACTACGTCTGTGTACATTGTAGTTTGAGTTTTGTCGGCAGGGCTGACTTATCGATTTTGTGGGGTTGGATGGCCAAATAGTTAGCACTTGCGCCTTGTATCATAAGGTTTGTCATTGTGTCAACTGGTGTGGTTTCGATTCCCCGGTTGGGCGTGACAAGGAGTAGGGTCGCCTATCTAACCTCGTGGGTTTACTCTGAGTCCTCTGGTTTCCTACCACTGCCAAAGACCCCTATGTGCAAATAAATTAATGAAATGAAATTGAACCATGTGTTAGTCCTGAGTGGATGTTAAACCCCATTTCTCTCTGTCTCTATCAGTTTTGTTTGTGTGCAATGATTGGCCACATACCGCACACAGAGAATTATGTACTTTACTGCGAGTTCGAGAAGAGATCTATGCTTTAACTGGTCGCCCGAAATGAAAGCAGAATATATACTTCTCAAAATTCTGGAAATATTCTTAGTGATTTCTACTAAAATCGTCGATTTAAGGCTGAACATGTAGGTCAACTAGCTTAATGTCTGTTCTCAAGCGGAGCTAGTTGTAGACATGATTTGGCCAAGGGAAATCAAATATACAACTGCTTTTACAAATAGTCCGTTAGAATGATCTGGTAACGAAACGCATCTTGTTGTTCGAATAGGACAGTGCCGCTGCCAGGGCAAAATTCCTCACATAGCACATTGCTCACATAGCACATTAAAGCCGCATTCCATTTCGTTTCATTTAAATAGACCGATCTCCAGCACAAAAGTAGGAAGTTATACTCCATTTTATTTCATTGTGTTCAATTAATTACTATAGGAAGAGTTGTATGTTGTATGTTGACTGTCATTTATTAAATATTTGGAATTCCTTTTCAGGCGCAGGGCCTAACAAATACGCCATTCCTATCGAAATTGCATGTACTTAAAACACTGAAGTGTTTGTTGCATAATTTATATCTAGGATGTCTATCTCGATTTATGGTACCACAAACAAAATAAACAAACATCTCGGGTAACATATTTTCATCAATGTTGACGAGGACTCGAACCTGTCTCGATTGAGATTTATTATTATTATTTACAGTAGCCAATTGCTCAGCTATGACGTAATAATGATGATGCGTGGGGTATTGTTATTCACACCTGGCGGTAAAGATGAAAGGGAATGGATTGTCAAGGTAAAGTTACGTTTTTATCACAGGATTTAATGTTAGACAACTGTTCATATTGTAACATGTTTTATTTATTGCATGTTAATCTTGGTTTATTGCTCATAAAATATTAATCTGTCGTTTTAATTATATGAACATTTTGATTGATTATAATTTATTAATTGATTCATCAACGGGAGGGAAATAAAGTTTAACGTTTCGTAAACACAATACATTGCTTATCTTGAGACTAAAATATGGTTCTTTTTCTATGCTCACGAGAGAGAGGCAGATGGAGAGAGAGAGAAAGAGAGAGGGGGATAGTTAGTGGGGAGAGAGGGGAGGAAGGAGAAAGAAAGGGGGGTAACGTCCACTCGATACAAACTAGTTAATTTCGTGACTAACATATGGTTAGCAGTGGGAGGAAAGTAGAGAACCCACGAGGTTAGACAGGCGATCCTACTCCCTGTCACATGCAAGCGGGATATCGAAGCCACGCCACTTGACTCAATGACATACCCTGAGATTTCACGTGCACTAGACCATCCAACCCCCAAGCTGAATGCTAAGAATCAGGGGTGGGTTTATGGCTTCTATTTATGGAATTCTAGTCCCGAAATGACCTACGGCCCGTCATTGAGGCAACTGCCGTGGTTTCGAATCCCCGGTTGTACGTGGCAAGGAGTAGGGTCGCCTGTCCAGCCTCCTGGGTTTCCTCCGGGTACTCCGGTTTCCTCCCACTGCTAAAGACATCTACGCGCAAGCGAATTATTGAAATAAAATTAAACCATATGTTAGTCCCGAAATGACCTAGTTTGTGTCGAGTGGACGTTAAACGCCATCTCTCTCTCTCTCTCTCTCTCTCTCTCTCTCTCTCTCTCTCTCTCTCTCGGTAAGATGCTTCTCGGCCTATACCGGGACTCGAACTTTATTCCATCCAGGTGTTGGTCAAGAAAGTTCATTGGGGTCTTCCGGTATGGTCCCCACCTTGTCAGTGGTGCAGGACAGAGGACCTAGCAAGAGGTAACGGATAGTCGTTTGGATGGGACGCAAAATCGAGGTCACGTGTACACATGCACGCACGCGCACTTAAAAAAACCTTTGACAGTTGGAATTCGAAATAAGCCTGGGCAAAATTCCCTGATATAAGAGTGCATGGCTTATGTTCGTCTTCAGAACAGTAGAACGTTAAACTCCCTTTTAATTCATTTCCATTGATAGACCAACGTTAACATCTGCCATACCCTCTTTAAACGTGATGTAAATCCTTTGGTGGACCATTAAATAAAACTTAAAATTATTATGGTTGTATTCTTTGATGGCGATATTCATAATTCGTTCCCTCTAATTCTCAGCAGAATATTGTCTCACATTCTATTCGTGTGACAAAAGACGGAACGCAAGGCAATTGCACAAAAAATGTAAACAAAGATAATTTTGTAAGTTAACGAATTGTTGGGTTGAAAATAGCGCTCTTATATTAAACGCGCAACTCATATTTTCTAAACATAAACTCAATGGGTGGATCACGTGGCTAAGTGGGAAAGACACTGGCTCGCTAGCCTGGAGGTCGGGTGTTCGATCCCTGCATTGGCCGTGAAAGTTCATCTCGATTTTCCGGCGTGGTTTCCTCTTGTCAGTGATGCAGAACGGAGGGCCTGACAAGGACAGCTGCCTAGGAAAGAAAAACCGAGTTTCCGTGTACACATTGGCTTGCAAGTAAAAGATCCCCTGGCAGGAATTCGATATACAAGTAGGCCGAGCTCTGCTGTCCGGGCTAAATCTCCCTCATAGCACACTGTCGAGGCGTATGCCCGTCTTCCATTAGCCCATTGGGTGCAGAAGAGTAGGACGTTTCATAAACTCAATGATCATAGCTATACCTCAGCTACCCAATAGAAAATAGGATTCTACTTGTCACCGGACTCGAGCGGTAAGCAGCCCGCGAATATATGAATTTACGACATGGTGCGAATGTAACATCGGTCGTCTAATTTACGGAGCGCAATAAATCATTTTTTCCTGATTGAAGTAGACTATTTCTGGTAAAATAGTCGTTCGGTCTTAAATAAAGGCCATTTTTATTGAGTGCGAGATGAGAGGTTGTAAATCTCCTGCTGACAGAATAGACGCCATCTTGTTGTTCATATAGTCAAGCATTGTAGGCCAATAGAATAGACATCATCTTGTATTGGAGGATTCGTAACATTTTATCTATATAATTTATTACTTTAACACTTGTTAATTTATGTTCGTGAATATGAAGTCACACGTATCGAGTATCTAGAAGTTCGTTAATGGTTCAGTGTCCCGCTTTCACGAACCTCAAGATCTGATTTCAATGAGAGGGGGCGAAGGCATTTTTGACTGTCGTGGGCGTGTGGAGGTGTTAAATCCTGAAAATGTTTCATCTTGGGATACTTGTTGTAAACTACACGAGCCCTTTAAGATCCCCCCCCCCTCTTAATAAATCCAAATATATTAACCTCTAGCAACACACTGACAAGAATGTAATAGAAGTTCTGAAGGGCTTTTATTCCCGGACGCGTATCGGACGACAGCCCTTTATCAACTAGTTCCTTTTCGCTCCTACGCCATCATTGAGATGGAATGAAATGGGATATAACGTCCTACTGTAACTATGCTCAGAATTGGCTAAAGACGACGGACATACACCATGCAGTGTGCAATGATGAAAATTTTGCCCGGACAGCGGCACTATACGGCCTACTCTAAAATCGAATTCCAACTGTAAAGGGATCTTTTACGTGCACGCCAATGTGTACACGGGACCTCGGGTTTTTCGTCCCATCAGAATGACTAGACAGCTGTCCGTGTCAGGCCCTCCGTCCTGCACCACTGACATGGGGAAACCGAGTCGAACTATCACCGAGATCCTTACTATGACCTGCACTGTTCAAGATTCGTTTAACCACTTAGAGTAGGAAGTTTAGAATTTACTCAACTTTCAATCACTGTTTATAAGAAATGTATTTGATCCAGAAGCACAAAACTTTGCACACAGTTTCTTATTGATGTATTTGATACATTATAGCAACAAAGGGCGTTATAAATTTATTTATCTTGGATCAAATTAGGTGAACAAGTTTGAGTAAATTCTTAACTTAAGTCTGAGATTGCTTTGTGAACTCGGGTCCGGATGGGGCGAGCAACCGAGGTTCCACGTACACATTGGCTTGTGCGTAAAAAATCCCGAGCATCGTTCGCCAACTACTAAGATCATGTGGAATATAGAAAACTGTATTAAAGAGAAAGATGCCGTGTGTTATACTGCTGTTGTGAGTGAGATAGAGAGAAATGGGGTTTAACGTCCACTCGACACAAACTAGGTTATTTCGGGACTAACATATGGTTTAATTTTATTTCAATAATTCGCTTGCGCGTAGGGGTCTTTAGCAATGGGAAGAAATCGGAGTACCCGGAGAAAACCCACGAGGTTGGACAGGCGACCCTACTCCTTGCCACGTACAACCGGGGATTTGAAAATGTGGAATATAGAAACCTGTATTAAAGAGAACAACCCCGTGTGTTAAACTGCTGTTGTATTCTCACGTATTGTTGATAGTAAATTAATACTGACTGTATGATATAATTCAATATACACATTGTATTGTTTTCTATCAATATGTGTTAATAATTTCAAGATGGATACGTTAATATAACTATATAATCAGAATCAATAATTAAAAGGGAGGTTGGATGGCCGAATGGTGAACACGTGCGTGTTGTATCATAAGGTCTGTTATAGAGCCAACTGGCGTGGTTACGATTCTGTTGGTATACGTACGTGATAAGGAATGGGGTCGCCTGTCCAACCTCGTAGGTTTTAACTTGGTCCTCCTGTTTCCTCCCACCGCTAAAGACCCCCTACGCGCAAGCGAATTATTGAAATAAATAAAAACACATGTTAGTCCAGAAATGACGTAGTTTGTGTCTAGTGGACGCTACCCCCCCCCCCTCTCTAAATATCAAAACTATTTAGGGTTAGGGTTAGGGTTTATATTATAGATTGATATCCGTCTTCATTAGCCCGGTCGGTGCAGAGCAGTAGGACGTTAAATCCCATTAATTTATATTAAAATATACAAACAAACGATAACAAAAACAAATTTAACTTTAAATAAGTTATCCGTTTAAAGATATCCAGTCTTCCCTCTAGACAGTGGTTTGATAAATTTGCCATTGTTGAATTTCAAACAACCTATTTTATCATTAACAAAACTTAAGATGAGTAGACTAGCTAAGAAGCTTTGTGCGACATGACTTGTTTTCATTCACGTTCAAGCAGACATTTTATTTTTTATCTGAAAGGAATAACGGTTATCAGTCAATGAAATGTAGACAAGGACAAGTGGGAATCGGGGATTAAAATATACCCTTTTCTTTTATCACAATATCGCCATTACATCGTTTCCATAACTACAACTGTCACGTGCCTAATTATCATGTGATTTGTGCGTCCGGTACACTTCATGACGTAATAATAGTATGTTAACAAGTGCTTCCGGGGTCATTAATTAGAGGTTATAGACGGTTTATCCACTTATAGAACGTGTAAATGTTATTTCGAGTGTTGTATAAGTAAAAATAAATCTCCCCGGTATGTTATTATGGAAAGGATATGGTAGGTGTTACATAATAAACACGATATTGACAGGTGGAACATATTATATACGTAATACTTACCTGTAAACGATTCTCATGACATTTCAATTAAATTCTTACATTTTTTTAATACCAAGTTTCCAAACTGATCTGTATTCTCTGGACCGCTACTATGGCTGAAAGGGGTGGGGTGGGGGGTAATTCACACTGAACATTTCTTCTGCAAATTAAATTCTAAGTAAATCAGGTTAAAATTATTTCTTATTTTGTGTAAGTGGGCGCCTCTATACAATAGTACGCCAAGGCGTAAAAAAGTGTAAGAGACACTAATTCTGCCTAGATCAGTTAGTGTTACTACGTCTGACGTAAAACAACGCACGTGCCATCGACACCGTATTATGTGACCTCACACATAGACCTATAATGCATGTCATCTTAAAGAATTATATTGAAAAACTTTATTTACCGAAGACCGAAGGATCCACCGTGGCTCAGCCGAACATCAGGACATTCCTGTCGAGTGGCCATTTTCCTAATCGTTGGACCTCCACGGTCCCGAGTATCTTTCTCTGCTTTAAGCATCGACTTGTATACAAAATCAATTACAGCCTATCTCGACATTGGCTTAAACTGAACAGACACCAACCCATTTCACTTACAAAACTAGGAAACAAATCAAACTAATTTATATTTTGTTTATTTTAAACATTCTTCCAAAAACTATGTGTAGGCCTATCGCCGATCACCCCCCCCCCTCCCTGAAATATTGGCTATAGGCCCTATTCCATGAAATATTCTCACGGTCATAAAGTTATATTTTTAAATACAAGCACTGTTAAAGATTCATTTACGGTTCGTCTTATTACATAACTTGAAAAAAAAATACTAAAATAAATGCATAACTTCCCCCCAATTTGACCAGCAATGGAGGATTTTCTTTTAAGACAGCGCATAACGGCCATATTAAAACCACCTCCCCCTGTTTTAACATTCTGATTGGAGAGTATCAATGACGTCAATAAGCCATGACGTCATTAGTAAACAATAAGCACGTGGGGTGTTAATGAGAGGATATATTTTTTGGATCGCCAGCTTGTGTGTCCTAATAACTTGTTGCATCATCAACGAAGGTCGAGATTTCTAAAGAGCCATAAAAAAGAATTAAAACTGTCCGCATGACCCTTTAAAGTGTCAAAAATCGTTTGTTTTGTAGAAATTCATAACTGGAACCTTGTTCAAGTGTTTTATAGGAGGGGCGATAACCCATCGGTTCATTAACAGAGTTATGACATTGCGTCAATAAAATGAAACAATACGAGAGAATATGAGATTTAACACGTGTACTGATATAAAATACTTGATATACACTGACATCACTTTAACTTCTTTTGTTTCTCAAGTGTTATTTATTTATGGCTTTGTTTAATAATCGGGGTCCAATTCGTAGTTTTATTTTATAAACCCGCGATAGGCCTAAATTAATGAACCGTACTGGATGAGTGACGAACACAACCCTAAAATCTATCACCCATTTTTTTTATCGCGATTTTTGTGACAGGTATTACTTGACTCTATTTATTTACTGCTTTGTTTTTTATAATCTTGATTCTCGACTGAATAGTATTTTTTATTGAATGTAGGTAAGTCTAAATTAATGAGGCGTACTGGATAAGCGAATGACACGTGGATTTTATGCACTTCCATTTTAACTCACCCTTACCATTATTTGCTGACATGCATTATTTTATTTATTGCATTGTTTTATAAACCAGGTTTGAATCAGGTTTTTTTTTTATCAACTGAAGAAAAATTAATGAAGCATGTGGGTTGAGTTGTTGACACGTTCAGTTTGGTGTAAAATAATTTCAAACTTCATTCAATTACATTTTTTTAATCTTTTGACAGAATATAATCTTCTTTTCTTTTATAATCCTCTACTTTAAGGATGTTTTTGAAAATATAGTAATCAGTTAAATTAATGAAGCATGTGCTGTTTGAGATTGACGCGGGGATTTTTAATGCGAAATATTAAAATGAACGCCCATAAACTCGAAATCTTGTTGAACATTGACATGTATTAATGAGAAAACAAAATAATCATATTACCGTAACATATTATATATAATACGTTATATAACTTATATAAAACCTAATATAACTTATATAAAACCTAATATAACTTATATAAATAGTATATACTTTGTTTATATATTATATATATATATATATATATATATATATATTAAAGTAAATAAAGTACAAGTACTTCTTTGTTTACGGTAGATAATGCATAAAAAAATAGATACGGTAGATATATATATATATATATATATATATATATATATATATATATATATATATATATATATATATATATATATATATATATATATATAATGCACCTTGTTTATATATTATATAAGTTCTTTGCATATTATACACTTTGTTTATATACTGTACACTTTGTTTATTTATTATACACTTTGTTTCTATATTATACACTTTGTTTATATATTGTATACTTTGTTTATATATTATACACTTTGTTTATATATGTTTGTTTATATATTATTTTTTTTGTTTATATATTACCATTATAATATAGTGGCGCGAAAAACCTAGGTCCTTGGCGAAACTCCACTGTCCGTGCAAATTTTGCTAAAAAGACACTGCATAGCCAACGATGTTTCTGTTACCTATGCAACCTCGTGGGTTTCCGGTTTACTCCCACTGCTAAAGACCCATAAGCGCAAGTATATTATTGAATAAAATAAAACCATATGTTAGTCCCGAAATGACCTAGTTTGTGTCGAGTGGACGTTAAACCCATCTCTCTCTCTCTCTCTCTCTCTCTCTCTCTGTTACCTATTCGTAATGCGGGTGCTGTCCGGGGAAAATGCCCGTCGGTGCAGGAAAGAAGGGTTTTAAACCCCAGTTAATTTCAGTTCTTTCCATCGTCGTTTGATTCGGCAACTATACAGAACTACAGGCCTGTCCGGCATCTGTTACTCTTTTAAGAGAGCGGTTCCACCCCTCTTATTTCCTATTTCCCATGAAGTATATGCGCCGTATTGGAGATATATCACTCCACGACTCGACTTGATATCTGATTTGGGTCCTAAAATGTATACATTTATTGCTATTGTTAATTTAACATGAAATATAGTGCTATTAGGATTTGCGAGTTAAGCTGTTACATTTCTTAAAGAGACGCAAATTTGTATTTAATCCCCTTTAACCCATTTAGACACAATTAAAGTATTAACCATTAAGCCGTGCTACGTATCTAAGATGGATTCTAATTTATATACAATTTTTTTAATATCCGTTTCAAGTAATTAAATTATTTGCTAGAAAGATTTAAGATCAGAAATATTCAGTGACCTGGAATTCTTCACTATTTTTTTTAGAAAGCTACAAGGATTGGTAATTATAGGCGTTGTTATTAAACGGAACGAAAACTGGTAATTTATAGTCTTTTTTATAATTATTAAACGGAACGAAAACTGGTAATTCATAGTCCTTTTTTTATATATTTAAACGAAACGAAATGAAAGTATTGATAATTTATAGTCTTTATTACAATTATTAAACGAAATGAAACGAAACGAACATGACATCTAATATATAAATCTTTGCAGCTGTTTCTTTACTTGGAATATTCTCGTCTGAGGCCATTACTCAGCCGTTTAACTTTCAGCTGTACGTGTCACGAAATGGGGCTGAACTTTCAGCTACAAATGACACGAAGTGTGTCTGAACGCTCAGCTATACGTGGCACGAAATGGGGCTGAACTTTCAGCTACACGTGACATGAAATAGGGCTCAACTTTCAGCTATACGCGACGCGAAATAGGGCTCAATTTTCGGTTAAAAATGACACGAAGTGTGTCTGAACTTTCAGCTATACGTGGCCCGAAATAGGGCTTAACTTTCAGTTAATAATGACACGAAATAGGGCTGAATATTCAGCTATTCGTGACACGAAATGTGACTTGAAATTCAGTTACACGTGACACGAAATGGATCTGAACTTTCAACTCCACGTTGCACGAAATGGGAGTGATCTTTCAGCTATACGTGACACGAAATGGGACTGAACTTCTAGCTGTACGTGACACGCAATGGGGATCAACTTTCGGGTATATGTGGTACGAAATGGAACTCAATTTTCAGCTATAAGTGACACGAAATGAAACTCAAATTTCAGGTATAAGTGGCACGAAATTAAACTCAATTTTCAGCTATACGTGACATGAAATGAAACTCAAATTTCATGTATAAGTGGCACGAAATGGAACTCAATTTTCAGCTATACGTGACACGAAATGAAACTTAAGTTTCAGGTATACGTGACACAAAATGGAACTCAGCTCTCAGGTATACGTGACACAAATGGCGCACAACCTCCTACTTTTCTGCACTAACTGCGATAATTCCAGACATTTTCTAACAAGAATTCGAAGCAAAATTTTGTTTTATTATACCCCGTAAAGAATATTTTCTCCGAAAATATTTAAACATTGAAGAATTATTTTTGAATTTCCAACGCAACAATTCAAATTTAGTCGAATTGGGTGAACTGGAAAATGGATTATAGGTTTTCCCCAATAGCAAAACTCTTTAAGGGTGGAGTCGCTAATTTTCTTTTTAGGTTCTGTATCTTCATTGTTACCACAAAACCATTCCCAAAAATGTAAAACCACAATTACAAAAATATTTAGCAAGCCGAACTAATTTAAGGCAATTGACTATAATAAAAATAAGTTTAATTGATTTTCGGTTATTTTCCGTCTTGTTCAACTGTTTTACAATAAAGTATTTTATCAATTGAATTAATTTAACAGATACGTGTAAACCCATGAGCCTTTTGAACGTTCATTGTTTTGAAATATAGCTACATATCTTCAATGGATTGCAGATTCAATAGTCTTTTTTCATCCATTGTTATTATTTATTTACCAAAACCGTGTAAATCTAGAGATCTGAAATCAGAAACAGTTTGACAATATAGAGACAAATTTGACCCTTTACCCCCTTGTATATATTAATGCCTGGTTTGAAGCGACACTAATTTAATTGTTGTTTGTTTCAATCGCTTATAAAACGACATCAATCAGAATCGCATAAAATACCAGCAATAAGCATTAAAGGGCGATAACTAGCAGATTACTGATAAAAGACCACCCGATAAAAAGAATATTTGGTCAAGTTCTCACGTGAATTGGTGACATATATCTAATACAGATTTACTGAATGGGCCTAAGTCTATGTATATTAAAATTGGGAAAGGACCAGGGGCTTTATTCACGAAATTTTAACTAAGATAAAATCCAAATTTTAGTTATTTGATTGGATAATATTAGATTGATTTTAGTGCTTAGCCAATCAAAACTGAAGTATCTATTAAAATTTGGATTTTATCTTTAGTTAAGATTTCGTGAATCAGGGCCCTGTCATCGACCGGCTTCATCTATTTGATAAGACCAGCTCAATTTTCGTCAATGTCGATGAGATGTAAATAAGGTTAGGGCATGTGATTGTAGGTTAGGGTTAGGGTGAGCATTAGGTCCAGGGATAGGGTTAGAGCTAGTACCGTATTGGGATTAGCGCTAGGCCTGTTTAGATCTGATGACGTTTGATAAAACTTGAAATTGACCTTATGAAATGGATCTAACCGTGAATTGGTGACACTTATCTAATACAGAAGTACTGAATGGACATACGTCCGTATTAGAAATAGGAAAGGACATGTCGTCGCCCCGAAAGGATAATGAAAGCAAAAAACATCTAGAATACAACCAGAGAATGATGTTTGTGAGCAGAACTGGATTAACTATTAAGTAAACTACGCACCCAGTGCATCATGTGACATGAAGCACCAAATTTAAAATATTTAATTTAATAATGATCAATTGATGTTGCCTCTTCTTACTTTGTCTCGGTTAATAATGCCGTATATAAACCTCATTTTGACAAATGTAAATTCTTGTCTGAGATATCACTTCGGTGGAAGCGGACGTTAAATAAAGCTATTACACACAAATTCAAATTTATTTAGTGGTTTATATAATATGGGGGCACCATATCCTTGAAAGTATCCAGGACTACTATGGGTCTTTATCCGACCCTGTCATGCTCCCTTTCCTGCATCACTGACAAGGGGGAACAAAGCCGATTGAACGTTTGTACACTAGTGGACAATATTCTTCCAAGTGATTATAATCACAGTTGATTCAGGTAAACAATTTAAGGGCAATAACTCCAATTTAAGTCCTCCTATCACCAACTATTGTGATGACTTCCATTTGAAAAGCGTATAGCTCTAATCCCTGGACGAAATTCAGGCGCGGATCCAAGATTTTTTTTTGCAGGGGGGGGGGTGTCTAGGTTTGATAATTGCGGTGGGCGTAGCCCACGGCCGCCAGCGCCAAAGGCGCTCAACCAATTTGGGGGCCCTCCCCCAGAAAAAATTGGTAAATTAGATTCAATTTGGTGCATTCTGACGTATTTCCGGAAGGTAAATTCCAAAATTACAGGTCTAAAAATCGCCAATAAAATCGCATAAAAAATTTTCAAGTCTGAGCGGGGGGGGGGGGTCCGGACCCCCTGGACCCCCCCTCTGGATCCGCGCCTGAAATTGGATCAAAAGCAAATACTATGCAATATGATTTACATTTTATTTTTAAAACTTTAGTGTCATCTCTAATTACTTGGTTAGTGAAATACACGGGTAGTTCAAACTGAATGAACCTAGTCTTGTCTTTGCGTCGTTTGTGAATTGGTTATTCTTAATTACCTCCGACATCGTGAACTGAATTTAAAATGTTCGTAATGACTTAAATATTGGATATCAGGCGCCTAGTTCAAAAAGCATTCCCAGACTTAAGTCATAATTCACAGTATGATAAAAACATCAATATTAATTTTGAATATCACGAATAATATTGTGTTAGAGTCCTACGCCCTTTAGGGCTTCCAAAGTTCAGCTACTGTGTCTGACACACACCGACCCCAGTCCATGGAATATTAATTGTTTACAGTGTGTGTGTGGGAGGGGAGTGATGGATGGTCGAATGGTTAGCGTGTTCGCTGTATCATACGGCCTGCCATTGAGTCAACTGGCGTGGTTTCGAATCCCCGGTTATACGTGGCAAGGAGTAATATAAGGTCGCCTGTCCAACCAACCTCGTGGGTTTTCTCTGGGTACTCCGGTTTCCTCCCCCTGCTAAAGACCCCAACGCACAAGTGATCAACCGAGAGAATGGTTCGATCAGATGCCAACGATAAAAGTCAACATTGCATAAAAGGTACAACGTTTACCGTTGTATGACAAAGTGAAACTTTAAGAAAGGAAACGAAATGAAGTATTGTTAATATACATAAAGTCTGTTTTGAAAATGATATAATATTATCTTTAATTCCACATATTAATTGACCATATTGATAAAAGGGGAATAACTCCATTTTAAGACCCCGAAAGAACCTATTTTGTGTCTCATCGTTTGAACCCTATATATTTACATACAATTCAAAGAATTGTCTGATGTAAATGAAATCCTGAATAACAAACCCATTGATAAGTTGAGATTGACATTTTTCCGTGTTTCCGCCCTAAATGAATCGTGATTATCTCCCTTGGATTGTCGTAAATAACAAACGACACAGCCAAACTACTGCTTTCTGAACCATTTGAAACAACTTGATCTTATCTGGTCTTGACATGACATTCCCATTTACTCTTTGTTGCATCATCTGGGATACATTTCTAACTAATCTCACTTATTATTCTTATGCAAGAGACATTGGGCGTACTCGATTGAAGGTTCCGGAATTAAATTCTCTAAATTCCGAAAATAGTTTCAATCTAGTGAAAAGGAAAATTTCAGTGTACAACGCAGATGCCGACTGCATAAAATATATCTCAACCAATCATGGCAGCTAAAACATATTTGTTACTTAAAATACGTCACCATTCTACTCACTCCACCTCAGCTGTTGAGACTGGCAGAACTGTGACAGGACTCAATTCCGTGTCACTCGATTGCCATTCTGTCAATTCGGGACGTTCTGGACTGTGAATCGAACATCCCCATTATTATCAAGGAATAAATGATCCTGGCTGATGAAGATGGAATAGTTTGACTGTCTCCAACGGAAATCAACTTTGTGTGGTAAACTTTTTGTACCTATTTGCTAAGAGCCTATAAACACATATTCATTTTAACCAGAATTCAAATTTAAAAAAAAAAAACTATTGATGTCATTCGTGTTTTAATATCCGATATGCGTGAAGTATTGCGAACAATATCATTGCTAATTACCGAGTGTCAGTAGAAAAAAAAATAGAACGTATAAATAAAAACGACAGCAAGAGAATTACAAAATTGACGATAATGGGATTACACAATGACGGTTATTAAATGATGAAGTTATCAATTGACGATGACGGCAAAATAAACGTGGATTTAAAAGACCATAAACGGAATTGTAAACTGGAAGTAACGTGGCTACAAACTTGTGTTAACGTGGATTTAAAACACCATAAACGGAATTATAAACTGACGGTAGCGTGGCTATAAACTTACGTTAACGTGGTTTATAAAAGATCATAAACGGAATTATAAACCGACGGTAGCGTGGCTATAAACTTACCTTAACGTGGTTTTAAAAGACCATAAACGGAATCATAAACTGACGGTAGCGTGGCTATAAACGACAACGGAACTATAAACCGACGGTAACGTGGCTATAAACTTGATTTACCGTGGTTTTAAAAGATCATAAATAGAATTATAAACTTACGTTAATGTGGTTTTAAAAGTTCAGAAACTGAGTGAATAAGTGGCGGTAACGTGGTTATAAACTGACGATAGCGGAATGATAAACTGACGGTTATGTGGATATAAACTGACAATAATGGATTTATAAACTTACGTTAATGTGGTTTCAAAATATCATAAACGGAGTGAATAAATGGCGGATTAGTTCAAACGTATTTGGTTGATATTGTAAATTTGTTTCAGATTCGGCGAGAAATGATACCATTAGGCAGACAAAAAGAATGGCAGTGAAAACTAGGATTCCACAATAGGGAGGGGAAGAGCAGTATTTTCATATAGCAGCTTAACAGGGATGAATAGGAACGGTCTGAGGACAGCGTCCGATCAGAGACTGTTACTAAAGGAACTAGACTTAAATGATTTAATTCCAACAATCCTCTGGCGCGTCTAGCCCCACGAGTTATCAGCCTCCGTCTTAGTCTGTAGTTGGGTGCAGAAAAGTAGCACGCGAACCCCGATTTATTTTATTTGATCGTGTTTTAGTGTCTTGGTGATAAGTTGATTAATAATTGAAGAGAGCAATAAACAGTCACGTGATCAATAATACATCAACGAACGAGTGGTGTTATGATCACATGATAATTTATTACTTTCATCACGATATACAGTATTATTACTATACACAATATATATACCACTTATTCCTCGTGTCTTGCAAGAGAGCAAGATACTGGGAGAGAGAGAGAGAGAGAGAGAGAGAGAGAGAGAGAGAGAGAGAGAGAGAGGGGGGGGGGTTATTACGTCCCTTCAACACAACTAGGTCATTTTGGGACAAACATATGGTTCATTAACACGTTAGCGCGTAGGAGTCTTTAACAGTGGGAGGAAACCGGAGGATCCAGGGAAAACCCACGAGGTTGTACAGGCGACCCTACTCCTTGCCATGTACACCCGGGGAATCGAAACCATGCACGTGCTAATCATTTGCCCCCCGCCCCAGTAAGCAAGACGTTGGATCGCTAACCAGAAGCTCCCGTGTTCGCTCCAGCGGTTGACCGAGACAGTTAATTGGGATATTCCGGCGTGGTTCCCTATTTTCAGTGGTGTAGCTTCGAGGGGTTGGCAAGGAAAAACGTAAGTCGTTTGAGTGGGACATAAACCGAGAATCTGTGCACTTGAAAAATCTATTGCCTTGGCCGTCGATATCCAGGCCAATTTTCCTCATAGTGCACTGTATGGCGTATATCCGTCTCCATTAGTTCAGTTGGAACAGGACTGTAGAATTTTAGACCCCATTTTATTCGGTCTATGTCATTTCGTTTAAAATTTTCAATACGAAATGCAGTTAGCAAACAGAGTGAATTGTTTTGCTGGCATGTACATAGTGTCGCTGCCCGGGCAGAATTACCCTCATAACACACTGTATGACGTATACCCATCTCCATTAGCCTAGTCGGACAGAACAATAGGACACTCAACCCCATTTCATTCTTCCTATGTCATTTTGTTTAAATTTTTTAATGCGAAAAGCAGTTAGCAAACAGAGTGAATAGTGTTGCTGGCAGCTGGCATCTACATAGTACCCCTGCCCGGACAAAATTACCCCCATAGCGCACTGTATGGCGTATTCCCGTCTTCATTATCCCAGTCGAAAGTGGGACGTTAAACCCCATTTCCAATGTCATTTCGTTTAAAATTTTCAATATACGAAATGCAGTTGGCAAACAAAGTGAATTGTTTTGCCGGGATCTACATACAGCTAGCTATACGCGATATAACTGGATGAGTTTACCGGGGAATGTGAGAACATCGGATAATTCCTATTGATCGACGACTTTAAACGGTTGTAGGTTTTGATGAAACCATCATCTCTAACACCCAGCGAGTCTTTATCTCAACCGTTTGTTTCGGGGCAGATAAAGTCCAGGGCATGTCAAATATTAATTATTTTCTCGAGAGGCTATCTTAGAGCTGAAGTCAGAGGGAATGAAACACTTCAACCAAAGCGATTCGACTCATTCTCTCTCTCGCGATCTTCTAGATTTTATCACCCTAGATTTACCTCTATCAATATTGACACGTGGTAATAGACACCGCTTCACGCTTTGTCTGCTTAAAGTCTTATTGGAGCGAATGGTAGGGAAATGGGGTTTAACGGCCACACGTCTCATTTAAATGTCTTTCATTTTTAACCCAATATTCTCTTGTTGTTGTTTCCTGGTGTTTATCAACCGCTTCCACCGAATGTGGTACCCGGTGTAAACCCACGAAGTTGAGATGGCGATCCTATCTTCAAGCCACATACGCTCACCCCTGCAATGGAAACCACAACCGCTAGCCTGAGGTGACCGACCAGCTGGAGGTCGAAGCGCGGCACTTTAGACCACTAGTAGTTGGTCGAGGCATCCAGCGAAAACCCCCCAGATTGAACAGGCGTCATACCACGCATTATCACACAGGCACGCATTAAATCATTGGAACCACGGTGGCTCAGATAGTAAAGACTTGATTCACTAACCAGGATGTCGCGGGTTCGATCAAGGTGTTAGGCGAGAAAGTTCCTCTGGATTTTTTCAGCGTGTTTTCGCCTTGTCAATGGAGGAGGACGGGAGCCCTGGCAATACACTGCCCAGCTTTTCGGGTGCAGTGTAAAAACCCGAGGTCGTTCGTGCACGTAGAAGATCCAAGCAAAAATGTTCTCATAGCACACATTTATGCAGTTATGTCCGTCTTCATACTTCTTCAAAAGTAGGACGTTTAACCTCATTTCATTTCAAGTGACATTAAGAACGCTTCGTATGTATTTATCGAATGGCTAGCTGCTGTGAGAACATTGAGAGTTGGCGGACGATAATCCGAGAATTTACTCAGGCTGCGATATTTATGGTAAATTGCCAAAGACTATCGACAGATAATATATTGGTTATGATTTTAGTCCAAATATGTCATCAAATCACACAATTTGTGACGGGGGGGGGGGCATCTTTAATGTTTAATATAAACTTTGAAATGGCATGGACATTTTTTATTCAATAAATATCTGATTGCGCATCAGACTCTACCTATGCATAACCTCTCTCTCTCTCTCTCAAATTTAGATACATGTACACAGTATAAATATATACTTAAAAACATTTATTTAAAAAAAAAACGTCTCTATATTATCCATTATGTATCCTATATGTTCCATATTCATGACATTATGTATGTAGTAGATATATAAATCTATTTTGAAAGCACTGTTTGGTTATGATTTTTGGGTATAGTAAAGTAATAAGCATTGATTCATATTAAACTTTAAGGTTATCATTTTCTGAAATCTGGCCAGAAATCTGTAAAATATCAAGGGTTATTTTTACCTAAGTGGCTGAGTGGGTAAGACGCTAGCTCGCTAGCCTGGAGGTCCTGTGTTCGATCCCTGCATTGGCCGCGAAAGTTCATCTAGATTTTCCGGCGTCCTTTCCCCTTTTCCGTGATGCAGGACAGGACCTGACAAGGAAAGTCGTGTTGTCGTTCGGATGGGACGAAAAACCGAGGTCCAGTGTACACATTGGTGTGCGGGTAAATATCCCATCGCAGTCGGAATTCGATGTAAGTGTAGGTCATAGATAGTACCACTGCCCGGGAAAAATCCCCCCCCCCCCATAGCACATAGTATGGCGTATAATCCGTCTTCATTAGCCAAGTTCGGAGCAGAACAGTAGGACGTTAAACCCCATTTCATGTCATTTCTGTAGTCTAGTTGTATCTTTACCAGCAATAACCAATACAACACCCAACTTCAAAATGGCGAATGAAATCTCCATTTTAACGTCATCCGTTGTTAACTATGAGAGAGAGAGAGAGAAATGGGATTTAACGTCCACTCGACACAAACTATGTCATTTCGGGACTAACACATGGTTCAATTTTATTTCAATAATTCGCTTGCGCGTGGGGGTATTTAGCAGTGGGAGGAAACCGGAGGACCCGTAGAAAACCCACGAGGTTGAACAGGCGACCCTACTCCTTGGCACGTACAACCGGGGATTCGAAACCACGCCAGTTGACTCAATGGCAGGCCGTATGATACAGCGCGGGAGGCTAAATATTCGGCCACCCAAGCCCCCTGTTAACTATGAAAGTTGCCATGTCTGCCAGTGTATTATATTACTATGATATATTAGACGGTTAATTAACGTATTGTTGGCGAGCTATTTATCCCATATTGTCCGTAGATAATAGCACGTCTGGTCCGCCATCTTCAAGTCTCGCGGGAACCGACTCAAAGAAATCTTTAGTTAAAGGAGGAAAAGAAAGAGTGAGAGGGAGAAAAAAATATCAATAAGAAGAAGAATCCTTGCCTCGAGCCGAAAATGTCACGCGTGGAAAAGCGAGATTTAAGTCTTTCATTTGTAAAATTGATTGGCATTAGCAGCAAACGTTAGATAATAGCCACCGAGTATTCGGTAATAATTCTGCTATTTGTTGGCCAAATCTCTCCACAATCGTCCTCTTATAAGTCCGTCTTAAAACACCGTTTCCATGACTACCTCTTAGAACGTGCCAATGCAAACTCGCACCGCTTATTAAAGCACCGTTAAAAATGAGTCTTCGGGGTATTGGAGTCGTTTGGCAACAATGGCGTTTCTTTGAGCACAACCGATGACCTGTTGAGTGTTGTGATTTGGTTGGATAGATTTAGACTTGGTTATCAGGTCACAATCTTACTAATTATCCTAGACTAGGTGGCTTGTTAAAAGGATCTCCGTGCCGTTAATCTCTGGTTAATTAATTTGTCAAGCAGTGCCGGCCTCGGGAAATGTCGGGGCTCTATGCATCATAGTATACTGTACGGTTCCCCCATGGCACAAGTTAGATCGATTTTCAATGCTAGCAGGATTAGGAAAGTTTGATTTCCAACAACTTTCTGTTACATATCCAATAAAATCTTTTGTTAGATTTGGTGCCCCCGACCGACCCCACAGTAAGATATTTTAAGATTTGCGGCCCCCACCCCCGTAAGATTTTTTCTGTTAGATTTGCTGACCCCTACCGAGGTCCTGTGTATGCATTGGAGTGCACCTAAAAGATCTCGTGGCATTTGGAATTCGATATAAGAGTAGGCCATAGTGCCGCTACCTCGGCAAAATTTCCCTCATAGCACACTGTACGGAGTATGCCTGTCTTCATTAGCCAAGTTTAGGAGCAGAACAGTAGGACGTTAAACCTATTTCATTCCATTTCTCTTTTGTCCTTTGTACTTTTAGGGGGGTTGGGATGGCCTAGTGGTCTAGAGTGCCGCGCTTCGGCCTCTAGCTGGCCAGTCACCTCTGGCTTGCGGCTGTGGTTTCGATCCCTGTTGTGAGCGTATGTGGCATGGAGATAGGGGCGCCTTCTCAACCTCGTGGGTTTCCTCCGGGCACTCCGGTTTCCTCCCACTGCTAAAGACCCTATGCGCATGCGAATTATTGAAATAAAATTGAACCATATGTTAGTCCCGAAATGATCTAGTTTGTGTCGAGTGGACGTTAAAACCCATTTCTCTCTCTCTCCCTTTGTACTTTTACTGTCAAGTATTTTATAAAGTGCGTGACGAGTGTTCGTAATTAGAGTTGAAGACTGTAGTATTTAGAAAATCAAATTGAAATCATTCCCTATTACACATCAATACTCGTGTCATCAAATATTTAGTATCACACAATCAAATTACAAGGCATTTGAAATTCCTCTGTACATGAAATAATTTCCTTTCTGTTATTTTTAGACCCCAAGTTTTCCTCTTCAATGGAGGATCAAAGAAATTGCAAACAGACATTAAATAATCATGCTCTCAAACAACTTGTATTTTATGCACAGTTTCCTATAACTGGAACAGGGTTTGATGTAACACGAAAATAAAACGCCACACAGTACCCAACTGGACAGGGTTTGAGCACCAAGAAAATTTAACGGGTTCAGATAACGCCCTATTGGAACAAGGGTAAGCCTTAGCAAAACTGTCTGGGCCAAATCTCCCCATGGCACACTAGATGGGGTCTGCCCAGTCGGGGCAGAACATTAGGACGTTAAACCCCATTTTATTTCATTTCATGTCTGACATTATAAATTACGATATTGTTTTAACTACAGATGTGTGACCTCAATACTTCTCGTCACCTTACATAGAGAGAGAGAGAGAGAGAGAGAGAGAAATGGGGTTTTAACATCCACTCGAAACAAACAAGGTCATTTCGGGGCTAACATGGTTTAATTTTATTTCAATAATTCGCTTACGCGTAGGGGTCTATAGCAGTGGGAGGAAACCGGAGTACCCGGTGAAAACCCAACGACGTTGGACAGGCAATCCCACTCCTTGACAAGTACAACCGGGGATTTGAAACCACGCCAGTTGACTTAATGGCAGGCCGTATCACCTTACATAGAAACCATTCCTAGACAGCCTAATTGACATACTAAACTTAGGCAGCTCGCCTACAGTTAGCTTCCCTACGCTAAGTATACGTCGAAAATTTTGAGAAGTGTTTATTCTGCTTCCATTTAATGAAATTAAACAGGACTATTTAGTCTCTGTGTGTACGGCGGGTGTGAAACGGAAAAGAACTACATTACAAAACAATACACTAAAAGTTGGATATGGCGACCATACGGGGCAGAGATATATTCTCGAAGTATGAAGTAGATGGATCTCTCTGTGCACAATGCGTAATTGATTATCAATGTGAATTGAAAATAAGATTAGGATGAATATAAACGCACCAGTTCCTTCATCTACACCATGATGTCTAAAATGTCATAACATCTAGAAAACCGACAAACAAAACTTTTAGCACAAGCTATAACAAATGTCCCAACAATTGCCACACAGACAACATACAAGTTTTATTAAATTATACGACCACCCATAGATATAGTTATCATAACGTTATATTTAATATTTAATGCGACGGGATTTAATGTCCGACCTTTCTGCACTCCGCGGGTGTGTTCTGAATGGAAAGACGTTTAAAGTAGCTAAGTCTCTGACTCGAAATAATCCTATGTCTTACACGTTGGAAACACGATTTATTTGTTAATTCAAATCAACATTAATGTTGGTATCTTAACTTGAAAAGGTAGGCGACTGATATCCAATACTGACGACAAAATAAACATTTTACCATCGGTACACGAATCGTGTACCAAAGTGCGTTTCAGCGTCATTTGAAACAAGTGACCAGAAAGAAGGAGGCTAGTCACATTCCACATTTCAAGTCAAACGGCGACGCCATAACTTATCTGGAGAGCATGTGCAATATACTTGAATAACCAGACACTAGAAATTTCTATTCGGCTGATTTGAAATTAGAGTCAAAACGGAAACAATTACTTGTCAATCAGTTCATCTACAATAAGATTTCATTATTATATGCGTTGCGACCCATTTAAGTCAATTTCTAGGTCCCAGATATTAGCGATTTAGCTCCTTTAAAATGAGGCGAACAATTTTGAATAAATTCTGAGAATGCTAAGTGAACGCGGGGCATGTATATTATGGAGTGTACGTCAGTATATTTTAATCGCCTATATTAACGTCAGTATATTGTGGACGTCAGTGTAGACGTCACTATACTATTGACGTCATTTTTAACGTCGGTATATTGTGAACGTCAGTATATTTTAAACTTCAGGGGTCAATATAGAGTACTTAAACTACGATATGTCCGATATGATATTGCAACATTGAGAATATACATTTTTCTTTGTAATCTAAACCGTTATATAATTTATGATTATAATTCCAAACACTGTATTTATATTGTTGTAAATAGGGAGATGAATTTATGTTTTCAGATCCCAGATTTATTATATTATATTTATATTATGTAAATTATTTACTGAATAAATAGTGTTAGAAAAAAAAAATACTTTGTGCACGACGTCACTATATTGTGGACGTCAGAATATTTTAACGTCAGCATATTTAAACGTCAGTGTATTGCGGAGGTCAGTATATTTTAACGTCAGTATAATATTTAAACACCAGAATATTGTTACGTCAGCATGTTAGTCAGATCGTTCTTAGTTTAAATAAACCCGATCAATTCTGGTGGACATTGACCAACACAGCAGATATAAACTGTCTACCAATAATGCCCTGGTTTAATTTACCGTCATATCTTTCTCTTTTATCCCTCAAACAATACAAATGGTTCTAAGCTATTTACTGTTTGCGATTTAAAAAAAAAAATCATTAGCCGACGAGTAAAAGAGGGGTAAAGTTATTGACTGATTACATCTCAGACATTGGTCTTGTCGTTTTTATTATGTAATAAGAAACTATTTTTAGGTTGGGTACACAAGAGAAAATAAACGATCCTTTTCTGTAAGCAGGGATTTGAGATAATTCGTTCCATGATTTCAGTGTGTTTGCCTGTGGATAAACTCGCAGCAATTCTTTCAAATTAATTTAGCTGAGTATTGTGTGCGTGTGACACGCTAGTCCCTCACCTAACTCGAGTTAATATAATTAATAAATAGCTTGATAGATTTATTTTATTCTCACCGCTTTTCATATAGCTCGTCTATAGTACAGAGCTTTCTTTCTCGTAGCATGTTCACGATTGTATTAAAGGGACGCAATCAGATTATGCTCATGTCATTTTCGTTTCGTTTTATTACATTATGCACGAGAGAGAGAGAGAGAGAGAGAGAGAGGGACTAACATATGGTTTAATTATATTTCAATAATTCGCTTCGCGTAGGGGTCTTTCGCAGTGGGAAGAAATCGGAGTACCCGGAGAATCGTTCGGCCGAATCAATCGGCGTCAAAATTCGCCTAGTGTGTCCACTGTTATTCGCCCGAATGATTCGCCCGAATCAAACAGGTTTGATATATTCGGCCGAATATTTGATCGGCCGAATTATATTTGCCTGGTGTGTCCGCTTCGCCGAAGCATTCGGCCGAATGTAGAATTCATTAGCCAATCGTCACTCATATCGAGAAGTCACGTGATTGTTTGAAGACATTGACGCCGCCATGTTTTAATCATGTGACGTGAAAGGTGATGTAATCGACTGGTGAATCGAGGGAAGCATTCGGATAGTGTGTCCACCCATTCGGCCGAATAAACTTCGGCGCCGATTGATTCGGCCGAACCATTCGCCCGAATGATTCGGCTAATGTGTCCACTGCTTTGAATAAACTATTAATTAGACATGTTAACATGACAAGACCAATACCATCATCTGATGGGTACGATTTTGAACAGATTTCAATCCAATTAAACGGCTGTTCATGATTAACCGTAAAAATGGATAATCGAGACTATGTTTATTATCGTAACAACGTTAACAATGACAATCGAGGCTACAGTGTTTTTGGTTTCAGCTTTCTCGACTGAGAGTGAAGTAATTTGACTGACATATTTCTGCATATTCTATTTATGTTATCTTTATTTTTAACTATTATAGCGAGAACTGAAAGCTCTTTATCTAATCTTCCATAATGCCCTTTCCAGCGTGGTTTCCCCTTGTCAGTGATGCAGAACGGAGGGCCTGACAAGGATAGCTGCCTAGTCGTTCGGATGGGACGAAAAACCGTGTCCCGTGTACACATGGGAGTGCACGTAAAAGATCCCTTGGCAGTTGGAATTCGATATAAGAGTAGGCCGTAGTGCCGCTGCCAGGGCAAAATTTCCCTCATAGCACACTGTATGGCGCATGCCAGTCTTCCATTAGCCCAGGTTAGGTGCATAAGAGTAGGACGTTAAACCCCATTTCACTCACTCACTCCATAATGCCCGTTTAACAAAAACTAGATTGTAAACAGTTTTCATTTGACTGATTGAAAGTCGGTTAGCATCTATACAAGGCGTAGGGTTGCCTGTCAAACCACGTGGGCTTTATACAGGTCCTCTGCCCCCCCCCCCATGCCAATTATTAAAATAAAACTGAATCATAAGTTAGTCCCGAAATGGCCTAGTTTGTGTTGAGTAGAAGTTAAACCCCATTTTCTCTGTCGCTCTACATATTTTGTTTAGGTTTTTTAAAAGAGATATTAAATCTACTATAAATAAATGCTAGTTTGGGGAACAGGCAAAATGCCTATGTCAGACCCTTATCCCAGATTGTTTTGTTGGATTGAATCTGGTTATTTGAAATGAATTTTAAAATTTAAATGAACAAAATCGGCCCAGTTGTTACATCATTTAAAATCGTGTTCTCACAAACTACTTCACTGCGTTGATACGAAAGCAACCGAACCAATATTTAATGTGTCATGGGTAAAATTGTGGCTGGACCGCCGTGTTTCAGCATATTGTTTAGTAGTAATCGAATGGTTCTTTTATATGAGTGGACCCTCATTTCCGTCCCTTCCGAACAACTAGACCTGTTTCCTCCGTACTGTACCACAGAGAGAAATTAACTTTGGAAAATATCAAGTAATTTTCTTAGCTAACAAAAGAAAACCACGATGGAAATCTTTCGAAACAGTTTTGAATGTACTGGAGACCCACGGTGGATAAGTGAGTAAGATGCTGGCTCGCTATCCAGGATGTCGCGTGTTCGATCCCACTGTTGGCCGCCATCGGGACTTTCTGGCTTGGTTTCTAGTCATTCAGATGGGACGAAAAACCGAGGTCCCGCGTACAAATTGACGAGCACGTAAAAGATCCCTTGGCCTTGGCAGTTGTAATTCGATATAAGAGTAGGCCATGGCGCCGCCTTCCGGGCCACTCTCACAGCACAATGTATAGTGTATACGATGGTATACCCGCCTTCACTGACCAAGACAGAGCAGAACAGTAGGACGTTAAACCCCATTCCATTTCATTTCAAATGATGACACTGTTTGAACTATGTGCTGAGATGTAGAACTGACAATGAGAGGATAATGAGAGCTTCTACCCACTCGAAAACTCATCTCTATTTTATTCAATTTCTGTCACTATCTTAAAGACACTTAATTTCCGTTTCTCTACATCATGATTATTCCTGTCAGATTCTAATCCCGTCACAGGACCACCATTTATATCTCCTTGATAAATTCATGATAAACTCGAATTTTTTAAATATTCTGACAAAAAAAGTTAGGTTTTAACGTCCTAATTTTTAACCAGCGATAAATTCGTGATATGTTTAAATAGACATGAAATCAAATATGTGGGTTAACCCCTTACTCCTCTGTATTTCAGATAAAAGGGCAAATGAAGGCGGTGAAATATAAATATAGATACGAAACCAGAAATAGTCTCATAAATATTTTAAAATAGTTTATATTTTTGTATAAATGTAAAATCTATATACGGAAACTGTGGAGTTTACATAAATGTCGTTCGCACGTATCTGGTTAATATATTGCAATGCTGTGATATTGCTTGATAACGCCCCATTGAAACGTTGCAGTGAAACACAACTTCAGAAATTGTTCACCATAAATAGTGTGTCATTTGATTATGTTCCAATAACTAAATACCATTCAAAGACGTTTTAACCATTAATCGTAATCAATTAAAATATAATTGGCTAAAGTGACTATACAGCGACCCACTGCTATAATATTGTAATAGCATGCCTTTTAACCCGTTGGCCGGGTCCCCCGGTGGTTACAATCAGTGCCCACGTCTTGTTAAACCTTCAAATCCTCATATCTTCGGTCAAAATACAATAATTTGAATGAAATGTTCAGTATATTCATTTTGCATTATCCATTTTTGAACTATCATAGTGAAATCTGTCAGCTCTTTCGCAAAATCTTATACATATA
Organism: Patella ulyssiponensis; assembly: GCA_963678685.1. Lineage (NCBI taxonomy): Eukaryota > Metazoa > Mollusca > Gastropoda > Patellidae > Patella > Patella ulyssiponensis. The sequence goes on from OY783225.1 coordinate 96,988,574, forward strand.
ATGTATGTTTAATGTTTACCGGTATTAAATAGTTTAAAGGATAATTCCAGAGTATAGATTAAAATACCGAAGATCATCACCTCTACAATATACAACACTACAGCTCCAAATCCTGGGAGAAATTTCAACTACATGTACAGCTGTAATCATTAAATTCGTCTGAAAATTCTTGAGGGAAGGTCCCCATATAAGGCGGTTACTAAAACCAATTTTCTTTTTGAGTGAGATATGATCGTATATAAACCGTATACGGCTCTGTATTGTCCCAAAATACTTTTTTAACTGACAGCCTATTTTGGTGTAATAACTTCATGTCTGGTTCGAATGCTTACTTGACGCGCTTATGGTCTCAGGCTTATAACCCCGCCGTTGACTTCAAGGTTTAATTCCCTACCTCATTTTTGTTTTCTGCAGAAGACTAGCTCAAAATGTCAGAATATATCAAGCAACATCCAAGGAAGACCACCAGCGCCAACAACACAAAACACCCCAGTGAAATCACCTTTGTAAATAAATGTAATGTACTGTATGTTTTTTGATAAAACTCGGAAATATTGCGAACTAAATTCTCATCACCGTAGGTGGTTGCTTATGTGGAGACTTAACCTCTCTTCCAAACTCTTTAACCTAACCTTTATAATAAACTGTGATGTAATTTCCGGTGGAAATATCCTCCCTTAAGCTGGCTAAGTGAGTAAGACGCTGGTTAGCTAGTCTAGAGATCGCGGGTTCCTCCTGGTGTTGGAAGTTGGAAATTGATTTATGAGTCGGCCAGAGTGCCGCTGCCCTGGCAAAATTACCTTCATAGCATACTGCCGCAGTCCGTTTTCATTAGCCCAGTATAGGAGCAGAACAGTAGACCGCTAAACCACAATTGATTTCATTTCAGTCTCTTGCAAGAATACCTCAAACCACGTCATGTCTGTGGTAAGCTCTCTCCCTGCTCCATCTCTTTTCATTTCATGTCGTAGCATGTCGGAACCGGGGGTATAAGATTGACACCGGTTGTCGTCAGAACTGATATTATGGCAATGGCGTGCCGATGGCGTTCAAGACCACATTGACACCATGCGAATATTATGCCAGGAATTAATCCCCTAGCACCATTCATCATGTCGCGACATGGAACTTGGCATGTCTGTTCCTTGGACAATTACGCAACGATTGACGGACGGAATTTGAGTTTTGATATGACGTCACAAATCCCAGATGATTGCGATTACGTCATTACTAGTACATGACCCATAGTAAGGTGGTGCCTGTCTTCCAAAGGGGCGCAGAAATGCTAGAGTCTTAGGGGGCAATAACACTCTTGAAAAGGTTTACGCTAGGCTTTTCAAATCGTGTTTTGTACGGAACCGTGGATAACCCACTAGTAACACCAATGCTGATTGCTTAATCAAATGTCTGATGTCATAGGGTCAAAAGCCACTCATATAACCCCTGACACGACCTATCGCTACAATCGGTGAAATCTTCATGTTGTGTAGGGCATCGAAACTATAAAAAAACGAAACGAAATATAGATCCGTTTTTTATCATATTGGGCAAAGCGCGTCATTACATCACCTTCAACTTATAGCCCCTAAACGCTGGCCAATACCGCATCAGGCTTAAACGGACATTTTACAAAGATTCTGATGGACATTAGAGATTCCAATAACTTCTATTATAAATTCTTTTGAACCTTTTTTTAACAGAAATATTTGTAGGGCAATTCTTTTTCTGTCAATATAACTCTGATTTCCAGACATTCTGATTGAAGAATCAAAAACGTCACGTGGAATCTGCATGGAGGTTTTAGTAGGGGTCGTCCTTTCATCGTGTACGTTGACGACGGTCGATAAGGAAAACAATTTTGTGAGAAAAGAAAGAAGCGATATTTCCGACAAGAAATATATAACGCTGAGCTCTGATTGTTAATCGTGCTTTTCATTCAGAGAATAAAGATTGTTCCATCAGGCCCAGCTAACAACAATCTATTTTTCGTCGGATTTTTTTTATTATAGCAAACGACATTAAATGAGACAAACCAATGAAAGAGAGAGAGAGAGAGAGAGAGAGAGAGAGGGGGAGAGGGAGAAATTGGGTTTAACGTCCACTCGAGACAAACTAGGTCATTTCGGCACTAACATATGGTTTAATTTTATTTCAATAATTCGCTTGCGCGTAGGGGTCTTTAGCAGCGGAAGGAAACCGGAGTACCCGGAGAAAACCCACGAGTTTGGACAGGCGACCCTACTCCTTGCTACGCACAACCGGGGATTCGAAACCACGCCAGTTGACTCAATGGCAGGCCGTATGATACAGCGTACGCACGCTAACCATTCGGCCATCCAACACCCCCACTCTTCCAATGAAGACGGACATACGCCATGAAGTATGATATGAAGGACATTTCGCCCGAACAGTGGCGTTTCCGCTTTATCTTAACGGAATTGCAACTGTCCAGGGTTCTTTAAACGGTGCCCAAACCAAGCGACTCAAAGTTCTTCCTTGCCATATCCACCGTGGTATATCCGAGAAATGGTTTTGGCTAACACCAGGATTTGAACCCCATCTACAATGGCCCTTCTTTTCTGATAGCCGACAAAATGTGGCGCTGGTTTCATGTTATTTGGAAACTTTCTCTGATATCACCAGGATCGAACCTTGACCGCTTGGTTAGTAAGCCCGCGCCATACTCACCGATATACCATGGCTCCTTTTCTGAAAACCGTCAAAACGTGGTGGAAACTGTATATTTTGCCTTGATATTTCACTACAAACCACAGCGAATATATTCTAGCTGAAATCAATCCAAACTATAGTTTTGCCTTTAACAAATATATATATATATTATACTTGCCTTAGTGAGTAAGACGTTGGATCGCTAACCCGAAGATACTGTTTTTGATCCCTGCGTTGGCCGAGTAATTCATCTAGATTTTCTGGCGTGCTCCCACCCCCGTCAATGGTGCAGGGCAGAAGGCCTCGCAAGGGATAATGTTTAGTTTTTCGGATGGGGCGAAAACCAGAGCCAATTTGCACGTCACAGATAAATTGGTAGCTAGAATTCGAAATATGAGTAGGCCTTTGCGTCGCTAGCATAGCACAATGCCCGTCTTTATTAGCCGAGTCGGAGCAGAACAGTAGGATGTTAAACCCTATTTCATTTCATTTCATTTGCCATTTAGACCTTAAGACCAGTCCAGTAGCGCAGAGGTTAGCTGGTGATACCCGTTCTGAACCCCTTTATTGCATGCCCCCAAGACTTCAGGACGCAGTTTAGTAATCAGATATATGAGAATTGAAGATAAATCAAATAAATTTTTATTCAAATTAGGTAAGGCAGCTTGTATGCTAAACCTACGTGTAATAAATTAAATTTCACTCTTTGAAATTGATGCCATAGACACTAGTTGTTACTACATAAGGCCTGTATCCCGACACATATATTCTAATCGAAAAATCTCTTCCTTATCGAACACCCTAGGACGAGGTCGATGAAAAGTCACAATGGTGTCTACTACAAAATCTCGGAAAGTGTGCCCCGGGCTTTAACGATATAGAAAAGGAGCTTACTGCTCTTTAATCATACTGAACGACCAACAAACAGTCCACACTGGCGGAATGAGATGAACAATAGCCCGTACATCGACCCAACCGATAAAACCATTTACAAAAAGACGGGAGTAAGAATTCTCAGTCGATAATAAATGATTGTTCTACAATAGAGACGAAAACTGTCCTGCAAAGCACACCAGGCAAACACACAGACACAAAAAAGCGAAAACGTGCACGAGTTCCATAATTAAGTTACAAAAAAAACCGCAGTCAACTGAAAGTTAAATTATGTACCAACCACATGATGAAAAATGTAAACCAATTAAAAGACAGAGAGAAATGGGTTTTAGCGTTCACTCGACACTAACTATGTCATTTCGGGACTAAAATATGGTTTTATTTTATTTCAATAATTTGCTTGAGCGTTCGAGTCTTTAGCAGAAGGAAGAAACCGGAGGACCCGGTGAAAACCCGTAAGGTTGGACAGGTGGTCCTGCTCCTTGGCACGTACATGTACAAGCGTTTAATCGAAACCATACCATTTTACTCAATGATATACCTTATGATGCAACGCGCACGCGTTAACCACTTAGAACGCTAAAACAATCGGAGAACCGTGGTGGCTTGGTAAGTAGCAATTGCTCAGTAACCAGGAACTATTGGATTTGAAAGTGGTGTTAGTCCAGACATTTCTTCCGTGGGTTTCAGTGGTACATGACAAAAGGTCTGACAAGGGACAGCCTCTATTCGTTTGGGTGGATGAGAGAGAGAGAGAGAGAAATGGGGTTTAACGTCCACTCGACACAAACTAGGTCATTTTGGGACTAACATATGGTTTCAATTTTATTTCAATAATTCGCTTGCGCGTAGGGGTCTTTAGCAGTGGGAGGAAACCGGAGTGCCCGTAGGAAACCCACGAGGTTGAGAAGGCGCCCCTATCTCCATGCCACACACGCTCACACCAGGGATCGAAACCACAGCCGCAAGCCAGAGGTGACCGGCCAGCTAGAGGTCGAAGCGCGGCACTCTAGACCACAAGGCCATCCCAACCCCCCGTTTGGGTGGATGGGGTCCGCGTACTCGTTAGCATGTATGTAAAGGAACCCTTGACAGTTGAATTTTAAAAAAAGGGGGCAGACGGCGGCGCCGTTGTCTCGGAAATTTTCCTCGCTGCACACCAGATTTCGATAAGTCTAGAGAAAGGTTTGACATTTTGTCTGCCGTGAGACAGAACCGGGTTCATCAAGAATGTTTTTACTTTATTTAGAGCATTCACAGATGGGGGATGCTCTTGTTTTGACCTAGAGCATCAGACCGCACTCTACTATATTAATGATAAAATTACCAAAAGTAGAGCCGCCAAACTGTTGGGCTTTGAACCCATACAGTGCTACAGTATTGTCTAATTTCGAGTTAGCATACTTTGATATAAAGAATAATCACACCCTGCCACATGCACAGAACCTATCGCTATTTACGAACAATAGGATGATAAATAACCGTATGTTTGATACTGAACAGTGTGCTAGTCAGTATGGTATGTTTAATTACTATCGTATTAACGGAGTTGTAAAAATCCATATCACCGTATGTACTGATTGTAACCTTTTCCTATTCAACTGTCATCATTCTTGGCTTCATATTGTCCTGTAAAGCATTTCCACGTGAATGGCTGTCCCTGGGGCATGGTGTATTGACCGGTTTACTCATACTAGATATTATTGGCGGATGTATACAATGGTTACGGTTCTTGTAGGTCACCCCAGTCATAAAACTATAGCTACTAAAAGACACTAGCATCTCACTCGACAAGTAACGAGTTTACACATCGCTAAGCTAATTCCAGATATTGGAACTCTTATTGTTTTAAATTTCATCATCGCATATAGACGAGCATCGCAAGTTCTTTAAAACTCTTTATTTTACACCAGATAGAGTGTCTGACGTCACGTTATCATCTCGTGCACCGTGTATACAAATACCATTCTGTAATAATCATTTGCCTGGAATGGTCGTCTGCTACAAAGCCAGCGCGGGAAAATATCAATTTCCCTAATTGTATTGTGATCACTGGTTGAATCAAGCTATACTGCTCGAATAACCAGCGCCGCATTCTTCTAGTTGAAAGATACAACAGTGTGCCGTTATCCTCGCCTGGAATAATACTGCCTTCTATTCACAGTGAATGCTGGCGGTGAGAGAGTTAGTTAACCAGTCATTCTGCTAACGAGCGCGCTTCTTACTCATAATAACGTCTACTGTGTCGGTTTGCTTTCGGTGAAATTTTTTACAAGTTTTTATTGTTTAAAAATTTCTTTTTTAAATAATTGTTAAAATAGTCGTATTCTGATCATCATGTTTTCACCGGAAGACGACGAGCAACAGAAGTTAAATACCCACACCAGCATGAGTCCACCAGACGATGGAAACGCGGGATTTCGGGGAAAGTTAAAAACCTGTGGACGAAGATGCTTGCAAAATTCCAAGGAAAATTTATTACTTGTTTTACTGTTTTTTGGTGTGTTTTTTGGAGTTGGTATGGGGTTCTTTGTGCGGGCTGTTGCATCTCCGTTTACGCCCAGGCAGATCATGTACCTCATGTTTCCCGGAGAGATTCTTATGAGAATGTTAAAAATGCTTATTCTGCCGCTGATCGTGGCCAGCTTGATAGCTGGAATAGCGGGACTTGACGCCAAAACGTGTGGCCGAATGGGGCTACGCACCATCGCTTATTTCGCAACCACCACCTTCATGGCGGTCGTTCTGGGAATTATCATGGCCACTAGTATTCAGCCCGGGGGTGGAACAGGCTCCTCGGAAATCAAAAGATATGGTGCCGCCAAAAAAGTCAACTCAGTGGATACATTTCTCGACCTCATCAGGTAAGTTGCTTTGTTTAAGACTTTTTCGGTATTCAAAAGCAAATCCATATTTCAGATTCTGATAAGGAATTGCATTCAGTTGTGCATAAAATCAAAATTCTCTTAATTCTAGCCCGGTTTCTGTCTTTTAAAAAGATCCATTTCATTTAAAACCTAATGTTTTTCAACATCAAATCCTTTGTATTCTTAAAATACTAAACCGGGTGTTATAAAAATCTTTTTAAATATCGAACTACGCGTTCTAAGACGTTTTTGTTTAAATGCTGATCATCGTGTTCTAAAAAGCGCTTGAAAAACCGAACTGGGTGTTCTAAGAAGCTCTTTAAATGCCGAACCGGGTGATCTAAACCGGGTGTTCTAAGAATCTCTTTAAATACCGAACCGGGTGATCTAAACCGGATGCTCAAACAGATTCTGTAAATACTAAAAAGATTGTTCTTACACAGGCATTATTACAACGCAAAATAATTTAGCTCAAAATTCTTTACCTATTTGAAAATACTTTTAAAATACTTTTAACTATTTGAAAATACTTTTAACTATTCACTTTTAACTATTCCAAATTACTTTTAAAATTCTTTTAATAAATGAAACCCTCATGCAGTCGTGCAGTGTAAAGAATCGTGTAGAGCGAGTTTAGGTGTGTTTGTGATTTTACAGATTTTGCCATTCTAAATGAAAGTGATAATGGTTCTATAAATAATTTCATTTAGATAACAAATGGATTTCGAACTTCAGGTTTTTCCTCAATGTTTATAACAACACATTCTTTTTAAAAGTAACACCACCATCATCATAGATCCCCACCACTCGTAACAAAATAAATTAGACTATATTCGAGAATTGTAATAGGATTATTTTAAAAGAATACCCTCATCTACATATTTTGCTCAAGAAAGGTGACTTTATTACCCATTTAGAATACATGTACCGGCAGGAATAATAGTAGCTCTTTATTAAATGTATTCTGCTGTCTAAGATTATTCTTTAATAAACCATGAAGTTTTGTAGACGCAACGAACAAATCAATTTAGAATACATTTTTAAAATTATAGTTGACTTAAGAATTATAACAAACTTAAGAATTATAATATTTTTTGTTTTTAAAAGGAGATGCATAAATAGCTTTTAAGAATCTTAGCCGATATTCAAGTTTTTATAATATGCTTAGAAATACAGGAGAACTAATTATAGTAGAATTTTTATGAATTCTAGTCAATTTTTAAAGAATTATAGTGGTAATAATTCTAGTCGATTTTAAAGAATTCTTGTAAATTTTAAAGAATTTTAGTGGATTTGTAAGAATTCTTGTAGAACCCCCAAGGATTCTAGTACATATTTTTTTTGTTAAGAAATCAAGTAAATATTACAATTTGTAAGAATTCTAGTAGACTTTTTAAAGAATTCTAGTAGAATTTTACAGAATTCTATCAGAATTTTACAGAATTCTAGTAGAATTTTTAAGAATTCTAGTAGAATTTTTAAGAATTCTAGTAGAATATTTAAGAATTCTAGTAGAATATTTAAGAATTCTAGTAGAATATTTAACAATTATAATATAATATTTAAGAATTCTAATAGAATGTTTAAGAATCGTAGTAATTATAGTAGATTGATCCACACAGCCTGGTATATAGTACTACAGCTTACAGTACTATCACTACACGTAAACAAACAGATAATGTAAATCACTGATTAATTCAAATAGTTCCCGTGATTTACAAAGCTCTTAAAGGTTTTAATTCATCAGATATTGTAAACATTGACATAGACTCTGACACATTGTATACACATATATATATGTATGTATGCCAGCATGAAGTAAATCGGAGAATATTTTACCTGGACGCATTTTATATTTAGTTATATATTTATCTACCGTAAACAAAGCAGTAATTGTACTTTTTCTACTTCAATGCCCATTGATTACATAATTGGTACAACTAAGAATTGTTTTATTAGCCTGAATATTGCAATAGCGGATCAAATTTAGGGCCGTAGCCCATCGCTCGGCCACCACCCTAAATAACAGTATAACATGTTTGGTCATTTATTGGTTCCTATTATTTGTGCGTAAATTTGAATTTTGTTTTGGTTTTCGGGGACGGAGTGGGGGTGAACATGAATGTTATATTTGTGTCTATATGATCATGCCCCACGAATCATTGTTGACACACACTTTTCAATTTAGACCCTCCATCACCACCATCATGTCAAATATCCCGAGTCCGCCACGGTATATTATGGTAATAGTTTATGGAACAAGATAACCATTATGGTGGATTCTATAGAAATAGCTTGTGGTATCATACTTAATTTTGATTACTTTGCTATGTGATCAAAGACGGATATAAAGCTTTAAGTTCTTGGATATAAACTATAGCTAGCATCAAAGGATATTTCCAATGCGAATATGCTTTAGTTCGTGTGATAAAAAAAAACTCCATAAAGAGGTTTCGTGTTAGTGAATTAGCGGGTCACGGATGAATTGGAAGAGAAAATCGACAAGGCAGTTTAAAACAGTCTGATCGTGGAACAAAATGGAGACAAAGGGATACCAGTGATAAAAATAAGTAATTAAAAAGTTACGGAAACCGATGTGCATATCCCATTCAGGTATGCAATGATTACAGTATCTTCAAAACAGAGATTTTGAGGGACAACAAACTTCATTTCTTAAAGTTAGAACATCTCCAGCCAGAGAATCGGGAAGGTTGTGGTCCTAGAAGCTGGGAATGCTCTAATGTTAGAAGCAAGGAAACGCTATTCCAGGAAGCACGAAAGACTCTAGACCGAGAGACAAGGAATCATTGGGCAGAAGACCATAGTCGCAAACATGGGGTCTCCTAAACTAGCAAAACTCCAAATGAAAAATTTTCTAACAGAAACAAGAAATGGTCCTGGAATGTGCTAGTCGTAAAAACATGGCAACTCTAGCCCCAGAAACAAGGACACATGTAGTGTTAGAGACAATGCCTAGATCTAGGAGCAAGGACTATTACAGACTAGTTCTTAAAAAAAACAAGGAGAGCAGCAGTCCCAGGTGCAAGGGAAGCGCCAGGCCTAAATGCAAGGACCGCTCTAATATTAGCAGCAAGCCAGGTTTAGAAGCAAGGGAGGCGCCAGTCCTAAAACGAGGAAAGCGACAGATCCCAGAAACAAGAGAATTGCTGACTAGGGACGCGCCAGTTCCTAGACAGTCCTAGAATTAAACGAATGTCTTCCGTCAAGTCGGAATAAATGTGCCCTGCAAGTAAACTGTAATAATGATACAATTGAATTTGAACCACAAACAAAACCTCTAGTTCGAGTGACAGCCCTTAAAGCATGAGCAACTCTTGACCGGGTTGCAAAAAAAACCCCAACACAACAAAACAGTCCAGTGAGCAAAGAAAACAGTAGCCTGGGAGCAAGGGTATCCTCAAGATTAGAGTCAAAAAAGACTCGCAAGTCTGAAGGAAGAAGAAAAATAGTCATATAAACAAATTGTATAATTGTCTATATAGGACAGTCATAGAAGGAATCCAAACCACCAGGGTATGCATGTATCCCCGATACAACCCATACTATTGTGTCAGTCAAAAGTTCATCAAACGCCCCAATAGACCAATATCTGATTTCCCTATCTATTGCATTATTTATTCCCTTTTTTACTTCAATCCGTCGGACTTGATCAAAATTTATTATCCGTTGTGTACTTATAAATATATTATACCGATATTATACATATATATATACATATATACGACTGAACATGCTTGATGAAGCATGCAATTCCATGTAGGGATTGTACTTAGTTCGCTTTATGGCATTATATTGACTTCGATTTAGATTGCGAATAATGTATATCTTTGACATATGGTACAAGTTTATTTCTATAATTAGCTTGCAATATAGGGGATCTTTAGTAAGAGGACTCGGTGAAAACCAACAATATTAGGGAAGGGACCATACTCCGGGTGATTGACGGAGTGAAATGAAATGGAGTTTAGCGTCCAACACCATTCAGCTCCGACTGGGCCAATGCAGACGGGCATGCACCACACAGTGTGTTATGAAGGAAATTTTGCTCGGACACACATATCGAATTCCAACTACCACGAGATCTTTTAATTGCACGCCGATGTGAACACGGGACCTCGGTATTTCTTTCCATGCGAACGACTAAGGTGGTTCCTAGCCAGGCCCCCCGTCCTACATCACCGACAAGGTGGAACCACGCCAGAAAATTAAGTAAAATGTCCCTAGTTTTAATCCTGGGGTGTTAAAGAACCCTTTCACTTCTCAAGTGTCACTGTGGGACGGTACACGAAAAACAAAAACTCAAACTGCACCCAAACTCAAGTTCTCATTATTCCATGGATGACAGACGGTATTCGAAATAAGTGTAATTGGGAAATGCATCTCATTATAAAAATCAAAAGGAGTTTAACGTCCTATTTTGCCGCACCGACTGTCACACACTGCGCTATGAGTGAAATTGTGCCCAGGCAGCAGCGCTTCGGCCTACTCTAACTATCAATGTTTCTTTTACGTTCATGCAAATATGTGCATAGAACCACCGCTTTTCGTCCCATACGGACGACTAATACATGTAAATCAATTAAAAATCTTGAACAAGGAAGATATAATTATTTGATCTAGTTGTACATGTGGATGAATAGGGGAGACAGACGTGGAATGATCGACGGCCATTTGATGTATTTTAATCGTATTATAGCAGACTATGTCGTCAATTCTTGTAGCCACTCAGGAAGTAATTTGTCCGTCTCTGTTCTTTGGACCTGATGATATTAGCCATAATCAGATTAACTAACCATTTTGTCATTTGTTAAGTTGAGTTTTTTTCCTTACTCGTGCCTAATAAGACCTCAGACTAAAAAAACAATTGTTGATGGGAAAGTACATTTATATTATTTTCCACTCCGTGTATAAATTTCGCAATGCGTCTTCGCAAACTAGGTTTAAGTCACAATTTCAGCTGCCTTGTTATCCGAGAAGGACAAGGGTGAAGAAGTGACAATATTGTTAATGGCTGCATTTTCGTGTCATCGCATCTTCGCCACCCAGAACGAAGCAAAGGATGCACGACACAAAGGCGCAATGATAGTAACAATCTTACCTGCCTGATTTCGCGTTTATCTCTATTATCTGGTGATGTAAGTGTGCCTCTTTGTTTCCTTAACCGATCAGTTTAATGTGTTTACATGATAGCTTTCTATAGACAAAGGGGGTGGGGTGGATGTCCGGGTGGTTAGCACGTGCGTGTTGTATTATAAAGCATGTCACTGAGTCAACCAGCGTGGTTTCGAATCCCCGGTTGTCCAACCTCGTGGGTTTTTTCCGGGTCCTCCGGTTTCCAACCACTGCTAAAGACCTCTACGCGCAAGCGAATACTTGAAATAAAATTAAACCATATGTTAGTACCGCAATGACCTAGTTTGTGTCCAGTCGACGTTAAACCCATATCTCTCTCTCTCTCTCTCTCTCTCTCTCTCTCTCTCCATAGACAAGTTCGTTTGTTTTGCTTCAGGAAATGCATTAATTTAATTCGGTTCGTGGTTAGTTGATTATTGACCGAACGAGTTCCAGCCAGGGTTCCCTTTGTCAGTGCAGGACAGAAAATAATCTAGTTTCTCGGACAAAACGTTCGAGATCCCCTGAAGTTTAGAAATGGAAATGGGAGTAAGCAATAGCGCAGCTGTCATGCCAAACTGTCCCTCACAGCACATTGTATTGCGCATGTCCGTCTTCGATAACCCGCTGCAATCTGTTTCACAGAGAATTACTTACGAATTATCTCTGTAACAGATGACTGGCCACAACACGTGCGTTGACTGCACGTGGCGTCAGTCATTGGCTCAACGGCTCGTGCAATGTTTACATAACCCCTAACTGCTTCGGGTAAAATGATGCATTTTACTCATTTTAATACCCATTTACACAAAATAGGAAATATTTTTTAACTACAAATACTTCAAACGTCTTTATTTATTTTTCTTTTACCTCAAAAAAATGTTTGAGAATTTAATTTGTCGGAGTAAAAAAGTTAATATGCCGTACTCATTAAGCCTCGTCGATGTCATGCTTATCAGTGATAGTAGCGGCCAAGCGAATATTCACTGCGGGATCAGTTTGAACCCGGTGGTCAAACATAACAATCTGATTAAAATACGGATCTAAATTTCGTTTCGATTGTCTCCACTACGAGGTTGTATTGGAAGGTCGCGTCAGACAGTTGATTAATCAATCAGCATTGAGGTTTCTTGTGAAATACCCACAGTTTCGGGCACCGCTCGCCATGCACTGGCGATAACAAACCAAATGTAGTAAAGACGAGTAAAAAGGAATTTTAAACTATAAAAACGAAGCGAAATCAGTGCCGAAATATGCAGGGTATTAGTGAAGGGCTTGATAAGAGATGCACGTAGTTAAAGCCTTCTATAGATGATGGGCTTTAGGCCACCTGAGATAAAATGTCAGAAAATTATTTATTTAGTTCTGGTCGTTACGAGAGGTTTTTTTTTACCTACAATAGTCGACTAAATTGACCGATCATTCAAGTTGAGGGAATCTGTCACCGATTAGGAAAAACTTGTTGCTATAATCGACAATTCCGAGGTGTTTCTTCGTTAAAAAGTTCAACTAATTTCACTATCATCCATCTAACTCTACTTCACTTCAGTTTAACTTCCCTTTATCATTGCTTTAAGAAGAACACTACACAATTCTCCCAAACACCAAGGTAATTACTAAATGAAATGGGGTTTAACGTCCTACTTTTCTGCACCTAACCTAATGGAAGACGGGCATACACGATACAGTGTGCTATGAGGGAAATTTTGCCCGGGCAGCGGCACTACGACCTACTCTTATATCGAATTCCAACTGCCAAGGGATCTTTTACGTGCACGCCAATGCGAACACGGGACCTCGGTTTTTCGGCCCACCCGAACGACTAGGCAGCTGTCCTTGTCAGGCCCTCCGTTCTGCATCACTGACAAGGAGAAACCACGCCGGAATATCGAGATGAACTTTCTCGGCCAATGCAGTGATCGAACACCCCACCTCCAGGGTAGCGAGTCAGCGCCTTACCCACTTAGCCTCGTAATTCCCAAAAAGGTAATTAGGAACTATTTATTTCAAGTTTGGAACAAAACGTCTTGTTAAGTTTTCTTGAAATAATATAAATATAGCACGTTTGAAAATGGTAATTTATTGAGCACGAAAGAACAAAATCACGCATGCGCGGGTGACCAATTCTGACAAATGCTGATCGACTGTGCTACAATAAACGCGGGGTGAATTCTGTCCGGTCAACTGTTCGTGGAATTCCAACTATAAAGAGTTCTTGTACGTTAGAGAAGGTTGAGGGATAGCTCAGTCTTCGCCCTCGCGCCGCTAGATCGATTACCGTGAAACTTTCATCGGGAATTTGATTTTTTTTTCTCTTTTTTCCATGAAACGCGGGGCCGCTAAAGCACGGGGCCCTGGGCCTAGGCCCCACAGGCCCATGCCTAACCTTGGCTTTGCTTTTACGTGCACTACAATATGGTACACTTGTGGACCCCATTTTTAATCCCATCCGATGGACTAGACACATCTTGCTCGTCATCCCTGATAAATGGGAACAAGAGGAAATGAATACCCTCCAATAGGTACATGCACTATTGACCTCATTTTTCGTCCCATCCGATGGACTAGACGTACCGTCCTCGTCAGCCTCGCAGGCGTCACCCTTGATAAATGGGAACAATAGGAAAATAAAGCAAACGAATCCAGCATAACCATTCCAGATATAAAAAAAAACATTAATTTATGGCGTACAAACACTTTGGCTGCGTTCGTATTAAGTTAAAAACAAATATCAAAAAAACCTTTCCAATCAAGTTACGAGTCACATTTCCTACACGCAAACTCTTCGAGTTAATTTGTCACAAATAGAAAATACAAGTTGTAAAGATATTTAAATTTTTGTTAGGTCGATAACTCTTAATCACCACTGTAAATATGACATGGTTTGAACACAGCATAATATATACAATATCAATTTAAAGAGAGAGAGAGAGAGAGAGAGAGAGAGAGAGAGATGGGGTTTAACGTCCACTCGACACAAACTAGGTTATTTCGTGACTAATATATGGTTTTTAATTTTATTTCAATAATTCGCTTACGCATAGGGGTCTTTAGCAGTGGGAGGAAACCGGAGGAGTACCCAGAGAAAACCCACGAGGCTGGACAGTCGACCCTACTCCTTGTCACGTACAACCGGGGATTCGAAACCACGCCAGTTGACTCAATAGCGCGCGCTCGCTAACCATTTGGCCATTCTCCCACCCCCATCAACCTAAAGAAATATTATGTACCATTTAGATAAAGAGCTGGTCGTTCTTGCTATAATAGTTTGAAAATAGATAATGCAAAATTAAAAATATATTGAAAATTTCATTCAAATTACTCTATTCGGAGCGAGGATATTAGTCTTTGAAAGTTAACAAGATGTGTGTACTGATTGTAACCACCGTACTGGCTGTTCGAGTCTTTTAGCCCGGGTTCGCCTTTTTTGAAATTAAATCAAAAAATGGTCGAACCGTTCTAATCTACTTAAAATCGGAGCTATCCGATAGCATCGAGAGTTGATTAGGTCTTGCCATGTTCATAAATGTCTGATTAATAGTTTATATAACATTTAAGGCCTAAAGAAAGACACACAATAGGAGAGAGACAGAGAGAGAAATGGGGTTTAACGTCCACTCGACACAAACTAGGTCATTTTGGGACTAACATATGGTTTCAATTTTATTTCAATAATTCGCTTGCGCGTAGGGGTCTTTAGCAGTGGGAGGAAACCGGAGTGCCTGGAGGAAACCCACGAGGATGAGAAGGCGCTCCTATCTCCATGCCACATACGCTCACATCAGGGATCGAAACCACAGCCGCAAGCCAGAAATGACCGGCCAGCTACAGGTCGAAGCGCGGCACTCTAGACCACTAGGCCATCCCAACAACCCACACACAATAGGAGAATTTAGATCTTCGATAATGCCAGTCATACGAACCCATCACAAGATACAACCTCTTACAGATAAGACAGGTTTATGCCAGTGGCGTGCAAATTGGTGGACAGATGGGGTGAGGTGGGGGTTATGACCCCTGGCATCTATTTCAAAGGGGTATCAGATCAAAGTCTGATATTTAAATTCTCGCTTTAAACTTTGGTGTGATATTTAACTGTCGTACTTAATTTAAATATAACGTTCTTTTCCTCTGTTTTTACATTGTCTTCCTTTCGCCTCTCAAATGTGTCAGCCACTTCCATCTTCACCGTTTTTACTATCGCTAATTAGTCACACATTGGGCAACTTTAAAGCCTAAAAATATTATTGCCAAAAACGAACCAACTTTATAAACCTAGTTTTAGTCTTCGTTGGATAACCCAGTGTGTGCACACTTATTAATAATCCGAACCTATTAATACCTTTTCGATTTGCGGAATGCCACATCAATTTGTTTATATTAATTGTTTGAATTATTCATAGCCTGCAATCAAGCGGGTGGTTTGCATTATTTACATACAAACAGTTCCAACGAATATTGTTTGCTGTCGGTTCTTTCCTTCAGGATTCGTTAAAGAGAAATGGTGTTCTACGTCCACTTGACACAAACTAGGTCATTTCGGGACACACACATCAGTCGATTTTATTTCAACTATTCACTTGTGCGTGGGGCCGTTAGCAGAGAGAGAGTAAACCTCAGGACTCAGAGAAAACCCACGAGGTTGGACAGGCAATCATAATCCTTGCCACGCACGACCGGGAAATCGGAAACACACCAATTGACTCAATGGCAGACCGTATGATAGAGCGCGCATGTTCTAACTTCGGCCATCCAACCCCCGGATTCGTTTAAAAGCCCGACATGTCTGAACGCCAGCCAGTACCAAAGTTCATTATTTATGTTCTAACTGGCTTATAATCTGCCACGAATTATATTATAAAAGATAATTATGTAAGATTTTAAATCAAGAATTGGTCGTTTTTGTTATAAGAGTTAAAAGTAGATAATGAGAAATGGTGATATTGAAAAATGTCAGTCCAATTACTTTATTATTAGCGATGTTATCACAGGCACTTGAAGGGATTAAAATAAGTTAAAATAAAACTTCTTACCACTGCTTAATACAAGAATACAAGGTAAGTCAGACGCCATCTTTGTTTTGACTGATTTACCATTATCGTCTGATATCATCTCACAATACCCACTAGTTCTAACACTTCATGTCATTTTTATTGCCAACGAGACTTTATTTGATTATTATTCACCTTCCGATGTAATTAAATTGGTCATTTAACACTGTTATTGGTAACAAATCAAACTTGAACCTCGCTTCGTAGGCTTTATCACGTGATAGAACTTACGAAGCGAGGCCGCTATTGAGCGAGACTTGATCACCCAGTTCCTATGCACATATCGAGTAATGATAGGTTTATAAAGGGACTGGGTGATACAGACATCTTTTGACCTTTTTTTCGGGTTTCTTCCGGTCTCGGGAAGTTGATCGTCGATAAATGATAGCGGTTCAAGTCTGATTTGTTATCAATAACAGTGTTAAATGACCAATTTAATTACATCGGAAGGTGAATAATAATCAAATAAAGTCTCGTTAGCAATAAAAATGACATGAAGTGTTAGAACTAGTGAGTATTGTGAGATGATATCAGACGATAATGGTAAATCAGTCAAAACAAAGATGGCGTCTGACTTACCTTGTATTCTGGTATTAAGCAGTGGTAAGAAGTTTTATTTTAATTTATTTTAATCCCTTCAAGTGCCTGTGGATGTTATCTGTGCTTTAAATTTTGACAGGATATAGCGGGATAGTCGCGATTATCAAGGACCATTGCTACGACAATAAGCACAGTTTCGATTATGCATTTTAACGTTAAATGTTTTAATAGATTTAATATTTGGGTCATCTGATGTCCCAGAGAGTTGACTGAGTGGGTGACTAAATGTCTTAGTAATAATTTATATCATATTAGAAGCTGATCAACAATATGCAAGCGGCAGCTTTAGTTCTTACATAATGCATCCCCCCCCCATTTCTCAATACACACTAAGCAACTCAATGGCCTAGTATGAGTGGATTGGACGTTAAACCCCATCTCTTTCTCTCTCTCACCCCCCCCCCCCTCTCTCTCTCCCCACCGTTGTTCTCTCAAAGTTTAGAAATGCAATGTCTATAATTAAATCAAGGCATTGACCTCATTTGTTCTTAAGGTGTTTTAATCTAAAATACTAAATAAAAAAATCCCTTCTCTTCAGTGAGTCTTGGCGAAACTGTCGCACGTTGAGTTAATCAATACTGGCAAGAATGAATTATATAGAAACTAATTAAGATAAAATCATGCGGTCTTCCTTCAACTTTAATTAATATAAGACTTGTTGGTTGTACTTCATGCACTGTGTTTTAAATTTCGCTTCTTTTTTTTTCTCTCGTACGAGATTTTAATCTCATGCAACCCTATTTTGAGATTTATGATTTGAGAAAGTAGGGACGTGTACGATTTACGATTTGATTTGAGGGCTGTATATTTACGATTTGATTTGAGAAAGTAGGGCCGTATAAGATTTACGATTCGATTTGAGGACGTTGGGCCATATGAGATTTACAATTTGATTTTAGAAAGAACTCGATTTACCATTCGGCTTGAGAACGTTGGCCGTACACGATATACGATTTGAGAAATAGGACTGTACGAATTATATATTTTGTATCAACCAGGATCTATTTGAACAAAAGTTAAAGCGGCTATGTGTCATTTAAACATACATTATGCAAGAGCCCAATCTGCCTATTGCTGGTCTTTCTTAGACATTAATTAAATTATCCAGACCTAAATCAACCCTCGATGGATAATTCAACGCCGAAATGGTTAATCTAGCCTTGGCTTATTGTCGTGCCTACTTTAGTTTTGACGATCTTGGCTAGCCTAAAAATGAATCACTACTATCTCGGTTCGGAGTGAAGCGATTTGATTGAACCGTTCCGCATATTCTGTTTTCATTCTCTATTTAATATAGCGGGAACTGCCAGTTCTTTATCTAATCTGACCTGATGCTCCTAATTTAGAAATTATAAAAGTTTAAACTCCGGTGCTTGCATGATGCTATTCGGTACAGATAAGTAGGACGATAACCCCCATTTCATTTCATTTCATTTCATGGGGGGGGGGGGGGGGGTGGCCTAGTGGTCTAGAGTGCCGCGCTTCGACCTCTATCTGGTCGGTCACCTCTGGCTTGCGGCTGTAGTTTCGATCCCTGGTGTGAGCGTATGTGGCATGGAGATAGGGGCGCCTTCTCAACCTCGTGGGTTTCCTCCGGGCACTCCGGTTTCCTCCCACTGCTAAAGACCCCTACGCGCAAGAGGATTATTGAAATAAAATTAAACCATACGTTAGTCCCGAAATGAGCTAGTTGTGTCGAGTGGACGTTAAACCCCATTTCTCTCTCTCTCTTTCTATGAGTAAGGCCCACTGTACATCCCTCTGTTGCTGTAAACACACGCTCTGTTGGTAATCTGTTGAATATCATATTTAGATCATTTGCTTTCAAAAGTCGAAGGTTATTTTGAACGCGATATTAAGACCATGTGCCGAGACGGGGGTTATTTTTAATTATGCTATTTAGATCATTGCTGGGTTATTTGGAATATGCTATTGAGATCATTTTCTGAGTTTGGGGTTATCTGGAACGTGATTTTAACAACATTTCCTTAGTGGGGGTTATTTGGAATGTGATATTAACATCATTTGCAGAGTTAGGATTATTTTGACTGTTATTTTGGGGGTTATTTTTTTTTCTAAAAATTGAGATTTATTTTCATTGCTGAACAAAATGAAGTTGAACGTCACATAAAAAATATGCTTACTAGAAATAAATGAAATGAAATGGGATTTACAAACCCTGCTCCGTCTTGGCTAATTAATGAATACGGGCATACGCCATACAGTGGTAAGTTTTTTCCCGGACAGCGACATGCTTTCTCGAACACCCAATGTCACTTCCCATTTGACAGCTTCACTTAGCGAACAGAAATTGTTTTTTTTATTATCTGAGACCAGATATTGAATCTTTTATTAAGGCCTGTAAAGTATATATAGATACTGGTCGATCCAATCTACGAGAAATCTAAATAAAGTATATATAGATACTGGTAGATCCAATCTACGAGAAACCTAAATACAACCGGATGTTTAATTATTTATTACGCGGGAAAATACGAGATGGTTGCGAAGATTAAAACTAATTACAAATGTATTAAGCTTTGTAGAATGGCTGCTATGTTTAAAGCTAACAAAATAGACTATGCAACCGTTTGTGAAGCGAAGACATTATTATTACATTCCATGAGAATTCAAATTAAAAATAGTTCAAGAATACGGACTTTTTTTTAGGGGGGGGGGGTATAAGAGCTAAAATTATCAATATGATTTTAAAGCGGGAATTTCATATTTTCCAAGAAAATCAAAACATATTTATTTCTATGTCTTTTGCTCAATAGGTTGTTGACTCACTATTATACAATCATAGGCAATATTTTCCACACTGAAACATCTTTCACATCGGAAATAATAACACAATAACCTCCTTGTTTTTCCATTCCCCCATGCAAAAGCTATCTTCAAACGTTTGAATTTAATATTGAAAGTGATATTTTTGCCAATTTCTCAACTGGCAATAGTGAATTATAAGATTATTCTTTAACAAGGTAGGATTGGTTATAGATACCATCTATTTTAAGGCTTTATTTTAATATATTTTAAAAATATAACTTAAAAATATGAAATTGCCGCTTTAATCTTTACCTAATGACACCTTACATCCTTAAAATGTTCGTGAATAAGGCCCAGCCGCCTTACAAAAAACAAACAAAGCCTATATACCTTTTGTTCTGTTTTCTAGCGAATCTGGCTTGTTCCTCAAAAGTTTACCCGAAAAAAAAAAATGATTTGTAACGTACTGGAAATACACCAACAACATTTTAGTATCGACGGTGATTTCTATTGTATTAAAGTATCGATGCGCCATTTGCTTGTTCCGTCAAAATATCAAATGGTCCTATTCTCAGTAATATATAATCACCGCTAATATATGTTCAGGTTGATTATGTAATATGTAATTAAGAAAACAAAATCACAATACTAATGCTAGATGGCCACGTCTTGGATTCAATCGGATTTTTAAAACATGGCTACAAAAACGAGGGGGCTTGGATGGCCGAATGGTTAGCACGTGCGTGGTGTATCATACAGCCTGTCATTGAGACAGGTCGAGTTGTTTCGAATCACCGGTTGTACGTGACAAGGAGTAGGGTCGCCTGTCCAACCTCGTGGGTTTTCTCCGGGCCCTCTGGTTTCCTCCCACTGCTAAAGACCCCTACGCACAAGCGATTTATTGAAATAAAATTAAACCACACGTTAATCCCCAAATGACTTAATTTGTGTCTTCTTTACAATATTGTAGTTTTCAAATGATTCTTATGTCGCTAAAAACATGACACATCGCTACCTTGAAGCAAGCCGCTAACTCAGTATCATCCACAGTCGTTGACATTGCAAACATTACTTTTTGGTCAATTTAAATCAACATCAATGTTGTTATCTTACCCTGAAATGATTCGCTTCTGATATTCATTATCTAAGTCACAATAAAATTTTAAAATTCGTGTGCCATAATGCTTTCGAGCGCCATTTGTAATGAAGCGACTCCATGAACGAGACTAAAAAAGGGAATATCACTGGTGTAGACTGGAAAAACCAGACGCCAAAGTCTGCCATTCTCGTCTTTCGCCGAAGATAACTCATAAAAAATTACAGTGTAAAATAGAAACGATTGAATCATATTACTATGTCCCATTTGTGTCCATTTCGATGTGCTAAAGAATGGGGATTTAGCTCCTTTAAGTCATCATTAAATTCACTCACACGAGAAGAACGAGATCCAGTGAATTTACATCCAGCTGTTAACCTGTCAGATGTATCTGCCAATATTTCTCCCTGTTGAATGACAAGTTTATTCTCATCCTGACAAAACAATGACAAGTTGTTTTGATTAAACATACATTATGTAAGAGTAAAAATCTGCCCATTGCAGGTCTTTCTTTATGCCTGGAATGTTATATAAATGATATATTAGACATTTATTAACTTGTCAAGACCACAATAAACTCTCGATGCCATCGGATCCTTGAGATTTGATTTAAAAATGGATGAACACGACTTTGTTTATTATCTTGACAACGGCAGCAATGAAATCGAGACTACACCATTCTTCTAACGGCGATAACTCGGCTCGGGATGAATTATTTCCTTCTCATTATCTATTTTGAAACTATGATAACGAGAACGATCAAATCTTACATGATGTTTTATAAACGATGTCATATACGGATACTGATATTCACTGACAATATCATAATTGATTGACTGTCCATATTATGTATGGCAATTGTCCAAATGGTGATTGATAGCTGTCCATATCGTCATTGTCCATATCACGATCGATATCTGCCTATATCACGAGTGATATCTGCCCATGTATAGGTTGATACAGTCCATATCACGATCTATACCAGTCCCATCCAGGATTGATCAGTTGTCTTCTCAAGATTGACACGTATGTCTATAAGACGATTTATATCGGTCCATATATCATCAAATTGGTTGGTGTCCATATCGTGAGGAATACATGTCCATATCACGATTGTTTGGCCTATATGTGTACTCATCCGTTTTACCATTCATACTCAATCATAATCGGCGATTGTCCAGTTCTTTTCGAAGACATATTTTATTCATTGTAAATGATTGGGAAATTGGGGAACAGGCAAAATGCCTATGCCGGAACCCTATTGTCCAGTTGTCTTGTGGAATAAAAGGACATCCTTTGTTATCAGCTACATTTAAAGGACAATTAGACATATTGTTAGTTGCAGAATGAAATGTGCGTGATCAAGCGTGTGTTCATTACTCACCCTTTATTTCATATCAGATGGAAGTAATACTATAGAGCAAGTATAATGGACATTGTCACTTAGTTCCACCTGGTTCTTTAGAAATATTTGATATACAATAACAATAAGAGAAAGAGAGAGAGATTGAGAGAGAGAGGGGGTAACATCCAATCCACACATACTAGGCCATTTCGAGACAATAAAGCTATAGAACATCAAATGGACAGTGTCAGTTTCAATAAGTTCCACCTGATTCTGTAGAAAAATACTTGATATACAATAACAATAAATAGGGTTAAAGATATATCATAAATTATTTTGTGAACTCTGGTGCTTTCACTCGAACTAAGAGATCATCTAGCTGTTATAATAATGAAATGAATTGGAATGCAGTCGTGTATAAAGTTTAATGGACCACGTTTCTGCAACGATGATGAAGCCTTACAGGCGACATGGTGTACTATGAGGGTGAGAATCTCTTAAACAAAAGAGTAATTGTTTAATGAGTTGGCGATTAATCACTTTACGCAATGGTAGTAAGATAACTTGTTGGTTTGTTTGTAAGGTAGTAACGTGGTTATATAGATATGAGAACTCAATGAATAGTCCTTTAGATATATTTACTAACTATAAACATAGCAGTGGATTAGAAACCTGGCATCTCTCGCCCTGATTTTGAACATTTGCTGCGTTGACTAGGGGAGGTGTGACGATTTCCATAATTGTTAGCGTGGTATTTTTGTAGCGCTGTCATCTTTTGCATTAGCTATGAACAATTGTGGAGCTCACTAGGACGGGGACGTAATTTCTTTCCATAATTATTATTAGTCACGTCATACAATTTAATGAGTTCGCAAAGCTAAGGGGTTTTTTGTAAGTTAAAAATTGATCAAAATCACTCGTAGCTCTTGAATTAGTTATGACAATTTTGGTATCGTATGATAAAATAAAATACATTAAGTCTGTTGAAAACGAAAACATAATAGGCATACGGGAATATAACCCAGATTATGAGATCAGACCCAGGAAATTGATTGATCTTTATATCAAAGGCAATCGCATATAGAAATAAAGCCAGTAGAAAGGGCTTGATGGTTAATTAAATTTGTAAGAAAACGTGTTTTCGGCATGCAGATGGTGTCTGTATCATTTCCTTTCTGATATAACAGTTATACAATATCATCTAATCAAAACAATCACAGATCTCATTCACTCTACTTCTTTTGTTGATTGGAAATATAAAAATTGAGAGAATCCAGACAAGACTATGGAAGACTGTTGATACGCCCATTCCAACCCATTCGGTCTGTGTGTTGACGCTGTTTCCTTTATTTGGACTGTTAATTGAGGATGGTTGGTGTTGGTAGAGGGTGAAGTTTTTAAAGGGTGGATTTGGGATGGTGTTGTTTCACTGGTTTACCGTGTGCATTGTAAATCCGTCGTCTTTGTAAGTCGTGGTTCAAACCCCATGCTTATTCGCGACAAGGGGTATAGCCACCTACATAACCTGGTGGCTTTCACCATGTACACCACTGCCCCAACCCTAGTGGCGTTAATAGCCTAGTAAGTGTTGAGTGGACGTTAATCCCAATTTTCATGCCTATCTTACGTAATTACGTAAATGATTTACCATGACGTATGCAATTGGTTCTCTTCCTTTCTTTTTAATGGTTTCTGATCTACCATCGAGTTTAGCATTGTTAGCAACGGGTTACCATACATTGTTCCAATGGGTATTGATAAGAAACAGTGGTCGTTAACTGCGGTACCAGATACTCGTATTCCCCATTTTCTTTATTTGATTTTTAAACATTGGTGCACTCTCCGCCCTTTTAATCTTATTGTTTCGTGCTTATGACGTAATCTTTGAATTCCGGATATTTTAGTCTTAGTTTATTGGGCGGAAACGGGTACCAACCCTTTGTTTATCGACATTAGCCGTTTGCAGAAAGTTAACATGGTCGTTCTAAATAAAAATTCAATAAAAACATGAACATCAAATTTCACAATTTAGTGATTTTTTTTAGAATCGCAGTGATAAGGTCGTTGCTTTTATGATGGGACAATTAAGGCATAATTTGATTGGTTGAGGTCATATGTATACGCCATACTGATTGACGTTGCAGATTGGTTCAATAGGCCTAAAATGTTTGAAAGAAGTTAAACACCACGCCCCTCCATTAAGAAAAGATTGAGAATGGGGTTTCATTAAAAATCGTCATTTGGGTTTGCATTTGGCTAACAAAATGGCGGATGTTAATTAAGATACGAGTAGACATTTCTACCCTTTTGTTGATCCACGCCCGTGTCTGGCACGCGCCCACTTCAAGCCTCCATCTTTATTTGTAATTTTTTTTAAATGGAGGAAAAGTCATCAACGTAGATTATAAATGTCAGAATGATGAAGCACTTATCTTCTTAGACAATATTCAAAGAAGATGTTTTAATTCTCGACAAGAGTCCATATCACCGTAACATAGCGATCTCCATAATGATGACCTTTTAAGAACAGACACCATACAAAACTGAACACGATCACGGCGTCTCTTACATATCGGGAGGCGTTGAAATGTAATTTTGTTAACAATATGGAAAAATTTAAACCTTTAGAAAGTGACGCGGAACTGGAAAGGACAAAACGTTACGTGGGATGGATGTGGATGTCGCGAGTCATTAACACAGAACTGAAATAGATATGTACATATGTTCAGGATGCGTGGCGACACCCGTCGAAAACAGGAAAACATTACTTGGGTTTCGATGCAAGGTTTTAACGCAAAAATGAGTGGACTAATCTTGTGGGTTTCTTTCCCCGCATCCCCCGCCACCTTTAATGAAAGTCGTTATTATACCCGCCAGTCTCTCTGGGGCATAGCGCGCCCCTTTCTTGAATTGCTAAGGTTACCACAATTTGTGCAAAATTAGAACACCCCCACAAAGCACCATTTTCATTTTGCAGAATGTTGCTACCGCCAAGATTTATCAAGATTGATAGGACAAAGGTACGGGATCTCTCTATCTAGCCTCTGATACATCCCTATCAAACACTTCAACGTTCATCCGTTATATAGTAAACGTACCTGTTCCAGTGAAGCATGGTACCCCTCTCCCGAAATGATAGATTAACACACGCTAAACTTGTGCAAAAACTAGAAACATTAGATTATCCCCCAAGAAAGCACCATTTTCAGTCAGCTGGGGCCGCTTATGAGGAAAGGCTCATTGACCTCTGAACCCCAAGTAATCAACATGCTTCATCCGCTATAATATTGTAAACGTGCCTGTTGCCGTCTTAAAATATCCTGTAAATCATTAATGGGAGTTAATTAAGCTTAGTTCAATGCAGGAACTAAGTACATGTATATCAATAGTTTTAATTCGTGTAAAATGTCAACCAGTCGCTAGTCCTGAAATAGATGTAAACATGTTTTCTTTGTTTAATTACGACTATTAGTATTTGATTCAGGTTTTTCTTATTACGTACAACAATAACATTACTTTGGTTTTCATTCAGCTGTATAATTAAAGATCCATTTGAAGAAAGAGCACAGGGGAAGAACGATCTAAGTCACTTTTTTTTTTAACGAACCCCAGTCAATGGCGCCATCTGGTAGCAAATTGTATAAGCTCTCTGTGGAACAATTAATTTTAGGTATAGAACGATCTGAGTCACATCGAACCAAGGCCCTTCTGAAATGACCCCTCGAACAAATAAGTCCATCAGACCCTTTATTTGACCTTACTTTGGCTGAAAAGTGGAAGTCAGTAGTTGTACTTGTATTATGATTCGTATTAAACATCATTTTGAAGTTGTAATTAAACCCACTTGTTGTTCTATTTGCGTCAAGCATTCTCGTCCAAAAGTTTGTTTTGACTTTTTTGTGAAAAGACAAAAATGTGACTTAGATCATTCTTCCCCTGAACTCTTCATTAATTTCTCTTTCTGATTCAAAGTGGGAGATACAATAAAGGAATGAGCTTCGGAACATTAACAAACTCTGCATGAAATTGACCTTATGGTCTAAAGGGCAAGTACATAACACATCTGAAATGAAATGAAATGGGGTTTAACGCCCTACTGTTCTGTACCGAATTGGCTAATGGAAATGGAGTTTAACGCCCTACTGTTCTGTACCGAATTGGCTAATGGAAATGTGGTTTAACGCCCTACTGTTCTGTACCGAATTGGCTAATGGAAATGTGGTTTAATGTCCTACTATTCTGCTTTGACGGGGCTAATGCACACGGGCATACGCCATACAGTGTGCCCTGAGGGACATTAGGCCCTGGCCAGTGGCACTACAGCCAAGTCTTATTTCAAATTCCAACAAGAGTTTTTTTTATGTGCATGGTCCTTATGCGTGCATACGACCCCGGATGTTCTTACCACCTAAACGACTCGACTATACAATGTCCGTTTCCTGGCCCTACGTCCTGCACCACTAACATGGGGGAACAAAGTCGGAAAACCTTGATTAACATTTTTGTCCAACAACGAGATGAAACACGGCTCCTCTAGGTTAGCTAGCCAATGTCTTACGGAACCACAGCGGCTCCACATGGTGGTTAGTTTTCTTTCATACGAATACTTGGAACAACAACTCTGTCTATCGTTCTGTCAGTATTACATCAATGAAATTTGGAATGCTAGTTTGCGTAAACTTCATATATTATGCCAGTTTGTGTAAATCTCATTTGTAATGGTAATTTGCCTAAACTTCATTTGTAATGCTAGTTTGCGCAAACTTTATTTGTAATGCCAGTTTGTGTAAACTCCATTTGTAATGCTACTTTGCGTACACTTCATTTGTAATGCCAGTTGGTGTAAACTCCATTTGTAATGCTAGTTTGCTTGGTTATGGTATTCCACTTTAAGGTAACGGCTTCACTAACCCGGTTGATGCAGCAAAACCAAACATAGGACGTTAAACCCCATGTCCACTTTCAGGTCAATGTGTCATCAGATGAGTTCATAATGTTAGTTAAGCCCATTTTCTATGTACTTGTTTTCGCCAGTGAAAAGGGTCGATCTAATGCTAATGTAATGGTATCGTTTCCATGTAAACGGCAAACATGCGACCGGAACCGTCGCCAAAACTTGTACATGGGAAAGGGGCCTAATAAAATAAAACCAAGTACGAGAAAGCCAAACCATTAGTCAAAGAAAACGGTATAGGAAAAATAGTGTAATCAGCAAATGAACTGTTCACGTGTACAAAATACACGAGAAACAGTGGTAACAGGTATGCTATCTGCATCCAAACTATTAGACGAAATTGCGGTAAAATCACGTAATTGGCCAATGGTCTATCCGTATGCAAAATACACGTGATGAACAGTTGTTTAATCGCCATCTTGTTTTGACTAACGGATGCCACTTTAAGGCTAATCTTGTTGTAGAGTTCAGTGCGCTAAAGGAAGAGATTAGTTTTCACACTATGGAATAACGAGCAGAAAGTTTTAAAAATGGATAAGTTGAGAATATTTCCCTGGGGTGATATCTGATGCCTGGTTCAAGATAGACATACCCTACAACCACTGGCGATCACCAGAGGTTTTATAATCTTTATTTTAACGGTGAAATGAATCGATGCTATAATCGTAAAAGTCAATAATAAAACGGAGTTTCTGTGCGAACTAATCGATCTTGTATTGATTTAAAGGGGTATTCCTATTTTTACGATCGTAATTCTTTTCTTTGATATAAATTTACTAATTGGTGTGGGTAAACTAAGATGGGTACCAATAAACAATTAATGAAGAGTCCAGGGGGAAAAACGATCTAAGTCACATTTTTGTCTTTTCACATAAAAGACAAAACAGACTCGTGGACCAGAATGCTTGACGCAAACAGAACAACAAGTGGGTTTAATTATAACTTCAAAATGATGTTTAATACGAATCATAATACGAGTACAACAACTGACTTCCACTTTTCAGCCACATTAAGGTCAAATAAAGGGTCTGATGGACGTATTTGTCCGAGAGGTCATTTCAGAAGGGCCTTGGTTCGATGTGACTCCGATTGTTTTATACCTAAAATTAATTGTTCCATGGAAAGCTTATACAATTTGCTATCAGATGGCGCCATTGACTGGGGTTCGTTAAAAAAGTGACTTAGATCGTTCTTCCCCTAGCTCTTCATTTGTCATTGACTCGGAACCGTGACCTGTATATGTTAAGACCAGCTTGCATTGCCTTGCAACCCGCCGTCCGTGGGGCAAATTTAATTAAAACTGAGCGTGAAACTTACGCGTCACTCGCTTGTGTTCGGCACCGCAGAAGATCACAGACAGGCCGTAGAAACGTTTGGCCCTGCACATACAAACTTTTCAACGGGTTTCTTGCGGCTGGTCTGCGAGCTACCAAACCCTACGACCCGTTCGTGTCAAAATACGCACGGTGGGTTGTGAACAAGGCGTGTATATTAACAGAGAAGTAGATTTTTCATTGACTTAAAACCGTGAACTGTATATGTTACGAAACGTTGTTAGTAAATAACAGAGATGTAGCACCTCATGTTGTGCTGTAATAGTTCAATGCTGGATGTTTAAAGTTGGGCACAAAATTTGAGATTATTCTGTCAGTCCATTACTTAGATACAGCCATTAAAATCAAAGGATCGAATAACGTTTCTGAGTGGTTTTCAAGGAGTTCACTGCGTGTCCGAGCATACTCGGGTACTCTCGGCAAGCTCATACATGAATTATTATCAATTAATATATTATTCAACTATGTTTATACCTAGCGGTGTCAGCACCGTACCGGAAGGGGACTTAATTAGGGCATTTCGTCATGGGTTTTAGAGTTTTTCCTCAACTGGAACTCACACCTGGACTTCGATGTGGCTTTATTTTCACACACCTTGTCAATAATGAGGTGTGGATGAAATTATATATTATGCAACCAGCCTTAGCACTGTACTGGATCGAATCGCCACTCACTTTCCTTCCCTTATATGGTCAGTGATAAGGTGGGGTCGTTATTCAACTATTTTTGATACCTTGGTAATTGGTTCATATTGCTTTCTCTACCCTTCATCTTTTATGTTTCTTCGTTTCTTATGTATGGCCTGGTGGTTATTCACCTGGATCTACCGTTCATGACCATACTGAACTTTAGCAGTTTGTCTACAATTAACTCCGTTTGCAAACAGACACTAAGCCAGTTGACCGACATGTTAAGTCCAAACTCGACGATGTTGAAATCACCAAGTATATTTTAAGTACATATTCTGCTTCCACTTTAATTACCTTGAAAAGGTTTATTGAGTCTTTGTGTGTATGGCAGATGTTAAATGGAGTAGGACCGCATTATAAAACAGTATGATAATTTAAAATATGGCGACCATTCACAGCAGAGATCTGTTCTCGAAGTAGAGTAGCTAGTTTTCTGTATGCAGAATGTTAAAAATTGACGAAGCTGTCTGGAAACCATGGTGGTTGTTCTAGGAATGAATTAATGAAATGGGGTTTAACGTCCTACTCTTATGCACCTAATCTGGGCTAATGGAAGACGGGCATGCGCCATACAGTGTGCTATGAGGGAAATTTTGCCCGGGCAGCGGCACTACGGCCTACTCTTATATCGAATTCCAACGGCCAAGGGATCTTTTACGTGCACTCCAATGTGTACACGGGACCTCGGTTTTTCGTCCCATCCGAACGACTAGGCAGCTGTCCTTGTCAGGCCCTCCGTTCTGCATCACTGACAAGGGGAAACCACGCTGGAAAATCGAGATGAACTTTCTCGGCCAACGCAGGGATCGAACACCCGACCTCCAGGTTAGCGAGCCAGCGCCTTACCCACTTAGCCACGTGTTCCCCGGTTGTTCTAGGAATAGTCAAATTTGATTTTCTATTGAAAGTGTTAAAGACTCTTTAAAATATGTAAGAACTTCTGGTCATTAGTTAAGATAAAATGAGGATATTATAATTTGTGTTCAGATCATCCATTATCTACGTCATAGCGTAGGACGAATTATTAAATATATAAATGATCGAACGTTTATGATCAATGCGCGGGGGGTGGGTGTGTCTAATAGTTCGACGCGTGCGTGTGAAATCACAAGTGACGTGATTTCGATTCCCCGCTTGTACGTGACAATGAGTAGGGGTCCCCAGTTCAACCTTGTGGGGTTTCTCCCACTGCTAAAGACCCTCACGCACAAGCTAATTATTGAAATAAAATTTAACCATACGTTAGTCCCGAAATGTCCTACTGCACTGCCCATATCCTACCAGAAAGAAAAATATCCTAAGTAAAATATTGATGAGAGGTTAAAGGGCAAATCCTGATCATATTTTGGAGAATAAACTGCTTAATTTTGTGCTAAAATCCCTTAAAATCCTTTACCTTAGGACCCAGCAACTAGCTCAAAATATGTGATACGTTTTCAAACAACTTAAACCCGCCAGTCGTCTTCATATTGTATTATGTATTATGCGGTGTCTGGATAAAACCAGACTTTTATTTTATAAAAATGACATGAAGGCGAAATTTACCTTTCGTTATCAAGTACAGCACATTTTGACTTTCACGTCCACACGACTTAATGTTTTGAGCTGAAATTTTGAGACGAGGTAAATACACCATTCCTCTATGTTTTGGCACTTAAATTTTATACGTACTCGGTCTTTTATATTTGAGACCCTGTTCAAATCGGGATAGTCCCTATAAATCAGAAGTCCGTATTAACATACTACACAGTGACAGTGAAATCCTTCCGAACAAAACCCACAAGCGATAAAAGTTTCCAATGCCCTTGAGAACGGGCGATAAATAAAAGGAATATCAGTCTGCCAAGTGTCCTGACAACTAAGTCTACCTATAGAGCCGTGATAATCATATCTATAAGCCGCGGGGAAAGTTTTTTAGATAGGTTGTTGTAAGGCCAAATGTGACGTTGATCGCCGCTCAGACGCATTAACAAGTTCAAAGAGAAAGCAAGAGATAACCGTGAGTAGGTCGTTAAAGGCTATATATCATTCTCTGATAGAGGTATTACCGAGTGATGTATGTCTCCAATACAAGGCTACCATCATTCTAAACACATCGATATCAGGGTCTAAGCGACAGAGGCTTAATGAAGCGCGTTTCGTCATGGGTTTAAGAGTTTTTTTCTCAAATATAACTCTTTCATAGCTTCGATATGCTTTTCCACGATGTTGTCAGATTCTGATCTTCAGAACTTCGGAATCATATGACGACTGCCTGTCCAATCTCGTGGGTTTTCTCCGGGTCTTCCGGTTTTCTCCCATTGCTAAAAGACCCCTACGCGCAAACGAATTATTGAAATAAAATTGAATCACATGTTGGTCCTGAAATGACCTTGTTTGTGTCGAGTGGACGTTAACCCTCTCTACCTCCCCATCTCTGTCTCCCTCTCTCATTCTCTATCTCTCTCTCTCTTTCATAATCACTTCACTTAATTAGTGTCAATCATACGCAAAATTAACCGTCTGATGGATAGCCCCCAGAAAGTTAGACAAGCTTTACTGGTCATAATTGTCAAGTCCTTCTGTGGCCAAAGATGAAACTTGGCCATTTTACTCTTTGCCTTACGGTTAGGCTCGGAGACAAGATGGAGTTCGGGGAAGATTCACTTTTAAATGTTTTTATCAACTTTTGGTTGTAAAGAAGATTAATGAATATCGACATGAAGATCTTGAAATTAAAATTAATTCCCAAATCACAATGTTCTTAAAATATTAATTTATTTTGTCACAACCTATTAAAGTGGTTTTTCTATCCAGACCTTTTTAAAGTGGTTATGCGGTTATTCTAGTCAGAAAAATTTGTCGTCAGAATTCCATTCAGATATTTTATTCCCCATTGTTTATATCTTTATTATTTTAAGCTAAGAGGGAGAAAAGGGGTTTAACGTCCACACGACACAAACCAGGACATATTGGGACTAACATATGGTCAATTTAATTTCGATAATTCGCTAGCGCGTAGAGGTCGTTAGTAGTGGAAGGAAACCGAGGTACCCTGAGAAAACCCACGAGGTTATACAGGCAATCCCACTCCTTGTCACGTACAAGTGGGGAATCGAAACCACACTACTTGACCCAATGACAATATAATTGTATCGCCGATATCTAGATTCAGAGTGAAGTCATTTGACTGAAATTTGCAGCATATTCTCTCCTCATTATCCGAGGGGTTGGGTGACCGAATGGCTAGCGTGCGCGCGCTGTATCATACGGCCTGCCATTGAGTCAACTGGCGTGGTTTCGAATCCCCGATTGTACGTGGCAAGGAGTAGGGTCGCCTGTCCAAACTTGTGGGTTTTCTCCGGGTACTCCGGTTTCACCCCACTGCTAAAGACCCCAACGAGCAAGCGAATTATTGAAATAAAATTGAAACCATATGTTAGTCCCGAAATGACCTAGTTTGTGTCGAGTGGACGTTAAACCCCATTTCTCTATCTCTTTATCTACCTGATGCTGCTTTAAATATTTTATAGACCTTAAGAAGTCGACCACGATCTGAAATCTTCAGATCAGACTAAGTTACATCAAAAGATATAATTATAACTGTAGTAGCAGAAACACGCTTAGTTTTATTATGTGTAATTATGACACGTTAAAGCCTTTCTTACAAATCAAATGAAAGAGAGGGGGGGGGGAGAGGGCGAAGAGAGAGAGAGAGATTGAGAGAGAGTGGGATGTTACGTCCACTCGACACAAACTAGGTAATTCGGTACTAAGATGTGGTTTAATTTTATTTAGATAATTCTCTTGCGCGTAGGGGTCTTTAGTTGTGGCAGGTAACAAGGAGGTCCAGGGAGAACCCCACGCGGTTGGACAGACGAATCTACTCCAAGTCACGCGTAACCGGGGGATTCGAAACCACGCCAGTTGACTCAATGACAGACCTTATGATACAGCATCACACACACACTACCCATTTGGTCATCAGAATGAAAAATGATTTTGTTCACGTGCATGTTATTGTATTGTGTTCAAGAGAAGATTTTTATTTACAGTTTGACATTATGAAAAATATAAGTGAATATGATACTTTTATAAATCTGGTATCGGATTCTCGTCTCAATCATTCCCTGTCTAGAACCTCCGATAAAGGACAACTTTCTGCGAAACGCCGAGGAAGATCTACAGCCATTAACGATAACAACTGACCACAGAACACTCATCACAAACCAATGTTTTACGTTTCTTTTGCATTCACCTTGTCCAGATCTGTACTTGAAACGTAAACATGTACTTTGTATTGTTTAAAATGATCGTTTCGAAGCAAATAGATTGGTCCACTAACAACTATTTCGACTTTCCAAACCAACACGATACTTCCAGAATGTTCTTTTTTTCTTGTTTTTTTTTTTTATCTTAGCCTAGTATTAGAATTACAATGGTTTGATGAACTAATTATAACAAATTTTCTAAAATAAAAAAATGGTTGGAATTGTTGTGTAACCAGGCCTGGGTTCACAAAGCTTTCTTTGTTAAGAATTTACTCAAAGTTGTTCGCCGTATTTTAACTAAAATATAGCCCTTTATAAAACATTTGTTGTTCAATGCATCAAAAATATCAATAAGAAACTATGTGCAAAGTTTAATGTTCTGGAACATAGATATTCCGCATAGACTGGGATTGAAAGTTGAGTAAATTCTCAACGTAAACCTGAGAATGCTTTGTGAACTCGGGGGCCAGATCATTGATGTGGAATTTGACAACAAAACAAAATGCAGGAAAGACAGAAATCTGGTGATGATGATGATGATGAGGTTGATGATGATGATGATTATACTAATAAACCTTTATCATAATTCTTATAATTAAAATGTACAGATATTTATATCAAACATCGGGAGTATTTTCGATATTAATTTCAGTAAAATAAAGATAAAAACATTATTAACAAGTAAACCTATATATTCCACCACGAACTTTTATCATTATACTCATCTGGATACTACGACCGAGTTTTAAATTATTGATGTTGATGGCAGGGTATCTATTTTATATCAGTAATAACGGTGGATGGTTGTTGTAGATAATCACGCTATCTGATGCCAATATAAGTATTATAATACCCAGACAATGGTATACCCCCTTCTGTCTCTACCCGAATAACCATATACTACTATTATCCATTAACTTGTTATAGGACTCACGGTGGCTGGCTGCCCAGGAGGTCCGGGATTCGATCTCTCTGTTACTCGGGATATCTAGCCCGTTTTCGAATTGTCAGTCGTGCAGGACGGCGAGACAGACAAGGAACGGGGTCTAGTCGTTCAGATGCGACGAAAAGCTTGGATACCAAAAGGGCTCTATAGCTGTTCACTCCATCAATATCCAGAACCAAACTGTGAACCCCGAATGTGGACAATTGACACATATAAGATACATTACGTACGAGCCGAATCTGTCTATTGGAGGTTTTTATTTTGGCCCCAAATGTTATGTGAATCATCAATTAAATATCTATTCACATGACAAGCCCATAATGAACTCTCTAGACCATCGTATGGCTCAGATTTTCAACGGATTTAACACGATTGCCACTTAATGATCTAATTTAAACATGGTTAATCATTGTATCAAAGGTAGAAAAGATAATCGAGACTGTGCAGCTTAGAATTAGAATGAAGTAATTTGACTGAAAATTTCAACATATTCCTTTTTTATTATTTATTTTTGAAAACTATTATAGCTCCACCTGTCGGCTCATTACCCAAATCTTACATGACGCATCTTTAATTTGTCAGTCATAAGCCCCCCCCCCCCGGCACTCAATCAAACCGTACACCATCACACATGCACGTAAACGATCCCCTGGCAGTTGGAATTCGATATAAGAGTAGGCCGTAGCGCCGCTGCCCGGGCAAAATTTCCCTCATAGCACACTGTATGGCGTATGCCCGTCTTCCATTAGCCCAGGTTAGTGGCAGAAGAGTAGGACGTTAAACCCCATTTCATTTCAAACGGAACCCAAGCCAAGACCCCCCCCCCCCGCTTCCGTACGCGAGAACATTAATATTAACTACTTTAGGGGCCGCCATCAACTGTATAGATTGACCTCCGAGTTGTATGATTTTTAGCTTAAAGACTAGCTGGAACTATTCAAACATAAATCACTGTGTCATTAGCAATGTTATGTTTTACAGCATCGACTTTATTCCACTAATTTTAACTCAGACACAAGGAGCCATTATTGTTTTACTTGATAAAATATGTGACGTCAGTATTATAGATGGTTTTACAAATGGATTTGTTTTTATATTTTAAAGGGAGTCTATCTTCTGTTTATAAATGTTTAAAGGAGACAAGCCGATTTGATTTATATCAAAAATAAAGTGTCGATCTAAGGTCTGAGAGAGAGAGAGAGAGAGAGATAGACGTCCACATCAATGTTTACCCATCTGAACGACCATACACCATTCACTCGGCCTGCATTAAAAGGTCTTTCCGGAGTTTTGAGTAGATTTATTCATCAAAAAATGCTATTTCTGTTTGTCCTTTTCATTTAAATATTATGTGTACTAAATAAATCCTCTCTTTTTTTTATCAAATGCAATCGCACGCCTCATTTCGATGTCTGCGTAACGCCATATTCACTATCCTGGTTGGTGCCGAGAAGTACCGAGTTCCTGCATCGTACCGAGTTCCTGCATCGTTTGGTCTATCCCTGATGTATTGGAAATCATAGGGTTGGATTGCTTTCAGGTGTCAGAATCATTCTGAGATTTCTTACAAAAATGGTTCACCTTGAATCCCGTTTTCCATGTTCGACGCTCCCCCGCGCCTTTCCGGTGATTACCTAGAAATGTTCCCATTACATTTGCATTTGACCGTCTTCTTCGCCGACAAAAAAGCACGTTCAAGCGCCACGAAAAAACGCATGGAAAATCGGCTTTGAGAACCTAGACTTAACAACAACACCCCCTCTTTAAACTGGCTACAATACTGCGATTAAGTAGCTAAATTCTGTGTTAACGATGGTTCATAAAAGCGACAATGTATTGTTGGTCTTGTGGATGGTTTGTTTAATTTACCCAACACTGACACCTAATTATTATAGCGAGCATGATGTTTCTTGGGTTACCACCACTCTAACATCCAACTGCTTTTGTTTTGAAAATTGATCCCACTTCTGACGCCAATGGCCGTTTTTATTGTTGTAGATTTATGGCTTGTTCGATCAATCCGGGGACTTCCCATATAGCCATCTTTACTATGCGTAGACGCCATGAATCGAGATTGGAGTCAATGGGTTTAGATTCGAACTATACTTTATTTACCTTCCCGTTTCTCTTTCAAGGTTTGCACTTAAAATATCTAGCGCCTTTTCACCGACCGACAAGTGTTTTCATTTTGTATAAAATAAACCAAAGTACCTTAGCAACCTGCTAAATACATACCGTTGAATATGTAGCCCAACAAGAGATTTTGAGATTTCGTTCCATTAAAATACAGTTGATAATATT
Source organism: Patella ulyssiponensis (assembly GCA_963678685.1). Lineage (NCBI taxonomy): Eukaryota > Metazoa > Mollusca > Gastropoda > Patellidae > Patella > Patella ulyssiponensis. The sequence continues at coordinate 97,025,473 of OY783225.1, forward strand.
GACCCAACCTCTGTAGTCTTAATTATCTCTAATGGGATAACTATATATAAAAGATACTTTAAGGTGATTAAAGAAGGCATAATGATGGAGGAGGGTTGGATGGTAGAATGGTCAGCGTGCGCGCGCTGCATCATACGAGTCAACTGGTGTGGTTTCGAATCACCGGTTGTACGTGGCAAGGAGTAGGGTCGCCTGTCCATCCTCGTGGGTTTTCTACGGGTACTCCGGTTTCCTCCCACTGCTAAAGACCCCAGCACGCAAGCGAATTATTGAAATAAAATTTAAAAAACATATGTTAGTCCTGAAATGACCTAGTTTGTGTCGAGTGGACGTTAAACCCCATTTCTCTCTCTATATATATAATGATGGCATACACAGAGGCGGGATTCTAGGGAATGCATCCCTGTTTATGACTGACCGATGTTTCGTCTTGACTCGTCTTGATTGACTTTATCAAGTTTAGTTCAATTATTAAATGTCATTGAAACAATTCATATGAACGAAGTAAACACAGGGCGGGTCACACTCGTGCGTGAGTCAGCATAAAATTATTCCGATCAACAAGCAACAACCGTACTGGAAATTGGACGGATGAATAGGTTGTTCTTATGATTTTATTACAGAAACTAAAAGCACGTACTAGAGAGTTTAGCGAATCTCCATAATACCCAACACTCGGATTCGAACCCGACGCAAGTCGCATCAATGACCCGTCTTGCGATTCGACTCGAAATATTTATTGCGACTCAGACTCGGCAGTCATGACGCCTCGTGACTTGAAAGCACGTAGGACGTGAGTAGCGTCGGAGGTGCATAACTCTAGCTTTGGACTCGACTGGACTCGGTAATGAAGTCTGCAACTTGGCACTCGACTAGAACTTGAGATGTGTCGACTGGATTCGGACTGACCACCATTATTTAACCAAAATATTATTATTATTAATCAATCCATTAACCCATCAAGACATGCTTTACAGATTTGCGTTCTGGGTTAGTGACAACAAAATAATACTATCCCCGACTTTCATTAGTCAGCCAATCAAATGTGTGGATAATCAAAGGATTTTTTAAAATAAATACCACGAAAGCTTTTATATTACAGGTTTTGATTGGTAGGTTGATCTGGGGTCGACGAATCACAACCTGTGCTATATAACTAAACGCGTTCTATAAAGAGTATATTTAGACTCAGAGGAAGTGGGGAAAACACAACTAATACTTAATTAGATTTTAGTTAAAGCTGAACTCCGATTATAAAACTACCGAAATAATTAAATAAAAAAAAGGTAACGCCCAAAGCAACCGCCATACTTGTTTTCAATTTCTTGAACTAACATGGCGATCGCTTTGAGCACAAACACACAGGCAGGTCACGCCCCCTTCCACTATATACCTTGTCAAGCGAAGTGTGCACTTCCGGCTAGGTGGTCACAGCCAATAACCCCCTAACTGATAGAAGTTTTTTTACACTATCGGCTCACAGAAAATCTTATTGCTACAAAATTATTATGACTGATCAAGTACATATTATTTTACTAATAAGACAAAATAAGTCAACCACGGTGTACTTATGCTCTAAAATCACTAAAAATTACAGAAAACCTTCCTTTCTTCAACAAATTTTTTATTATTTCGTGAAATGTTTTGCACAACAATAGAGTAGAAACACCAAAGGTTGAACAGGCGACACTACTCCTTGTCACGTACAATCAGTAATTCGAAACCATGCCAGTTGACTCAATGACGGGTTTTATGCTACAGCGCGCACGTGCTAAGCAGTCGACCATCCAACCACGCGAGAAGGCGCACACGGTGCTGTCCAGACAAAATAGTTGGTGCAGAAAACAATGACGTTAAAGCCTATTTCATATCCTTACCCCGCCACCAACACATCGACTAAACAATAGAACATTTATCTTTGATTTCAGTGTTATGTGCGTACATGGTTTTCAAATCTCCATAAATCCTACTATTTATGTTCCACTAACTTCTGTAAGCTTCTGACGCCTCAAAAACCAGACAAAAATAGTGAAAACGGTATTTAAGCCTACATTTAAAATAACACCAAAAAGAAAAAGGACTCAAACTACGCCATCTTTTCTGATACGGAAATGGAATCCGATAAAGTGCTTTTCACCTATTAAGTTGGTTATTTTTGCACCAGTGTGATAAATTTGTCATGAGAAAAAGGGGAAGGGGCTGTTAAACGACTTAATGATATCCCACGACCGTGTTTAACAGCTACAATTGTACAGTCATTTAAAGCTATCTGTTTTTATTTTCGTACGATAATTGACTGTGTAATTGCTGCCTTTCAGCCATACTTGATGAGAGTCTAGAAAATACATCTGTTTCAGTATTACCTTACAACACGATGGTTTAAGCGATCAGAGTCCGATTCGATATTAACTAACGCTCTTATTTAAATTTGGACACCGCGTCTTTATCTGCAAAAGGAATACGGTTTAACGGCCTACCGTTCTGCATCTGTTTCAGTATTACATCACAACATGATTGTTAATGCGATCACAGTGCGATAAGAGCGCTCTTATTTAGAAAGGTACATGGCGTATCTTTTTGGTTCCTGGTTCATAAGATTTAACGTCCTACCGTTGCTAATGAAGATGGACCTATACAATGCAGTGTGTTACGGGGAAACCTTTGCCCGGACGGTCACGCTATGACCTACCCTTATTTCAAATTCCAGTAATCCATGGTTCTTACTCGTGCACACGAAGGCTGGCCAGTTCTTTGAAGGACTGAACACACCTCCTTACCAGCTCCGTACCTATCCACAGTGTCTGGTACATGATATAAGCCTAGACATCTAGATACAGGGCATACTAAACTTACGCTTAAAGGACAATATTGGTGCCAGTCATTATTACATATGTGATAGAACTGGTAAAATACATTCCAAATATAATTTTAACACAGAGATCATTGCTACGGGAGATGTGTAACAAACTCTTAAATGTACGGGAAGTGACGTCAAACATGACTAACACGAGTTGTCCTTCTATGTAAGTGACTGAACTAACGAGCGATAACAGACACGCAGGCGAATTTCATTTTACTGACAATTTAACTGATGATGAAAAATTATTATATGAGAAGGTGAGAGGATATCCGACAATTCACAAAAAGAATTGGCTGTCAGAAGATAAAAGATAACAAACAATTTAGAAAAAAGTCCGTGCGTTACCATGTTTTTATTAAGGACTGGATGAATAAAAACAGGGGAATGAACGGGATTTTCCTATTTTTTTCGTTTTGTCTTATCTAGTGAAAGCCAATTCTATTTTTGAATTGTGAGATATCCTCTCATCGTCTTATAAAACAACTTTACATCTTCAACGGAATTATCAGTGAAATGAAATTCGCCTGCGAGTCGGTTATCACTCGTTAGTTCAGTCAGTTATATAGAAAGACAACTCGTGTTTGTCATGTTTGACGTCACTTCCCGTATATATAAGAGTTTGTTACACATCTCCCGTAGCAATGATCTCTGTGTTAAAATTATATTTGGAATGTATTTTACCAGTTCTATCACATATGTAATAATGACTGGCACCAATATTGTCCTTTAAGAATAGACAGACGCTAAGATAAGTGACCGACATAATTATTCCCAAATCGACGATTTGAGTCCACTCGGCAAACCTCAGCAGTACCCTACATCTAGCCTCGGCTGTATGACAAAGTCTGCCATTAGAACTACTTTTAAGTTCCCGGATCGCCAACGGCGTTGCCCATGACGACGCCTTTGAAGAATGTTTTATCTTACAAAGTTTTCAAAGTTTGGAGCCGTTTTTCTTTCAAGTTTATCCGATTTTCTTTAAACAAGGACAAGTTTGCACTGAAAACTCTACGTGCACTTCGAACGACTCAATTTTGAGAACTTCTTTCTTAATGCGGCAAGTTTTCCTAATAAGTAACCCGGCGCCGCATCGCAATTGCACATATCACTTACTGACATACAGCCGAGGCTAGATGTAGGTTCCGGAATCGGCAGAGGTTTGCCGAGTGGAATTGAGACGAAACCACTCAGAATTAGTCGAGAATTTTGAAAAATATTTATAAATGTTTATTTAGTCTTCGTGTGTATGACAGATGTGAAACAGGGTAGAACCGCATAACAAAATAGTATACTAATTTTTAGAGATGGCGGGCATTCATGGCAGAGATCAATGCTCAAAGCAGTTAGTACTTGGTGTGCAGAATGAATGTGGGGTCAAACGGAATCATGAGTTAAAAGTTTAGCCACTTGCCACAAGAAAACTCCCCTCGGGCTCACAGCGGCTATGCTCATCATAAAGAAAAATCTACAGTTCACGACAGAAGTTGCAGGTTTGAAATGTTTCCCCAGGGAAGCCTGGTTTACTTGTTTAATTATTGTTAAGTTCGTCTGCCACCTGTGTCTGAGAAACTAGTTTAATAAATATCTTCTTGTCTAATAGTAAGTGCAGGAGGACCGCACTACACGAAAAACAAAAACCTACGCCAGTATGTTATGTATTAATTAACTGTGGTCTGAGCCACTACTATGTCACGTGCTCATTGTTATTGTAGGCGAGTCCCGCCATTGTATTTAGTTAACGTTGTGTCTTATTAAAACTGTGTGAAGAATTATTCCGTCTTCGTCTGATAGTTTGTAATCATTGACTGGCGTGGTGGCTGGAGTGGGATCTGAACTAAGGCCCACATACGAAGATAAAAACATTCGTTTAAACTGTCGATAATTACGATTATTTGATCAAACAGGATCCGGACGATACAACTTACTCTATAGTTGGTAAAGGTAACTTCACGCAGTTTGATCGACACACACAAAAAAAAAAAATTTTTCCTGAATTTTTTTTAGGATGGCTACAAATATAAGGGCTCCGAAACAGTGGAGTCTCACAAAGCATGAAACAATAACGTCCTTTGAGGCTTGGCGACAAAATTTACAATATTCTTTGTCCCTTGACCCAAACTTTGCTTCTTTTCTTTTGGATGGTGTTGTATGGACCAAGAAATCACAAGCTACTCCTCTCCGAGGATTTACTAGCGATGCAGACGATGCCCCTGCTCCACGCAGAACTTCACAACAAAAAGTTACCCAACTAGATTTAATGTTAGGACAGATAGCCAACTATTGTCCTGTAATATCGCGAAACACAATTGTTCGAAATTCTACTTCCATAAACTCTATTTGGCAAGCCATACGCCTGCATTACGGATTTCAATCTACTGGAGCACATTTTTTGGACTTTAACGCTATCCACTTGACAACTGATGAACGACCGGAAGACTTGTACCAACGGTTAGTTTCATTTATAGAAGACAATCTTTTAACTGCAAACGGCAGCATCACGCACCATGGTATGCCGTTCGACCACGATGAAGAACTATCTCCATCTTTAGAGAATTTAGTAGTTTTGACTTGGCTTCGTCTTATTCACCAAGATCTCCCAGCCCTTATCAAACAACGGTATGGAACGGAGTTGCGGTCACGTACTCTTGCCAGTATCAAACCCGAAATATCTCAAGCTCTAGATTCACTTCTTGAGGAGGTCCAAACAGCTGCCGATGCTAAAGTCCTTCGCTCTGCCACCAAAGACATTCAGCGGCGCTACACCAGATTTCCTGGTCGCACACCCAAGTCCTGCCCAATTTGTAAACAATCTGGTCGTCAAAAGTTTGATCATTTTTTAAGTGCCTGTCCTTTCTTACCTGCTGACGACAGAAGCTTTTTATCGAAAGCCCGTCTTATTTTACCTTCCCTTGACGAAGAGCTTTCTGAGGACGTAAATTACACAGCACCACCTGACGAAATCACAACGACTTCGGCTGTTCACACTAATCGTGTCTGTACCAATCAATCTCCATACCTCAATGTTTTTTATTATCATCATTGCCTAACATTGACTATAGATACAGGAGCAGAAACTAACTTAATCAAAGCGTCATTGGCTCATTACATTGGAGCACCTATTCAGCGTTCTACTCAGAAAGCCGTACAAGCTGATGGTACGACCCCTCTTACTGTTGTTGGTGAAATCCACATTACGTTAATACGCCAGAACGTTAGCCTTTTACTAGATGCCCTTGTTGTGGAAAACTTAGATGTGGATGTTTTGGCTGGAACCCCTTTTATGTCGAAAAATGATATTTCCGTTAGGCCTGCTAAATCAGAAGTTACAATTCAAGGTACTGACGTTATATGTTATGGTTCGTCAGATAGCCCTACCGGTATCCATACGGTCCGACGTACTCAGGCATATATACTTCGCGCACCACCTATTTCCACGGTCGTTTGGCCAGGAGAATTCATTGAACTCAATCTCCCCTTAGAACTTAACACAGAGGACACTCTTGCTATAGAGGGACGATCTGACTCACCAAGTGCACGCAATTTAAAGGATTGCCAAATATGGCCTCAACCGTCAATAATTCCAGCAGTTGCAGGCAAACTTCGCTTGGTAAATGACACTACACAGCCACATACTCTTACTCGCAACGAACACTTCTGTCAAGTTCGTTTGCTCGCCAAATGTGATACAATCTTACCACCTCAACCAGTATTGCCTGTAAATATTGATGTGTGTACAGTACCGACAGGTGACAGATTACCAGCTAAGGTTGTTAACACGGATTCTGTCAACTTGAATCCCGATAATCTATTAAATACGGCTGACGAAACTACTTTTCGTTTTCTTCTTCACGACTACAACCAAGTGTTCGATAAACATATTGCATGCTACAATGGATTTAGTGGTCCATTTGAAGCTACCGTCAATATGGGACCAGTGCAGCCTCCTCAGAGAAAAGGTCGTGTACCCCAGTATAGCAGGGACAAATTAGTAGAACTCCAACAAAAATTTGACGATCTTGAGTTAGAGGGAGTGTTTTGTCCACCAGAGGATATTGGCATAACTGTAGAGTACCTTAATCCTTCATTTTTAGTGAAGAAATCAAATGGTGGATATCGCTTAGTAACGGCCTTTGCCGATGTAGGTCGTTACAGCAAACCTCAGCCCTCACTTATGCCTGACGTGGACTCAACCTTACGTACTATAGCAAGTTGGCAGTATATCATTGTAACCGATCTCAGCAACGCTTTTTATCAAATACCACTTGCTAAGTCTTCTATGAAATACTGTGGAGTGGCGACACCTTTTAAAGGAGTAAGAGTATATACTAGGTCAGCTATGGGTATGCCTGGATCTGAAACGGCACTTGAGGAACTAATGTGCCGTGTCCTTAGCGATTTACTTCAGGAAGGAGTTGTAACTAAACTGGCAGATGACCTTTACATTGGTGCTAATTCTATACCAGAACTCCTTAACAACTTTAAGCGAACCTTGGTGGCTTTGAGTAGTAACAACCTGTGCTTGTCTGCCACAAAAACTGTCATTTGCCCTAAGACAACTACCATTTTGGGATGGATTTGGACTAACGGCTCAATTTCTGCCAGTCAACATCGCATATCAACTCTTGCAGCCTATTCTCGCCCAGAAACAGTCCATGGACTTAGGTCATTCCTTGGAGCCTATAAGGTGTTGAGTCGTGTAATACCAAACTGTTCCCAACTCCTTTCCAAACTGGAAGATTCCATCGCAGGTCTACAATCAAAGGATCGAGTAAATTGGACAGACGAGTTACTCTGCCTGTACAAGAAAGCCCAGGACGCTCTGCACACATGTAGATCGATTGTGCTTCCGCGTGCGAAGGATCAACTCTGGATTGTCACAGATGGGTCAGTTTCAAAACATGGCATCGGTGCAACACTTTATGTTTCCCGTCATAGTAAACTCTTTTTAGCTGGTTACTTCAGTGCAAAGCTCCGAAAGCACCAAGTAACATGGCTTCCCTGTGAAATCGAAGCTTTATGTATAGCAGCGTCGGTTAAACATTACAGTCCATATATTATTCAATCTCATCAGATAGCTTCCGTTCTTACTGACAGTAAACCGTGTGTTCAAGCCTTTGAAAAACTTTGCCGTGGTGAATTTTCTGCCAGCCCACGCGTAACATCCTTTTTGTCGACTGTTAGCCGATTCCAGGTTAACCTTAAACATTTGGCTGGTTCAGCCAATGTTCCATCCGACTTTGCCAGTCGTAATGCACTACCATGCACAGCAGACAACTGTCAAATATGTAGCTTTATCTCCTTAACTGAAGATTCGGTTGTTAGAGCTCTATCTGTTCAAGATATAACATCCGGTGCACATCGATTACCTTTTACTACCAGATCTGCATGGATTCAAACTCAAGCGGAATGCTCCGACTTACGTCGTGTACACAGTCATTTGAAACAAGGAACTCGTCCCTCGCGCAAAATGACTAATGTTCGGGACGTTAAACGTTACTTGAACACTGTAACTATTGCTAAGGATGGTCTATTAGTTGTCCAACAAACACAAGCGCTAGCATCACCACGTGAACTTATTGTCGTTCCCAGAGAGGTATTGGATGGCTTATTAGTTGCCCTCCATCTTAAACTTAGTCATCCTAGTAAACACCAGCTTAAACAGGTTGTCAAACGCTACTTCTTCGCCTTGGATATTGACAAAACCCTTGATAATGTCTCAAGTACATGTCACACTTGCGCATCATTACAGAAATTACCTAGCGCTCTCATGGAACAGTCATCGGAGGACCCCCCTGATGTTATCGGAGTTTCGTTTGCAGCTGATGTGCTTAAACGTTGTAAACAGTTAATCTTAGTCCTTCGCGAGACCGCATCATCTTATACCACAGCATGTTTTATAGATAATGAGCAACGTTCAACCCTTCGTGATGGGCTAATCCGTCTCTCTCTTGAGCTTCGCCCACTTGATGGCCCTCCAGCACTTATACGCGTTGACCCTGCTTCTGGGTTTGCTGCATTACGGAATGACGATGTGTTAAACCAGTTTCATTTGTGTGTCGAAATCGGGAGAGTGAAAAATATTAACAAGAATCCCGTTGCCGAAAAAGCCATCGCCGAGCTAGAAGATGAGCTTTTAAAACAAGAACCCCATGGTGGCCCGATATCTCAATTATGTCTGGCATTATCCATTGCCAGATTAAATTCTCGCATACGGAATCGTGGTCTCTCTGCGCGTGAAATATGGACTCATCGCAACCAGTATTCTAATGAGCAAATTCCGATTATCGATCGTGACATAATCTCTGAACAACAAAATCAACGATTAAATAACCACTCTCATAGTGCAAATAGTAAAAACTATAATAAACATGTCGCTGACACTCCATCCATTAAAGTTGGAGACCTTGTGTATGTTCGCTCCGATCGTAACAAAACTTGCTCACGAGATCGTTATTTGGTGATTGAGGTCATGGACTCCTGGTGTTTTATCCGCAAATTTTCTGGATCACAACTACGGTCAATGTCTTACAAAGTAAAACTTAACGAGTGTTATAAAGTTCCCTTTTATAAGTCCCCGGATATATCCTTGGGAAATAAACGATATACCGACACATGTACTGATGAGGATCCAAATACTGCCGTTGAGACGTATCCGACTCAACCAATCCCTCCAGCTCCTCCAATTGCACCTCCTGTACTTACTTTACCACTGGAACAACCTCCAGAAAGTGATATAGCCGTTTCTTTGAATGAAGCTGATGTAACAGCTGTGGAACCGCGTAGATCAACCCGTACTCGTCATCCACCTACGTATTTGCAAGACTATGTTACAGACTAGTGAACATTGAATAGTACAATTGTGAATTTTGTTAAAAAAAAAAAAAAAGAAAAAACAAAAACAACTTTAATTTAGATTTCATTTTAGTTCGTACATTTATAAAAGCAAAAGAGAAGTTGCGCCAGTATGTTATGTATTAATTAACTGTGGTCTGAGCCACTACTATGTCACGTGCTCATTGTTATTGTAGGCGAGTCCCGCCATTGTATTTAGTTAACGTTGTGTCTTATTAAAACTGTGTGAAGAATTATTCCGTCTTCGTCTGATAGTTTGTAATCATTGACTGGCGCTACAAGATTAACCTGCGGACAATATCAAATCAAGTGAATGGATCCGGGGGCCAGCCGTAAGCGTCCACTGCGCTGTACAGTCCCGGGCCTATTATGGTACAGGCTTCACTAAAAATGATTTGAAAAAAAAAGAGGTAACAGAAATAATGCGACCGATCTTGACAATGGTCGTCTCTCAATGGCGATAGACTGCCAGTTGACGTCATGTTAGAACGTCAAACAATTTCAACAATAAGGGCGATAATCCGGATAGAATAAACTCGGTTATTTGGCTCAAGGAATCGTTGGGAAATATGCCTTTCCTTGTCTTTTTGTCGTGGGGTTTATATTGGTTGAAAATAAATGAAATGAAATGGGGTTTAACATCCTACTGTTCTACTCCTGACTGGGCTAATGAAGACGGGCATATTCTATACAGTGCGCTATGAGAGTAATTTTGCCAGAGCAACAGCATTATGGCTTACTCTTATATCGAATTCAAACTGCAAGGGATCTTTTACGTGCACGCCAATGTGTACGCGGGACCTCGGGTTTTTGTCCAATCCGAACGACTAGACAGCTGTCCTTGCCAGGCCCTCCATCCTGCCCCACAGACAAGGGGAAACCACTTTCTCAACCAATGCAAGTATGGAACTCACGACCTCCAAGCCAGCGAACAAGCGGGTTTACAGGGTAAACTAGGATATAACTACGGGTAACGAAACACAAATTAATATGAATAGTTGCATTCAATAGCTTTTGTCATGTCATGTTAACTATTGGTTGATTTCCTAACTCAAATCAAAAATAAAAATTGCAACAAGATTTGATGATATACATGTTATCCTGGAGAACTCGAGTTTCATATTATTGGGGAGTTCGCAACACGTGTTCACGCACTTGTGCGGTTCGCAAAGCCTTTTCTTGTTCTTGGGGTTATCAAAACCTTTTCTTGTTCTTGTGGGTTCGCAACACTTCCTTTGCATGTCCTTGGAGTTCGTTACACCTTTTCATGTTCTTGGGTTTCGTAACACCTTTACACCCCCTTGGGGTTATCAACATCCTTTCTTGTTCTTGTGGAGTTGGCAACACCTTTCTACGTTCTTGGTGTTTGCAACCTCTTTTCATGTTCTTGGGGTTGGCAACCCCTTTCTACGTTCTTGGTGTTTGCTACCTCTTTTCACGTTTTTGGGGTTGGCAACCCCTTTCTACGTTCTTGGTGGTCGCAACCTCTTTTTACGTTTTTGGCGTTCACAACCATCATTTACGTTCTTTGGGTTCACGATCTTGGGGTTCGCCTGTTTCCAGTAAGACCCATGCATTATAAAGATCCAGTACTGTGGCTTAGACAGCGGGAGGCTGTAACATAATCGAATAATAATTGTAGATTGGACTTCTTTATTATAACATTGCAGGAACGGACATTACAAATACATCTATAACTCTACCAACCAATACAGCACACAGGAACATAACATTAGTCTGTCTCGCACGGCAGTCTCCGGTCTGTGGCCTCTCGATAAGATTGTCTTCCATCGTCTCTGTTAAGCTTCTAACTTGAGATCATTTATAAGGCCAGGGTGTTATCCACAACCTTATTAGTATTTAACAACCATTCACAAGTTATAGTACATATATATTAGAAGCCGTCATTAAACAGACAATCATATAATATTATCTAATAATACGAGAAGATAGTGACTAATTAACTAACTTAAATAATGCACGTGTAACACATATACTACTTGTACGACAGCTATAAACCACAGCTGCTTAATGTTGTGTAACAATTCCTCCCTTTCTTAAGCTGTGAAACAGCCAAAATAATTTTGAATTAATCATCATTTTTTCCTTGTTAAGGTTGACAGGATGAAATATTTATAAATGCATAATAATAACATAACGATCTACAAACAACACATAATAAGGGTCTTGTCAAATTGATTTTACTCGAGATAAACGATTATGGATATTTTGAACACATATAATTATCTTCAATAAGATATTTTCTGTTTTATAACGCATCAAATTTCAAATGATTCATCTTCCTATACAAAACAAACGACAACACAAAGTAAAAATCTACCATAATGCTCTTAACTTGAGCTAACCCTTCCTCTGAGGGTAATTACATATTAAAAATCTACCATAATGCTCTTAACTTGAGCTAAACCCTTCCTCTGAGGGTATAAATACATGTTCCTCTCTTTTTAGGAACTCAATAAAATACATCCCATTAATTATCGGGAAAATATATACATAAAACATATTTATAGGAAGATAAAACATTAATTTTGGGATTGCCGCTTTAATCAAAAACCAAAAATTAACGGAAGACGTCTTAAGCATTTTACAAAAATCTTTGAGACAACCACAAAACATTTCAATTCGTTTAAGAATAATACTTATTCTATTTCTCGTACCCAAATATTTATCATATTATGCCGAAGGATGTGTTCAAATTAAGACAAAAATCGTTTATATTCTTTTAAAACAAAATGACTCACCTTCTACAAAAGTCACTAAACAAAGTTCATATTCCAGAGTTCTTTCTTCTTTTATGTTAAAATCTCAGTCTTTAAGAGTTTTCATTTATATTCGGATGTTTGTTGTACAATAACTTCTTTTTTCTTCAAAACTTGTTTCCCTTGTTTTCTCGTTTTTTTTTTATTACGGCTTCGACGATGGGTTCTCTTTTTTTTTTTGAACTGTTGATTGACACGAATTCTGTCTTCTTCTCAACATCGACCAACAGGTTCTTCAGTCACGGACACCAAATGTTTGAGTTTGTAACATAATCAGATAATAACTGTGGATTGGATGAAATATTTATAAATGCATAAGAATAACATAACGATCTACAAACAATACATAATAAGGGTCTTGTCAAATTGATTTTACTCGAGATAAACGATTATGAATATTTTGAACACATATAATTATCTTCAATAAGATATTTTCTGTTTTAAGGCCCACAGATTCTCCATGGACACTGGAATGGTCTACCTTCAGGAGATGAGTTTGGCAACATTGTGATATCACGACTTACCAATTTTAATTATATTGTTAAACAGGTGCTTGTTGGATATGAGAAGGATGATTCAAGTCTGTATATAATAATAGCTTAACAAATATAGCCATAATGTGGGAGTCCAGACAATTCAATCGGTCATGTAGGCGGAAAGTTACGAACACATCCTTTGGCAAATAGGATGCGTCGTATTTTGGGCATCCTGGCCGATTGATATATAAAAAGGTAATTTTCGATTTGCCGTGAGACTGGAGACCGATCTGTCTTAAATTCATTGTTAAGATATTTTAAGATTTATTACGAGTCGTGTATATCATAGCCTTGAGTGGTTTTCAAGGAGTTCAGACTGTAACAATTAACAAGAAACCATGAAAACTGCACGGACAAAAACAGACCGACCTAATCAAATATACGCTTTGAAAATTAGACATGTGCTTTTGGTGATTAAGTGTGGGTGGAAGATGAAATGGTTAGCACATGCGCGCTGTGCCACAAGGTCTGTCATTGAGTCAACTGGCGTGGTTTCGATTCCCAGGCTTTGCGTGACAAAGGATATGCATGAAGTCGCCTGCTCAACCTCGTGGGTTTCTCCCACCGCTAAAGACCCCTACGCACAAGCGAATTATTGAAATGAAATTAAACTGTATGTCATCCCTGAAATGACTTAGTTTGTGTCGAGTAAACGTTAACCGATCTCCCTGCTCTCTCTCTCTCTTGGTGATTAGGAATGAAGTGAGGTTTATAAACTGTTTGTCTGCACCATTCGAGTTTATGAAGATGGACATACGCTTTTAGACGCACGGCAATGTGTGCACGGGACAGTATTCTTGGAAATGCCCCTGTCGGAAGTTTCGTGTCACCAATAGTACCGAAGTAAATCAAAGTCCACTAAAATCGCTACAGTCCGTAGTTTTAATAGTACTGCAGAGAATCGATACAGAAATATGATTATCTGAGTTAATAAAACTATGTATAAGAAAGGGCTAGGTTAAGATATAGGCGGTACGGGTTATCAGATTGACACGAGTGCTAACGGAATCCTTGAACACACAAACCATTGTTGACCTTTGTCGTACTTGATTCCCTATTACCATCATCTGATCGACACAGTCGTTCTTAAGCGTCTATTGTCCCGTAACACGTGATTAAATTAGAGAAAAAACCCATTTGGCTACTTAAAGGAAATTACTCTCTTCTCAACTCATTTCCTTGTTTATGGTATATGGTTATGAATTTATGAATGCCATAAGACCTTCTATTAACTTTTATTGAACTCGTTCATCAGCACGACGATTACTGACTTAGTCGAAATGTAGGCAATGTAAACGAATATAATGATCATACAGATCATGATCTGATATTTAGTCACGCAAGACGGAGGGCCTAGTTCGCCCCTATTTAATCCCTGTTGTTTTAACTTATATCATCCATCTTCTCTGACCAAAACGTCTGTGCAGCCGAATAGGCGTTTTAATCCACTTCTTCCCCATCTTCTATTAGTGTTTGGGGGATTGGATGGTCGAATAGTTAGCGTGCGCGCTGTATCATACGGCCGGTTTCGAATCCCCGGTTGTACGTGACAAGGAGTAGTGTCGCGTGTCCAGCCTCGAGGGTTTCTTCCGGGTACTCCGGTTCCCCCCACTGCTAAAGACCCCTACGCGCAAGCGAATTAATTATGGAAATAAAGTCAAAAACCATATGTTAGTCCCGAAATGACCTAGTTTGTGTCGAGTGAACGTTAAACCCATTTCTCTCTCTCACCCTCTCCCTCTCTCTCCATCGTGGTGATATCGCAGACCAGTAATTTATTATGCCTAACGCTTGCTCCGGGCGGGGTGGGGTGGAGTAATCGGAGTAAACCCACGAGGTTGAGAATAAACCCCTATCTCCAAGCCACATACGTTCACACCAGGGATCGAAACCATGACCTAAAGCCAGAGGTGACCGGCCAGCTAGAGCGTTCGATGCGCAACACCCTAGACCACCAGGCCATTCTTACCCTCACTACTATTACTTACATTAAAATATCCCGCTATTCAAGGTCCGGCCAATCACAGGGAATGATCAAACTAAATCTACAATTGTACGGCCGCTCTAATTACCACACAGAAGGAGCGAACTCGTCCACGTGAACGAGCAAAAAATAGAGATCGTCGAACAATTTATTAGTGACCCGAGAATCAAAGCCAATGAAGCAATAGTTATCGAGAAATTGGAATCGACTCGATGCAATGAAGCTTGGTTTATTGGGTAATTGGGATTGATGGAAGACGGTGATGGACAAACTGGTAGCACGGTCTATAATGGTACTCACGAGAAACAATTAATATGTAATTGAATTTATCCTGGTTCAAAGTTGCAAGACCTCGAGCGGTAATTGGGTTATAATATACAGAAGCCTGGTCGTGGTATTATTAACAACCACGGTCAGCCGAGTTGTAATAAACCGCTTGGCTAGCGGATCTTAATAACTCCACCGCTTGGCTGAGATCAGGGAGAAAACAGAACTCGCATGACTGTAAACGAATGTCATGTTTACGTTGGTTCTAACCATTCGTCATTGAGTCACCTGGAGTGGTGGTGTTTCAATAACTTAAAATACGGACACTTGCTCGTACTTTGCAATCAAATACGTCACTCGAATCTAAAATTTCAGCTAGTATAAATATTGTACGCTTGGCACATTGCCCGTACCATTATGTGAAATAATTGTACACCAACATCAAAGGATCACGTCACATCTGAATTAAAATGTGCTTTATTGTACATAGGACCTTGGTAAAGAACCGAAAACTAATTTTAGAAAATAGGAAAGAAGAAACGAATAGAGACGTAGAGTTTGATGGAAAATATGTACTTCATTCTACTCACGATGTTCTTTCAAATTGCATCTTCAAAGTCTAATCATCCTAAATTAAATACCAGTTTTTATTTTGTGAAGAAGATCGAATTATAATGGAGGGCCCTTTGATATCTCTGTTCTCAAACTCAAGTATATTTGTGGGTTTCGAGAGATCTTTATTTGGAATTAAAAAGGATGCATGGCCCTATTGGCCTTCAGTTTCGCGAGTCAGTAGAATAGGACTGGGCGATGTGGAACAAATGGCGAGAAAGTAGACTAGAACAAATGGTCAATATACGAATGGAGCTGTTGTATTCGATTTCTAGAGAATATATGCTGTAAGGGGTTTTCCCTGGTTTCTGTACACCCATACCACTAAAAAATAAACTAATTATCAGAAATCGCCCCTCCACCAACAACAAAAGTATAATAAGTATATCCCCCCCCACACACACACCACACCACCACAGAATAAAACGCAGACAGTAACTGTACTGAACCCCAAGAGCTACTCGTCTCGTAGTTCTTCTTGGTGGTGGTGTTCTCCGAAAAACGCCCAAGATCAATTTAATAGTTCCGTGGACAATTGCGAATTGACTTTTGATATGACGTCACAATTCAAAGATGGCGATGGCGTCATTCTCGGTTACTGTTCTGTAGTACGCACCTACTTGTAATTGGTTAACCGAGTAACGGTATAAGAAATGAGGTAACTTGAAATATAGTGTACGAACTCCATTGATAATCAGCAGCGCCTCTAGCATCAGTCACCATCAAACAAGAGGAGATAATCACGGCCGCGTATAGCACCAGTCATCATCAAACAAGAAAACGAATAACGAGACGATGATTTAATAATGCCCCCTTCTCGTCGTTTAGCCCCGTAACACGAGTGTTTCATGCCTATATAAAATAGGTTCTTCGTGGTTTTTTTTTATCTTCACTGATCGTTTAGTATTCATCAAATCGAGCACTCCCTGCGGGTACGAGATCATGTTGTAAAGTAACTTCTGTCTAATAGAGTTTTTAACAGCTCTCTTCTTCTCTAAGCAGTCTTTTAGTCTATAACACAAGATAGATGTGAGTTTTATGAGGCCATGTTTTATGTCCGTGTTAAGCACCATCGTGTTTTAATGTGATTTTGCAGTATGCTCATTGATTCTGGGGTTTCTCATTAGTCTATGACCACAGCAATAAATATTCATCCACTCATTCTACTCTATTATAGAATAATCATTCGAGGTGCACAACCTGTCATTGGTACGAAATCCTTCATCAACTGGGTTTCAAAAACCCGTCGCCATCCGGGGTGTAAAACCCCGTCATCATCCAAAGTGCAAAAACCCGTCATCATCCAGGGTGCAAAACGGCCATCATCCGGAGTAATTAAAAAAACATCCAAAACACGTTATCATCCGTGGTGTAAAAAACATCCATAACGCGTCATCATCCGGGGTGCAAAAACCATCCAATACCCGTCATCATCCAAGGTGCCCAACCCGACATTGATCAAAAATCCATCACCATTCGGGCTGCAAACCTCGTCAAGGGTGTAAACATTTTATTATCCTAGGTGCAAAACCCAATCCATCCTAAATAATATTTTTTTGAAGCGGGGAAAAAAACACACAATCAAAAGATTAATTATTTGTGAATTTAAAGTCTGCTGAAAGAACGCAAACAAATTACACATGTTTATTAATGACCGAAGGTGGAAACCACACCGGAAAATCTGGAGGAACTTCTCTCGGCCAAAACGGGGATCGAACACGCGAACTCCAGGCTAGCGAGTTAGCGTTTTTTTTGTTTTTGTTTTTCTTGTAAGTTAGCGTCTTACCCACTTAGCCACCGTGGCTCTCCTAACCCATGAATTAATGCCACTGTGGCTCTCCCAGCCCATAAATTAATACAAACTATAAGAAAAAAATTGCGACTGTAAATGGCATTCAATGCCTTTAGAAAAAACTCAACCCGAACGTTAATTTATTAAGAAAGTTTAGAAGACTGTATTTAAACTATTGATTGGATGAATTATTGATTTCCTTAACAGAAACAAGAACGTGAACTAATTGTCTTATTTTATTAATTAAATGATTACTTTGGTCGGGATAAAAAAAACATGAAATAAGGCTGCACGCAAAACTACCACCGACCGAGAAACAGCTAATTAACAGTGAAGTTAGCAGTCGAATAATCGGGTAATTAAGGAAGAACTTAGTTCCTGTGTCGACGTTGTTGTGAGAATGATCAATCGCCGTGGGCCAGTGGGAAGATTTTTAGATGATTAAAAGGAACCCTACAAGTTCCAGTCATGATTAACGTAACTTGGACATGAACCCCCATCGACAGTCTCGCTTTTAATGATAGACAAATTCGAAATAATGTTCCAATTAACCATACTAGAATATGAACACCATTGATGAATATTTGTACAGATACACACAGCTAAAATGTCCAAATATGTTTTAAATGACATGAATGAAGCGGGGTTTAATTTTATTCCTTTCTGCACCAACCGATCCAATGATGCTAAACTTAAGCTATCGGTCTACAGTTAGCGTAGCTTGCTAAAAGACACCAAGCTAGTTGACCAAAAGTTTAAATCCTAAATCGACGATTTTAGCCGAAACACCGAGTATACTTCGAGAATTTTGAGAACTATTTATTCTGCTCCCATTTTATGGCATTGGACAAGTAGTATTTGTGTATGATGGGTGTGAGAATGTAGAGAATCCCATACAAAACAGGGGGGTGGGGTGGCCTAGTGGTCTAGAGTGTCGCGCTTCGACCTCTAGCTGGCCGGTCACCTCTGGCTTGCGGCTGTGGTTTCGATCCCTAGAGTGAGTGTATGTGGCATGGAGATGGGGGCGCCTTCTCAACCTCGTGGGTTTCCTCCGGGCACTCCGTTTCCTCCCACTGCTAAAGACCCCTACGCGCAAGCGAATTATTGAAATAAAATTGAAACCATATGTTAGTCCCAAAATGACCTAGTTTGTGTCGAGTGGACGTTAAACCCCATCTCTCTCTCTCTCTCTCTCTCTCTCTCTCTCTTTTATTTCAATACAGGCGAATTTTTGAAATATATTTGAACCGTATGTTAGTCCCGAATTGGCATCGACTCTCTCTCTCTCTCTCTCTCTCTCTCTCTCTCTCTCCCATACAAAACAATATACTATTTTTTGGATATGGCGGCCATTCAGGACAGACGTTTGTTCTCGAATTATGAAGTAGATGGATCTCTGTATGATGTGTTATGGGGACAAACTGTACCCGGTTAGTTACCACATGAACGACCAGACGGTTTTTTTGTTCTTGTGGGGCTTCATGCTGTAGTATAAATAATAATGCCCAACTAATGTTTTTTGTAATATAGCCTATTAAGTTTTTGTTCCGGCGGCGTGGTTCCCCCTTGTCAGTGATGCAAGACGGAGGGTCTAGTCATTCGCATTCGACGAAAACCCGAGGTCTGGGGTGCACATTGGCGTACACGTAAAAGATCTTTGGCGGTTGGAATTCGTAGGCCGCAGTGTCGCTGTCCTGGAAAAATTTCCCTTATAGCACAATGTATGGCGTATGCCGATCCCCATTAGCCCAGTTCGGAGCAGAATAATAGGACGTTAAACCTCCATCCATTTCCTATTAAGGTAAGTGAATTAGGATTCAGACCACCTTTCTAAGGAAACTCAAATCATTAAACAAATCAAGATCCCTCCATGTATTTTTGCGAGTTTAGAAGATGGGTACAATGAGAATAGATTTGTCCCCAAGGCGTTTGATCAAATGCGATGTAGCCTGTAATTGACGGCTTTGTTAAAGAATGACTGTAAGGTTCTCTGGGAGTTAATAACGACTATATTATATTGTAACCTGTGGACACCCACAGCATCTTTAACCATTCCTTTATTCATTCTATAGAATATGAGTACCAGTGACGTGTGTCGTGCTTCCATAAGATTGTACGTGGCAAGGAGTAGGGTCGCCTGTATAACCTCGTGGGTTTTCTCCGGGTACTACGGTTTCCACCCACTGCTAAAGACCTCTACGCGCAAGCGAATTAGTGAAATAAAATTAAACCATATGTTAGTCCCGAAATGACCTAGTTTGTTTCGAGTGGACGTTAAACCCCATTTCTCTCTCTCTCTCTTTCGCTTCCATAAGCGACCTGGTGTTACATTGAAGTTAAAGGGAGTGGGGCCAGAGTGGGGGATACCTTAACTTGTTTGATTAAGTTAAAATTTGACAGCACAAACCGGAGGTGGGGGTGGGGGGGCTTCGTCTAATATTTCCCAGTCCTAAGGTTTGTTTAACCAAATAAGGAATAAAGAACATAGAACACGTTCTTTGTAGAAAGCCATCGAACGCAACCACGTTTACAGACCGCTCCGAGGAGAAGGAGATTGACAATATGTGGAATTATTCTCCCTTATTAAAGTATTAAAGTTTATCATCTAAGAATAATAATCACAAATATCTACGCCAGTTTCAATAAATTGGAATGAATGAATTGAAATGGAGATTAGCGCCCTGCTCTTTTTGCAAAGGCTGGACTAATGAAGACGGACAACCCCACACAGTGTGCTATGAGGGTGGGGAATATGGTCCTGTCTGACGAGAGTTCTTCACGGAGAGAGAGAGAGAGAGAGAGAGAGAGAGAGAGAGAGAGAGAGAGAGAGGCGTTCATTTAACACAAACTAGATCATTTCGGACTAACATATGGTTCCATTTTATTTCAATATTTCACTTGCGCGTAGGGGTCTTTAGCAGTGATAGGAAACCGGAGTACCCAGAGAAAACCCACGAGGCGACCCTACTCAATGGCAGACCTTATGACCCAATAAAATGACCAAACACGTAGTTTCTAGTCGTTCTATAACAAATGTCAATATCCTATTAAAATAAGAATCACACAAATATCTACAAAATGATTTCCTCTTTCATTTCGTTTTTCTAAAAGCACATTAATTATTCATTTCCTGTAAAACGATAAACATCAAGCATCCGTGTCAGTTCATCATTCCATGGAAGCATGACGTATAAATGTTTTACTATCGAGTCCTAATCACTAGTCGAATTGGGATTTTCTGGAGGAACAATCTGAACTGCAGTAAACCACTGTTATTATCATATATAGTAGTCATGGTCATGTAAAGAGAGAGAGAGAGAGAGAGAGAGAGAGAGAGAGAAATTGGGTTTAACGTCCACTCGACACAAACTAGGTCATTTTGGGACTAACATATGGTTTCAATTTTATTTCAATAATTCGCTTGTGCGTAGGGGTCTTTAGCAGTGGGAGGAAACCGGAGTGCCCGGAGGAAACCCACGAGGTTGAGAAGGCGCCCCTATCTCCATGCCACATAAGCTCACACCAGGGATCGAAACCACTGCCGCAAGCCAGAGGTGACCGGCCAGCTAGAGGTCGAAGCGCGGCACTCTAGACCACTAGGCCATCCCAACCCCCCATGGTCATGTAAAGGGCCTACAGTTGAAATTGTTTCAAACAAAGTGGGACATCTAAGTTAAAGATGCATAATGGGGGATTAAATAAAGAGCTGACAGTTCTCACTATAATAGTTACAAACTAGATAATGTAAAGGGAATTTGCTAAAAATTTCAGTCTAATTGATCCACTATGGATCGAGAATTTAGCGAATGAATTTTGAGCCTAGCCTCGACCGCCCTCAGTAAAGTCGATTCGATAAATACATAGTCTCGGTTATCCATTTCTTGATTTAATCATGAATGAGCGTTGAGCAGCAGATCGGATCCTAATCCAGTAAATAAGGCGATGACACCGAGAGTTGATTATGGCCTGGTTAAGTTAATTAATGTCTAATTAATAATTTAGATTATATTTCAGACCTAAGGAAAGACCTGATATAGGCAGATTTAGCTCTAGCATAATCTAAGTTAAATAGGTACTCGCAGTAATTAGAAAAAGCATTTGGTGACGTTAAATTTTGTGTCTGGAATACCACATCAAATAGAAGCAGGCATTAACCAACAGCTGAGGGTTCAAATTAACACTGAATAGCATTTATTAATAGTGGTACTAAAACCAGCCAAAATCCGAGCTATGAAAGACCAAGCTAGCATTTAAACTTAACACTAGATACTTTTTATCAAGTCGTATTTTTTCAAAACTCGGTTTGTGTGTAATAAATGACCTAGCTTGAGTAGTAGACGACGTAGTAGTAGTTGTTAATATTAACACTTATCAGACTGGACATTTTCAAAACCTGGACTGCGTGTAATAAATTACCAAGCTAGTAAACCTTAACAAATCCTGGACTGTGTGTAATAAATAACCAAGCTTCTACGTGTTCGCTTTCCATTTGGTAAATGAGTATCGTATGTGCTACAACCATCGTTCATTGCTCTGTTAGAAGTCTCAGTACCCTTGAGATTTGCCACATGCATTATGGACCAGATAAAATAGAGTTCCCGGTTGAACTAGAAGTTAATGGAGACTAGTCTGATCTGTCAGTTACATCAAGTGGTTTATTCTCCCTCAAGATTTCTAGCCATTGTATCACTTCTAGCCATTCCATTTAATCGTGGAACAAGTTTTTCATCTCGGCTCAACAATGTGCGGTGCTGTTTTTTTCTTTCGATAACTAAAAAAACTGTCAATGGTCGGCAAGTAAACCCTAGGCATATCCGATGTAAAGACTATCAAAAGGCTGCAGGGAAAACCTCAAGGCATCCGAGGATTGGGTTGGACTCTGTGAGCTATTAATTCAGTGTCCCGGTGGTAATGATTGTACGCGACACTTCCGAATGCTGTGACCAAATTGGTGTAACGCCCGGCAATGAAAGTGTCATATTCAATAGCTTCTGGCCACTTGATCGACGCAACATAAAGACAAGACTGCCTTTTATTAACGTCTATAAGTGACATTAGTGACGTTATCGACTTATGGCCAATAAAGACCTGAATAAAACCATCGTGGTTTAGATATTGAAAGATAATTGCTTATAAAAAGCCTCTAGTGGAACTTTTCAAGATATTTGCACCAATGTCTACCACGATCTACTGACGAGCGAATTAACTAGGTTAACATTCTTATGCAATGGAATGAAATGCAATATGGGTTAATATCCATAAGGTCCGTCATTGAGTCACGTGGCGGGGTTTTCATTTCCCGCTTGGACGTGACAAGGAGTAGGGTGGCCTCCCGCTGCTAAAGACCCATACGCGCTAGCTAAATATTGAAATAAAATCGAACCATGCATTATTCCCGAAATGGCCTACTTTGTGTCGAGTTGACGTTAAGCCCCGTTTCTCCCTCACTTAACCATTATATCAACATAAGAACGGTTTCTTTTTCCCTCGAGGAGACAGACTGTTTTATAGGGATACCCTCACAGCCTTGTCTTGTACGAGCCTCATGGGTGTTTTTCATGGAATCCAGTATTTTTATGATATTATTGGGTCTCCCTTCTTTTCATGGCTATTTAACCAAAATTGGATACTTCAAGTGAAAATGCATCATTAAACTGAAATTCTATAATTTATTTAAAATAAAAACTGGTAAAAATTAAAAAAAAGTAAATAAAAAATATATTTTCCAATAGACCAAATGAAGGAAGCGATGAATCGTATTCTAGGTTAATGTGTGTGAAATAGCTTTATTTAACGTCCGCTTCCACCGAGGTGATATCGCAGACAATGAAGGAAGCGATGAATCGTATTCCAGGTTAAATGAAACGGGCGCTTTTATTTCAGGTAACGCCCCCTTTTATTTATTAATTTACGGTTAAGAAGGCCTGCACGTGATATGATATCTCGTCTGCTAGAATAACATTGTAACCAACAGAAGTTAATCAACCAAACGTAAAACACCAAGTTCACACGACAGGAAGCTTAAAAAGGGTCGGGAAACGTTCTATTTCCGGTCTGGCGATTGAGATTTGTTACCACGATGTGTCGACTATTGTTCAATCTTTACACAGCATTCCAGTTCATTTCGCTTGGAAGCTTTTCAATGAAGCGATCTAGTTGTGAGGCCGGGAGAATTCATTGAAGAGGAATCGATTGACGATGGAATTAAATGTAGCTATGGCGTTAACCGTCCAATATTGTTACATAAGGTTCCAGTGTTATCGAGAGATTCAACTCCACGGAAATAAATTGAATTCTCTAGACTAGTTTAACTTCATTGTAAACGACTCGGGGAATGTGATCTATTCAATTTCCAATCATGTTCTTGAAGAAATGGCTCTGTGATTGATTGTATCATGAACTTGCTGAAGGCCCGCTTGTAACCAAATAAAATAGATGGAGTTTAACGGCTTGCCAGTACCTAGAATCAGGGACGGCTTATTGTAAAGCATTAGATCATTTTAATCATTTAAATAATGATTAAAGCGCCATCGACTGCCGCTTGCGTTAATTTAATTACTCTATTCCGTTTCATCCGACATGTTTTACGCATTAATTTCATTCAAATCCACGTCTACGCTGCATCGTGATAATTTGTTGTTCATCCGATTATAACCAATAGTTTCGAATGATCAATTATTTTTATTTTATTTATTTTTTATTGAGAGAGAGAGAGAGAGAGGGGGGGGGGTGGAGGGAGAGTATTGCAAATCACATGATGTACCATGTCTTTTCGGTGTTAAATTGCAAATAATCAAATATTTTGTCCACTATAAACCATACTGTCTTAGCTTCTCGTAAAATGGGAACAATACCCAATCCAGACCTAAAACGGCTAGACATGATACGTTTAAATATATAGCCAATTTTGACATAACACCACATATAGTCATTTGTGTGTGCGTCTGTGTCGACAGACCCGAATTCCGCTTAAAATTTCGTAACACGGTTTCAATCTTGAAAAATATTCAAAAGCATCGATTTATTCATAACATATCCCTAATCATGCAATGTGAAGAAGAAGAAGAACTAAGACAAAAGGAAATCAAACTGAATTCCAGGTCATACTACAACGACTAAACAAACTAAATGTTGTCAAAGTCAACGTAGGACAATGAAAATCATTGGATTTTCCACCCGACACTCTCAGTGTTTAAGTGAATGATTGGTATTCTAGTCAGTCAGTGCGCGGTATAAATCTATCGGTATTGGTAGTCATGTGTTCCAGACATTCCCGTCAGATGATAAGCGAGTATTGATATTCCCCGTTAGAAACCCGTTGTCGCAAATCACCTCTCATATTAACGACGTCGAAAGATGTTTGTTTACTTCCAGATTGATGGTATTGTCGTAATATCGAGAGAGAGAGAGAGAGAGAGAGAGAGAGAGAGAGAGAGAGGGGCGGTTAACGTCCATTCGACACAAACTAGGTCATTTCGGGACTAACATATGGTTTAATTCATTTCAATAATTCGCTAGCAAGTACGGGTCTTTAGCAGCGGGAGGAAACCTGAGTACCCAGAGGAAACCCACAAGGTTGGACAGACGACCCTACTCCTTGCCACGTGCAACCGGTGATTCGAAACCACGCCAGTTGACTCAATAGCAGGCCAAATGATACAGCGCGCGCACGCACGCACGCTAACCATTCGGCCATCCACCCCCACCCTCCCTGTATTATCGATAGGCAGAGTGACTTAAGCGTGTTGTGATTCTCCTGGTTGTACGTGAAATGGGGTAGGGTCGATTGTTCAACCTCGTGGGTTTTCTCCGAGTTGTCTGGCTTACTATCACTGCTAAAGACCCCTACGGGGCCCTACGTACAAGCGAATTAATCGTGTTGTGATTCCCCCGGTTTTACGTGAAAAGGAGTAGGGTCGACTGCCAACCCCGTGGGTTTTTTACGGGTTCTCTCGTTTACTATCACTGCTAAAAACCCTTACGCGCAAGTGAATTATTAATATATAATTGAATCATACGTAAGTCCTGAAATTACCCAGTTTGTGTAGAGTGGACGTTAAACCCCAGTTCTCTTTCCCTCTCTTTATTCGTGTTGAGGGCAGTCGCAGTGGCTTAGCGATTAAGGCGATAGTTCGCTTGATAAGGGATATCAGGTTAGATCCCGATGCTGGCCGAGTTCATATTTCGTGTTTTTTGCACGTGGTTTCACCTAGCAACGAACCGTGTTTGGTCCTTCAGATTGGACGAAAAACCGACGTCACATTGACGTTCACGTAAATGAAGAACCCTTGGCAATTGGAATGCGACGTGAAGGCTGGAACGTCGCTGACCAGACAAAATCCCCCGAATACCACATTGTAAAATGTATAACCGTCTCCATTAGCCGATTGGTGTAATATGCCAAGAAAAGCGATTTCATTTGATTTAATCATTATGAAGCATTGTGTCGACCACTAAAATTTCAAAGATCACTCCTCTATCAAGGGAAGGGTGAGGGTGGAGGTTTTACTCATTTTCCATTTCCCACAGTGCCTTGTGGTTGTGTGGAGTAGATCAGACGAAATTCCCCTGCATGGAGTATACTTGTCTCCATTAGTCGATGGGTCCAACGGGACGATAAAACCAATTTAATTTTACTTAATCAGTTTCAAAGACCGCTCTATCTGGAGAAGAGGGTGGGGAGGGGGTATTTATTTTCCATTTCCCACAGCAGTGCCTGGTAGTTGTATGGAGGTGAATAGCAATCAATAAGGCCGTGATGAAGTGAATACAACCCCCAGGCATCATCAGATATATACAGACTAGACTTTATTGTCAATAAGCCTATATTAATACAGAAAGACACCAAGTCAATCTTTATATCGGTCATTGCATGATGGCAAGTTGATATGCCCTAATAAGGTTGTAAGAGGTCAAAGGGTATGTTGAGATCAATTCTTTGGACATTGCGGACTGCGACCTCTCGTGGCGTGCGCGATTCCAAATTTGACAAACCCGTACGGTGTCTAATCACCAGATCATAATACAACGAATCGTATTCCGTGAGCATTACTTTGTTTAGAAGAACGTATGTTTGTTGTCATTTCTATTGTAACGTGCGAAGTTCGTTGGTAGGGGTGGGGACAGGTAACCCGAACAACGTTTACGTGCACAAAATGGACACCTGGGTTCACGTTCTATATGTAAGCACCGAACAGGCGCCCCCCTCACAAAGGGATAAAATGGAATGGAGTTTAAGTTTAACATCTATTGTTCTGCTCCGACAGCCTACACTTATATCGAATTCAAACTTTCTCGACCAATGCAGGGATAGAACACGCGGCATCCAGACTAGAGAGTCAGCGTCTTACCCACATAGCCACCGTGGTTCCCGCACAAAGTACGATATGTACTCCTTAATTAGGAGGGGATTGGATGGCCGAACGGTTATCCGCTGCGCCTTGTATCATAAGGTCTGTTTTTGAGTCAATTGACGTGGTTTCGATTCCCCGGTTGTACATGACAAGGAGTAGGGTCGCCTGTTCAACCTCGTGGATCCCTCGGTTTATTCCCACTACTAAAGACCCCTACGCGCAAGCGAATTTTTGAACTAAAATTGAACCCCATTCCGCCCCCCTCTCTCTCTCCCCCTCCCTCCCTCCCTCCCTCTCTCTCTCTCTCTCTCTCTCTCTCTCTCTCTCTCGCTCTCTGTTCTCTGTGCAGGGGAATGTCCATGTTGTTGACAATCTTCTATTGTAACCCGTGTCATATTCGTACGCTGAAGGTTGTTTTAGTAACTCTATTTTCTAATAAGAGCCTTTTGTGCTTTTCCCTGGGGCATCTCAATCAAATATTGTTTGCTGAACAGTTCATTAAAGTAAGAAGCGATATTGAAGAATAAAGCCCAAAGCTTTCTTGATAATTGTAAACATCTTCTCACATCTGCCCCAGCCATATCGGCCTCAGCAGCGACCAAGCTTAAACCATTCTTTCGTTTACAATATAAGATGTTAATGAAAGCTATAAGTCGCTGTACGCCATAGCCGTCTATGCGTTCTATTATTAATGGCGCTGCTCCCTGGAGAAATCAGATTGAAGGAAAGAGCGACAGATCTGACAGCCTTGTCATAAAGATCATGATGTTGTATCAAGCCAGGGTAAAAGATTAAGAGATAAGACGAGCCGGGGTATTAAATTAACCGATTGTAGACAGAAATAATAAGACGGGGCTATTTCAACAATAAGTGCCGGGTTGAAACTTTATCCCAGATGATTGCAGAACATGGCAACAATTGATGGTAATCGTAACACCTTGTCATTAATGGGATATGTTTATTGTTGGCCGGCTGGGAAGGTTCGGGTGTTTCCAGAGTCCAAAATGGCCGTGTTTTATAAAAGAGAATTTTGAGGAACATTAACCCTAATCCTGACCCTTTTTAGAGGACTGAACATGGATCCAATTTACCTTTTACCCTTCTTAAAAGGGTTAATATAATGTTGGTACTCTCCAAAATACTCATTTATATAAAGCGGCCATTGGAGGCTCCGGAAACACCCGAACCTCCCCAACCAACCCTCTTTAGAGATGAGTCACGGGCTAATTCTGGTCTATTACTATTCCCTTTGCTTTAAGGGAAAATTTGCCACTACTCTTCGTCTATATATTTCCATTTGTGTACACGAACGAACTTTCCGGACGTCTGTGCACGAGGATTGGGCATAGCAAACCCCGAATGGTATCGTATTATCTTAAATATTCAAACACGTGACATTCTGGTGAAAGTGCAATGCACAGTAGTTAAAGGACAATATTGGTGCCAGTCATTATCACATATGTGATAGAACTGATTAAACACTTTCCAAATATAATATTAACACAGATCATCGCTACCATAGAGGAGTAATAAAGGATTCATTAATCGGACGTGACGAACGCCAAAGGAAAACACGAGTTATCTCTCTATGTGAATGACTGAAGTGACGAGTGATGACAGATAAACGGCCGAATTTCTGCTCAATAATAATTCCTTCGAAGACAAAAAAGTTGTTATATGGGACCGCAAGAGGATATCTGACGATTCAATAAAGTAATTAAGTGTCATGAGATAAGAGAACAGGGGAAAAATAGAAATACTCCGTACAGCCCCTTGTTTTTATTCATTCCATAGGGGAGACCGGGACACATTGAACACTGTATAGTGTTGGGTTGTATAGTAGTATTTATAAAGGATATATCCACGGTGGTTCAATGTGCCCCGGTCTCCCCTACCTTATAAAAACATGGCAATGCACGAACTTTTTTCTGTTTTTCTTTCGTGTTCTCTTATGTAGTGGCAGTCAATTCTTTTTATGAATTGTAAGATATTCTCTCACAGTGTCACACAGCAACTTTAGGTCTTCGAGGGAATTATTAGTGAGCAGATATTCGCCCATGTATCTGTTATCACTAGTCACTTCAGTTAGTTATATAAAGCGGTGACTCGTGTTTTCCTTTGGCGTTCGTCACTTCCGATTTGGGAAACCTGTAAGTCAACATGACGGCCATAAAACTTTTTAAAGGTTTTTATAAGTTTAGTGCGCACGTATCCTTGTAGTTGAAGCTTAGATGACAAATGCCTCGATCTACTTAAAAAATCAGAATAAAAGGAACAAGCTCTCGCGTACCGAATTAGCTGAGACACAAACACTCCATAAGCTGGTGATATTGGAATGTTACTACTAATAAATGGAAAGTTAACAATCGGAAAGTCAAAGTCATCACGTTTATCGTACAATCTAACACTCAGTTTATGGCAATTGTCAAAATCGAGACGCAGATCCAAGTAGGAAGCGTAAAGATATCAATATTTAGTTGTTAATTACAAATCCACGTATTTCGTTAAGAATCACAGTGATTCCAAAAACAAATTCACCGCCATCAAGATAATTCAGATGTTGGATTTTTTAATTGATAACATTTTTGTTGAATTTGGAGGGGAAATATATCAGCAAGTGGTAGGTATCCCCATGGGCACCAACTGTGCACCGTTGCTTGCTGATTTATTTCTCTATTCGTACGAAGCCGATTACATCCAAGCGCTCGTTAAAACAAATAAACGATTGGTCAGAAATTTTAATTTCACTTATCGATATATCGATGACGTTTTATCACTTAATAATCCAAAATTTAGTGATTATGTCGAATTCATATATCCTGATGAGCTGGAAATTAAAAACACCACTGACAGTGACAATTACGCTTCCTACTTGGATCTGCGTCTCGATTTTGACAATTGCCATAAACTGAGTGTTCAATTGTACGATAAACGTGATGACTTTGACTTTCCGATTGTTAACTTTCCATTTATTAGTAGTAACATTCCAATATCACCAGCTTATGGAGTGTTTGTGTCTCAGCTAATTCGGTACGCGAGAGCTTGTTCCTTTTATTCTGATTTTTTAAGTAGATCGAGGCATTTGTCATCTAAGCTTCAACTACAAGGATACGTGCGCACTAAACTTATAAAAACCTTTAAAAAGTTTTATGGCCGTCATATTGAATTGATTGGTAAATATAACGTGTCTCTCTCGGTTATTATTCTAGATATATTTAATTGACACGTATACTAATACTATCTCACTGATTATATGTCCACTACATAGTTAACACAGTTCATCACGTGCATTTTGCATACCGATAGTTCATCGGCCAATCACGCTATTTTATCGACATTTTGCCTAATAGTTTGGATGCAGCTATGGCGGGTGTGGCGCCAGGCAGGGTAAGCTTACTCTTCCGGACACCTGTTACCACTGTTTGTCGTGTATTTTGTACACGGGGAGCAGTCCATTTGCTGATTACACTATTTTGCCTATAACGTTTTTTTAGGACTTCGAATTCTGTTTAATGGTTTGGATTGTTCGTACTTGGTTTTATTTTATATCAGCTATGGTAGCATTGATCTCTCTGTTAAAAGTATATTTGGAATGTTTTTAACCAGTTCTATCACATATGTGATAATGACTGGCACCAATATTGTCCTTTAAAACACTATTTGTAAGTGCAGGAGGAGCGCACTACACGCAAAACAAAAATCTACAAGATAAAGCTGCGTACAATACAGAAGAAGATATTACAAAAGTAAACGAATATCAAATCAAGTGAATGGATCCGGGGGCCAGCCGTCGTAAGCGTCCACTGCGCTGTACAGTCCCGGGCCTGTTATGGTACAGGCTTCACTAAAAATGATTTACAAAAAAGACGTAACAGAAATAATGCGACTAATCTTAGAGAAAACAGATCAGAAACTAGATCTGTTAATAGAACATGTGAAGTAACAGCAATAATTATTTCTAATCTTAAATCTTAAAACCATATATTTATTCCATTTAAGCAAATGATCTACTTGATGCGGGATTTTTTTTAAAAAAAAAAACCCTTTGTGCGGGTTTCATTGAGAGTGGCTCGCTAAACTGAAAGTCCCAGGTCCGATCCCTGTGTACTGTGGGGTTTTCCAGCGAGATTTCGTCTTGGTAGTGGTATAGGAAGGAGGGTCCGGTGAGGAGTGTAGTCGTTTGGATTGGGCAAAAACATGGACCCGGGTTCGATCCCGGTGTTCCTCGGGGAGGATAGGAAGGAGGGTCTGGTAAGGAGTCTAGTCGTTCGGATTGGTCAAAAAACACGGACCGGTGTGTACGTTGGCATGCAGGTACCGAATTTAAAAAAAGGCCATAGCGCCGTTGTCCGGGCAAAATTTCCCTTATAGCACATTGTCTAGCATATGCCCGTCTTCATAACTCCGGTTGTAGGAGAACAGTAGGACGTTAAACCCGGTTTCATTTCATTTAATTATTTATCGGGTGGGGGGGGCGAATGTTTGTTAGCATATGCGCCCTGTATCATAAAGCCTGTTATTGAGTCAACTGGCGTGGTTTCGGATCTCCGGTTGCACCTTACAAGGGTAGGGTCGTCTGCACAACCTCGTGGGTTTTCTCCGGGTCCAAACCACGTGTTTGTCCCGTAATGACCTGGTTTGTGTCGTGTGGACGTTAAACCCCATTTCTCTCTCTTTCTCTTTTAATTATTTATCACAAAAGGTTGGCTGATATTATCTTAAATGTCTTGTATTCCGTTGATGTTAATCTGGCAATGTTTCCTGTAAAGTCAGGCTATTAACAATTCCAACTCTTTCATCTACAGGAAGCGGTTTTTAGAAGCAAATCATCTTTTAAAGGAAAACAGAAAATAATCTTTTACGAACCATCTTTGTCTTTAATGGCAGGGAAAAATCTTGCAGAATAACCGATAAGAACAATTGCAAATGAGTTGAACTCGAACCTGAAGTTTAATGTCAGAATACAGGTTGCAGGGTATTCTGTTGATTGCTGAGTCTTTATAGAAGAATTATTTAAATTGAAATGGATATTTTGAAAGAAGATTTGGCCACAATGAATATCAACCCCTGTAGGACATTTTTCTTTATAACAAATATCATAATGATACGACTCAGTGTTCAACCAATAAGGGCACATTAGATCTGACTGGGGTCCCTTTTGTATTTCTTCAGTTGGGTTAGAAGTGTTATTTTGGCATGGGTTTAGATCTATTTGATAAGACCAAATTTGGTCAAAGGTCACGTGATGTAATCAGGGCTAGCTCTTATCCAAACACTAACCCTAATACTGAACCTAGCCCTAACGCTTAGTCTAAACCTAACTAACAACCCTATTTTCATCTCCTGCGACCATAACAAAATTGAGTTGACCTTAATAAATAGATCTAGCCCATGACGCTGTGTCACGTGTGACTATTTTTCACAGGATAGTTCATACGAGGGGGGTTGGGATGACCTAGTGGTCTAGAGTGCCGCGCTTCGTCCTCTAGCTGGCCGGTCACCTCTGGCTTGCGGCTATGGTTTTGATCCCTGGTGTGAGCGTATGTGGCATGGAGATAGGGGCGCCTTCTCAACCTCGCGGGTTTTCTCCGGGCACTCCAGTTTCCTCCCACTGCTAAAGACCCCTACGCGCAAGCGAATTATTGAAATAAAATTGAACCATATGTTAGTCCCATAATGTCCTAGTTTGTGTCGACTTGACGTTAAACCCCATTTCTCTTTCATTCCACCTAGTCAATTATGTTGTACCGCTTCATTGACGTGATCTATTTACCGAGAGTGTGATGAAACACAGTATAGTATACACTAGATTAATGTATTACTATTCTCTGTGATGTGAATTGTTTAGGGACCATGACAACTTATAGTAATCATAATATGACCACAATAATAACACACTAATATAACTACAACCCGGTTGTAACTCAATTGGTTTAATTAGAATCCAAACTTACAACAAACAGGTGTTATTTATGTGGGGTATTAACATGAGACGTGGTATAAGGATGTTCTAGAAAGAGTAAGCATGCCCTTAAAGATACATTATGGGAGATTAGATAACGAGTTGACAGTTCTCACTATAATAGCTAAAAACTAGCTAATGTAGAGGCAATTTGCTGAAAAGTTCAGTCACATTGATCCACTATGAACCGAAAACTAAAGAATGCAAGACAAAACTAGTTGTCTCGGTTATCCATTTAATCGTTAATCACGAAGAAAAATTTTGCAGCAAATCGAACTACAATCCAACAAATATCGAAGGCTAGCCTTGACATTGTAAACTAGAAGTGTCATTGGTAAGCAAACGTACGAGAATTGGTCCATGATCAACTTTATACAAAACTTGGTTTGTGGGCCAGGTTTTTAGGGGCATTCAGATACGCCGTATACAAAGCATCGGTTTGTGCGCCAAGTCTTTAGGGGTATACGGATACTTTCGGCATTTATGGTGATTTATCTATGACCGGTCTTATTCAACAATATGAGTCCTAAAGGCATTGGGCCAAGGTGGCATGGTTGGTGCAGAAGGTTATAGCCCCTTTCATTTCCGTCATTCACCTGATTTGACTAATATTTATGTGTGGGTTTTTTTTTTGGGGGGGGGGGGGTAACTCGTGCAATAAAATTGAACCATGTATTAGTCCGGAAATGACCTAGTTTGTATCAATGGACGTTACCCTCCTCCCTCTCTCCCCCTCCCTCTTTCCAGTTTGAACCAAATAATACAGTCTAAAATCATTCATATAGTAACCTGTTTATTAATTTATTAAATCTTCGGGGTATTAATTGTTTTCACCGGTTTCTATAATATCCTATTCAACCCAGCAACCGATTGTCAAACTCCATGGGGTCCATTAACTTCAATGAAATTCCAACTCGATTGAATTAATAACCGCATCCATTATCGTAATTTAATTTTGTTCTGATTTACTCCAAGGCTAACACAGAGAATAAAATAAACGAATAAACCGAGAGAATGGGATTTCATACATTATAAAAGACCGTTGAACAAAAGTAGTACCAGGATAAAAGAAGAGAGAGAGAGAGAGAGAGAGAGAGAGAGAGAGCGAGAGAGAGAGAGAGTCGGCGCCATACGGTTTAAATATATTTCAATAATTCGCCTGTATTGAAATAAAATTGAACCATATTATATTTGTCCTGAATTTATCTAGTTTGTGTCGAGTGCTGGAGATTAGAGATTTAAACCCCGTTTCTGGTCAACTGTCGTGGTTTTGAATCCCCGGTTGTACGTGGCAAGGAGTAGGGTCGCCTATCCAGCCTCGTGGGTTTTCTCCTGGTCCTCCGGTTTCCTACCACTGCTAAAAACCGCTACGCGCAATCGAATTTTTGAAATAAAATTAAACCATATGTTAGTTCCGAAATGATCTAGTTTGTGTCTAGTGGAGGAGATTAATGATAAACCCCGTTTGTCTCTTATTTCTGATTTGGATGAATGTGTCCATTGTGCTTTTTCTCCCGCACTCCTTAACTTAAACCAATCTGCATGTCCGTCTGTAAACATATCTGCGATATCACTATTGTGGAAGTGGACGTTATACCATCAAAACAATACTACCCCATCGCCAAATGTCGAGAACTCAAATTTATCGTAAACACGACAGAACTGTTGATAATCCGTATCTGCAATACAGCGGGTGTCGTTATGGGTAAATGATGGACTCCATATATCACCATAAAGACACATTAACCAAATTGTTCAAACAATTAGACATATAAGATCGTCTGCTCAAACCTAATATGGTCGTCCCAGTAAAATACACAGTTGGTTAAAGGTCATCGGCTGTATTCCAGTCGTCTGGTATTATCTGTGGATGTGTTGTTGATTGTCTTAGCAGGAGATATCAGAAAGTACCCGAGTCATCAAACAGACATTATCAAATATGTACACACAGCATGTCTGGGCGTCTAGTCCATTCTCAATATGATTATATAGAAACAATGGCTGGCCTACCTTACTTAGTATAATTGAATACAAAAGTACAACGAACCAACTTTGGTGGTTATGAACGACGTGTAACCATTGTAGGGGGCATCCAATACCAGACGGAAATTAAATTAAGTATTTTGAAATTTGGTATTGATCACCGTTAACTTGGAAGTACCGGCGGCCCTACTTAATTTCTGTATTTTACCCGTTTTATAAAATTTAAAATGTCTTCCTTTCTCACGTCACTCAATACTAGGCCCTTATGCACGAGTCGGTGGGGAAATAATGTTAATGTGTTGGCCCTGGGCATCACCAAACCCGAACACACCACTATAGCTCAGTGAAGGTTCCAAATGAGTAGCGTCAGAAGTTCTTAACGTTCGTGTTAAAATTTCTCAGTGCTAGACACAATACAATCAGGCAGAGGGCCGTGATATCACCACAACACCACGCGCCACTATGCCTCAGTGAAGTATCCAAAATTGAGTCGTCACCGTGTTAAAATGGAATGAGTTTTAACGTCCCAATAAACAGCAATACTCCAGTCATTTTGAGACTGACATATGGTAATTGTCATTATTAATAGGATTCTACTCCTTCTTTATCACATGCCTTATATTTTTACATACACAAACAAATTATGTCTGTCCAATTTTATTAAATAGAAACAGAATCAACCCTTCCCACAATAATTCTCGAAACATGACAAGGAGTAGGGTCGCCTGTCCAACCTCGTGGGTTTTCTCTGGGTCCTCTGGTTTCCTCCGACTAATAAAGACCCTACGCGCAAGCGAATTACTAGTATTGAAATAAAATTGAACCATGTGTTGGTCCCGAAATGGCCTAGTTTGTGTCGAGGGGAGTTAAACCCATCTCTCTCTCTCTCTCTCTCTCTCTCTCTCTCTCTCTCTCTCTCTCTCTTCTCGAAATATATTTTGTGTTTCGACAAAAACCGTTGATTTAGGAATAATTAACATGTCGGTGAACACTAGCTTGGTGTCTGTTCTCAAGCGGAACTGATTGTAGACAGTGTCCGTTCAGTATGGCTTGCATTGTGAGTCGACGCATTGATACGCGCTGCACCTGTACCGTCATCAAGCTTCAGGATTTAAAAAAAAGATAGTAACACACGTCATCTATCAAGCATTTGCGGCATTGGCAACTGTTCCTATATGTAGTGATCTGTGTCATGCACGATGCAGACTTCTTGCTCAAATGTAATTATCTTAGTCTGGTCTTTAAGAGTCGTTATATATAGTTCGGTGACTAGCGTGGGCGTGGTAAAGTGTGCCATTCTTTCTAGAACGCCTGACTGTAAGTTGCTCGGGAGCATGTCATGTGTTTGATGCCAGCCTTCTACAAGCTAAGGAGTAGTGTCACCTGCATCAATTCGTGGGGGTTTCAAGAGGATCTCCGACTTCTCTTCGCTGCTAAAGACCCTTGCACGTGAAATGATCTAGCTTGTATCGTTGGACATTAAACCCACCCCTCTACGTTCATCAGGGAACTTCGAAATTACTTTTTAGTCATTAGTGCGCAGTCCGAGTACGTTTACGTCTAATTCTCATCTGGCATCTACGGATATTGACTCCAATTTGTTTGATCGAATTTGGGGGGTGACTTTAATTATTTTGAAATGATTTTCAAGTGATTCATCGCCTACAGTAGAATTAGAATTTAAATATTTATTTTAGAAAGTGCCAGAAGATTGGGTTTTGTCTGATTTTTTACAGTCCAGACTCTACATTAGCGAAATCCAGTAAAATCGACCATTTAATCAATTTCCCCGCGTTTTCAGCTGCCATTTTAGATTTTCAAAGACTCGTTTATTTCTTTTAATCACATTAAGTGATCGTAAAGCTATGAAACGTTCCGCAACACCGTCCATGTTTTAAAGAACTTCATTTTCCACGATCATGTACAGGATTAGAGGACTTGTCTGGAACGAATGGCCATAACCGGTTGTTGATTTGTGAAATTACCCAAACGAAAAAATAAGACGAGAGGAGGGTCGGGGGTAGTCGAGCAGTTACAAGGTACAAATTTGGAATCTCGCAGCTACCCCAGAAGAACAATGTATTATTATTGAAGGGATATCACCATGCTCCATCAGATGGCAGTCGGTTAGGGCATTGAATTAGAATTCCCAAGTTCGAATCCCGACATCATGTAGATGTATTCGAGCTTAAGAGATGTAAGAAATAAAATGAAATGGGGTTTAACGTCCTACTGTTCTGCTCCGGCTGGGCTAATGAAGACCAGCATACGTCATACAGTGTGCTATGAGGAAAATTTTGCCTGGACAGCGGCGCAACTCTTGTATCAAATTCCAACTGCCAAGGGGATGTTTTACGTGCACGCCAGTGTGTACACGGGACTTCGGTTTTTGGCCCTTGTTGGACCCCCTGTCCTGCACCGCTGACAAGGAGAAGCCACGCCGGGAAATCCCAATTATCTTTCACGCCCAACACCGGGATCGAGTTCGCGACCTCCCGGCGAGCGAGCCAGCGTCCTACCCACTGACCAAACGTGGAACCAAGAGATGTGTGAATGGGAAATAACATCCTTTGTAACATCCTGCCCTTCGTTGTAATACGGGATCATGGGTAGAAAGGAACCGTGATTGGGGACCGACAAATACAGCATTGGAAGGAGTATGGGCGAGTTCCGATGGATGATATAACAAAGCACTAACTGCTCTGTATTTAAGACCTGTATGAAATATCCATTGATGCAACGATTTCTGTTCTGTAACTCAGAGCCATTATCATAAAGACACTTTCTTTGCTAAAATGGTTGCTTCCAGTAAATATTTTAATATTTACTGGAAGCTACCATTTTAGCAGAGAAACACAATGTCATCCTGGAAGACGTTTTGTACAAACTGGATGGAAAAACAGCTGTACTATTCTACATCGACAAATTAACACTGTACGAATTATAGCACAATCATTTGGGATAACTAATTATGAGGACACGATGATACACCAGACATTATCTGTTCTCTTAGGACACAGATCACTAAATATTTCTACGCCGTAGGGCCAGTTACTTTTAGTCTTCCTCTCCCTTTCCCCTTTCCCCCTTTTGCATGGCGATTTTTGTTGACTTTTTGGTGTAGAGTCGAAGAAAAAGGTTTGAAAATACATTTTCTGCCAGGCCTGGTTTTGGTGAATATTCATGATTTTGAGGCGGAAGGATACAAGAGTTGTGCGGTTGGTAACGTTGAAAGGGAGGCCGAAAATTGCATGTTTAGTTGTCTCTACTTCCAGCTTGTGCATCTCAAGTTTTTCACGGTGAATCTCATTCATACTTTTGGGCAAGAGTTTGCCACATGTTGCCCCATATGCGGCAGAAAACGTTCTACCCAAAGAATATTTGGGAAAAAGTTACAGCCGGTCTAAGAGACGAGAATTAACATTAAAGTCAATGGGGAAATAATACACGTAGTGATCTGTGGCCTGATTACCGGAGAGGTCGCCATTTTGATGAATTTGGTCTAGTGACACCGTGATGCACCATGTGTTTAGAAACTAACGTTTGGATTGGTTGAGCCGAGTGGAATGAAATCGTGACGCAAAACGCATCTTTCGTCAAATACTGGGCGGTCTTCCATGAATCCACGCGTTGAATGAAACCGTAATGCACCAAGCAAGGTACACGAACGGTAAAAAAAAGCCATCTTCTGGTTTTGTTAACCCCATGTATAACAGTATTATCATTTGTAACATAAAAAATGTTTGTTGGAGCTGGAAATAGAAAAAGGTCTAGACGAATAAATAGTTAATGAAGCCCACATCAAATTGTAAGTGACAGAAGAAAATAGAGCCAGTAAACTGGATAACACCCGGGGAATTGGTTTATAACCCGATTAACCGTTTCATATAGTTTTTACAGAAAACATGACGCTTTAATGTCGACCGCTTCTGATTTTATT
Organism: Patella ulyssiponensis; assembly: GCA_963678685.1. Taxonomy (NCBI): domain Eukaryota; kingdom Metazoa; phylum Mollusca; class Gastropoda; family Patellidae; genus Patella; species Patella ulyssiponensis. The sequence goes on from OY783225.1 coordinate 97,064,394, forward strand.
ATAGTGGTATGACGTGTTACTCAACACGCGCACATGGCGACAAAAAGAATAACACGTTACGTCATCAAGCAAGGGAGATAATTTATTTGAACACTAAACGTATTTCTATTTGAAAGTGGACCATTTCTAATTATAGAATCAAATTTCACACAATCGGATTAAAATACAGATCTATATTTTGTTTCGTTTTTTTTCCGGAGAACGCTAGATCGAAGACGGTCCTACGCATTTTAGCACATATGACGTCATATATAGATTGTGGGTTAGGGTTAGGGTAAGGGCTAGGACCTGTAGATGTCGTCAAAGTCTGGAAATGTAAACAGGACTAGCCCTAACTCTAACCCTGGGCCAAGCCTAACCCTTACCCTAACCCACAATCCACATGTGACGTCATAAAATGCGTAGGACCGTCTCCGATCTAGCGTTCTCCTTTTTTTCCATACTTTCGATGGCCTACACTACACGAAGATCTGACCGGTTGAACTTTAAGGTCGTATCGGAGGTCTTAGGGCGGCTTTTGACCCTATGACGTTAGATTTGAATAACCAATCAGCGTTAATGTTTGTAGTGGATTACGCATTGCCCAAACTGACCTTTCCATTGGCTAATCCCTCACATCACCCAGAACGCGGGTGATATAACAACTTTTTCAGATCCTAGTGTAGTTAAGACAAGAGAAAAAGGTTATTTTGAAGTATAAAAAACGAAATGAAATAGGATCTGTGTTTTAATTAGGTCAAATTGTACAGTACGTTAAATACGTTAATTATTATTGCCAGGGAGCCACTAAGTATTTAACAATGTATTAATGTAACCTCAATCATCTGTTCAAATACCAATTAATCCAGTCAACATTAGCCCAGCTGGTGCAGAACAGTAGGACGTTAAAACACAATTTATTTCATCTGTACCAACAACACAACCTGTACCATGGCCACGGTGGTTCAGTGCGTAATGTTCTGGTACACTAACTCGGAGGTCTCGGCTTTCAGTGCGGTGTTACTTTGTCTGCGGTGCAAGACGGAGGGCCTGACAAGGACACGCACCCCGTCGTTCGGATAGGTCGAAATACCGAGGGCTTGTGTATACCCGATATTTCTAATTTTTACTGCCGAATACAAAATGGACGGGTTCCCAATCACCGAGACGCATTTTCCCTACTGTTTTTTCAGCAGATCAAAGACACCGATAACAACGTTTTATATACATCAGAGGCAGTTTAATTATTTTTTACACGCAATTCGCCCTGGAAAAGTCTACTGACTGTTCCCTTGGTTCTGACAGATACTGTTTAAAAAAATATGTTATAACGTTAAAACCCCATCTCATTTATTTCATTTTCTTAAAGGGTTAATCCCGATAATATTTTTAGGAATATAACTGCTTAATTTTGTGTTAAAATACCTTGAAATCCCCTACCAAAGGGCTGAGCAACTAACTCAGTATTTGTGCCAGTCTTCTTCTGAATATTGAGACCAGTGTCCGAAACTGTATTATGCGGTGTCTACGTAAAACTAGGTTTTCTTTTAAATAAAAATAATGTGTAGGTGAAATTTACGCTTCATTATCAAGTACAGCACTTGGGCTATTCACTATATAGACCTCTTTAGGAATGGGTATCGATTATCAGGTCACCAACGAAAAAATTGGCCCGGAATCTTAAAAGGGTTACGTGTCCGGATAAGCAGTTTTGACGTTCACGTCCAAACGACTCAATATTTTGAGCTGAAATATTGAGACAAGGTCAATACACCATTTTGGCGTTTAAATTTCATATGTATTCAAACTTTTATTTTTGAGACTCTGTTCGAATCGGGACTGTCCCTTTAACAGCTAAAACAATACGTTTAAACCCTATTTCATTTATTTCATTTTCTTAAAACGTATAGCCAAAACAATTATACTACAACCAGGTTTATGGATATAATTCACAGAGTTTATTACCTCCACATGAAATGAAATGAAATGGGGTTTAACGTCCTGTTCTTCTGAACCTAACCTGGGCTAATGGAAGACGGGCATACGCCATACAGTGTGCTATGGGGTAATTTTGCCCGGGCAGCGGCGCTACGGCCTGCTCTTATATCGAATCCCCAACTGCTAAGGGATCTTTTATGTGTACGACAATGTGTACCAGAACATGAATACAAACTACAGTACAGAAGTTGCGAGAACTTACCGATGCCTTCTTCACATGAATCTGAGTAAAATACAGATATCTATATTTCGTTTCGTTTTCTTATACTACATGAAAATCTGATCAGTTATAGTGGGAGGTCGCGTTGGGGTGATACGAAAGACTTTTGACCCTATGATTAATCAATCTTAGTTGACGTTTCTAAGCGTTTACCCCCAGTTCCGTAAAGAGCACGACAAGGATCCGTGTTTTAATTAGAGTAATATTTTATTGTATATAAATACAAACAGTACAAAGGTTGCGAACACTTACCCAAGCCTTCTCCACATACATTGTAACACAGAGAGAGAAATTGGATTTAACGTCCACTCGACACAAACAAAGTCATTTTGTTTAATTTTATTTCAATAATTCGATTGCGCGTAGGGGTCTCTAGCAGTTGGAGAAAACCAGAGCACCTGGAGAAAACCCACGAGGTCGGACAGGCGACCCTACTCCTTGCCACGTACAACATTTTAATTGACACAATACTGTGTACACTACATTTATAAAATACTGTCAATCATTGTAAGCAGCTTGTGGAACATTTTCTTCAGATTTAAACTATATGTAATGTACGTATATTATCTATATACTTATTTCCTTTTATTTCAGGAATTTATTTCCAGATAATTTGATCCTCTCCTGTATAGATGCAGTAAGTAAATAATATACTTTATGAACAAACATTTACTATGTATGTTAGTCCCAAAATAACCTGGTTTGCGTCTATTGGGATTTGCAGTCCCCCACTCTCACCATGGCACTTTTGTTAGGCGGATTATTGATACCATACTTTAGTGACGTAGATCGGAACCCCCTTTCTCTCTCTATCTGGGCTTTATAGCTTTTAGAATTGCAAGTCATTATCCTGGTTTCCGGCGTGGTTTCACCTTGTCCGTGATGCACTTAAAAGATCCTTTGACAGATGGAATTCGATATAAGAGTATGGGCCGTAGCGCCGCGGCCCAGGCAACATTTCCTTCATAGCACACTGTATGGCGTATGCCCGTCTTCCATTAGCCCAGGTTAGGTGCAGAATAGTAGGACGTTAAACCCCATTTCAGTGCGTTTCACAAGCAAAGTCTGTCTTCATCAGCCCAGTTGGAACCAGAACAGTAACAACCCCGTTTCATTTCATTTCATTTACTCCTTTCATAAATAAAAACCTCCAGTAAAAGCTATTGTTGCACTTCTGTATTATGCAACACAAAAGAAAAATTAACAATTATTAATTAAACATTAAATCAGATATTATAAATTTGTCATATAACAAAGCCGAAATTTTATAGTTCCCCCATTCCCGTGATGCCCTATGGACGTGTTTATTTTGCTTAATTGTTACTCTAGCACTGCATCTATGTGAATTATATTGGAAATATTTTACTGTGTACCGAACAGTTGGCAGTTGAAATTCGATGTAAGAGTAGGCCGCAGTGCCGCTGCCCAGGCTTAAATTGATTCATAGCAGACTGTAAAGCGTATGCCCGTTTTCATTAGTCCAGTGTAGGAGCAGCACAGTAGGACGACAAACCCCAATTCATTTCATTTCATTTTCAGTATCGAACGGAAGAAAAAAAAGTTTTTATCGAGAAAAAGATGACAAACGAAACGCTAAATGTTACATCCACATCAACCATATCACCGACTACCTTGGTTTATAACTTACTGAATAACGACACCAATCTTACTGACGCCGACACGCAAGGTAAAGTACAAACTGTTAATCCACGACATTTCACAGCACATGCATATTCCCGAAACTACTGCGGTCTCTAGTCCACCAAAACATCAAATCACACTTCACGCAATGAAATCGTGCCCATCACTGTACGCAAAGGATACTTAAGTTATCAACTGGCATACGTGGCTGAGAAAACTTGTCAGACAACGTCTCTTGGCACAATTTCACACATTAAAACCACGGCTTTCATAACCATTTTACCCACTCCACTAATTATTAATCGTGGGCTGAGCTCAACGGATGCCTTTGGTCACTGATTGAAAAGATACAAGTCAAATTCGTTCAGGTATGTGTCCCAACCAGATGTGTTTTTGAACCCAACCATGGCTAGGGGTAATAACACCAATTGGAATATTAATGGATACAATTATAAATGTTCGGTGAGAAACTGTATGCCGGATCGTTTTAACGCAGCGGTATGCTGGGCAGTTGCTCTCGGTCCCCATGTTGATCTATGCATGCTGCAACTTGTCAATGCAGTTCTATGCTAAACTATAGATATCTGTTATTGTTCATAATAACACAACTTTATGAATTTACTACTTCTTAGTTTATTACATACAACGTTTCAATACTCTTACAGGTATACTATTTATCAAGCAATGGTCAATACCGAATACAAAATGCACATCCCCATAAGTAAAACAATTTGTGTTCATTATTGGATATTTGATAAAGATACCTGTAAGAGTATTGAAACTTTGTATGTAATAAACTAGGAAATAGTAAATCTAGAAAGTTGGGTTGTTATAGATATTATACCTCTGAATGTTATAAGGAAATCTGCTCTTGTGTTAATTGTTAAGATTTCAAGTGCACTGCTCTGTCCGGGGTCCCATAATCCTTAAGACGGTCCTGGGTGCTCTTTAAAGTGTGTACTGAGAGACTTAACGCTATCCAGTCAAACTAAGTTTCGAAAAAGACCTGACAGCAAATAAATGTATATGTTTTGTTGAATGGCCTACCTTCAACGTTTATGACCGACAATTTATGTTGCCTAAATTAAATTGCATGTTTTATCAAATGGCGTGACAACCGTTCGCAGTCCTTCGCGTCCGCTTCCACTACAGGTAATATCGCAGACCGCAAATAGATCCCGGTTGTTATACTAGCATTATGCTATCTTGTTTAAAGTCTTTATTTTGTTTTTCAGACTTTAACTGGGTACCCACAAAGTCATCTACCGGTCAGACGAACGTATTGGGTATTGTCATGTTTTCTATATTGTTCGGTGTGATGCTGGGTCGTATGGACAGTAGGGGTAAACCAGTTCTCGATTTCTGTGCAGTAATCGTGGAAGTCACTATGAAATTGTTCACAGTGTTTATATGGTAAGTTGTATGGAACAGTTGTTATAATTGTCGTTTGTTTTCTAGAACAGGGTGCAAACGTCAGGCCTCAGTTTCACCAAATATTCTCAGACTTTTCTCAAAATATTGTTCACCTTGTTTTAACTAAAACATAGTCATTTATAACACTTTTGTTTTTTCAATGTTATCAAATACTTCAATAAGAAGCCATGTCTTTTTCTGGATCAAAGGTATTTCTCAAAAACAGTGAGTGGACGGGCACAATGATGGGTTCAGTTTATCCCAGGATATACTCGCGCTTCCTCGTGAATGAGGGGCTACTCCAATCACCGAGAGGGATGACATCGGTGCGAGTTAATTAGATCACAATATTAACTTTTTTCCTTCTGCAGATTAACTTCTGGAACTTTTTTTTGAGTATAAGAAAAATGAATAAAGGTGTTTGGAGTATACCTGGACAGTACACATTTCCCATGTAGTGTAAAAGAGTAAATCTAACCGGGCAAGTTTACGTGACTACTTATTATATAAACAATGCACGCGCTATCGAGCCAATGATGGACATCGTGTGATATGACGTCACGTGAAGAAGGAATTTGAACTGATAACTATAAAGGTCAGTTATCTTACACAGAGTCCGAAGAAGGCATTTGGATTACCTCTGGTGAAACAGATCGGGGCTACTGTAGTACCATTGACAATTGTTTGCGTGATCGCACTTTCAACAGAATCGATCTAATACAATACTTACATGACTGACCAGGACACTGAACTATACAAGACACATGGACGACATATCCACACACGAGATAAACATGGCTGACAAATTGACATATTCACTTCGGTCTTCCGTGATCACCTGTCATTTATCATTTACCTGGAAAGGTTTGAAGTTTAATTAGGTGTTAGTATTTACCTGTGGTGGTAATCAGTGGTTAGCTTTACCTATAGTTTTCTTGACATTGATTTATAGGACAGGTAATGGGTTTTGTTGTTTTAATCTTCAGTGGCGGGAATCTGTGTCACGCGCAGATAACTCGTTCTAATGACGTCGCCTTACATAAAAGGATGCAACTTTGAATTAGTGCCACGGGCAGATAACTCACCCAGGTGATTTTTTCTCTGGTAAAACACCTGTTGTCTCACATTAAAGGATGTAACATAGAGATCGATGTCACTGATTAACGATTGTGGTTTAACTTTATTTATGGTTTCGTTCGATTTGATCAATTAATTACAACGGTAAAACGGCTAAAGCTATTTTTGTAAAAAAAATCACAGGCGACATGACGAGATATCAGAAATTAATACATTATGTTTAGGTACAATAAACGACAGCTAATGTAGATAGTATAGCAGGTTGATATTTCATCCAATGTGTTTGGTGTCCCTATTAAATTATCTTAGAAATGACTTTCGTAGTTACTGTCTGATTAAAACAGAGATCCTATTTCATTTCCTTGTTTATAGTTCAACATTTCGTTTCTAGTTGCCTTTACTACACTAGGATCTGGCGAGCTTTTGGCGGGAGGTGCACCGGACTGTGGATAATCCACTTGAAACAACAATGTTTATTGATTAATCAAATGTTCGACGTCATGGGATCAAAAGTCACTCGTATGACCCCTGTATTTTAATCAGATGGATGTAGTTAATGCGGAACAAAAAAACTTATCTGGGGAACAGGGGCGGATCCAGGATTTTCAGAAGGGGGGGGGGGGCTGCACCCACTTGGGAGTGCGAAGCCCGGTCCGTGTTTTTGAGTGGAAAAATGCCCGCAAGGACTAATTTCATACTAGTACTGTAAATTACGATTTCCAACCTAAACCATTTTTGTTCTCCTTTCCCGCGAGAATATTATGGAACTCAAAAATTGTTCGCCACCTCAAAAAAAGAGGGGGCGTGCGCCAGGTGCGCCCCCATCTGGATCTGCACCTGGGGAAGATGTATCATTGTTAAGTAAGTCTTGCAATGATTTTGTTAAGTAAGACATGATGAATTATATATTTTGACTTGCAATGTGGCGCCTTTGTCGCTGTCTGTCCCCTGTCAGGGGGGGGGGGATGGTCGAATGGTTAGCGTGCGCGCGCTGTATCATACGTCCTGCCAGTAAGTCATCTGGCGTTGTTACGAATTCTCGGTTGTACGTGGCAAGGAGTAGGGTCGCCTGCCCAGTCGCGTGGGTTTATTGAAATAAAATTAAACCATATGTTAGTTCAAAAATGACCTAGTTTGTGTCGATTGGACGTTAAACCCCATTTCTCTGTCTGTCTCTCTCCCTCTCTCTCTCATTTATGTCAGATATTTGCTTCGCCGCTGCACACAAACGCAGAAATGACAGCATAAATCAAAAATAAATAGATGTGTCCTTCACAATTAGGATGATATCGGGGTGCTATCTTGTCAAATTATTTATGACAGTTGCTAGAAAATGATCTTGAGAATGAATGACGAAATTTTGGGTTTTTTTTGTTTAGCTCGAAACATGGTCTTGGGACATCCATAGAATGGAGACCATTAATTTATTCATGGTGTTTTCATCTTTATAGGTATTCGCCCATTGGTATCGCCTTCCTGATAGCTGCTAAAATAGTTGAGATGGAAGATTTTAGTGTATTGGTGGGAAAAGTTGGCTTGTATTTTATTACTGTGCTGTGTGGATTATTTGTGCATGGTGCAGTCGTATTACCGGGATTATATTTTCTCGGTGCTCGACAAAATCCATACAAATTTATATATGGTATATCACAAGCTATGGCCACTGCTTTTGGTACATCTTCTAGGTAAGTCTTTTAGGTAAATCCTCTGGGTAAATCTTTGCGTAAGTTTTCTGGGTAACTCTATGGAAATGCCTGGGTTCACCTTCTGTTGAAATGTTTAGGTACATCTTCTATGGAAATGCTTAAGCACATCCTCCTTGGAAATCCTTGGGTACACCGTCTATGGGAATGTTTGGATATATCTTCTATGGTAATGCTTGGGTACAGCGTCTATGGAAATGCTTGGGTACACCGTCTATTAAAATGCTAGGGTACATCTTCTATGGAAATTCGTGGATACTTCTTCTATGGAAATGCTTGGGTTAAAATTTTATGGAAACTCTTGGATACACCTTCCATGGAAATGCTTGGCCACACCTTCTATGGAAATGCTTGGGTACACTATCTATGGAAATCGTGGGCACACCTATGAAAATGCTTGGGTACACCTTCTGTGGAAATGTTTTGGTACACCTTCTATGGAAATACTTGGCTACACCTTCTATGGAAATGCTTTGGTACACATTCTATGGACGTGCTTGGGTACATCATCTATGGAAATGCTTCCGTACCTCTTGTAAGTCAGTATTTGGGTGCATCAAAAAGATAAATCAATGGGTGGATCTACGTAAATCCTTGGGTAAACATTTTATGTGCTCAATTGAATGCACCCGCAAGATAAATCTTGGGTACATCGTTTAATTCAGTCTTTCGGTACTTCTTCTAGATACTTTTTGTACTCATGTAATCGAGGGTTGTTTTTACCAAATATGTTGCTTAATGTGTTTACAATAAAAGTTGTTGACATCAATCCTCATTCTACTTTCAGTTCTGCAACCATGCCCGTAACTCTTCATTGCTTGGAACATAATAATCACGTGGACCCGCGCGTGAGTAGTTTTGTCATCCCCGTGGGGGCCACAATAAATATGGATGGTACAGCTTTGTACGAAGCGGTGGCTGCGCTGTTTATAGCCCAAGTTAACAACATGAATATGGACTTCGGACAGATAGTAACTATAAGGTAAGATGATCCAAGTTCAATTTACGATAAATATAGAATCTCCTACGAGTGTTTTTTGATATCAAAAAATATCAACACAAGTTGATATAGTGAAAAAAAAGAGGCTCTGCCGAGTTTGTTTTTACTTTATCAACGAGTGTTGATATTTTTTGATATCAAAAAACACGAGTTGGAGATTTTATTTATCACCCAATCCTTTCTTACATGCACAAATGAATAAATATAATTCTTTGGTAGATTTCCCTTTTAATGAGCTATTCGCAGAACTACTTTTTGTGTTCACGAAAAGAGAGGCACCGTGGCCTGGTTCATAAGGCTATAGGATCTTGGTATTATTATCATTGGGATGTGATGCAAAACAAAATCCCCATGTGGAAGACTACCACCGTGAAATGGATTCCATGACAAAATGACCCCATTAACCGGTTTGGTGCGACGTTAAGCACCATATAATATGTGATAGCAAGTTTGGGCGCAATCGCAATAACGATCACAAAGTCGCACGCTGGTTGTACGAGCTGTAAGTTTTAGATTAAAAATGAATAATTAATCTTTTTGCAGTGACTAGTGAAATATGATCACATGGTACCCGATCCAATATTATTAACGGCCAGAAGCGATGATAATAACGACATTAATCGGGCTGTAAGTGGGTAAACGACAACCCGCTTTACCTTACAGTACATTTATGACCTTTACCAATATTATGTACTTAAAGCGGGAATTTCATATTTTTAAGTTATTTTTTAAAAATGTATTAAAATAAAGTCTTAAAATAAATGGTATCTATAGACGGCCCTACCTTGTTAAAGAATAATCTTAAAATTCTCTATTGCCAGTTGAGAAATTGGCAAAAATATCATTTTCAACTTCAAATTCAAAAGTTTGAAGATAGCTATTGCATGGGGGGGGGGTAGAAAACAAGGGAGGTAATTGTGCTATTATTTCCTGTGTGACAGATGTATGAGTATGGGAAATAATGCCTATGATCGTATAATAGTGAGTTGACAACCTATTGAGCAAACGACAAAAGAGATAATTATGTATTGACTTTCTTAGAAAATATGAAATTCTCGCTTTAAAGACCTACTTTCCAGACCATGCGTATCTTGTGGTATTTTGCGTATTTGTAGATAGGTTATTCATATTGAATTGAAATATTTGCTGGTCTCGGATGTGGCTGGTTTGAAATCTCCCGCGTGCGTGGTGGACCTATTTTTCACTAATGTTAGGGTTAGGGTCTTGTAAACTGTCTCTATGATAAAATCCCCCTTATGGCCTTTATGCCCCAACCCTCTTAATAATATTAGATCGAGCGAGATGATATACACCTTTCGATTCTTCAAACGTTTTGTATCCCATGGCGATCGTGTTTCAGGTTTCCCTGGCAGACATGAATTGATCGGATACCAAGTATAGTTTTCCCCTGACCTTATTAACGTGTAATTAATTTTATGTCAACCATCTTTTTGTTGATCATACGATCAATATTTTTAATCTTCTGCTAGTCATTTTCAATATTTTCTCGGTGAAATATAATCACTAGAGCACGACAGAATTATAAAACCCGTCTGTAACTTAGACTTTGACACATAATAATCAAAATTAACAAAAAACAATTTTCAACAAGTAAAGGATAAGTCGGTCATCAGTAAGCCGAGCCATTGTGTGGGAATTCTGCACAAAGAGAACTATACTGTACTCTACTTCGAGAACCGATCTCTGTTCTAAATGATCGTCATATCGGGGTGTGGGGGGGGGGAGGCTAGTGGTCTAGCGCGCTTCGTCCTCTGGCTTGCGGCTGTGGTTTCGATCCCTGGTGTGAGCATAAGTGGCATGGAGATAGGGGCGCCTTGTCAACCTCGTGGGTTTCCTCCCACTGCTAAAGACCCCTACGCGCAACGAATTATTGAAATAAAATTAAATCATATGTTAGTGCCAAAATGACCTAGTTTGTGTCGAGTGGACGTTAAACCCCATTTCTCTCTTTCTCTGATCGTCATATTGGTCAATTAGTCTACTGTTTTGCAAAGCGGTCCTATTCCGGTTTACTACGAAGGCCCATTAGTGCCAAACAAATAATAAATATTAATCCGTATGAACGTTTTAGTATCTCGTTTGAACGAATTAATTATCTCGTTATTTAACATCTCGTTTGAACGAGTTAGTATCTCGTTTGAACGAGTTAGTGTCTCGTTTGAACGAGTTAGTGTCTCGTTTGAACGAATTAATTATTTTATTTGAACGAGTTAGTATCTCGTTTGAACGTATTGGTATCTCGGTTGAACGAGTTAGTATCTGGTTTGAACGAGTTAGTATCTCGTTTGAACGAGTTACTATCTGATTTGAACGAATTCATTATCTCGTTTTAACGAATTAATATTTCGATTGTACAGAAGTATGGAAGGGCCATGCAGTAATTTTGTTTCAAGTATGATTTAATACGCGTAGGTTCTTTACTGATCCTAGCGTTACTGCCAGTACAGGAACTACACTTGTGAAATGGGGAATTAGCCTGGGTTGGCCACAACATTGTAGTGAAGTCATTGTTTTATGACATGTACCTTAAACAGGCATTACGCCTCCCCTTGAGCGATTGTTCCCCTCTGCGGCTCTCGATTTCACGTTCCCTGTTCTCTCGAGCAAGTCGGCCCACAGCAGCGTCGCATTGCCACACGGGACCCTAGTGGGGGGGGGGGGAGACGTGGAATGTGGGCAATGTTTCGGTACACTTACTAGACTTGTTTCGTTTTGCATACTGCTACTGCATTCAACGAGTTTTTCGTGTCGTCTACAGTTTTTCGTGTCATTCGAGGACTACAGACTTTTCTAACAAGACTCGCGCCATTCAAGTAGACGTCCCAATTTTTTTTTTTTCATCTACTTCTTCTATCTGAGAAGCTCACCATCCAGAAATAGTAAAAAAAACGTATTAAGTGACATTGTCTTTATTTAAAACACCTGTTAGGATCACAATTCGTCCAAACGAGATAATTAATTCGTTCAAACGAGATACCAATTCGTTCAAACGAGATACTAACTCGTTCAAACGAGATACTAACTCGTTCAAACGAGATAATAAACTCTAGCATGAGATTTTTGTTGGATTGTAGTTCGATACGCTGAAATATTTTCCTTCGTGTCTTTACTTAAAACACCTGTTAGGATCACAATTCGTCCAAACGAGATAATTAATTCGTTCAAACGAGATACCAATTCGTTCAAACGAGATACTAACTCGTTCAAACGAGATACTAACTCGTTCAAACGAGATAATAAACTCTAACATGAGATTTTTGTTGGATTGTAGTTCGATACGCTGAAATATTTTCCTTCGTGTCTTTACTTAAAACACCTGATAGGATCACAATTCGTCCAAACGAGATAATTAATTCGTTCAAACGAGATACCAATTCGTTCAAACGAGATACTAACTCGTTCAAACGAGATACTAACTCGTTCAAACGAGATACTAACTCGTTCAAACGAGATACTAACTCGTTCATACGAGATAATAAACTCTAGCATGTTGGATTGTAGTTCGATACGCTGAAATATTTTCCTTCGTGATTTACCAATAAAAATGGATAACCGAGACTACTGGTTTTGTCTTGCCGACTTTAGTAATGATGACCGAGGCTAAGCGGAATTTTCATTCGCTTAGTTCTAAGTTAATAGTGGATCAATTTGACTGAAATGTTCAGCAAATTGTATTTACATTAGTTAGTTTTTAACTATTATAGTGAGAACTACCAACTCGTGATCTAATCTCCCATAATGTATCTTTAAATTTAACAAATGTATATCAACAGTAAAGGATTTTACAACTAGTGGAAAAGAAATTTTGAAATGGCGCTAAACTGGGAATAAAAACCAAAAATAGAACAACTAGATCGTATAATAATAATAATCGAAAACGATAATAATTGACACGTATATAAATAATAGAGGGATAGAGCCAAGGGTAACCGAGCAACGCCTCCAACAGCGGATGTTTAATTAATGCAACTGATGTTTTAATTAAACAATATATGTCACGTCATTTTTTAATTAAGGGATATGTGTCAGTATTTACAACGGGTAGAACCGCAATAGCCGCGCTCACCCAGACTAATAATATTAAACAATATAGTTTCTAACAAGACTGGATTAAAGCGACTAGAATGGTGATGGTGATGAAACCTCGCGGACACACATCGCAATCTACAGATGTACCGAGGCTAGTTGAAGTCACGCAACGCGAATCGACTCGAGTGGTTTGATGGAAGTTTGATGCCTCTGTTGGGATTCCAGTCACATTCCCGTCCATCTCACGCGGCTCTAGCCGTAGCACATTAAAACCCTCAAGTTGATATTAAGTGAGTGTTTGAGCATGTGAAAAGACAATATCAGCCATCAGTTTGGTTTAAAGAGCGAACGTGAGGTGAATTGTTATTGCTTCATAAAGCAAGCTCCAGTGGTGTCTATACAATAATCACCTGTATCGATACGCCATTACACGTCAGGTTCAATCGATCCCATTCGTTTATTAACGCTAAAACATCAAACAATTGACAATTACTTGCCTGTTCAAACTTTTGCTTTTTAGATATTAATAAAAAAAGAACAATTGAATAATTGATTGATGAAATTAAACAAACCAAAGAACATTCGATTATAAAGCTGACGTGTAATGGCAATCACATGGATAACGTTTTCTACTGCTGATATGACGATTCCTGGTGTTGAAAGGCACTCGCGATCGTCAACAGCGATTGCATTTAAATTGCTAAGTCTTTCTTTAGGCCTTAAATGTTATATAAATTATTACTTAGACATTAATTAACTTGCCAAGACCATAATCAAACCTCGATGCCATTGGATGGATCTGATATATAGTAGATTTGAATACGTTTTGTGGTAGATGTATGTGGTAAATGGAAAATCGAGACTTAGTTTAATATCGTTACAACGGTAGGAATGACAATCGAGGCTATACAAAAATTGTAGCGCCGATAGCTTGGCTCAAAATGAAGTCAAATAACTGAAATTTTTAGCATATTCGCTTTTCATTATCTATTTTTAACTATTATAGCGTGGATTGTCAGCTTTTTATCTAATCTTACCTGGGGGTTGGGATGGCCTAGTGGCCTAGAGTGCCGCGCTTCGTCCTCTAGCTGGCCGGTCACCTCTGGCTTGCGGCTGTGGTTTCGATCCCTGGTGTGAGCGTATGTGGCATGGAGATAGGAGCGCCTTCTCAACCTCGTGGGTTTCCTCCGGGCACTCCGGTTTCCTCTCACTGCTAAAGACCCCTACGCGCAAGCGAATTATTGAAATAAGGTTAAACCTTATGTTAGTCCCAAAATGACCTAGTTTTTGTCGAGTGGACATTAAACCCCATTCTCTCTCTCTCTAATCTTACCTATCACCGCTTTGACTAGACGTTCTTCCTCGCCCTTGCCGAATTAGACTTTGCATTTACCACTGACCAAGGTTGCGTTGGACTTACACCTGAAAGGGAAATGTTATTAAGAACCGGTATTTATTATCTCACCGGGTTGTACGTGGCAAGGAGTAGGGTCGCCTGTCCAACCTCGTGGGTTTTCTCTGGGTACTCCGGTTTCCTCCAACTGCTAAAGACCCCTACGCACAAGCGAATTATTGAAATAAAATTAAACCACATGTTAGTCCCGAAATGACCTAGTTTGTGCCGAGTGGACGTTAAACCCATCTCTCTCTCTCTCTCTCTCTCTCTCTCTCTCTCTCTCTCTCTCTCTCTCTCTCTCTCTTATCTCGGTTGCAGTAGTAAAGTAAGGCGTGAAACCCTCAATCTGGTTTAATTTATGGACCAAGTATTTCTGATCAAGGTTATCTGGAGATTAATGAACTCGGTTGCCGTCAGTACCGGATCTAGGGGAGGCAAAGTGGGACAAATGTAAACGCCCCCCCCCCCCAATTCTGGGTCATACTAATATTTTATCCCGGACGGAGCCAGCCAGTACCTGGGCTGCGAGGGGGCGAGGTTTGGGGCCCTGAGCAGTAAGGGATAAACGTCGATGAAATCGCTGCCTAAATTGTCTCAGATGCACTGAAATTAATCATAATTTTAAAAAAAAATCCTGGAGGAAAACACCCCAAGCACTCTAGGGGGCGGAGTACATACTAGTACGATCCGCGTTCAGTACGAACAATTTGAACAATGGGGCCCGGCACTGGTTGCCGCAAATAAAAAAAGATTTTTCGATTGCTAACCACTCATTCGCTTTATTTTACGTCTAAACAACGGGGATATGTGGATAATATCCCTGTGCATTGGATTAGTATCATGAACAAACTGTTCCAGAAAAGACATGGTGTTTTGTAATTTAATTATTCTTTTTTCATTTTTAAAATAAGAAAATAAGTTAGAATTAAAGGATTAGTTCAGCTTTTGTCCTGTTTTTCTGTGGTGACGGAATTTCCAATGGCTAGAATTAAAGGATTTGCCTAATTTTTGATTTTTGTAATCTGCGGTGACGGAATTTTTAATGGTTTTTTAGAAACAGTCTGTGATTGGCTGAACAAATCTTAGATCAATTTAATTCAAACTGTTTATTGAAGAATAAAACCATCGAATTTAAAACTAAATCCCATCGAAAACAGAAAACCTTTGAAAGTTGTTAAAATTACCAAAATAAGTCTTAAAACGATTGAATTGTATTAAAATACGGACTATGTTGTGACGACTATGGACCTGCACTTTATCAAACGTCGCGGAATAAAGTATAATTAAAAATCCATTTGTTGGGAACATGTAGGCCTAGCTATACGCGAAGATAAAGCGATCAGATAGACGTGTATGTTAGTAAATGTTCAAATTATTGAACGATTGAACAAAAAGTAATTATATCGCTACATGCGCCATCCGTGTTCGCCATTTTATTTATTAACCAACGGATCACTCCGCCATTTCCCCAGGTCCCGTGCTGTATTTATGTCGATGTTCGCACCTCTGATAATCCAAGATAAGCAGTGTTACTTTACAACGGTAACTCCCAATGATCAATAAGTCGGGAGTAAATCAGGGAAATTTAATTATCTCCCTTTTTTGTGGAGAAGCTTAGGAGTTTAAATGAAGTGTATGCCAGTCTGGTTGTGTATTCCAATCACTGATAGTCCACCGTCTTGTTCAGTGAAGGACTAGTCGAGCTCTACAACACATCAGGAACAATCAATTATTTTGACACAAGCCCAATCTTTTCTAAATCTTATCACTGAATATTCCATTACGATTGCCGATTGCGTCTTTTTGATGGCGGTGAAAACGAGCTCACACCGCCAAGATCAATTAAAAGAGCTTTTAGAAGCCAGCTTTCGATTTTTGTAGAATTGCATTAGAGCAGTGAGATAACATGCTATTGTAGACAGGAGTCGAAATATCTTTTAAATATTTTATCTATACGCATTTTGTTTGCGCCGCTGTCCGAAGTGTTTTGATGGTTCAATAAGGTGGACAGTTTATTTTCCCAACTATCACGTCTGTGCAGTTTCTTTTAAATATTCTATTTACACGTAAAGTTCAAGTTATCTTTGCATGACACACTTTTGGAATAAAAGAGTTATAGAGGAAAAGAAGTGGAGTTAACGTCCAATTTTTATGTACCATGTAAGAGCTATATATGTCAGTAGTCGCGAATGTGATGCAAATTAGAGATATACTTACTTTCTCGAGATCACAAATGTTGTTCTAGGTGTTTAACGTCCGCTTCCACCGGGGAAACCGAAGTACCCGGAGTAAACCCACGAGGTTGAGATGGCGCCCCCATCTCGAAACCACAACCGTACGCGAAAGGTGAATGCTCAGCTAGAGGTCGAAGTGATCCACTCTAGTCCACTAGACCATTCTTACCACCAGATCACACAACAAAATAATCTGCCTAAAGGAATTTGATTCCATTTGGCTTAAGTAGTATCCCTGTAACGTTCCAAATAGGTATGCCGTGCTTTGAATATGTGCAATAATGAATTGATAACCCAAATTATGTTAAGAATATAGAATAATCGTGTCCGTAATTTAAAGCCTCTACATTTATCAGGCGCGGATCCAGAGGGGGGCGCACCTGGCGCACGCCCCCTCTATTTTTTGAGGTGGCGAACAATTTTTGCCTCCATATATTCTCGTGAGAAAGGAAAACAAAGATAGTTTAGGTTGGAAATCGTAATTTACAGTACTAGTAGGAAATTAGTCCCTGTGGGCATTTTTTCCACTCAAAAATCACGGGCCGGGCTTCGCACTCCCAAGTGGATGCAGCAAGCCCCCCCTTTCTGAAAATATTGGATTCGCACCTGTTTATGTACCCAAAGATATAACGGATAGAATAATTATTTTGAGAATAACTGTTCTGGCAAGGTAACCCCCGTCCCCTCTGATGTTGAGTACCCTCTACACATGTATTTGCTGCTTCAAAGCCCCAATAACACTCTTGTTGTAATTGAATAATATGTCCCAATCTTTATTCTGGCCAACAAATTGCATTATTTTACAATATTCAAATAAATTGATGATACAAATTTCATCTTAACACACCTAATTTAAAAAATTGGAAAAATTCAACTACATGATTTGAAAAGGATAACGTAAACCTTTTCAAATGTGACTTGGATTTTAAAATATTTTCGAACCCTCTGGTCATGTAAAATATGATGTAATGGATAATTTACACAACAGGTAGGACACATAAACATCTGGTACTTAGAATAAGACTATTATTTATTTTCTAGAGCTGCCAAGCCAGCAAGAGTGTTATTGTCCCTTTAACAAGGCGGTGTACTTGAAGTTCAGACCCTCATTAAAGAAATACATTGCATAATGTTGATATATACTCTCTTTTTAGTATAACGGCTACTGCTGCATCGATAGGAGCTGCCGGGGTTCCGCAGGCAGGTCTGGTAACCATGGTAATTGTTCTGTCAGCTGTTGGTTTACCTGTCAATGACATCACATTGATTCTAGTCGTCGATTGGTTCTTGTAAGTATCACGTGACTCAAACCTTTTAGTGTAATTGAATTACCTAAAATTTGGATAATGGCGACTTGCATGAAGGCAAAAAAATCGAACGTAGCTCGAGTCTACGAACATAATTCTATTGCATTTGGTGATTTTTTCCGGCCGAACGATTTCACTATATTTGTTTCTAGTTTGGCTTTAGCCGACCGAAAAAAATATAGAATGATTAACAGATCTGGCTTTGCCGTCTGTAGATGGCGATGGGGATTAGAGCTGTTGTAAAAGCTCTCCCACAGAGCGGAGTCAATATTATGGGTTATGATCCAATTGGCCTCTCACTTTCATCGCTGACTGAGTCGCAGTAGTCGGGATTCCAGTCCGGGGATTTTTCAAGACCAATTCATGATGATTAGACGCACGGATGGGACGAAATATCGAGGACCTCCAGCCTATACAATGGCGTGCACCTTGATAAATTATTATCTCTAATATTCCACTGGCAAAAGGTAACAGTATATCCTATTCGTTCACATATTCCATTTCTTTTAATTATTTCAGGGATCGATTCAGAACTATGACCAACGTCATGGGTGACAGTCTGGGTGCTGGTCTGGTCTATCATTTGTCAAAGCATGAGTTACCTCCACTTGAGCACGAGATGTTCGACACGAATCTGCAACACGAACCAGTCAAAGTTCCAAACGGTCACGAAGGAAACGCCATTACTGCAGTTTAGTGTATTTAATCGGAAATACTTATCACGCGCATTCTCGGAGATAATATGCAATATTCCCAACTGCCAATAGTTCAGTTGAATATGAATTATGATGATATAAATGACATGATATAATTTTCCCCCAAAATACCATAACGAAGCGAGAAAACCGAAAAACGATTGTAGTCCATAGTGCTGTAGTTGGGGTAGTATGTATTTGTAAATATATATATATATACATGATTATAAGACGGAAATCGTCTGCAAGTTAAAACTATTTTAACTGCGCGAGAAAAAAAGATGGCGGTAATTTCTATAAATAGATAGATTCAGCAAGTTCAATCGATGAACGACAACGATGGAGTATGAAAGAC
This sequence comes from Patella ulyssiponensis, assembly GCA_963678685.1. Classification (NCBI taxonomy): domain Eukaryota; kingdom Metazoa; phylum Mollusca; class Gastropoda; family Patellidae; genus Patella; species Patella ulyssiponensis. The sequence continues at coordinate 97,083,462 of OY783225.1, forward strand.
ATATTTGGAGAGAAAACAAAACGCTTAAATCAAACTTTAGAACACGGTTTATTTTCTTAATCTATAAAGCTGTTGTCAAACTCTGCATTTATCGATTTACACTTCTCACGTGACGTTTTGTCTTTAACATGGTAACAATGATATCATAATATTATCTAAGGATTGTCGCAAATTTGGAGATTTTTGTTCGGTTTATCAAAACAATGGCACCATCTAAAAAATACTACTAACTTATTGATAATCAATTTTTCTTAGTTACAGTCTTTCAGAAGTTGGTGTATTCCCCATTCTAAGATTGTAACCTAACAAAGTCAGGTCCAAACCCACATGAATATATAGATTCTGAGTTACCGGTTGTATATATATGAAGCATGACGTCACTCAATATGAGCACTTCGTTTTATTACGTCACTATCTTTTTTTTAAAACTTAAAATACTGAAGCCGCATTTCCGTAATTCGATAAATGTTATCCCAGGTATTTAAACATAAGCTTGTAAATGTATACGCAAATAGATTCCATCATTATGAGAATAGATTGTTTCTCGTTGTTTAAAATGATCTTAAATCGTCTATATCTGTATATATACCATAATTAAATGTACGGTATTTATGTAGTAAGTTCGTAGTTTAGAATGTATGCCTACTTTCAGGTAGAAATAGATTGAACACGGTTTTGAAATTCTATAACATTAGCATTCTCACCAATAGAATTAAATTAAAACAGTTTTAATTTATCAATCTATAATAAATATAATTATCACTTACGTTAATATAGGTGGCGTATTATTCATCCCAAACGGCATACAACATTCTTTCATAAAAGCTGGATTTCTTTGACGGGTATGGCTATAGAGATTTTGATTTGATCGCATTGCCGATAGTAATATTTTTTTTCGAAAAATAACATTTGAAATTACTAATTATTGCCGTTCCACAAACATATATGTCACTTATATCGATCCTTGTCCGGATAATCAGCTTTTATATCCATTAGACAATATTAAATTGGAAACACGTCATTTTAAGGTTCGAGATTTTAAATGAGAATTGTTAGTAACCGTCAAAGGATCCAGACTAAACGTTATCTAGTTTTTTTAGGATGTTATATGTGTTCACACCTTCATCACTTAAATCTCCCTCCTCATCCATGGTTGTGAATTAAGATATCAAGATATTTATCTCTTGAAGGATATCGAATTATTTGTGGTTGTGATTTTTGTACTTATTTCTAGGGTTGTGATGATCAGATTAATTTTGGACAGAGTTATAGCCCTTTGGTAAAACGTGATTATATCTATTTTTTGTCTTTTATTAATATTATTTACCTTTGTTCCAAGCCATTCCAATTTTAATATCTGCTTGCTGCACAATATTCCAGGATATCTACATAATTAAAAGTTTAATAGGCCACTTAGCAGTTTTATCATGCATTATACTAATAATTGAAATAAATGGGGAGCGCAGCTTATCCCAATTTGACTCAATTGTTTAATATTATTTAATATTTTGACCAATATTCATATATATATATATTGATAGTTAATTCAAATAGTGGTCTTTGGCAAGACTAATAAAGGGAAGTAACTCCAATAGATACACCCAATTGATATTCGATCCATTCGATTTGGTAATGTCAAATTCATTGTTGAACGTAAATTGTTGATTTTAACGAATATAGTTATTATTACTATTACTGTTGTTATTATTAATATCATTATAATTATTATTCATCGGTATATTGTTTTGATAGATTATATATATCTTCGTATTGAAGACATATTTACATACATTGTATTTACTGCACATTGACCTGTACTGAAGGATCGAAACCTCTTTGATTTTAGGTAAAAGAATACGTTTTGCATGATTTTCCTTGTGATGTACACATTTAAGACGAATAAATGTTCAGTTTCGGAGGAGAAAGCAGAAATTTAAAGCAAAATTGATTATATTGATATACAGAAAGAAGTTTTTAAAATCGAAAGTTTTCCATTTTAATGGAAATTAATGCATTTACATTAAATCAAATGCGCACTTCATTTCTTACAAAAATCAAAGAGGTCGTACCCTTGTACCATCCACACACACACATATATGAATGTATATGGAGTGCATAACCAAGGTAAATATATATATTTATAAACGTTGAAAATCAAGCGTTTATTTATAAATATAAATATATTTTGCCTGTTAATTATTGTATATATTATACATTGCATATTTGTCATTATATATATTTATTGTATAATAGAGCTGGGAGAGTTAGTTCGTGTAAACTTTCCGAACACAGACACCGTTTTATGAAAAGCATGCATTTGAAAAAAAAGTAGAACAATAAGAGAGAGAGAGAGAAATGGGGTTTAACGTCCATTCGAAACTAGAACAATAAGACAATTGACTTTGGTATCCTTATACAAGAAAGGATTTTTTGTTGTTCTAGTAACAGAATTGTCATGAATATAGAAAATAACTAATATTAAACGTGACCTACGCCGCAAGTGCTGGTCATACAGCAAACAACCATTCTTTGCATGTAGAAAATCAAATGAAAAACAAACCGTATAAGAAAAATAAAACATTGAATATAAATTCAGTGAGGAGGAAAGAATGCGTGTTGTTCATTTAAACGGACCTGTGTTCTGTAATAGAATAAGTAGAATAGAATTTTCGATGTATATTAACGTAGTAAAATAACATACACAATTTATACATTATGTAATCTGTTATACACTCGGCACAACTCGGAAATATTCTAGAGTTTCTTTAATTCGCAATTCATCGGCAATCATACATTTTGTTTAAATATAGAAAATGAGGTAAAAAAGTTTAGTATACGTTTCACTAAAAACGTAATATTAATATTATTATTTGCATATTGTATATCATAGAAAAGATTTTATTGTTTAAATCCACGTGCGGACATGCCATTGTTAAGAGATATATGATAACGAAATCATGAATTCGTCTTAGAAGTAATTGTTGTCTTAAATATGTTGTCTTAGAATTTTTACAGCAATTATTTAAGAATGTTTGAAAAATCTAATCGAGACTGTTGTATTGTGACCATCAATTAGATTTAGAATGAACCCGGAGCTCTAACGAACAGGGTATATAAACTGATGATATAGTAAATATAAAATATGTGGTGTATAGTTAGTATTTGATATTTTTGGTATGTTTATATTTCATTTAAAATCCTTATTACTGATATTTGAAGCACAGCCCACATTCCACAACGGAGAAATGATATTTGCTACGGAAGTTCTCGGAACACCAAAACGATAAAAATGAGTATTTGTGAGCGATAGTCTTAATTGTTCAAATGGCTATTTTAAGTATAAATGATTATACATATCATTTTCGTTAAATTCCATGATCTCGCGAAATGTTTTGATTAACATACGTCCTACTAAATGTGTAGACACGTAAACTCTATACTTTGATTATTACATTTGATTGTAAAAATGGATTTCAATAACCCTTAGATCAAGAAATATCCCCCTATTCCACTGATGAATCGAGGAAAATTGTGGAATTCGTTTATGGGTTTTAGAATCTTACAATATGTATATAGATATCAATTAGTTATTATTGATACACTGATCAAAGAGCTTGAATCCACTACCACCATTCGATGTTGCATATCCATGTTAATTGTAATCTAGTTAATTTATTCAATAGTCTATAAATCATGTTGTTTGTCATTTTTTTCTAGATTTAATAAAAGGTTAAATATTATTATTTCGTTAATTTTAATCTTGTATTATCTGTTACACCAACGCCCCACATTTCGGAAGGTAGACAAATCTAACAATTGCTTGCCGTCTTATTATATACCTATAAAAGTGTAATAAAAGAAGGTCTATGCCATTTGGCTTAACAAATGCACATCACTTTTCCAGATGGTAATGTATTGTTTATGTTTGTGTAGCCCTCCAGCACTTATTTTTATCAACCCCAAAGCCAAACATTATAGGTCTCCGCCCCCACCTACCCCCCCCCCCCCGAAAAAAAACAAATCCAACCCGACGGGAGAAAATCGAAATGAAAAAAGAAGCAACCCTATTCACAGGAATGTGTCGATTTCGATTTGCTCTACAATTGTTATATTATTTTGTGATTTACAAATTTAAAAGGGTTTAATTTTAATTTTAAAAAATCCCTGAACATCTGGGTTCTTAAAATCGAAATATATATAAAATAAACATGTATGCAATCTGTTCGTACATGACGGTAACAATACAATATGTAATTGATATTCATGTAATATAAGTAATATACAACACACATTATAATCAAATATTCAAACTCTCCTATATTCCAATTTTTTTTCTGCGGCAAATCAATACACTTCTATAATTTATCAACATATGTTTCAGTATAGACTGGGATTCGCATGGTATTTGTTGTTTTCTGTCTACAAGTGACTATTTAAAAAAATAATTAGATACAGAAAAAATATTTAAAGGGTAGAGTGATGAAGGTTGGCATTTCAATCACCCTAGAAGATATATCATATAATCTTGTATCGAAACTGAGGATGAAAGAACATTAAGTACCCGATATGTATTGGTATTAGTAGCATATAGTATTAGTATAGTGGTGATGGCTGGAACTTTTACTCTTCAACTTCGGGTGTCACGTTGGGTGAGTGGGTGTGGCGCTAGCTCAATAAGATGTAGTACCCGAGTTCGATGTTGATGCTGGCCGTGAAAGTTCCTCGGAATTTTCCAGAATCACCCAGCCCCTATCAATGATGCATCACAAAGAGCCCGGCAATGGCATGATAAAATCTTGCCCATGAGAAGAATTACCGAAGACCCATTTATAAGTCAAAGAACACGTTAGCGTACACATTAAAGAACCTTGGCAATTGAATTCTATTGCTTTTCTGGCAACATTTTCCTCATATCATACTGTATTTGGTATGTACGCCTCCTTTAATCCGGTAGTTGCCGTACAGTAAGTCGCTAAACTATTTTTTTAATTCATTCATTCATTTCCACTAGAAAAGGTCCTGTAGACCGGCCTCTGGAAATACGGGGCAGCAAGGATGGGGGCTACGCATAGAGTTTTTGTGTACAGTTATTGAGCATGCAAGGCAAACTAAACCTGGGGCTCTACATACATGACATTGTCATGGATTTTGCGATCAGAAAATGTAGAAAATAAGTTATTTTAATATCAGCATATTATGTTTTGATTCGTATCGAAAGATAAAATTAGTGTACGTTTTATTTCCAATTACTTTTATTTGCGCAGCATAATCTATTCAGTTATAACGGCCTATTTTCAGTGCTTAGGGGCCTTAATCTGACCCCGACTGCACTCAGTCTAATGTCCCGCTATATTCAGATAGAAAGTGGGAGTTAGGAGATAAAGCAGGTATTGATAAATAACGAGACTATAATTTATGTAAAATTCACTGCCCTAATTCACCCCCAACTCTTCCCGCCTCCATTAAAATGAAAGTAAAATCGACCCAGGCCTAGTAATTAGGCAACACATACGTAACTGGATTTTAATCCTATGTATATCATAGACTAAAATAGTATATATAATTCATTAAAAAAACATGTGTATACATATATGGTAAACAACACTGTATATTAATGAGATCTATATACGGTTATTGGTTTATCGAACCAACAATATAGGCTGTATGTATTGATACATTTCGCTTCTGAACCATCGACCAAACAAGCATGGATGACGTTCGTGGTCGACATATGGTGATACATATTGTTCTTATGATAATAGAAAACTGGAGAAAGGTCTGCGCATATTTGTAATAAACTCTCCACGAATCAAGACCAATTTCATATTCAATAACAGGAAAAACGTGTGGTTAATTTTACTATAAAATAAAATGCTGCCTAGACAGAGTATCTAGTGAGCTATTGTATTTGGCTAGGAACGGTAACACGTTCTGTTGATGGGAGAATGGATGCAGATATCTTTTCATAATTTGATTATTGATGATGAACAGAAAAGAAAATAGTTATGAAATAACTCCATTGACACATGTAGAGATTAATAGAAGATGTAACAATTTCAGACGGAACAAGATGAACAAATCAACTTTTTATTCAGAATAACCAACTTTTAAATTTGAATATCATTTTCAACACGACGGAACAGATAAACAAACATCAACCTTGTCTAGCAGAATAACTACCCTTTTATCGTCCATTAATATCGACAATGAGGTAGGAAAAGATTCCTGAAAGTGACTAAATTAGTTAAAGACGTTTGCTCAGAGGAAGCTAACGTCCAAGCTTATCAACAAGAAGATAACCCCATCGTTGGTTTTTGTACAAAATAAGAAAAATTCGTTTGATTATCAGTATGTTCTGGTAAAATGACAATATTTATTTATAACTGTTTTTAAAGAAAATAGGTTATGCTTACCCAGAGAAATTTACTACCGTTTAAATTTCTCAGCTTGCTCTTTGGTGTCATCATTGGCACTAGCATAGCATTGGTACTGAGCAGCATGAGACACACAACATCTGGAAGATTCGTCAACCAGCATCACGGGCTCCAACAGACGGAAGGGGTTTTCCGGGTTCGAGGTGTTCTGCAGAACCACATAGAAGAAATGCAACCAGTCACACAGAGAATTTCCAGGTCCCGAGATGAAAGTCTACTCAGTGGATATCTATACAGTGCTGGTAAGAAAAGATTTCAATAGCTGTTATGAGAAATATCTTGGTGTATTTGATACATTAAAACAACAACAAAAAATATAAGGGGGTATATTTTAGTTAAAATAAGGCGAACAAGTTTTAGTAAATTCTAAACATAGTCAGAATGCTTTGTGAACTCGGGGCCAGGGGTTATTGAATGCGGTGCTGGCTCACTTGAAGGTCTCGGGTTGGCCGAATGGTTAACAAGTGGGTACTGTCTCATACGGTCTGTCATCGAGTCAACTGCCGTGATTTCGATTCCCCGGTTGTACGTGACAAGGAGTAGGCTTGCCTGTTCAGTCTCGTGGGTTTTCACCGGGTTTTGCGGTTTCATCCCACTGCTAAAGTCCCCTACACGCAAGCGAATTATTGAAATAATATTAAACTATGTGTTAGTCCCGAATAGCACGTCTTTATTAAGTCTTTATTTAATTAAAAGTATGGTACGGAGCCCCTTAAGTGCACGATTCCACTCTTATATAATTTTTTCGTACATGATACCACTCTTATATAATTATTTCGTTTAAACGAAATATTAATTCGTTTAAACGAAATATTAATTCGTTTAAACGGAATATTAATTCGTTTAAACGAAATATTAATTCGTTATAACGAAATAAGTAATTCGTTATAACGAAATAACTAATTCGTTTAAACGAAATAATTAATTCGTTTTAACGAAATAATTAATTCGTTATAACGAAATATTATTTCGTTATAACGAAATATTTTATCGTTATAACGAAATATTTTATCGTTATAACGAAATATCATTTCGTTTAAACGAATTAATATTTCGTTATAACGAATAAATTATTTCGTTATAACGAATTAATTATTTCGTTTAAACGAAATAATTATTTCGTTTTAACGAATTAGTTATTTCGTTTTAACGAATTAATTATTTCGTTTTAACGAATTAATTATTTCGTTATAACGAATTAACATTTCGTTATAACGAATAATTATTTCGTTATAACGAATTAATATTTCGTTATAACGAATTAATATTTCGTTATAACGAATTAATTATTTCGTTTTAACGAATTAATTATTTCGTTATAACGAATTAATTATTTCGTTATAACGAATTAATATTTCGTTATAACGAATTAATTATTTCGTTTTAACGAATTAATTATTTCGTTATAACGAATTAATATTTCGTTATAACGAATTAATATTTCGTTATAACGAATTAATATTTCGTTATAATGAATTAATATTTCGTTATAACGAATTAATATTTCGTTATAACGAATTAATATTTCGTTATAACGAATTAATATTTCGTTTAAACGAATTAATTATTTCGTTTAAACGAATTAATTATTTCGTTTAAACGAATTAATTATTTCGTTTAAACGAATTAATCGTTTCGATTAATCGAATTAATCAATGTCGATTTAACACGTCGACTAACCCCAATGCTCCAAACAACGAAGTTGAAAAAAAACTTTAAAAAAAAACAATCGTGATCTCTATCGTTATTGATATACGGGATATACACATGGTTCATTTTTATATCATTAATTCGCTTGTGCGTAATGCTATTTAGCAGGTAGACCCAGAAAGAACCCTTGAGGTTAGACAAGTGACCCTGTCAGGCCTCGTGTCCCCCAACATGATCCCCATTACGAAAACCTTGTTAAACAGATAGCAGCAAATGTTTTAACATATGTTTTGGGGTATCAACCGTTTGGTTTATAAGCGTATGCAGGAGCCACGGTGGCTAAGTGGATAAGACGCTAGCGCGCTAGACAGGAGGTCGCTTATTCGCCCCAGTGTTGGCGGAGAAAGTTCATCTGGGGTGTTCTTCGTGGTTTCCAGTTGTGAGTGATGCAGGTACGAAAAATTCGAGGTCCCGTGTACAGATTGGCGTGCGCAACAAAGATCCCTTGGCAGCTGCAATTTCATATAAGTGTAGGCTGTAGCGATTTTGTTTGGGCAAAACATCCCCCAAAGCACAATATTTGGCGTATGCCCATCTTCAATAGCCCAGTCAAACTCAAAGCAGAACAGTAGGACGTTTAAGCCCATTTCATAAGGGTATACACCCTATCGATTTGTTAGTGTTACGTGACTTGCCGTTCCAGCGAAATGAATGTTGGGTGGTCTAGTGGTGCGCCATTGGGTCAAGGGGCGTTGTATCGGTTGACTGCATGTACGTGACAAGAAGTATGATTGCTTGTACATCCTCGTGGGTCTTCAGTTTCATCCCATTGCTAAATACCCCTACGCGAAAGCGGATTACATGTGTTAGTCCCGAAATGACCTAGTTTGTGTCTCTGTTCCAAGATTACCGACTCAAACCTACCGCAAATTGATAAAGTTTTTGGTTTTTGGGGTTTTTTTAACATCTTTTATTTTCAAATTTGGTGTTTTGAGCAATTGAGTGTACACTGGACTTCGTTTGTTCGTCCAGTCCGAACTTGACAGCTTTAATTGTCAGGCCCTCTGTCCTGCAGCACTGACAAAAACCAGATGAACTTTCTTGACAGCTCTCCTTGTCAAGCCCTCCGTCCTGCATCACTGATAAAAACCAGATGAACTTTTTCCGCCAACACCGGGAACGTACCAGCGACCTCTAAAGCTGGTGAACCCAATGGTTAATTCCCTAAAATATATGTTAAAAACTATAGGGTTCACAGGGTTTTCGTAAGGGGGATAATATTTGGGAACTGGGTCTCTGGAGAAGTAGGTAGCGGAAACGATAGGATCCGTTCTCTCATTAACCCCAATGCTTCACACCAATATATGAAGAAAAAAAAACTGATTTGAAGTGTATCCTCACAATAGGGGGAGGAGGAACCCGGGCCATCTCTTTATGCCACCAATGCTTCATAGACTCAATATCCATCACAAGATCCCCATTACGAAAACCTATGAAGAGAAAAAAACTGATTTAAAGTGTATCCTCAGAATAGGGGGAGGAGGAACCCGGGCCATATCTTTATGTCACCAATGCTTCATAGAGTTCATACCAATCACATAATCCCCAGTACGAAAACAGTGTAAACATGAGGTCTGTTATTGGGTCAAGTGCCGTTATTTCAATTAACCGCCTCTACGCGATAAGCAGCAGGATCGCTTGTCCAACCTCGTGGATTCTCCCCGGGCCCACTGCTACATATCCTTACGCGCAAACGAATTATTGAGATAAAAATGAACCACGTGTATATCCCGTATATCGATAACGATAGAGATCACGATTGTTTTTTTTAAAATTTGTTTTTCAACTTCGTTGTTTGGAGCATTGGGGTTAGTCGACGTGTTAAATCGACATTGATTAATTCGATTAATCGAAACGATTAATTCGTTTAAACGAAATAATTAATTCGTTTAAACGAAATAATTAATTCGTTTAAACGAAATAATTAATTCGTTTAAACGAAATATTAATTCGTTATAACGAAATATTAATTCGTTATAACGAAATATTAATTCGTTATAACGAAATATTAATTCGTTATAACGAAATAATTAATTCGTTATAACGAAATAATTAATACGTTAAAACGAAATAATTAATTCGTTATAACGAAATAATTATATAAGAGTGGAATCATGTACGAAAAAATTATATAAGAGTGGAATCGTGCACTTAAGGGGCTCCGTAGTATGGCGCTAAACCACATCTCATTTAAAACTATTGCAATCCAAATCTAGCTTTAAGGTGTTGTGACGGCGACAGGCGCTTCTTACTTTTCAACAATCACTGCTCCAGCTTTGCATTTGCGACTACTAGTGAACTGTCCATGACCCCAAGGTTGTCTAAACCATTCATATGTAAACTACTGGGAGGTGAGTCAGATGACACTGGTGTTGAACTATCCTTGAACCCGATGTTGTCTAAAACATTTATATTTAATTCTTTGGGTTCTCACACTGTTGGTCGACTATCCACGGCCCCACATTATCTACTAAATTTATTTTCAATCTATAGGGCAGCTACAATGCTGGTTAAATATCTATGGAGACGATGTTGTCTAAAACATTTAAATTCATTCCACTTGGCGGTGAAACTGTTGGCGAACTATTCATGACCGCCGACGTTATCTGTAAAATGGGCGGTGACACTATCGGCCAACTATTCATTGGTCCGGTGTTATCTAAATCCCAAAAGCCCCACGTCAGAAATCCAGTACCTCAGGCAAATACATTTATGTTCAGCAATTTTATTCTTAATTATTGAAATATGTTCACTCGCACTGAAGTATAACTATATAAAATAGATATTTATGGACTTCGTGGGTTCTAGAGTGATGTACCGGCTGAACATAACTCTCCTTGGACCGCCATTGTGCCTTCACCTACTATTATTTCGATTTTTGTCCAATCCAAACGACTAGCTGAATTTTTCTTGTCAGCCCCCACTCCACGTTCTATACCACGAATTTGGTGGTCAGGCTTTAGGACATAAACGGACGTTTACAAGTCAAACCTGGATCAAACCCAGGACACCGGAAGAAATATACATAACGCATTAAAAGGAGGAATATACGAATGTTGTTTTTTTAAAAATCATTGGAAAATAAATGGTACACATATGACATGGTGTTGATGGTGTGTGAGAGAGAGAGAGAGAGAAATGGGGTTTAACGTCCACTCGACACAACAAGGTCATTTCGGGACTAACATATGGTTTAATTTTATTTCAATAATTCGCTTGCGCGTAGGGGTCTTTAGCAGTGGGAGGAAACCGGAGTGCCCGGAGGAAACCCACGAGGTTGAGAAGGCGCCCCTATCTCCATGCCACATACGCTCACACCAGGGCTCGAAATTGATGGTGTGTAGAAAATCAATGATAAATAAAAGAAAGGTTGATTGATATTGAAGCAGGTGCGTAAAATAAGTACAGATCGAACTTTATTAACATTCTTCAGATATCTTTCTGATTTTATAAATATCTTGATTAAAATTCGTCAGCCCATTCCTTATATATTGGAGAGCCACGGTGGCTCAGCGAATAAGACGCTGACTCGCAAACCTGGAGGTTCCGTGTTCGATCGCTGTGTGGAAATAGTCGTTTTGAGTTTGTTCGTTATTGATTGAAAGGAGCTAGGTCCTGGCAAGGAAAAGCTTCTAGGAAAATAAAAGGTTCCAAGAATCCTTGAAAGTTGGACAGAGAGAAATGGGGTTTGGTGTCCACTCGACAAAAACTAGGCCATTTCGGAACTAACATATGGTTCAACGTTATTTCAATAATTCGCGTGCGCGTAGGGGTCTTTAGCAGTGGGAGGAAGCCAGAGGACCCAGAGAAAACCCACGAGGTTGGACAGGCGACCCTACTCCTTGTCACGTACATCCGCGAAATCAAAACCACGCCAGTTGACTCATTGACACACCTTGTGATATCATTCGGCCACCCCCACCACCACCCCAACCCCCTACCCCCATCCCCCCAAAGAGAGAGAAATGGGAATTAACAAGCACTCGGCGCTAAACAATTAATTTTATTCCAACTACTTGCGTTAGACAAGACACCACACTCATCATCAAATACACAATCTGGATTAATCCATCACTTCCATGGATAACAATAACAGGAACTATAATGTACAGACAGACCACTCAGGGGAACTAATATTAAAATAAAACAAAACCAAAAGGAGACATGGGGAATCTAACACACTAACCCCACCACAAACACGGATCCATTTACGTCCCCATAACAACCCCTGTTACTAGTAATTGTAATGTTGGGGAGGGGGGTGGACGGCTGAATGGTTAGCGCGTGCACATTTTATCATAAGGTCTGCCATTGAGTTACCTGGACCGCCTGTCCAACCTAATGGGTTTTCTCAAGCGAATTATTGAAATAAACTTGAACCATAATTATGTTAGCCAAAGAATGGCCTAGTTTGTGTTGAGCTGAAGCCCCCCGCCCTCTCTGTCTCTGTCTCTCTCTCTGTCTCTCTCTCTGTCTCTCTCTCTCTCTCATTGTAATTCTGTCATGTCGACCTTGAGTAACTGTAAGCTGTTTAAATAACACGTTTATTACCATGTTCAATCGTTTGTGTAATTATCGTAATAGAAACCTGCTACAGACGATCTGTCCGTCAAACTTGCCAATGTATTGACGCATACGAAAGAATGTGACAGTTTTGTGACGTCAGAAGAGTTAATCAGTCGTATATTATCAATATTCCTATATACGAAGTTTTACTTATATTTACATATAAATAGAACGGAATCGATGTTAAATTTCCCGGTTCTTTGATTATTAACAGTATGAATAACTTCAAAAGAGATATTTATTTCTACGAGTGGAAAATGATTACGTATATTTACATATAAATAGAAGGGAATCAAGGTCAGATCTCTTTGACATTGTAAATAATTTTCGAGTTGTTGATTTCTTGCGATTGAGAGCTCGTTTGTCATATACCAGTCACATTTTCTTCGTATAGCCTCTATTCGTTTGGATTGGACGTTAATCAAGGGTCTTGGTGTAAACGTAACATAACCATTGACAGTCGGAAATCAAGGTCATTTCGAGACCAAAATATGATTCAATTTTATATAAATGATTCGCCTGTGGGGAATCTATATTACGCCACTTGACGGCATGACGAACCTTCTGATACCATGCACACGCGTTAACCATTCGGCAACCCAACGCCTTAGGATGTTACCGTTATACATGATTAACGAACTATATTTTTTTAGCATTAGAAACACTAAATTATTTTATTATCTTTGTATGTAGTGTTCAGAAACGCTACATAATGTGCTGTTATTTCCATACACGCTTAATTGCCTCAATTGTCTTGAATTCTGTCGTTTAGAGCCAAATCGGCCTGCGTCATGTCTTGCGTTTGGCTTCAAATTTTTATATAAATTATTATATAGATATTTATTTACTTTGCACACCAATAATACACTCGCTAATGTAACACTATGTCTAGTACTATGCAGTCGCTCGTTAGATGTGGACAGTATAAAGCAACATCCAAACCATCCCTTCTACATATTTAAGAACAGTCCTTGATCGCCTTTGTATTTGTTTCTGGTTGTCTTGCCCCCCCCCCTTCACGTTGTGTATGCTTTTCTTCTTGGCTATCTCATTTAATTGAGACGTTTGTCTTCTCAGTAGTAAAGACGTTTGTCATACTAGGAATATCAATGGAACAGTTCAATTTTACATTTTATATATCATAGCTGGATACACAGATACAAGCATAGTAAATTATATAAAGTCATTCTTCCAAACCCCATGGGCGAATCTGTTGATAAAAATTGCTAGGAACTCAGATGAAAATCTGACTTAAAAGTTTGCCGTGATCTCATTTATAGGACCTATCGACATCACGCACAGACTAAGCTCATCATGACCCCAAACTTGTGCAATTACTGATATGATTGGTTACTGAAATTAAATGATGCAATTAGTAAATTGCCAATCACATGCCATACATTGACAAATAGAACCAGCTATGTTTTGGTTCTATAAGTCTTTTTATGTGTCAACCTGTCACAAATACTTTTAGTGCATATTAAGTACAATTAACCAAAGCCATTATTTAATAAAATATATGCCACCAATAATTATAAGAGTAAAAATTCTAGCAATATTGCTTCACTAGACATTCGGATGATTATGATATAAAGCGTCTTCGTTAAATGTTAAAATAAATAATCGAGACATCGTTTATTATCGCAGCAATGGTACTTGATAATCGAAACTATTTACGCTATTTCTTATCAAAACTTCAAACATTCATGACATCATACATAAAAAAGTAATTTGGATGAAATTTTCAAAATATTCATTTTTCATTTTTAAAATTTAAACTATTATAGCAAGAACGGCAAGCTCTTTATCTAAGTTTCTTTTGAATTCTATTTGCTACATTTTCAGGAAACGAACGACTATAGTTTAAATGAACAAGAAAATCGAAAAAAAATTATTGAAACGAACAGCTTGGGTTATTTATAACATATGTACTTGACAAAAGAGGAATAACGGAATATGTTTTTTAAAAATCGTTGTCAGAATAATTGATATATTAAATAATGAAATGTGAGGATTATAGCTTGCGTTGTTAGTAATCCCTACATTGTCACATATTTTCGTCCTTGTAGAATAAATATGTCGATCACATAGGAGGTCACATCGCACTGGGCTAGCGAAGACGGGCGTACGCCATACAGTGTGCTATGGGGCACTATGGTCTACTCTTATATAAGGGATCTTTTACGTGCATTCCAATGTATACGCGGGACCTCGGTTTTTCATCCCAACAGACTCCAGGGGCGGATCCAGGATTTTCAGACAGGGGGTGGGGGCGTGTTGCATCCTCTTGGGAGTGCGAAGCCCGGCCCGTGTTTTTTGAGTGGAAAAAATGCCCACAAGGACTAATTTCATACTAGTACTGTAAATTACGATTTCCAACCTAAGCTATTTTTGTTCTCCTTTCCCGCAAGAATATATGGAGCTTAAAATTGTTCGCCACCTCAAAAAAAAGAGGGGGCGTGCGCCGGGTGCGCCCCCCGCTGGATCCGCGCCTGGTCTCTCCGACTCAATAACAAGCAAACTTAAAATCAAACGGGTAAGCAAACTAAAATTTATGCGCCAAGCAGAGTATGCATACTCATTTCGAAATCGGTTCAAAGAGTATGGTTTTTATCCCTCTAGTCTACGTGACAAGGGTACTTGCCCGCTGACTCGCCCAAATTTTAGTCCCGGAATGACATATGTAATTTTATAGTCTGGTGAAAGACGGAATGACGGAATAGGAAGGGCGTCTTCGTTGGGCTGTGCCTGAAAGAAACTCTGACCGTCGGAAGAAGATGAAAAGCAAGAGGAAGCCCCACAGCTTATTGAATAGTGTAGGATTAGAATTAAGACCCATTTAGAAATATTATACCAGAAGCTCGCACGTCGAACAACGTGTTACAAAATAGATTTATTGATTCGGTGTCCGATTTCCTTAAATGTCCGAATTCCACCGTGACATCGGTGCGATTATGACTATTATTGACGTGTGTCAAAATATTGTCTTCATTTCAAATTGTTATATGAGTTAATCGAATAAGGTTATATCTATGTTACTTCAAGTCGGTCATACCAGCCAGTTTATTGATTAATCATTTATCATTTTACTCTAGACCGGTCTACATGTTTTATTCATCGTTTTAACACACACATATATATATATATATATACATAACTAGATTCAAGTCCATCAGGTGCAGCTGGCCCCGAGTTCACAAACCATTCTCAGACTTTTAAATTTTTTTAAAATTGTTCGTCTTATTTTAACTAAAATATAATCCTTTATAAAAACTTTTGTTATTTTGATGCATCAAATACATGAATACGAAACTATGTGGATCAACGATATGTCTCCTAAAGAGCGTTTGAAAGTTGAGTAGATTCTTAAAGATCATTATGGGAGATAAGATAAAGAGTTGGCAGCTCTCACTATAATAGTAAAGGTAATTTGCTGAAAATGTCAGTCAAATTGATCCACTAGGAGCCGAAAACGGGGCGGTTGAAATTTTCGCCTAGCCTCTGTCATCATTACTAAAATCATTGATATAAACAGCATAGTCTCGATTATCCACGTTTTAAATTTAATTATCAATGGCCGATAAGCAGCATATAGGAATTTAATCCAGCCAACATCGAAGGCTAGCCTAGACATCGAGAGTTTATTATCTGGATAAGTTAATTAATGTCTAATTGATAATTTAGATAACATTTCAGTCCTAAAGAAAGACCTGTAATAGGCAGATTTAACTCTTGCATAATGCATGTTTAAATTGGGTCGACAAAAGTCTTTATTAGCCAGTATAATTTGTCGACATAAATCTGGTTCAATTATTGAACATGGTTATTAATTTAGAAATACTAACAAAATCCTCTGTGTTACTAACAATCTTAATGAATATTGTCAAATGTTTCGACCCTTTTGCAATCTCGATTATAATTTGGACACAACAGGCTTCCACAGTAGGCCTACTAACTAATGTTATTTCACTGATAAGGGCAAACCGGGCTTGACAATCCAAAGCAACTTGAGGGGCTCCCGTTTTAAAGACTAATCGTCTGGTGTTGTGGAATCGGATTCAAGTTTATGTTCATTCACAAGTCAATAAGTCTTTATAACAGTCTTCTACTAAATTAAAACTAAAAAAAACCCGTCTGTCTGTGACTCAAATCACAGAGAGTCTCGACAATCAAATACCCATTTATGTTGACTTCTATTAAAGGGACAATAACACTCTTGCTGACTTGACAGCTCAAGAAAATAAATAATATCCTTTTTCTAAGAACTAGATGTTTAAATGTCCTATCTGTTGTGTAAAGTATCTATTACATCCTATTTTACTTGTCCAGAGGGTTCGAAAATATCTTAAAATCCAAGTCACATTTGAAAAGGTTTATGTTAGGCTTTTCAATTCATTTAGTTGAATTTTTCCAATTTATTAAATTAGGTGTGTTAAGATGAAATTTGTATCATCAATTAATTGGAATTTTGTAAAAAAAACAAAAAACAATTTGTTGACCATAATAAAGATTGTGACATATTATTCAGTTACAGCGGTATTTAACCCATAATTGTTATTGCTATACTTTCAGATAATCGAACAGTAGCCTGGAATCTGATGAAGAAGATTCGTGTTTTATGTTGGGTTTGGTGTTCAGGACGAGATATTCAAAATCAAACTCAGGCGATCCACAAAACCTGGGGTAGAAAATGTGACAAAGTTCTCATATTCACCGATAGACATTTCGCCAAAGTCACAACTATAGATTTATCAAAAACAGACGTGGCCTATAGCACGTCGCGTTACATCATGGCCTATCGCTATGTATACAAACATTATAAGGATGATGCCGATTGGTTCTTTGGGACATTCGACGAGACGTATGTGTGTATGGAGAATTTGCGATTGTTTCTGGCGGGAAAAGATTCGAAAACACCTGCATATTATGGCCATAGACTTATTCTCGAAGATGGCAGTGTGGAATTTGTGGATGCTCGAGTTGGTTGTGTTCTAAGTCATGCGGGACTCGAACTCTTTGCCCAAAACAGTCTTCACAAAACTGAGTGTAATCAAATGATCCCGGCTGGCGAAAAACAATTGGGTGCCTGTTTCAATAAAACTGGTGTCACTTTAGGGAACTCGACCGATTCACTAGGACGCAGTCGCTTTCTCAGTTTTGCTCCGTCAGTTCAAATGCAAGGATCGCAGTCACACTGGTTCCTGCTACAAGATCAAGAGGGATTGAAAACGGTAACATGACCATTAATTCTCATTACTCAACAAATTTCTGGTTAAACAAACTTGCAAACTTCCTCTCCATCCGATCTGATCTCCCCTAAAACCGATCTGATCTCCTCTCCATCCGATCTGATCTCCTCTCCAACCGAACTGACCGTCCCTCAAACCGATCTGATCACCTCTCCATCCGATCCGATCTCCTCTCCATCCGACCTGATCTCCTCTCCATCCGATCTGATCTCCTCTCCAAACTTGCAAACTTCCTCTCCATCCGATCTGATCTCCTCTCCAACCGAACTGAACGTCCCTCAAACCGATCTGATCTCCTCTCCATCCGACCTGATCTCCTCTCCATCCGATCTGATCACCTCTCCAACCGAACTGACCGTCCCTCAAACCGATCTGATCACCTCTCCATCCGATCCGATCTCCTCTCCATCCGACCTGATCTCCTCTCCAACCGAACTGACCGTCCCTCAAACCGATCTGATCTCCTCTCCATCCGATCTGATCTCCTCTCCAACCGAACTGACCGTCCCTCAAACCGATCTGATCACCTCTCCATCCGATCCGATCTCCTCTCCATCCGACCTGATCTCCTCTCCATCCGATCTGATCTCCTCTCCAACCGAACTGAGCGTCCCTCAAACCGATCTGATCTCCTCTCCATCTGATCTGATCTCCTTTGCAACCGGGTCTGATTTTCTCCCACCTCTAACTAACACGATCTTCTTCTCAACCGACCCGATATCCTACCCACTTAGTCTAAGTGTTTATCTTTATAATTTCACATGTTTTTATTTACAATCTAATTCGTATTTTTACAGGGAAAAGAATCCATGAGTGTGTACACCATAACAATCAGCGGTATGACGTCATTCTTTATGTATGGGATAGAGTATTATTTATATCATCTTCGACCCTTTGGATTATTTCCCCTTGATCAAGATTTGAATATTCCGGACGGCTGAGAGGAAATTTGGCTGGTGATGTGTTTTTGGAGGAGACGTGGTCCTCGTAACACAACGTAGGTGCCTGGGTCAAGATAACGGTTTTCAGCTGATCAAGATTTGAAAATCCAAGATGGCTGACATAAAACCAACACAGATTGTTGTCAATAAACCCCATTCCAGCACAAGTGGCATCAAACGGAGTAAATTCTGGGGTAAGAAGAGCAGTCCCGTGCCGAGATCTAGATTCGCGTGTTCGGCACGAACTCCTGATTGGAAAAATAGACCTTCTAGATATTTCCTCCCAAATTTATGCAGTAGCTAAATTGGCCTTTTGCAGCAATTTCCCTTCGGGCTGGAAATGTTATCTAAATTATAAATTAGACATTAATTAACCCATCCAGACCATAACTAATGATGCCATAGTCGGTGATATTTACTGGATTTGAATACATTTCGTGATTGATATTTAACGTAAAAATGGATAATCGAGTCTTTGGTACAAATCAACTAGCCGTATGTCCACTACGCACCCTTGATCTATCTGTGTTAAAGTAGCCAAGTCTCTAACTCAGTATATCCAAAATCTTCGACGATTAAAACACAAATTATTTTCCAATTTAAATCAACAAGATGGGCTTCTGATATCCAATATTTAAGACAAAATAAAAAATTTATCAGTGTTACGCGAATCGTGTACCATAATCCATTTCGGACCCACTTTTAACAAGGGACTTGGAAAACGAGGCTAGATGGTGGTGCATGGAGAGCATCACACTGATCAGCAGTGAATATTTGCTAGGCCGCTACAATCACTGATAAAGATGACATTAACTTTTTTCTTCCGACAAATTAAATTCTAAAACATTTTTTGTATGTATTAGAAAAATAAGTAAAGACGTTTGAAGTATCTGTAGTTAAAACATATTTCCTATTTAGTGTAAATGGGTATTCAAAGAAGTAAAAGGCATCATTTTGCCTGAAGCAGTTATGTCTGATGTAAACAATGCACGAGCCTTTGAGCCAATGATTGAAGCTGCGTGGTGTAATTGCACGTGTTGAAGAGAGTCATCTGTGATAGAGATAATTCGTAATTCCCTCTGTGAAACAGAGCATACGCAATAATGTAGACTGGAATAACTAGACGCTAGAGATTGGCATGTTATTGAGACTTCAGGCGTGTTTCGCTGAACATAAGTGATTTGAAATTAGAGTAAAGACGGAAATGAATGAATGTAAATCAGTCCATTTACATTCATATAAGATTATTTTATGCGTTGCGACCCATTTGGGTAAATTTCTAGACCCGAAATATTAGCGATTTGCGCCTTTATGTATTATCTATACTCCCCTGTATTATTAGTAAATATGATTATTGTAGATAATTATGTGTGCCAAATGCAGAAACTTGTGAGTAAATAATAACTTGTTAAATCATTGTGATATAATTTCATTGTTTATTTTGTTGTAGCATATTGAAAAGTCTAAATAAAACTACCTCTATCATTTGTTTTCTTTTAAACCTATTATAATCGAACCATCCCTGTCTTGTTAAGGATGGCTCGAGGTTGTGAGGGTATGATTTGTTCGGCCGTACGACCGTCAAGAAACCCCCTCTCTCAAAAGCTGTCGCTTCAGGTATGTCTTCGACATGCATTAATATTTGCCCCAAATCTGTTTTATGTTAAATTTTGACAGTTTTATCTTTGGCATGATTCTGTTTCTGTGAGAGTTCTACTGGCTGTTGAATCCATATCATTGTCTTGATGCTTGATGCTTCAAGCATTGGTAAGACTCAGAAACTACATCCTACTTGGCTATTACACATTATAAATGAATTAATAATACATCGTTGATCTGAAAAGATAACCCTTCCAAAATCTCGGTATGCGAAACAATCATCAAACGCCAGGGACCGTTCCATGGGTGTTAGCTTGTAGCAGTGCACCCCCACTATGTACCAGGGACAGTACCAATAACGGTGTGGAACCGTTCCATGGGTTTCTAGTAGTGCACCCACACTATGCACCATTCCATATACGATGACCTACTTTTTCGTATCAGTATTAGAGCCCTGTGCGCGTGTTTTATCGGGGTTATTCTCTTAACGTCTCAAGGTCAACTCCGATTAAACATACACTATACTAGAGCTAAATCTGCCTATTGCAGGTTTTTCGTCGCTCGCGATAGGGTAATTTGAATGAAATTTTTAATATATTAATTTTGAATTCTATTTTTGAGTTATTATAGTAAGTATGGTCAGCTCTTTATCTAAATCTCACATAATGCGTGGGGATCACGCGGCTAAGTGGGTAAGACGCTGGATCGCTAACCTGGAGCTCGGGTGTTCGTTCGGCCCCTGCCTTGGCCGAGAAAATTCATCAAGATTTTCCGTGGTTTTCCCCTTGTCAGTGATGCAGGACGGAGGGCCTGGCAAGGACAGTTGTCAAGTCGTTCGGATAGCGTGCACGCAAAGATCCCTTGGCAGTTGGAATTCGATATAGGAGTAGGCCATAGCGCCCCTGCCCGGGCAAAATTTCTCTCATAGCACATGGTATGGCGTATGCCCGTCTTCATAAGCCCAGGTTAGGAGCAGAACAGTAGGACGTTAAACCCCATTTTATTTCACCTAATGTAATTTGAGCAACTTTTATGTTTGACTTACAAGAATAACAATATTTATTCACAGAAACTGGAATACAGATTACAGAACAGGGGGAATGTACAAACATAAATATATATTGAAAAGTAAAGTAGATCGAGGAACGATTTAAATAATAAAATGGCTATATACACGATAATGTACAAACCATACGTAAAATATTTTTTCACAATTGTTTCTGTGTTCAGTTCCAAATAATAAATTTTGAGAAGTATTATGATGTATATGTGTATTAATGGCATCCGCTTTCACTAAAGTGTTCCATGTTTTATAGGCGGAAGATAAGATACTCTCGATTGTCAAAATCGTATTAGCTGCAGGCGCGGATCCAGGATGTTTTGCAGGGGGGGGGGGGTCTAGGTTTGATAATTTGTTAACTAATTGCGCTCAACCAATTAACGGGGGGTTTGGGGCCCTCCCTCAGAAAAATTTGGTAAATTAGATTCAATTTGGTGCATTCTGACGTATTTCCGGAAGGTAAATTCCAAAATTACAGGTCTAAAAATCGCCGATAAAATCGCATAGATTTAAGTTTCAAAGTTTCAAGCCTGCGCAGGGGGGGACCGGACCCCCTGGACCCCCCCTCTGGATCCACGCCTGAGCTGGTTTCACCTTGTCAGTGGTGCAAGTCGTGGTGGGGGGCTGACCAGGAACGCTGTCAAGTCGTGCGGATGGGACGAAACACAGAGACCCCGTGTACACCTTGGCGTGCACGTGAAAGATCCCTTGGCAATTTGAATTCGATTTAAAAGTAGCCCATAGTGCCAGTGTCCGGACAAATTTCCCTCATAGCACACTGTATGGCGTTTGTCCATCTTCATTATCCCTGTCAGAAGCAGAACAGTAGGACGTTAAACCCGATATCATTTCTAAACGTATTTGTGACATCTGCGTTTACTCACGGTGTTTATAATATTGAATGGATCGAACAATGGACTCATTGAGATCTAAATTTAAGATTTAATCTTTGAAGATGGTTCAAAATGGCCAAAGTTCATGTCAAAAAATTGACATCACAATCAAAGGCCACTATATATTACTTCTTTATCTTTAATATTTTCATGTGTTTATGAATGCAAGGATTTTTTCTTTGTAAATTTATATAATTTATATAAGTTTTGTTTAGTCCCTTTATAGTATATGTATAGTAATACAATGTTTAGTATTCAACTAAAAAAAACCTACGAATTATTGTAATAGAAAAGCATTACATCTTAGTTCCGAAATCCCCTCTCTCTCTCCCCCCCCCCCTCTCTCTCTCACACACACACACACACACACACACTCTCTCTCTCTCTCTCACTCTTGACAATCTCTGGCATTAAAAAAAATAAATAAATGCATGCGTTTAATGTCAATCAGTTTTGACAAGAACATATCGGTGAAGTGGATGTCAGTGTGTCATATTATATATTTAAACATAGATAACCTGTTTGTGGACTTTGACAAGTTCATGACTATATGTAGCATTTGTAAGGGCGCGTGTTCAATGCGGGAGGGGGGCGTCCAAGGTGAGGGCGTGAGGTCTGTGGGGGGGGGGGGTACTCGAGACTTTTACAACATATGGACCTCTGAGACAATATTTCTGGTTATTTCGGTGCATACATGTATAGGATTATATTGAAGTGCGAAGTCAAAACGGGACCACGTTTATATGACGCTATTTCGATGAATGTAGGAGAAAAAAGCTGGGGAGGGTATGTCCCCACCCCCTCCAACCCTGCTCTCTGGATGGACCCCGGATGTGCACTGATCATAGTAAGATGCATGTCACTGGTAGAACAGAACTTGCATAATATAAATAGACAAGACGAGCCTGCAGGTCACGATATTATAATCTATATAGATTACACAGTTATTGACCTTTGGGTTAACAAACGGTCCGGCTACGTTTCAAATTCTATTGTTCTTGTGTAAATATGGCACCTCTACAGACGGTCGTTGCTGCCTTGGTGCTAGTAGTTATTGGTATCGATGGAGAGCATACTAAACTAGAATGGACCGACTGTGGTAAGTTATCAATAATTAATCACAACCAGATTGGAAGTAATTATATTTTGAAATCGGCACATATTGTGATTATTTAATTTACAGAATGGTTTACAGCCATAGGTGTGTGAGGGTGGCCAAATGGTAAACGCGTGCGCGTTGGATCAAAAAGTCTGTGATTGAGTCAAGTGGCGTTGTTTTGCTTTCCCGCATCTACGTGACAAGGAGTGGATTCGCCTGTACAACTTGTGGGTTTTCTACGGTTTCCTTCACTGCTAAAGACCCCTACACGTAAGCGAATTATTGAAATATAATGCCCCAGTTTGAGTCGGTGGACCTTAAACCCCTACACGCAAGCGAATTATTTAAATGACATAGTTTGTATCGAGTGGGTAGACCCCATCTCTCTCTCTCTCTCTCCCTCTCCTCTCTCTCTCTCTCTCTCATTGCTTCTTCCTCTGTTGTACTCAAACCCAACAACCAAGAATTTAATTGTCGCTTTCTTTTGAAGGTACGGATGCAAATGCCATTGTATTGAACAATGTAGCAATATCTCCCATGCCAATCGAGGTACCAGGTAACCTAAGTTTGACCATTGATGCTGTTTCCAAGATGGACATCAACCGAGCCAATCTAAAGGTTTCTGTTAAACGCCACACCTTTATTGGTGACGTCACTATACCATGTCTCTTCCACGTTGGATCTTGGTAAATCGTTTATTTTTATGTTTCTTTGAATTATCTATTAATTTTCGAGCTGCGACTTGAAGTAGACTATGCTATTTAGGTATCGTCCGCTTCCCCGAAACCTTGAGGTTAGGATGTGGTCCAGCGAATTTCCCTCGATGACGCCGTGGGACCATGTGGTTAGAGGAACGTGAATTGGGCTTTTTATACAACCCGTCGAGCTACTGCGTTGCAAAATGCCTAGAAGCTTGCTAGGCTTCTAGTAGATAATTCCCAGAAACGTGCTAAATCAGAGTAGATAATTCCGGCGTGGGCCGAAAACAGTCTTCTAGATTATTAAGTCCCAGGGCCTTCTTTTCCTTTCAACAGAGAAAATACAGTGTGCGATGAGGGAAATTTTGCATCACTGACAAGAGAGAATAACGCCGGAAAATCTGGATGAACTTTCGCGGCCAATGCATGGAACACCCGACCTACAGACTAGCCACCGTGACCCCACGCCCGGCTAGCGAGCCAGCGTCTTACCAACTTAGCCACCGTGGTCCCCGGATATCCTAATCATCTAATATGAACCGGTATAGTCAACACAAGATGCATTGCGTAAGAGCTAATTCTCTCTCTACTGTAGGTCTTTTCTGGTTTCAAATGACAAGTCCATAATCAACTCTCTAGAACATCACATGACCGTGATATTGAATGGATTAGAACACTCGCACCATTTCCATTTAACAATTTAACGTTAAAATGGATAATCGAGACTATGTTTAATAGCACAGCAATTGTAACAATTTAACGTTAAAATGGATAATCGAGACTATGTTTAATAGCATAGCAATGGTACTGTACTTGACAGTCGAGACTGTGTTGTCAAAACTTCAAACTTCTTTCAGGATAAAGTAATTTTGACTAATATTTTTTTAAAAATGTTTTTAGCCAGCTAATTCAAATACAGATTCACATTTTTTTCGTTTTTTTATACTTTTGATGGCCTACATTACATGAAGATCTCACAAGTTGAAGTGAGAGGTCGTGTCAGGGGTCATACGAGCGACTTTTGACCCTATAACGTCAGACATTTGTTTAACCAATCGGCGTTGATGTTTCAAGTAGAATACTCACGGTTCCGTGCATCGAACGCCAAGAACTTGCTGCAGCAGACCGTTTAATTTTAAACTATAATAAACGAAATATGATCTGCGCTTTTATCAGATTGAGCATGAACGGGGGCTGTTTTTATCTAAATCTAACATCATGTAATTGTTCTTAGTTTTTAATCATTCAGTGAATACCAGGACACGTGTACTCTGTTGGATAGAATGGAGAAGGAGAATTGGGCTGGTATTATGGGCGGTATCGGAACACAGGTTAAACAAATGTTACAGTCTGTTGGTATCACCTCATACTGTGGAGTGACTCCTAGATCTATCGGTATTCAAAGCTACAACCTTAAACTTCCCCCGATTCCAGCTATCCTCACCTTCTTCGCCGAGGTATGGTTTCATTTTAAAACGAGTGTTGCACGCCAACACAATACATATTGTCTGAATGTGAATTGATTTATTGCCCAGTGGACCATCAAGACGGTGATATATATATATGTATTATTGACCGCTTGATATTGTTCGGTTGAGTGACATGTTATTTGATTTGCAAAGTTCCGGTTAAATACATTTTACAGTTGACAATGCGTGATGTCATCATAATGTCCCCAAATACCATTATTTTTTATGTAACTGACACCCCCCATCCCCTCTCTCCAGGTCCGCCTCTCTGGTAAGTTGTCCCGAATACGAATAAAGTTTCCACCGTAAAAAATATTCCGCTTAATCATTTGTTGGGCAATAATTCAACGTGGGTAATGTCTCTTCAATCTTCATATCCGTTTATTTACAGGGAGACTATACTGCTCATGTAACAGTAGAAGACGACGCCACAAAACAACAGAGGATTTGTCTTGATTTGAAACTTAGCATCAAAAAACATAAAGATACCACGTGTAGCGGTTGGTTATGTGGTAGGAAAAGACGAAATGTTCATTTCTAGAGTTACTCCCCTTTATTCTCCGAGCTATAATTTGATGTGAATAAAATTTTAAATTCTATTATGACTCTGACTTGTAAGCTGTGTATGTGTGTGAAATAGCTTTATTTTACGTCCGCGTCCACTGATGTGATATCGCCGACATTAACATGTTATATATAGAAAAAAGTGTTTACAACGTGATTAGCGTGAAAAATGTATAATTAGGGACCTTTCGCATCGATACGGAAACTAACACCAAAACGAACATATGTTCGTTTACGTTTTCGTATTCGTATCCTCAAACACAACGTTTCGCAAACCGACGTACGATAATAGCTAGATGGCGTTAATTTCCATTTCGTTAACTTCTCTGTCCAACCGTCCAGGCAAAGTTTCCAATCGATATTTTTGGTAAACGTACAACAAAACAAAGCATAATATTGCATTTGAGCACATTCTACAAACTCTGCACAATCAACAATATACACATGGCATCGAAAAATTGTGGAAAATTCAATATATGAGACAAAACACATTTTCGTTTGCGTACGTACGTGAATCCAGCTCCACACGCGTAACGTTTTTCACTGGCCGAACACTCATCGGATTGACGTCACAAGTACACACGAATCGATGACGTGTTTGTTTTCGTATTCGTTTTCGTACCGATGCGAAAGGTCCCTAATATCTTTACAACTAAACGATTATAGATAGACCAAGACGTACACTGATCTTGCAATATACTATTCTGAAACAGGTGCGATATAGAATGTGCAAATAACATGTACAGTGGGACAAACGGGAACAGTATTTGTATATGGCAATGTTACAGACAGATTGACGTTGGACAGAATTGTTCGCCCGGGCAGCCAAACGGGCTAGGCAGATTCCGACTGTCATTAACTAGCAAGTCGTTCGCAGCTCCTGTACTTTACAGGGGGGGGGGTGCAAGTAAAAGGTGTGGGAGTGTGGGGAGAGAATTGATGGATTGTATTGACGGTCCACCCGCAAGCGAAGCCCCGGCGGTGCATGTGTGTGTGTGTGGGGGGGGGGGGGTCTGTAGCAGGGCTCACACTAGTTCCTTTAGGAACTGTCTTTGAGCGGACCATGTCCACTGACAGTTCCTATCCGGCCTTATATAGCTGCTGTATGAAAATACTATTCTTCTCCACCTCTGTTCTAAGGCTATTTTGGAATCGTTACCTACTATTTTTCACCCTGATTCTACTTTATTCGTCAAAGGAATCATTCTTGCCACAGCTGTCCCACATTTATAAAGATTCAACACTATTTTCAAGTAGAATTCTGCGATTAAAAACATACACAAAATACGTTTAAACTGAAGAGCCATTACGAGATCCGGACATACCTCATGTTTATTTCATCGCTAAATTTTACTTGAAAATTGAGTTGAATTATTATCAATTTGTGTCAAATCACAGGCACTTGAAGGGATTAAAATAAAAGACTAATGATACTTAACTATTATAGTCAAGCAGTAGTAAGGAGTTTTATTTTATTCCCTTCAAGTGCCTGTGTGTCAAATATAGTGAGAAATGATTCCTTTTGGTGGAAAATAAAGAATTGTGGTGACAAATAGACGGTAGGGGTTCTAAAACAGCCCGAGAACACAGGTGGGGAATAGCGGTATTTTACCATATTTTCATACTGCAGCTATGTAAGGCCGGATAGGAACTGTCAGCGAATATCGTTCGCTCAACAAAGACAGTTCCGAAAGGAACTAGGCTCACACTGGCTTTCAATTTTTTTCGCCAAAATGGATTATAATTTTTATATAAAGAAATCTTCATATTTTTTTCCGCCAACTTGAATATTTTATCTGCCAGCAATATGTGATAAAAAATACAATATCTAACAATTTTATGTCTCCGCTAGGCTTATTATAAAACAGTTACCGATATATACAACAACTTTAAAAATCTGTCTTTACATAATATATTAGCACAGTTTTGAATTAAAGATGG
Source organism: Patella ulyssiponensis (assembly GCA_963678685.1). Taxonomy (NCBI): domain Eukaryota; kingdom Metazoa; phylum Mollusca; class Gastropoda; family Patellidae; genus Patella; species Patella ulyssiponensis. Next base: position 97,111,685 of record OY783225.1, read on the forward strand.
TTTGTGATATTACCTGGTTGTATTAAAAAAATACATACAATAGATGCAACACTACTATGCAATTCCAGAACTTATTGCTACGTAACCTCTCTTTACCACAGACACGTGTACAATAGCGTCCAATCAGAGGTTGTGACACAAACAAACTCAGATTAAACATGGCGACCTTCGCGGAAACCTTGACATTGAACGAACCTTGCACTTTGTCACTCGATTATCTCAGGTAGACATTTAAGCTGGAGTGCGTGAGACTTACTATTCGCGATGATCGAGGAATCTGCAAAGATCTCAAGCAGTGTCAGTAGATTTTGCTCCGTCAGTATGTATTTCGAATTGTAACCACCAGGGCGATCTTCGGATAAAAACTATGGTTGCGACTACAGTCTGAACTCTGAACTATCCCGATCGTGCTCTATCGTAGAGTATGGCTAGTCACGGCCACAGGTTGAACTCTTGTATACGAGAACCTGTACAACCGAAGGTCGCCCTGTGTTATCTTAAACGTGCTAACTACGGTCCGGGAGCTCGGCTGTTCGTCCAATTACTTTAGTCGAGTTTACTTACCGGGTCGTTCGCATTCCCAACAGACAAGGGGCTTCGATATCCCGAGTAGCTACCTCGACCAACACCTGGGGCAGGTCAAGGCTCAGAAAGACCTTAGGCAGCTCTACTAGACCGCGGTGTAAATCAGGTCAAGGCCCAGACCGCGGTGTAAATCAGGGCAAGGCCCAGACCGCGGTGTAAACGAAATTTCCTGTATATGTGGAAATACTGATGTACACATGATCCTTCTTTGATTGGCATTTAGTAATTGAACATATAACACAAGGTACAATTTTATGGATACACAATTATTGAGTTTGATACTAAGCGACGTTTCGGCGAGGATACTCTCGTCTTTATCAAGCAAATATAGACGAGAGTATCCTCGTCGAAACGTCGCTTAGTATCAAACTCAGTAATTGTGTATCCATAAAATTGTACCTTGTGTTACACATGATCCCAGAGCTAAGTATCAATTGGACGATAGTCCTTTTCGCCTGCTTAGTCCAATCTAAAGAGTTTATTTAAAAAAATATTTTGTCGTTTGTAAATCAGTCATTTTTAATTACGTCCGCATTCTCTTGTTCGACATGTTTATCTTTGTGCATTACAAATGGCACTCGAAATCATACGACGCCGTGTACGGATTTTAAAATGTGTCTTGTGTCTTATAATTTTGGATATCAGGTTCATGTTTTAACGGTAAGATAACAAAACAAAATGAAATGAAACGGGGTTTAACGTCCTACTCTTCTGCACCTAACATGGGCTAATGGAAGACGGGCATATATATATAATGAAATGAGATGGGGTTTAACGTCCTACTCTTCTGCACCTAACCTAATGGAAGACTGGCATATGCCATACAGTGTGCTACGAGGGAAAGTTTGTCGGGGCAGCGGTGCTACGGCCTACTCTTATATCGAATTCCAACTGCCAAGGTGTACGCCAATGTGTATACGGGACCTCGGTTTTTCGTCCCATCCGAACGACAAGACAGCTGTCCTTGTCAGGCCCTCAGTTCTGTATCATTGACAAGGGCAGCTGTCTTGTCATGCCCTCCGTTCTGTATTACTGACAAGGGCAGCTGCCCTCCGTTCTGCATCACTGACAAGGGAAACCACGCCGGAAAATCGGGATGAACTTTCTCGGCCAATACAGGGATCGAACAACCGACCTCTAGGTTAGCGAGCCAGCGCTTTACCCACTTAGCTAGATAACAACATAAATATTGATAAAAATGGACATTACTGAATTCTAATTTTATGGATAAAACTTGGAGATTAGCTCATTTAAACGTACTAAATGTGTAAGTGCTAAATGTGCATGTTGCAGGTCTTCCTTCAAGCTTGAAATGTTATCTAAATAATTACACCTTAACTAACATACAAAGACCATAATCAACTCTCGATGCTATCGCTAGCCTGCGATATTAAGTAGATTTAAATATGTATTGTGGTTGGTGCAGTTATGGATAAACGAGACTTTGTTTATTATCGTAACTACAATAGTAATGACAATCGAGACCAGCCAATAATTGTATAGCTAATATCTATATAGGAGAAGAGCTAAGTAATTTGGTTGAAGTTTTCCGCATATTCTTTTTTCATAATCTATTTTAACTATTATAGCGAGAATCGTTAGGTCTTTATCTATTGAGTGAATCTGCTATGTAAACTTGCATTATGCAAGAGCAAAATCTGCCTATTACGTGTCTATCTTTAGGCCTGAAATGTCTTCTAAATTATTAATTAGACATTAATTAACCTATCCAGACCTTAAAAAAAATCTCGTTGCCAAGGCTAACCTTCGATGTAAGCTGGATTAGATTCAAATATGCCACTGAACGGCCATTGTAATTAAATCACAACATTGGATAATCGAGGCTACTCTGTTTTTAATAATGATTTTAGTAATGATGACCGAGGCTATTCAGAAATTTCAGGCTCTCCGATCTGGGCCTGTAGTGGATCAATTTGACTGAAATTTTCAGCAAATTACATTTACACTAATCACTATATTGTTTTTAACTATTATAGTGAGAACTGCCAACTCTTTATCTAATCTCCCATAACATAATGTTGCCAAGAGAGAGAGAGAGAGAGAGAGAGAGAGAGAGAGAGAGAGAGAGAGAGAGAGAGAGAGAGAGAGAGAGGCGGAGAGGGAGAAGTGGAATTTCACGTCCACTCGAAACAAACTAGGTTATTTCGGTACTAACATATGGTTTAATTTTATTTCAATAATTCGCTTGCGCGTAGTTGCCTTTAGCCGTGGGAGGAAACCGGAGAACCCGGAGAAAACCCACGAGGTTGGACAGGCGACCCTACTCCTTGTCACGTACAACCGATATTCGAAACCACTCCAGTTAACAATGACAGGCTTTATGATATAGCACGCACGTGCTAACCATTCGGCCACCCAACCCACCTGTTGCCAAGAGAATGAATGAAAAAGTTCACAAACCATGAACGAAATATCTACATAATATTTTTAAAACCGAACGGAAATCACATGAATTAAAATGAAATATGGTGTTAGTTTATTTAACCGACTTGGGTTAATAAAGAAGCGAACCTTACGCCATGCAGTATGCCATGAGGGTAATTTGCACGTAAAGGATCCCAAATTTTGTCTCATACAACAGCGGGGTTGGATGGCTGAATGGTTAGCGCGTGTGCGCTGTATCATAAGGTCTGTCATTGAAACAACTGGCGTGGTGTCGATTCCCCGATTGTTTGTGACAAGGAGTAGGGTACTTTGTCTAACCTCATCGATTTTCTCCGTGAACACCCCCCCTCCCCCCTCACCACTGCTAAAGACCCCTATTCGCAAGCAAAATAAAATTGAACGACATAGTTTGTGTGGAGTGGACTTTACACCCATTTCTTACACCCAACCCCCAGCACCCCCACCCCACCCTACCCTACCCTACCCTACCCTACCCTTCCCTTGAACACTGCATGGCGTACGACCGACATTATAATCCCAGTTGGTGCTGAAAAGGAAGTGGACGTTAAACCCCATTTCCTTTCATTCCATTCCCTTCAACACGATAAGTTCCCATTCATACATGCAAAGCGGTCCGTCCATCCATTTTATAATAAGTATAGCAGTCATAGACCTTTTATTGTAGGCCTAAAGGGTAGCTTTGAAAAATATGTATAATCTTTTTTAGTCAGCGTTCGTGTTCAATTCACAGCATCTGGAGAAATTGCATCAGCTGTCACGTGACTGAATAGTCGTCTGCAGAGTGTCTTTATTCACTTGTCAGTTGACACAAGCCATGCGAGACAATATTGCTGAACAGAACGGAACTGTCCACGTTCCTCAGTCATGATTTGGGAAAAGCTAGGCGACTGATTAGCTGTCACTGAGAACTGTTTTGCATAGCGATACGTTTCCAGATTTTGCGGCTTGATAAATTGTAAGTATAATACAACATAATTATTTAATTTTCAATTAAAATATGCGATTGCTAACTAATTTCTCTTTTTGTTGAGGCCTTCTCGAAAATGTGTGTTTGTGTCAAAGTTTCATTGCTAAGGTCAATGCTCTTCACGGGCCATCCATTCGCTTTTCATTCATATACAAAACTGATTGATGATGAAATCTCACGGTATTGGGTTGTAATACTGCATGCATCAGTGTAGTGTACGCTAACGTTATAAATCTCTTATAACTTAGATATCTACCGACTGGCGGAATACAATAAGGTAGATTTTTATTAATTCGTTTATAATATACTACATGTTTGACAGCTGTGCATTATTTTTTATATTTTGCCCAGGTCAATAGGGCTTGTATTTAAAATCTGTTTTATTTGAATGAAATTAAGTTGATAATTTTTATTGCATTTAGATGTTTGTAATCCATATACATATATATTTGTTAGAGATATATACCTGTTTATTATATATATATATATAATAATAATTATATATATATATGATAAAGCTGTTATAATATATTTATTTATTCTTTGAGACAGAGAACGAGAGAGAGAAATAGTTTTAATGTCCATTCAACACAAACTAGGTCATTTCAGGACTAACATATTAAATTTTATTTCAAAAGTTCGCTTGTGTGCAGGGGTCTTCAGCCATGGAGGAAACCAGATTGCCTGGAGAAAACTCACGAGGTTGGACAGGCGACCTTTATTCTTTAAGAATTTAGTAATTGGATAGAGCAATAAAGTAAACACGATGACATATAGGCCTAGCTAGTAGCCTATATATTTGTTTTATTATATGTTACATCACAAAGATTTACCAAACAATGATGATTTGGATGATTAGTGACAGACTTATTACCCTTGCCTCAAAATTTTTGTTCAAAATATTAGTGAACAAACAATATGCAAGAATCTCTTGATTGAATTAGATGTTTATAATTGAAACCGTGTTCTAGTTATATTGAAGGAGGGGTGTTGGGATGGCCTAGTGGTCTAGAGTGCCGCGCTTCGACCTCTGGCTTGCGGCTGTGGTTTCGAACCCTGGTGTGAGCGTATGTGACATCGAGATAGGGGCGCCTTCTCAACCTCGTGGGTTTCCTCCGGGCACTCCTGTTTTCTCCCACTGCTAAAGACCCCTACGCGCAAGCAAATTATTGAAATAAATATTGAAATCATATGTTAGTCCCAAAATGACCTAGTCTGTGTCGAGTGGACGTGAACGTAAAACCCCATTTCTCTCTCTCTCCCTCTCTCTCTCTCTATATATATATATATATTGAAGGAGACAAGTCTTGAACTTGGTATCATCCACATCATTGCAAACAAAACTTGTTGGTCAATTTGAATCAACATTGATATTATTATCTTACAGCAAAAAGATGGGCTTCTGATATCCAATATTTAAGACAAAATGAAAATTTTAAGACAGGCACACAAATCCCATTTGTAATAAAGTGACTCGATGAACGGGACTAAACATTGGCCACAGGGGAGAATTCTAACAGTGTAGACTGGAATAAAGAGACACCAAAGACTGCCATTCAAAACAGAAACAATTGAACGTAAATCTGTTTATATACATTCACATTACATTGTTATATGCGATCCAGCCCATTAGGGTCATTTGTAGGTGCCAAAGAATAGAGGTTTAACGCTAGGGGGTTGGATGGCCGAATGGTTAGCACATGTACACTGTATTATAAAGCCTGTCATTGAGTCAACTGACGAGGTTTCGAATCCCTGGTTGTACGTAACAACGAGTAGGCTCCAATCTCATGGGTTTTCTCTGGGTTCCCCAGTTTCCTCCCACTGCTAAAGACCCCTACGCGCAAGCGAATTATTGAAATAAAATTAAACCATAATATGTCAGTCCCGAAATGACATAGTTTGTATCGAGTGGACGTTAAACCCCATTTCTTTCTCTCGCTCTCTCTCTATAAATCCTTAACATAGTAGACAGAAACGTTGCTGCCTGGGCAAAATTCTCTGCATGTTAGTCTAAAAATTGTGTTAAGAAGTTAAATCCCAATCCATATCTTTGGTTTTCTGGCTTGGGCCTGGTAAGAGACAATCTATAATCGCTTGGATGAGACAAAAACCAAGGTCCCTTGTACATATTGTGTTCACGTAAAAGATCCCCTAGCAGTTGGAATTCGATATAATAATAAGTGTAACGCCGCTGTTCAGGCAGAATTTGTCTCATAGCACAATGTTTGATGTATGCCCATCTTCATGAGCCTATGACATGGCTAATTATATGGTTTCATCGAAAAATATCCCATCCTGGCATCCACACTGTTCATGGCATAACTTTGAAATATGAATTGATGATTTTACTAAAAACAGTGTTTGAACCATGGTATATTATATGATGGTAGTTTATGACATAACTTTGTTTATTTGCACTAGTTCAGTATATAAAGATATTGTTTATTTTGTCAATGGTTTAACTTCAATAGGTTTCAACCATCTATTCAAAATGTTATCATTGTGTCGTAAAAACAAACTGTGTGGATTGATTAAAGGGAAAGTCTCAGATTTCACAGGTTTTCCCCCTCGTCGTTGGTGGTACAAAGCCTGGCAGGAAGAAGTGTCTAGTTCTTCAGATGGTATGAAACACTGAGGTCATGTGTACATTTTGGTTTTTGAGTGAGTGAAAGAATCTTTGACAACTCGAATTCCTCTGATGTTCAGGCAAATTTCCCTAATAGCAAACAGCATAATATACAAATACTTGTCTTCTTTAGCTCATTTGGTGCATGGGGGGTTGGGCGGCCGAGTGGATAGCATGCATTGTATCATACGGCCTGCCATTGTTTCAAATCCCTGGTTGTACGTGGCAAGGGATAGGGTCGCCTGTCCAACCTCGTGGGTTTTCTCCGGGTAATCTGGTTTCCTCCCACTGCTAAAGACCCCTATGCACAAGCGAATTATTGAAATAAAAAATTAAATCATATGTTAGTCCCAAAATGACCTAGTTTGTGTTGAGTAGATGTTAAACCCCATATCTTTCTCTCTCTGATTTGGTGCAGGGTTTTCTTCAGGTAGTCCCAGTATATCCCCACTGCTAACGATCCGTAATAGACACTATCGAATTAGTGAAATAAAATTGAACCATGACATATTTAAAAGTTATTGAAAAGAACTTACTGAAATAAGATTGTTATGATACTTCATTGAGAAAGTTGTCCAACCACGATGATGTGATAGTGACTGTTTCTACATCACTTCGCAGTAAAGTAGAGAACCATGAAATGATCAGTTATCAAATATTAAGCCCAGAACACATGCATTTCATTAGAATGCTCATTGTATCTTTCTATCTTAATTTGGGGGATCACGTGGCCAAGTGGGTAAGGCGCTGGTTCACTAGTCCGGAGGTTGGTTGTTTGATTCCTGCATTGGCCGAGAAAGTTCATCTCGATTTTCTGGCATGGTTTTTCCTTGTCAGTGATGCAGAACGGAGGGCCTGACAAGGACAGCTGCCTTGTCGTTTGGATGGGACAAAAAACGAGGTCCCGTGTACACATTGGCATGCACGTTAAAGATACTTTTGCAGTTGGAATTCGATTATAAGAGTAGGCCGTAGCACCGCTGTCCGGACAAAATTTTTCTCATAGCATACTGTATGGCGTATGCCCATCTTCCATTAGCCCAGGTTAGGTGCAGAAGAGTAGGACATTAAACCCCATTTCAGTTCATTTTCTATCTCAATTTTTATACGCCCACATTTTCATGTGGACGTATTATGTCGTCGCCCCTGTCCGTCCGGACGTCCGTCCGTCTGGACGTCCGTCCGTCCGGACGTCCGTCCGTCCACAATTTGCTTGTGGACTCTCTACAGGTCACAATTCTTATCCGATTTTGACGAAACTTGAAATATAGGTTTATTCCCATAAGATCTCGGTTGCTTTCGATATTGGCATGTATCGGATGGAAACTTCATGGATTATGGCCCCTGATTGTACGAAATATCATGTTTTTAGCTTGTGGACCCTATAGATGTCACAATTTTGAACCGATTGTGATGAAACTTGACATGCATGTTTATAACCCCAAGATCTTGGTTCCTTTCGATATTTGCGCACATCGGATCGTAACTTCCTGAATTATGGCCCCTGATTGTCCGAAAAATCGCCCTTTTTAGCTTGTGGTCCGTCTGGAGGTCAAAATTATTATCCGATTTAAAAAACCGTTCGATTATATCACCGTTACATGGTAATGAAGGTTGAGTTCGAATTTCGTGAAAATCGGACCAAAATTGACATACAAAATGGCCGCCGTTTGTACGCGAATAGTGTGAAAATATGTTATTTCAAGGTTGTGGACCCTATAGAGGTCACAATTTTGAACCGATTGTGATGAAACTTGACATGCATGTTTTTAACCCCAAGATCTTGTTCCCTTTCGATATTTGCGCCCATAGGATTGTAACTTCCTGAATTATGGCCCCTGATTATACGAAAAATCGCCCTTTTTAGCTTGTGGTCCCTCTGGAGGTCAAAATTATTATCCGATTTAAAAAAACGTTTGACTATATCACCGTTACATGGTAATGAAGGTTGAGTTCAATTTTTGTGAAAATCGGACCCAAATGGACAGACAAAATGGCTGCCGTTTGTACGCTATTAGTGTGAAAATATGTTATATCAAGGTTGTGGACCCTATAGAGGTCACAATTTTGAACCGATTTTGATGAAACTTGACATGCATGTTTATAACCTAAAGATCTTGGTTCCTTTCGATATTTGCGCCCATTGATTTGTAACTTCCTGAATTATGCCCCCTGATTGTACGAAAAATCACCCTTTTTAGCTTGTGGTCCCACGGGAGGTCAAAATTATTATCCGATTTAAAACAACGTTTGATTATATCACCGTTACATGGTAATGAAGATTGAGTTCAAATTTTGTGAAAATCAGATCAAAATTGACAGACAAAACGGCCGCCGTTTGTACGCGAATAGTGTGAAAATATGTTATATCAAGGTTGTGGACCCTATAGAGGCCAGTATCTTACCCACTTAGCAACATGATCCCCAGTCAAATTTGAAGCCTACTGAAATGCACCTTTATAACCCAAAGATCTTAATTCATTTCGATATTTGCACATATCAAATTCTAACTTAATGATGTAGGAAAAATCACTTTCGGATTGCTTGTTCTCTATCCATCTCTCGAAAATGTGGGCGTATCCTGCCTGGCAGTGCCAGCCTATCTTATATCTTCTCGTGAGCTACAGTGGCTCAGTGTGGAAGGTGCTGCCTCACTAACGTGGTGTTCCAGGCTTTCATCCCAATGTGCCTCAGAAAGTTCCCTGGGATTTTCCAGCGTGGCTTCTCCTTGTCAGTGGTATAGAACGAAACAGGAAATAGAACCATTCTTTGTTTGATTCTTATTTAGAGTCGGGGTGCCCAACTGCAACCCCGGACCACTTTTGGGGTGGTTGTGGCAGACAACTCTTGAAACTTTTGAACAAATGCTATGTGTTTATGAAAAGCATATACATATCTCATCTATACCCCTCCTGTCACATTGCCAATCATGTTTGTCTCTTAATTTGATCTGCAAAAAAAACCCGATGATGTTTTATATGATTGTTTCTGGAATGAGGTCGCAACCAACAAACACTTCAGAAAAAGCTAATTTAGAGCTAAAACTTTCATAAAATTCGTGTTCACAAGGGCTTCACAATCCCTCAAATAAAGATCAGCACCTTTAAAAACTAATTTAGAGCTAAAACCTTCACAAAATTGGTGTTCACAAGGGCTTCACAATCCCTCAAAGATCAGCACCTTTAAAAACTAATTTAGAGCTAAAACTTTCACAAAATTGGTGTTCACAAGGGCATCACAATCCCTCAAATAATTTACAGCGCCTTTAAATTAGTGTAATATAGAGAATATTGAATGTTTCAGACAGGGAACGAGGATCACAATGTCATTATTAAGATTAATACCAGTATTACAGAAACACAACTGTCTATCTTCAATTGGTGGTTTAAACAACTATAGATCATCATCATCATCAGTACACAAGGTAATATTACTCTAGATCATTAATACACAAGGTAGTATTACACTAGATCATATCAATACACAAGGTAATATTACTCTGGATTATAATATTACTCTAGATCATCATCAATACACAAAGTAATATTACTCTAGATCATCATCACTTCACAAGGTATTATTACTCTAGATCACCATCAGTGCACAAGGTAATATTACTCTAGATCATTAATACACAAGGTAATATTACTCTAGATCATTAATACACAAGGTAATGTTACTCTAGATCATTAATACACAAGGTAATATTACACTAATCATATCAATACACACGGTGATATTACTCTAGATTATCATATTACTCTAGATCACCATCAGTAAACAAGGTACTATAAGTCTAGATCATCATCAATATGCAGGGTACTTTTACTCTAGATCATTGTTGATACACAAGGTAATATTACTCTAGATCATTATCAGTACACATAGTAATATTACTCTAGATAATGTTACTAACTCTAGATCATGATATCTATTATATGCAGTGGTTTGTATTGAATTAGATTGTAAGATAGTTTCAGTTTTATTTTCAATACGGTAGTTAAGAATAATTTGTTAATTTTTTTATTTTTCTGTATTGCTTTTTTTTCACTTTTAGCCCAGAAAGGCCCACTTGGTTTTAGAAGATGGTAGCCGTTTCCCAGGTTATTCTTTTGGTCATGAAAAATCATCTGCTGGAGAAATTGTATTTAACACTGGACTTGTTGGGTTAGTCATGTCAAAATATTGGTTTAAATAGTAGTTATATCTAGTGTAGAATGTGTCAGTGGTTGACGTGGAGAGAAGAGTAAAGTTAGAGTGTGGATGGGGATTAGGGTTCAGAGAGGAGTGAAGTGCAGTTTAGTGTGGATAGGAATGGGTCGTGGAGAGAGTAGTGAGGTTCAGAGTGGATAGGATTGAGGATTGGGGTCTGAGGGTTGAGAGAGGACCGAAGTGCGAGACATGGGGGATCAAGTGAGGGGACTTTTAAGGATGTAGAAGGTAGGGGGATGGGTTGGTAAGGGGGGTGTGGTGAAGTGAGAGGTAGTGGATCAAGTGAGAGGATTGGAGAGAGAATTAAAGACTGGAGATGGGTGTCTGTGGAGTTTGAGGCGGAGGTGGGGGGAGATAAAATGAGATTGATTGATGGGAAAATAACGGGTGGAGATAAGGTGCTGTGGATTTTAACCCAAGAATTATGTGAAATTCTAGTAAGTATACCCAACCTTGTGCATGACAACCATTACTTAAAGCTAAATGGACGGGCAGTGAAGACTTTCATTAGATGATTAATTTTCATTTAGGTATCCTGAAGCTCTAACGGATCCAAGTTACAGAGGTCAAATATTGACCTTGACATACCCTATTATTGGGAACTATGGAGTACCTAATACAAATAAATTAGATGAATTTGGATTAAGAAGATATGTGGAGTCTGAAAAGATACAGGTAGGTTGAAAAAAATGAAATGATCACAAAAAAACAAACCCTTGTTTTGTTTTTGTTATCTTTCTGTAATTTACTCCTTGCAAAATGCTATTTCTTGTTACTTCGGTCTGTTATATATAAGGATCTGGGTATCACGTGGGTAAGGTGCTGCCTCGCTAGCCTAGAGGTCGGGCGTTCGATCCCTGCATTGGCCGAGAAAGTTTATCAGGATTTTCGGGCGTGGTTTCCTCGTGTCAGTGATTCAGAACAGAGGGCCTGACAAGGACAGCTGTCTAGTCATTCGGATGGTACAAAAAAACGAGGTCCCATGTACACATTGGCGTGCACATAAAAGATCCCTTGGCAGTTGGAATTTGATATAAGAGTAGGCCGTAGCGGCGCTGCCCGGGCAAAATTTCCCTCATAGCACACTGTATGGCATATGCCAGTCTTCCATTAGGTTAGGTGCAGAAGAGTAGGACGTTAAACCCCATCTCATTTCATTATATATATGTGTTAAAAGTATATTTGAAATGTGTTTAACCAGTTATATCACATATGTGATAATGGCTGACACACCGATATTGTCCTTTAAACAAGCTAAACCTCATTGATTTAGGTCAAAATGTGTTATTTCAATTTGGGATGTGGCCTTGTACCAAAACATATTTGTTTTGATAGATTAAAGATGCATTATTTTGTAAGGTTTAGAAAGAACTGACAGTTCTCGCTATCATAGTTTAAAAAAGAGATAATGAAAAAGGAATATATTGAAAATTTCCATCAAATTATTTCATTTGACAGAGCAAAATTATGACCGTTTGAATTATGGCGTAGTCTTGATCTTCATTGCTATCGTTGTTACGGTATTAAACAAAGTCTTGATTATCCATTTTTAAATTAAATCATTAAATAACCATTGAGTTTCAATCTGTTTAAAATCACAACCATCCATTGATCTAGAGAGAGTTGAATAAATGTTAAAGTAATGATTTATATGACATTTGGGATAAAGTGGAAGTAGGCTTATTTATTATTTTTGGTTAATTTAGGCATACCTTGTTGATAGTGAACACACAAAATCGTATATATCTCAATACTGACATTGTCTAGAATCACAAAATTTTCAACAATACAGATTATTGTTCTACTAAATAAATCCATGCCTAACATCCATTGAGGTTGACATTTTAATTTTGAAACAAATCAAAGAAGTCGGACCACTATAACAACTAATTTACTCTTTCAAGGTGTCTGGGCTGATAGTTCAAGACTACACAGCTCAACATAGTCACTGGAATTCTGTCAAGTCTCTTTCTGAATGGTTAAAAGAAGATGGCATCCCTGCTTTATATGGTATTGATACTAGAATGGTAACTAAAATGGTCAGAGATAAGGTAAATACTTTGACTTGTATGAAAAATATACGCAGCGCTGCAAGCATGCCCTTGTCATGATTGAATTAGTTAGCGAAAGCACAAGCGTTTGTCATTGAGTAAATTGGCGTTATTTCAATTCCCTGGTTGTACGTGACAAGGAGTAGTGTCACCTGTCCAATCTGGTGGTTTTTCTCCGGGTCTTCCAGTTTTCTCCCACTGCTAAAGACCCCTATGCGCAAGCAAATTATTGAAATAAAATAGAACCATATGTTCGTCCGGAAATGACCTAGTTTGTGTCAAGTGTCAGTTAAACCTCATTTCTCTCTCTGTCTCTTTTGGATTGTATGAGAAGTAATGTGCTGATCCACAAACGTACTCTTGTTAGCTGGAATCAGTTGTACCGGACATACTATTGAATTGTATGAAAAATACGGTCTACTCCACAAACAAGCCCTTGTAAACTGAAACTATAATTTGAAGTGGATCTACTACTGTTCTTGTTAAAAAACCATTAATGGTGAACCATGGCTCACATCCAGGCTTGCCTGTGTATCGCCAACCCTACCCCCTGAAACATATCAATGCTTCACTATCAACTTCTACCAATAGAAAAGATTTAACACATAGTTTTATCATATTGTGATTGCAGGGAACTGTTTTGGGTAAAATAGAATATGAAGATCAACCAATAGAATTTGAGGATCCAAATATTCGAAATTTAATAGCAGAAGTATCATCAAAGGTAGCGTATTTGTATTAGAAACTAAAGTTATACATGGACTACAGGAGGTATAAATGGGGCCACAAGAGGTACAAATGGGCCACAAGATGTACAAATGGGCCATTAGAGGTATAGATGGAGCACACGACTTGTAAATGTGCCACTCCAAGTTATTAATGGACCACATGAGTTATTAATGGACCACAAGAGTTAATATATGTTAATTGCCTATAGATCTCTCCCTATTCATATTTGTTTATGATTTTACTGGAATAAAATGATTTATGTATGTATGTATTTTTAGGAAGTAAAAGTGTATGGAGAAGGAAATCCTATAAAGATTGTAGCTTTAGATTGTGGTATAAAACATAACATGATAAGATCTCTACTGATGGTGAGTTAATATACTAGTTAAATCTTGGTACAATCGTGTATGCATGATTATATTCTCAACTAATGTTGAGTTAATATGCTTGTTAAATTTTGATATTTTGTATGCATGATTAGATCTTTACTGATGGTAAGTTAGTATGCGTATTAAATCTTGATACAATCGTGTATGCATGATTAGATCTCTACTGATGGTGAGTTAATAATGCTAGTTAAATGTTACGAAAGTTCAGCCTGCTTTACAGGGTGGATGAAGAGAAAAATATGTTTCCCAAAACTAATGTCAAAGAGTTCTCATCCCTCTGCAAAAACATTTATTATGCTTGATTAGGTCAGCAAATGGGCATATCTGGTAGCAGAAACCTCTTATTGTGTGTCCATTGGAGAGGTGACCTTGCTCTCTTGGATTGACTTGATTGGTCATTATTAAAGGACCACGAAACTTAGTTCTTTTAAAAATATTGAATATGAAAATATATAGTTATTAATGTGGATTGTGTCAAAAAGAGAATAATCTGAAAGAAGTACACCATTGAAAATATGAAACTAATTTTCAACAGCAATTAAATTGTGTTTGTTTTACCGTAATACTGAAAGCGGCAATTTCATATTTTTAAAATATATTAAAATAAAGCCTTAAAATAGATGGTATCTATAAGCAGTCCTACCTGGTTGAGAATAATCCTATAATTCACTATTGCCAGTTGAGAAATTGGCAAAAATATAACTTTCAATATTAAATTCAAACATTTGAAGATAGCTATTGCATGGGGGAAATGGGAAAACAAGGGAGGTAATTGTGTGATTATTTCTGATGTGAAAGATGTGGAAAATAATGCCTATGATTGTATAATAGTGAGTTGACAACCTATTGAGCAAAAGACATAGAAATAAATATGTTTTGACTTTCTTGGAAAATATGAAATTCCCGCTTGAAGTGTTCCAAGAAATATGAAAGGTTTGAGTCTGTGATTGAATATTTGAAACGATCTCACGGCAACTGTTTTATATTTTTTAGCGAGGTGCTGAAGTGAAAGTAGTTCCATGGAATTATGATTTTACTCAGGAAAAATATGATGGTTTATTTTTATCTAATGGTCCAGGAAATCCTGAATTAGCACCTGAGGCTATACACAATATTAGACAGGTACTATAAGAAATGTATTATTTATTGATATGATTTGAAGTCAAGTGCTAATTGTGTCCCCATTATTACAGTACTCCCAGGCATTGGATGGCAGTGTTCTGGAAGTTGCTTCTGTTCCGTTAAAGGCGTATGGTCCTAGTTTTGGAACCTTTATATAGACAAAAATGGATTTAAAAGCATGTATGAATGTATATAAATCTGATTGTAAATTTTTATTGTAATTTCTAATATATTGTTTGGTGAAATATGGGAATATTCCAAATTGAACAGCAGTCTCTTATGCTTGATTAATCTATTAAACAAGTTTTTGTTTATTTTGATTTTATCGTTTGTGAATAGGCCATTACTAACTACTTCTGCATTGTCTCGTCAGATATGATTTTCTTTGTTCATTACAAATGCCACACAAAACCCAAGAATACAAGACTCATGTACTGATTTTAACATGTTCATAGCATCTTAGATATTGGATTGTAGGATTTCATATTTTCACAGATAAACATCATTATTGATTGGAATCAACCAATATTGAATTTTAATTAGTGTCTTTAAATTCAAATTTTATGGAAAATATTGAGTTACACTAGGTTTAGCTCCTTTAAATTGTAAATAGCCATAATAATGAAAACATTAAAGTATAGAGGTTTTCGAATGATCTGCATGATTTTGTTACATATTGCTGTGCTTAGATTATTTTGTTTATAATGTCAATTATTATATTTTGTCTAGGTTATAAATAGTAACAGAAAAGAACCTGTATTTGGTATTTGTATGGGGAATCAGCTGACTGGTTTAGCTGCTGGTGCAGAATCATATAAACTACCTCTAGGTAACAGGTAAATACATGAATTATATAATCTACCGTTCGATAGTAGGTAAAAAAAACAATATCAACCTACCACACTTCACGACAAATACCTGACAATACAAACATGAGACAACACACAATTACCCACACAGGCAATAAAAACAGAATTAATCTGGGGATAAGCCTGTAAGCATCCAATATGCTGTGGGGGGGGGATGGCCAAATGATGAGCGGGTGAGTCAAATGGCGGGTTTTGATTTCCTGGTTGTATGTGACAAGGAGTAGGGTCACCTGTCCAAGCCCGTGGGTTTTCTCAGGATCCTCTGGTTTCCTCCCATTGCTAAAAACTCCTACATTCAAGCAAAATATTGAAATAAAATTGGACCTTGTTTAGTCCCGAAATGACCTAATTCACTTTGCTGTGCTGTCCCAGGCCTTTTGTGAGACAGGTTTATTAACACGAATCATATATAAACTGTATCTACTTTAATTTGTCTTTCAGAGGTCACAATCAACCAGTATTAAATGTAATAACAAATCAAGCTTTTATAACCTCACAGAACCATGGATTTGCTATCAATACAAAAACCCTGTCCAATGATTGGGATGTGTTGTTTGTTAATGCTAATGATAAAAGTAATGAAGTAAGTTACCGCTCATTGCACGTATATATTTATACCTTTACAACTTGGTACATACGAATATTTTCATTTTATTTGTGTTTCAATGTTTGATAACAACGTGTGAAATCTTGTTGAAATGTCGCAGTGAAGAAAACAATAGTAATTGGGGGGGATGGCCTAGTGGTCTAGAGTGCCGTGCTTCGACCTCTAGCTGGCTGGTAACCTCTGGCTTGCGGCTGTGGTTTCGATCCCTGGTGTGAGCGTATGTGGCATGGAGATAGGGGCGCCTTCTCAACCTCGTGGGTTTCCTCCAGGCACTCCGGTTTCCTCCCACTGCTAAAGTCCCCTACGCAAGCGAATTATTAAAATAAAATTGAACCATATGTTAGTCCTGAAATGACCTAGTTTGTGTCGAATGGACGTTAAACTCTAACTCCGTTTCGGGCTCTCACTATCCTTGAAAGAAATTGAAGCAATATAATATTTTTAAATGAATAATTATTTATATGTTCTTTTATCAAGGGTATCATGCATAAGTCCAAACCAATATTTACAGCCCAGTTTCATCCTGAAGCATATGGAGGTCCGACAGATACCGAGGTGAGTGAATTAAAAAATGATTAGACCTAAATGTTTCAGGTAAAATATTTAATTCTCTCTCTAATTATATAGAGAGGTTCATAAATATGACGGTCGACAATTGAAGCCAAATGCTTAATCAAGATTTGTAAACAAACCAGTTCATGCTTTATACTTCCAAACTAAAATTTGATAGTCCTGTGATAGTGGTTTTGCTTTAAACAGGCGACCGTATATATTCCTTGCCATGTATGTCATATAGATATTTATTACATAAAACACCTTTTACGTGCAGCATGTAAATTATACATTGCTATGACATAATATTCATCTTCGCCAGCCAAAGGTTACGATTCGCTTTACCTCTGTTCACCCTTGGTAGATCTCGAATACATGTTGGAGTAAGCTCGCACTGCCACCTAGTGATGTATTGCAGTTAAACCTGTTGCATTGACGTCATTGCTAGCCAATCGGAATCGTTTTGATGGAGAGCTGATAATTGTCGCGCCCATTGATATGTGAATTTGTTGATTGACTCCAAAAGTATCCTTGAAAACGGAACTTTGTGTCGTTCAGGCAGTATTTCATGGCAGAGGGATTGATTATAATTCACCGATACACATGTGGTCTGACTTTAAAGGTGAAGTGAAGCGAAGATGCATAATATTAGGGTTGAAAAATATGTACAAAATACACTGAACTCCTGTATAGTTGGTTGGGTGGTGCTTTAGATCAGAAGGTCTGTACTTGAGTCGTGGAGCTACCCATCCTTGTGGGTTTTCACCGGCTGCTTTGGTTTCCACTCACAGCTAAAGATCCTTATGTACAAGCAAATTATTGAAAGATAATATTGATTGAACCATTAGTACTGAAACGACCATCTCTCTCTCTCTGTATAGAGAAATTGAAATAAACCATTTGAATTTTTGTTGGGGTTATTTCAGTTTTTGTTTGATTATTTTGTTGATTTGATAAAAACGAAGAAGAGTAATGTAACCCAGGTGATGAAGAAAGTCGTACCACCAAAACAAAACATTAAACCGGTAAAACATATTTTATTTTCCTTGGAGAGCATATTATGATTATTTTGGTAAGCCTGTCTTCATAGTAGAGCCTGGATGGCTCAGTTAGTAAGACCTTGACTCACTAATCAGGAGTTCTTGGGTATGCCTGACAAGGACAGCTGTCTAGTTGTTCAGATGGGATCAAAAAATCAAGGTCCCGTGTATACATAGGCGTGCATGTTTAAAATCCCCAGGCAGTCGGAATTTGATATAAGAGTAGGCCATAGTGCCGCTGCCCGGGCAAACTTCCTCTTAGCCACACTGTATGGTGTATGCCTGTCTTAATTAGACCAGTCGGAGCAGAAGAGTTGGACTTTTAATCCCATTTCAATTCTCTTTCTATCTCTATCAAGACTTCATATATATTTGATTTTGCTTTCAGGTATCAAAAGTATTAGTATTGGGAAGTGGTGGCTTATCTATTGGTCAGGCTGGTGAATTTGATTACAGTGGATCACAGGCTATCAAAGCTTTACGGGTAAATCTTAAACCAAGATGTAAACTATTTTACGCAATTCATTGAAATTATGATCTGCTTTCCGTTTCCATGTGAAAGTCTATATGATTGTCAAAACTGTAGTTTATCTGCCAAAGATCTTGGTGCCTGTCGGTATTAGCATGTATCGGACCATAACTTCATGGATTATAGCCCCTGATTGTACAAAAAATCATGTGTTTAACTTGTTCTGTCCATCTGTTATAAAATGTGGGTGCATCTTGCATGACAGCAGCCTGTATTGTAAACAATGAGCTGCTAGATCTCTTTTTAACTATTTTACACAATTGATTAAAATTATAATATGTGAGTTGTGTGTGTGTGTGTGTGTGTAGTTGATAGCTCTCTCTCGTTCATATTACGTTATATTTGTGTTATATTCAGGAAGAGAATATCCAGGCTGTTTTAATGAATCCTAACATCGCGTCCGTCCAGACAAATGCTGAAGGAGAAAAACAAGCGAATACAGTATATTTTCTACCGATAACACCCGAGTTTATTACAGAAGTTATAAAACGTGAAGAACCTGACGGTATTCTACTCTCAATGGGAGGACAAACAGCTCTGAATTGTGGTAAAGATTTATACCTGTTTTAAAAGAAGGAATTATTATATATGTTATGGCACTGTCTGGTATCAATGGACTGAACTAGAACAAACTAATCAGGACACAGGGGGTTGGATGGCCGTATCATTAAGCCTGTCATTGAGTCAACTGGCGTGGATTCAAAGGCGTAGGATCACCTGTCCATTTTTGTGGGTTTTCTTGGGGTCCTCCGGTTTCCCCCCACTGCTAAAGACCCATATGTGCAAGCGAATTATTAAAATAAAATTATACCATGTTAGTCCCGAAATGACCTAGTTTGTGTCCAGTGGACGTTAAACCCAATTTCTCTCTCTATGTCATCTTTGACGTCATTTCAGTCTGTCTTCATCATTAGCCCAGTCATTGAAGATAGGTAGGAAGGTAAACTCCATTT
Source organism: Patella ulyssiponensis (assembly GCA_963678685.1). Classification (NCBI taxonomy): domain Eukaryota; kingdom Metazoa; phylum Mollusca; class Gastropoda; family Patellidae; genus Patella; species Patella ulyssiponensis. Next base: position 97,131,346 of record OY783225.1, read on the forward strand.
CTAGCATCAATCTGAAGATGTATTTTCACTACATTTGACTGGGGTTGGGTGGGTGAATGGTTAATGCCATGCGTGTTGCATCATAAGTCAAGTGCCATGGTTTCCAATCCCCGTTGGATAAGGATGAGGGTCATCTGTCCAACCTCGTGGATTTTCTCTTGACTCCTGCAGTTTTCCTCCCACTGTTAAAGACCCTACATGCAAGCGGATTTATGAAATAAAATTGAACCATATGTTAGTCCCAAAATGCCCATGATTGTTTCGAGTGAACATTAAAACGCAATTCCCTCTCACTAGATATGGTTTTGTTTCAGGAGTTGAACTTCATCGACAGGGTATTTTACAGAAATATGGTGTACAGGTTCTTGGTACACAGGTCGACAGCATCATGGCCACAGAAGATAGACAAATATTTGCCGATAGATTAAAAGAAATAGATGAGAAGTTAGCACCAAGTCTGGCTGTAGAAAGTCTAGGAGATGCACTGAAAGCAGCAGATCAGATATGTTATCCTGTTATGGTGCGAGCTGCTTATGCTCTTGGTGGACTGGGATCTGGTGTTGCTAAAGACAAGGCAGAATTAACTAAGATAGCTAAAAAGGTGTGTATAATTTCAAGTCTCTGAGGGTTTGTTATTCACTCGTATACTATACAGTACTGTGGTGTGGGGTGGGGGTTGGTGGTGTTGAATGACCGAATGGAAAACATGTGTGGATTGTATCATAAGGTCTGTCATTTACTCAACTGACAAGCTTTTTATTCCCCCTTTGTATGTGACAAGGACTGGAATCGCCTCTCCAACCTCATGGGTTTTCTCTGGGTCCTCTGGTTTCCTCCCACTGCTAAAGACCCCTATGCACAAGAGAATCATTGAAATAGAATTGAACGATTTGTTAGTCCCAAAATGACCAAGTTTGTGTCGATTTGATGTTAAATCCTATTTCTCTTTCAATTCTGTGCTGTATTTACAAAATTTGTCAACATAGGTAAGTGATAAACTTTAATTGTATATCCAAAGGATTGTGTTAAATGTATTTCCATTTTATTTATTGAAAGGTAAATTTACTGTAAAATTGACTAATCTTGGTGTATGTTTCTGCAGGCATTTGCTGTAACGAATCAGATATTAGTAGAGAAATCGTTGTTAGGTTGGAAGGAAGTGGAATATGAAGTAGTGAGAGATGCGTATGATAATTGTGTTACTGTTTGTAATATGGAGAATCTTGATCCACTGGGTATACATACAGGTAGGTGGGGTAATCCAAGATGGAGGAGTGGGGTGGATCAGATATGGGGGAGTGGGGTAGAAACAACAGAAATCGGGGGAGATGGTGGGTAGTCTGAGATGGAGGAGTGGTGTAGAAGTAATAGGAATGGGAGCAGATGATGGGTATTACAAGATGGAGGTTTCTGGTAGAAAGAATAGGAATGGATGCAGATGGTGGGTAGTCCAAGATGGAGGAATGGGGGAGATCAGATGAGGGAGATGGGGGATTTGGGTAGAAAGACTAGGAATCGGGGCAGATGGTAACTAGTCCAAGATGATTTAATCCCCTAGTTGCCTTATCTTAGTCCTGAAGTGATCTACTTTATATTCAGTGGACTTCCCTATCCACATGCCCAACCCCCAATTTCTCTGTGTCTCGCTGTACATATGCCATATGCCTGTTCCTCAATCCCTTTCAATTTCTGAATGAAATATTGTTTGAAAAAAAAAATCGACAGATGTCGGACGTCAGAATGTTCACCTTTACCTTGTGAAGTTTACACAGTGTAATTATTTCTTGTTCACTTTTTAAAACATCCCCAATATTTGAATATATGCTATTGGATTGGTAGACTTCAGAACTAAACTTGCAAGAAAGATTGAATAAATGAATTCTAATAATATTTCTTTTTTCTAACCAGGTGATTCAATAGTAGTAGCACCTAGTCAGACATTATCAAACGAAGAATATCATAAACTCAGAGAAACTGCCATTAAGGTAATATCATCAAGTAAAGGGGGTTTGAAATAAACCAGATTAATATATTCTGCATCAATGGAAATTTTGCACAAACAACAATGTTTCTTCCTGATCTTCTTGATCTGGACTGGACCCTTTGGGAGACCATGCTGTAAAATCTATGTGCATGTCAATGTGTACTTGGGTCATCATCGCTTTTCTTTCTGTCACGTATGACTAGATACTGTTATTTCCCAATTGTATGGTCTTGCATTACCAGCAAGGGGGAACCACACTGAAAAGTTTTCAAGAAACTGTCTTGGCCAACACCCAGAATTAACACAGTACCTCCTAGTGAGTTGTCTTGACAAATAGAACTGGACACAAAATGAAGTGGATATCGCAGGATGGGATAAATATTGGTTAATATCCTCCTAGATGCCATGTGTTCTGAAAATATGATGACATTATCTGAAGTTGTTCAGCAAAACAAGAGATGTTATTTCTTTTATAATGTGGATTTATCTATGATTTGAATATATTTGTATCTGTTTTGTACAGTATTTTAATTTTACAAGTTATTTGAATGGTATTATCTTGTGTTGTAGGTTGTTCGCCATTTTGGTATAGTTGGAGAATGTAATATACAGTATGCTTTACATCCTGAATCTCTAGAATATTGTATCATAGAAATAAATGCTAGATTATCACGAAGTTCAGCTCTAGCATCTAAAGCCACAGGGTAAGTTCTGATCTAGCATTTAGGACTATCGGGAAAGTCCTGAACTAGCATCTAAAGCCACAGGGTAAGTTCAGCTCTAGCATCTAAAGCTACAGGGTAAGTCTTGAACTAGCATCGATAGCTACAGGGTAAGTTCTGATCTAGTATCTAGGGCTGCAGGGTAAGTTCTGGTCTAGACTCTAAAACCACAGGGTAAGTTCAGCTCTAACATCTAAAGCTTCTGATCTAGCATCTAAAGCTAGAGGATAAGTTCTGTCTTAAGCTACAGGGTAAGTTCTGACCTTGCCTTATTGTTACTGATAATTTAAATCATTTGTATAAAACAGGTAAGAACAATATTGTGATTTAAATTCTCTTAGGTATAATCATTCTGTAGAAAGGTAGTAAACTCAATACCAGTGAACTTGAATTTGCTGATATAATTTCAGATATCCTCTAGCATTTATAGCAGCTAAGTTAGCTTTAGGTATTGGTCTACCATCGTTACAGAACAGTACAACACAAATGACAACAGCATTCTTCGAACCTAGTCTAGATTATATCGTTACAAAAATACCACGCTGGGATATGGACAGGTTTACGCTCATGTCTAAAGATATCGGCAGTGCTATGAAGAGTGTCGGAGAGGTAAATTATACAATCTATTATAGCAGTTCTTTGCTAATTAGAAAGGTCTATTTAGGGAAGTGGCCCGCAATTTTCCAGTATGTTTTTCACCCATCAATAGTGCAGGACGTAGGATCTGACAAGAAAAATTGTCTAGTTTTGTGGATGGGACAAAGAACCAAGGTCCCGCGTGCACGTTATAAGAATCTGTGACTGTTGGAATTTAAAGTATGATTAGGTCATAACGCTGCCTTCCGGGCAAATCTTGCTTCATACCACACTGCATTTCACATATCTGGCTTGATTACCCAGTCCGAATAGAAAAGTAAGATGTTTAACCTCACTTTAGTTTATTTCTGTTTATTTTTTGATATATGAAATGTTTCTTCCAGGTCATGGCTATAGGTAGAACCTTTGAAGAGAGTCTGCAGAAGGCATTGCGGATGACCCATCCAACTGTTGATGGCTTCACAGCAGCATTACCAGCGGGAAAAGAATATCCGGTCAACTTTAATATTGATAAAAACCTGAATAGCCCCAATAATACTAGAATACACACACTAGCTAAGGTAATATTTCTATTTCGAATTTCAGACTTTTAATTTGAATAAATCCTTTGTTTATGATATATCTTCTCACCCAAAAATTAGCGTATGTGGCATGGAGATAGGGGCGCCTTCTCAACCTCGTGGGTTTCCTCCGGGCACTCCGACTTCCTCCCACTGCTAAAGACCCCTACGCGCAAGCGAATTGTTGAAATAAAATTGAAACCACATGTTAGTCCCAAAATGACCTAGTTTGTGCCGAGTGGACGTTAAACCCCATTTCTCTCTCTCTCTCTTTCTCTCTCTCTCTCTCTCTCTCTCTCTCTCTCTCTCTCTTTCTCTCTCTCTCCCAAAAATTGGGCTTAAAGTCCTACCCAAAAAGGTGTGATTTATTTTTTGAGATGAGAGCTTTGCGTAGTACCTCATTTTTTTCATGAAATGTATAATATGCGCCAAAGGTTGAGTGACTGAATGGTATAACGTGTGTGGGTAGGATACTAAGGTCTGTCATTGACTCAAGGGTCGTGGTTTCGATTCCCTACTTGTACCGAACAAGGAGTAAGGTCACTTAAGTCCAACCTCGTGGGTTTATTCCTGGTCCTCCATTTGACTTTCAATGCTGAAGACCACTACATGCACACAAATTATTGAAATGAAATCGAACCATATGTCAGTCCCAAAATGACGTTTATATCAATGATTCAACCCCATTTCACTCTCTTATAATATGGGCCAGTTTATATAAAGTATTGAGTCTCTTTATTTCAAGGCATTTCAATCTGGGTATACTGTAGATGAGATTCATGGACTGACCAACATAGATAAATGGTTTCTACACAAACTAAATAGAATTATAGATATAGAGAAAAATCTAGGACAGTTTAACAAGTGAGAAATAAAATATATTTACACAGAATTCATGCACTAGGGTCATTGATTGAAAAAAACGACAATTATCTGTTAAGATGAGAATTTTGCCATGACAGCGGTACTACGCCTTCTCTTCGCTTTCGAGGTATACATGGCACCTATGGTTCATGTCCAATCCGGACAAGATGATTTTGCTTGGCAAGCCTATCTGACATGTACCAATGAAGGGGGAAACCCCACTGGAGCTAGGTCAATGTAAAGGAAACATTAAGTCATGAAAAGTATATTTCACTTGTCAAAGAAAAAAATGAGCTGACATGCATCAGATCACAGCATTTCACATTCTGATAATTAAAACTGTTTTTTTATCCTTTTCTAAAGAAAGCTAAGGGAGAAAGATACTGAAATAGACTCTCTATTCGTAACAGTTTTGTCTGCAGAACACCTCTGGCTTGCGGCTGTGGTTTCAATCCCTGGTGTGAGCGTATGTGGCATGGAGATAGGGGCGCCTTCTCAACCTCGTGGGTTTCCTTCGGGCACTCCGGTTTCCTCCCACTGCTACAGATCCCTACACCCAAGCGAATTATTGAAATAAATTAAATCATGTGTTAGTCCCAAAATGACCTAGTTTGTGTCAAGTGGATGTTAAACCCCATTTCTTTCTCTTTAATAATATAATGATATTTTTGTAGAGATAATTTAGATGATGAGTTGTTGGTTCTAGCGAAGAAAGCTGGTTTCTCTGATAGACAGATTAGTAAAGTATTAAATATATCTGAAGCTGAAGTACGAGTGATCAGATTAAACAGATCTATCAGACCCTGGGTTAAACAGGTGGGTATTATTGTTATTTTATAGCCGTTATTGCCAGCTAGATTCATACAATAAAAACAGATAACATTGTCCAAGACAAAGCTATGGCATTTAAATCAAATGAAATAAAAAGGGGTTTAACATCCTACTTTATGCCCATCTGGTTCAAATTCCAAATGTCAAGGGTGCTTTTATTGTGCATGGGATCATAGTTTTTTGTCCAAGCCAGGCCTTCCATTCTCCTAAGCTGATAAGAGAGAATCACATCTGAAAACCTCCATAAATTAGACTGCTATGACGATTAAAAATGTGGTTATGTTATGTCTCCAACGATTGAATGCTGGTGATAAAAAGAGTTTCCTTCAGGTGTTATGTTAACTGTATTAAGCAAATCAGCTGAATCAGCCCTAGATGTTTATTGTAAAGAAATGTGTAGATCTAAAAAAATGTGAAGGGTTTTTTTTGAAAAAAACCCATAAAAATAAAAAATTTAACATAGATGAATTATGAATTTGCAAAGATGATATTTTCATGAAATAAATACTTTTTAGAGACCAAAAATTGGTAGAGAAAATGAAATGTTCATTATAAGAAATTGATTTGAATTTTGTATATTGATTATTGTAGATTGATACTATGGCTGCTGAATATCCTGCTAAAACTAATTATCTATACTGTTCCTATAATGGTATGGTAAGTACAATCTCTATTTTATCATATTAAACAACTTTATCATATTAAACAACTTTATCATATTAAACAGCTGTATCATATTAAACAACTGTATCATATTAAACAACTGCATCATATTAAACAACTTTACCATATTAAACAACTGTTCCTATAAGTACATCACAGCCATCCCATTGAAATCTGAAAGATGTGTTTTTTAAAAAAAATGTTTTCTTGGCCTGCAATGAATAATATCTTTGACCTTAGATGCCCAAAGCCCAAAACCATTCAATAGATTTTCCTAGATTTTAGCATCAAGTTGATCTGATGTAGACCTTACTGAATGCATCCCATTAAGAACAAATCTTTTAGATCATGTAATAACAACTGAACGATCAATCAGAATGAAATATATATTAGTATGATGTTAATCACATTCCGGTGTAAACAGTCATCTTGAATGTAAATATATACATGCCAGAAAATTACAAACATTAAACTTTTTTTAACTTTGTGATTGATAACCGGGTTAATAAAGACGAGCATACGCCATACAGTGTGCCATGAGGGAAATTTTTCCCAGGCAGTGGCACTATGGCCTTCTCATATATGGAATTCCAACTGCCAAGGGATCTTTCACTTGTAAGCCTCGGTTTTTCCCCCCTTCTGAATGACTAGACAGCTGTCCTTGTCAGGTTGACTAGTGAACGTAAGGCATATGTTTGAGGAGTAGGGTCGCCTGTCCAGCCTCGTGGGTTTTCTCCAGTTACTCCGGTTTCCTCCCACTGCCAAAGAACCCTAGGCGCAGGCGAATTATTGAAATAAAATTAAACCATGCGATAGTCCCAAAATGACCTAGTTTGTGTTGAGTGGTCGTTAAACCCCATTTCTCTCTCTTTCTATATTTGATGGTGTGTTTTTTTTCAGGAACACGATTTAGAATTCAATGATTTTGGTACAATGGTGATGGGCTGTGGGCCGTATCATATTGGTAGTAGTGTTGAATTTGACTGGTGTGCTGTATCCTGTATCAGGGCATTGAGGGGTCTGAATAAAAAAACAGTAAATATAATGTTTTCTTTTCTTTTTTTTGGAACAATTACAAAGATAGTATTTCTTAAACCAATTTAAACTACTTATAAGAAGCTCATTGGATGGTGTGAACAGAATAGAAGCAAGATGGAAATAGTTGTCAACCAAGAACGTTTTGGTTTGCAACCAAACATAAAACTGTCTTCTGAACACCTGATTGTCTTTCAAACATCTGATTCACTTCTGTCTTTTTAACATCTAATTGTCCTTTGTTTGCCGTAATTGACAACTCTATTTCATATAACTGCCAACCAAATAACCATCTTTAATTGCCAAGCAAATAATTTATTATTAAGTTATTGTTACTGTAAAAGATTGAGGGGTTGGATGACCGAATGTCATTGAGTCAACTGGCATGGTCTCGAATCCCTGGTTGTACGTGACAAGGAGTAGGGTCGCCTTTCCAACCTGGTTTTCTCCAGGGCCTCTAGTTTCCTCCCACTGCTAAAGACCCCTACGTCTAAGCGATTTATTGAAATAAAAGGAAACCATGTTAGTCCCAAAATGACCTAGTTTGTGTAGAGTGGACGTTAAACCCCATTTCTCCCTCTCTCTCAATATCAAAGATTTATTTTGATATTATAGGTTGTTGTGAACCATAATCCGGAGACAGTGAGTACAGATTTTGATGAATGTGATAGATTATATTTTGAAGAATTGAGTTTAGAGAGAGTCTTAGATATTTACCAGGCTGAGGTAAGTTTCATTTATTCTTTTATATCTTAAATTTCAAGTCTATTCATTTATTTGGTATTTTGATGCCATGAATTTTCACTTGATGAAATAGAGAATTTAAATATGGTGAGATTGTGTTTTCCTGCATTATATATGTAGTAAGATCAATTTCAATCTTTTACAGAAGTTTATTGGAGGTGATACCAAATAATGTGTCTGGTAGGTTATATATTTTGGCTCAGTGAAACCTTATTTAATTGTATTTTGTAATGTTGTTTTTACAGCAATGTAGTGGAGTAATTGTATCAGTGGGAGGTCAGATACCCAATAATCTGGCCTTACCTTTATGGAAGAATGGGGTGAAGGTTCTCGGTACCAGTCCTTTAATGATTGACAGCGCTGAAAATCGGGGAATTTTCTCTGGAATCTGTGATTCATTAGGTGTTAGTCAACCAGAATGGAGATCTCTAAGTACATTGGTAAGATTTTGTTTACCAACCTTTTGACTACAGATTCCTTGAACTGTTTACAACCTCTACTCTGCCTACCTTGGATGGCCAAATGATTAGCATGTGCATGCTTTATCATAAGGTCTGTCATGGAATGACTAGTGTGGTTTCGATTCTCCAGTTGTACGTGACATGGAGTAGGGTCGCAGCATGTCCAACCTCTTGGGTTATCTTTGGGTCCTCTTGTTTCCTCCCATTGCTAAAGACACACCTACGTGCAAGCTAATGATTGAAATAAAATTGAATCATTTGTCAGTCCCAAAATTACCCAGTTTGTGTCAAGTGGTCATTAAACCCCATCTCTCTCTATTTCTCTCTCTCTCTGGAAGTTCTGGAACCTCCCTTAATGCTAATTTTCTATCTGTATTACTTGTTCTGATAGACATGGAAACATTACAATACTGATAGAAATTGGTCTTATATATAGCACAAATGACCATCCAGCTGAAGCAGGCAAAAAGGAGAGCCTGGCAAACCCCCTCCTGACGGAAGAACAAACTTTGTTGTGTTCTAATCTTTAATTTTGAAGGCTGATGCAACAGAATCATTGTAGAAACATAGCTCCCATTTATATACAGTAATTGTTTATCCATAGAACTTTTGTGTTTATAAGCGTTTGATTTTGAGGGAACTGTTGGCTATCCTTGTTTAGTTTGACCATTGTATATATCAAGTGGATTTGCCATGCAATAAGCATACTCCGCGCAGCGTTTCGTTTGATTATAGGTAATCTCACTACACACTGCTATTATGAGTGGATATTGTTGTGTTAAATTTTGATTGGTCAGTAGTCAGACTACCAACCAATCACTACCTACCATACAAACGCTTTACATTTAAAACGAGTGCCAGTGTTGGACCAAATATGTTTACATAACGTTACGTCATGGCTCACGCTTTTATTATGCCTAATTAACCCGTGCATAGGAGAATACTACAGTAAAACTAATTGTGTGACAAACGAGGCTATCAAGTCGAATGAAATGTAAACAATACTCTTTGGAAATGAACATACTTTCACCATTTTAATACCTTAAATCACTGTCCAAAGTTTTAGGGAAGACTCAGATTAAACGAAGAACTGTCATGTTGCTGTACTTAAGTGATAGCTTTCATTGAGCGGGGAGAATAGACACACTCCCGCAAAAGTTCAAGAATCAGAAGTCAATCCAGCAATGGCCAGAGAGAGATTTCTCGGGCCATTGCTTCAGGAATATGTGCAATAAGGTGGTCTGGCTAACCTTTTACTATCAAACAAATATGTTTTATCCTTTTGTTTAATTTTTTTAGGATGATGCGTTAGATTTTGCGGCAACTGTTGGCTATCCATGTTTACTTCGACCGTCCTATATATTGAGTGGATCTGCCATGAACGTTGCTTATTCTCCTGTAGAGTTAGAACAATACCTGAAGGAAGCGGCACAGATTTCCAAAGAATATCCCGTGGTTATAACTAAATTCTACGTTGGTGCTCGGGAAGTAGAAATGGATGCTGTGGCTAAAGATGGCAGGGTAGGTTATTTCTTGTTATTGGACCTTTTGACCATTTCTGACTTGAAGCCGTACAATGAGTAAAGCCTTGATACTGGATGAGATTTTCTGGTGTGTTTTTACTGTGCAGACTGGGCAAAGAACAGCATTTTGTCATTCTGATAGGATGAAATTAACACAATCCCATGTAAAATAATCCTCAATAGTTGGAATTTGAAATAAGGGTAGACAACTCTTTGGACGAATGATCACCTTATAGCACACTGTATGATAACTGCTTTGCTTCATTAACCCAGCTTTCTGTGCATTGGCCAAGAAAGTTCATCTCGATTTTTCTGGCATGGTTTCCCCTTGTCAGTGATGCAGAATGGAGGGCCTGACAAGGACAGCTGTCTAGTCATCCGGATGGGACAGAAAACTGAGGTCCCGTGTACAGATTGGCGTGCACGTAAAAGATCTCTTGGCAGTTGGAATTCGATATAAAAGTAGGCTGTAGCGCCGCTGCCCTGACAAAATTTCCCTCATATCACACTGTATGGCGTATGTCCGTCTCCCAATAGCCCAGGTTAGGTGCAGAAGAGTAGGACATTAAACCCCATTTCATTTCATTAGCCCAGTCGATGCAGAAAAGTAGGACGTTAAAAACCATATAATTTGTGACTGTATAAATATTGTATGAACTGGTGTATTTTTATGACATGTTGTAGCTAATGCTATATATTGTATTTTATGACAGGTTGTAGCTCATGCTATATGTGAACATGTGGAGAATGCTGGTGTTCATAGTGGTGATGCTACATTGATGTTACCAACACAGACTATCTCACTTACAGCACTCGATACGGTAACAATTCTATTTAAACACATTCAAGTATAAAATGTTCTCTTGAGGAGGGGGTTTGGATGGCCTAGTGGTCAAGAGTGCCGCGCTTTGACCTCTAGCTGGTCGGTCACCTCTGGCTTGCGGCTGTGGTTTCGATCCCTGGTGTGAGCTTATATGGCATGGAGATAGGGGCGACTTCTCAACCTCGTGGGTTTCCTCCGGGCACTCCGGTTTCCTCCCACTGCTAAAGACCACTACGCGTAAGCGAATTATTGAAATAAAATTGAATATGTTAGTCCCAAAATGACCTAGTCTCTCTCTCTCTCTCTCCCCCTCTCTCTCTCTCTCTCAAAATTTGTTTGATGTGTGGTAACAATGTATGAATGAAAATATTGAGATAAAACTGTACTAAAATGTGTTAATGAAAGGCAAACAGACAATGTTTAATTTATTTTTTATGTAGATTCGGGATATTACACATAAAATTGGTAAAAGATTTGAGATCAGTGGACCATTTAACATGCAGTTCCTGGTTAAAGATAATGATGTCAAGGTAAAATAAATTAATTATAAAACTTATTAAAGGGCAAATTCTTGACATATTGGGAGTTGGGTGTTATCAATCCCACTCTGGCTTCATTTAAAGATACATTATGGGAGATAAGATAAAGAGATGGCAGTTCTCACTATAATAGTTAAAAACTATATAGTGTAAAGGTGATTTGCTGAAAATTTCAGTCAAATTGATCCACTATAGGCCGAGAACGAAGCGGGTGAAATATTTGCATAACCTCGGTCATCATTCAAATAACACACTATTTATGGATAACAATTATCAATAACGATTATCCACTTTTTTGATTTAATTTTCAATGGCCATTAAGCGGCATATAGGAATCTAATCCAGCCAACATCGAAGGCTAGCCTTGACATCAAGAGTTTATTATGGTCTGGATAAGTTAATTAATGTCTAATTGATAATTTAGATAACATTTCAGGCCCAAAGAAAGACACGTAATAGGCAGATTTTGCTCTTGCATAATGTATGTTTAAACTTTTTAAGACGATTGGATTTACATGAATTATCCCTTCCCAGCCCCTAAATGACTTGGAGATTGAGGACTGTCCTGAGGTTGATTAATAAGTTTAGGAGGACTAGTTGGAGTTCTTTGGATCCGTCTGCTCTTGTTTCCTACAGGTCCACTAGCCATTTCATATACATTGCATTTGTGATTTCAGATAATTGAATTGAATCTACGGGCATCAAGATCTTGTCCGTTTGTATCCAAGACAATTGGAACTGATTTTATAGATACAGCTACTAAAGTTATGTTGAATGAGAAGCTGCCCATTGCAGATCTTCCAACATTAGAAACCCCGCATAACCCTCAAACCTACGTTGGCATTAAGGTGAGTTCTGTCTTAAAAAAACCCTCATCATAACCCTCAAACCTACGTTGGTATTAAGGTGAGTTCTGTCTTAAAATAAACACTCATAACCCTCAAACTTATGTTGGTATTAGGGAGAGTTTTTTTGTTTCTTGAACTACTAGAAGAGGACTATATGTATGAACAATGACATCGATTTGTGATGTATCAAAAAATGAAGTTCATCATTCCTGTTAATCCCACTAGATTTTAAGGAGCTTAAAGCGTTTTTGAAAAGTGCATATTTCCTTCTCGGACAGTTTTGTTTGTAATTTGTTCACTTTTCAGGCTCCTATGTTCTCATGGCCAAGACTTTTAGATGCTGATCCTCTTCTCAAATGTGAAATGGCATCAACAGGCGAGGTAATTGTTGTTTAATACAGCTAATATGTTCACATCTGAATGTGACTGTTGTTTATCAGTGTCTCAGAGTTTTCCCTGACCAAAGAAATTTGATCTTGGTTATCAAAATTATCTCAAGGACAGAAGCCAAGTTGGTTCAGTGAGAAAGGTGCAAGGTACAATCAGCTAAAAGGTTCAAATCCTGATGTCCAGGCAAAATTTATCTCTTGGTACACCGCATTGCGAAAGCCCTTCTTCAGTAGTCGTCTGGTAAACCTCATTTCATTTAATTTCAAAGTGAATTATTTCTTAAATTTCTGCTTGTTTTAATTCAGGTGGCATGTTTTGGAAGAACTAAATACACCGCATTTTTAAAAGCGATGATGTCAGCTGGATTTAAACTACCGAAAGAAAATGGTTCAGTTTTAGTTGGCGTACAACAATCTTTCCTTCCACATTTCCTACCCATCGTCAAACGACTATCTACCAATGGTTTTAAGGTAAATCTTTATCTTATATATATTTTGAAGAATTTTTCAGATGTATTGGAACTATCTCACAGTGAATTTGAATAAAAATGGACAATGAAACAGAATTGTAGCCCTTTGAACCATTCATTGTGAAATCGGGTTTCGGCGGATGTGTCTGTCCTTTCAAAATACATTTAAACACTTTAAAAGGCCAGGGTTTTATGAGATGTCTTTTCCAAACTGTTGGATACGTCATCTGGCATGGTTTCAATTCCCCACTTTTACCATATTCCTGAAGCAATGGCCTGAGAAATCCCTCTCTGGCCATTGCTGGATTCACTTCTGATATTTGAACTTTTGAGGGAGTGTGTCTATTTCTTCCATTTAATCAAATCTATCACTTGAGTACAGCAACACGACAGCCCTTCTTTTAATCTGGGACTTCCCTTTAACTTTGGATAGTGATTTAAGGTACAGGTATTAAAAACGGTGAAAGTCTGTTCGTCTGCATACAGTATTGTTTACATTATGTCAATGTTGATAGCCTCGTTTGTCACGAAATTAGTTTTACTGCAATATTCTGCTATGCACTGGTTAATTGGGCATAATAAAATTGGTCCAATTTGACGCCCTGTTTCAAGGGTAATGCATTTGTAACACATTAAACGATTGGTAGTTAATGGGACTACTGACCAATCATAATTTAGAACAAGAATGTTCCCTCCTTCCAGCAGTGAGTATTGGGGTTAGCTCTAATCAAACAGAACACTGCGAGGAGTATGCACTTGTACATGACAAGGAATAGGGTTGCCTGTCAAACCTCATGGGTTTCCTCTGGGTCCTCCTGTTTCCTCCCACTGCTAAAGACCCCTTTGTGCAAGCAAATTATTGAAATAAGATTGTATTTTGTGTTAGTCCTGAAATGACCAAGTTTGTGTTGAGTGGACATTAAACCCCATTTAACTCTCTGGGATTTTCAAGTTTGTCCTAAGAAGAAATCCTGCCAAATTCAGGATTGCACATCAGTCTTATGTAAGGTTTTTGCCCCTGCATCCAAAGAACATAAGCTTATTTTTACATCACATGACAAACTGGTGGTGGTTGTATATATATGGTTGATAAATGTTATGTCTTAAAACCTTTGTTTTGTTTACTAGATTTATGCCACGGAGAAAACTGCTGATTATCTAAATATTCATTATATACCAACACAAGCAGTCAGCTGGGACATAGAAAACGCGAACCCTAATTTAATGTCAGCTACCAGGTTATAACTGTTTTTATATTTCATATTACTGGCATAAGTCCGGGCACTCCAGGTTTCCTCCCATTGCTAAAGACCCATACGCGCAAGACCTGGTTTTTGTCAACTGGACGTTAAACCCCATTTCTCTCTCTCTCTCGAGACTGGCGTAAGTCGTTGTGGCAACTGACGAAATGTGGTTGCTTATTGTAGTCGATCACTTACCACAGTTGATCACTTAAAGATACATTATGGGAGATTAGATAACAAGTTGGCAGTCAGATAATTTATCCACTACGAACCGAGAATTAAGCGAATGAAAGTTCCACATAGCCTTGATCATCATTGCTAAAGTCGGTACGATAAAAATAATAGTCTTGATTATCCATTTAATCGTTAAATTGTGAAGGGATGTTATGCAGCAAATTGAATAATAATCCAGTAAATATCGCAGGCTAGCATTGACATCGAGAGTTGATTATGGTCTGGATAAGTTAATTAATGCAATAGGCAGATTTAGTTCTTGCATGATGTATTTTTAACGCATCAAATAATGGTGAACAGGATTTCTGTGGGTTGACTTATTGTGAGAAGTTGCTGAAAGGGAGAATGAACTGTAGATCTGATATTTTAAATATTAATCTTACAAGAAATGGAGTATGACTTAAAGATGGGTTCCCAGCAAAATATTTATCTGGTGGTTATTGCCAATAAAAGTATGTCAATTTTGGTATATATGGAAAGTAGAGATATCCAATCTTACTAGAAAAATATTGGATTCCCTGAAAAACACTCATTGAGCGAATACAGGACAAAAATGTAAGGGTTCCCCTAATCGACAGCCCGACGATTAGGGCTATACCTACGAGTGACGTCAAAGGCTGCACGAGCACATTGGGCCCTTTGTGTACATGTTGATAAACTCTATAAAGAGTTAAACCTACAACACTTTCTGAGATAAAAATCACGGAAAAAGACGCAGGCAGTGGATAATCCGAGAATTTAATTAGGGTTCAATATTTGTAATAAACAGTCAGCGATTACAGACAACAAGGTCTTGTGTATGCAATAGATTCTCACCCGTCTCCGCCCGCGGTTGCCATAGGGACAGAGAAGGGTAATCCAATCCCCGGACGTAAACATGGCCTCTTTTGATCGATTTTCATAGCGAGATATACTTGGCAATTACAGTGTTTTGAGAAGGATTTGAAGAAAAATTATGATAAATTAATTAGTTTGAATATGTTTTTAGTCCTAATATATCATGAAATCCCCCAGTTTTTACCCGGGAAACCAACTTTAACATGTTTACTTTTTTTCGTACACAGAATTTTGCCAATAAGATAGGGTTTTACATCTAACTGAATCAGCAAATGAAGCTGGGCAGTGTGATATGAAGAATAACATACTCATTTTGATTTCCTACTGCCATGGGATCTTTGATGTTCTGCTAATGATAAGCACATGTTCCTTCGATTGTAATGGGTCTTTTAAAACAGTGTGTTGGGTGGTCGAATAATAAACACAACGTGAGCATTGTGTCAAAAGGTCTGTCATTGAGTCAAGTGTCATGGTTTTGATTACCTGATTAATGACAAGGAGTTGAGTCACCTGTCCATCATCGCAGGTTTTCTCTGTGACCTCCAGTTTCCTGTGCACGCGTATTATTGAAATAAAATTGAACCATATCTTCGTTCTGAAACGACCTTATTTGTGTCGGGTGACGGTAATCCTTCGATTGTAATAGTTGGTTTTTTCAGTGCTTTTAAAATAATTTTCTATTGGATAAATGTTCTACTGGATAAATTTGCTGAATTAATGGGTTTTTTTTTTATGTTCCTCTAGGTTAATACTTGAATCCCCCGCGGTACGTGACAAGGAGTAAGGTCGCCTATTCAACCTTGTGGGTTTTCTCTGGGTCCTCTGGTTTCCTCCCACTGCTAAAGACCCCTATGCGCAAGCGAATTATTGAAATAAAATTAAACCATATGTTAGTCCCGAAATGACCTAGTTTGTGTCAAGTGGACATTAAACCCATTTCTCTCTCTCTCTTTCTAGGTTAATACAAGATGGTGAAATAAATCTGGTGATTAATTTACCCAATGAATACACAAAACATACCAAAGATAATTATCTTATACGACGTGCAGCTATAGACTCGGCTACTCCATTGATGACAAACTTTGAAGTAAGTCACTTTTTTGAAGTTTGAAATTATATAAAAAAAAAATGTTGCTGGACCTCAAGTGGTTATCTAATTATCAAGACCTGAAAGAAGTAAAAATTCATTTGGTTTGACCATATTATCACTACTAGAGCCATCCTCGGTTTTTTTGATTGGTTCGAACACTCTAACTACATTCAGATAGTTTGAAATCTTGGAAACCCTATAGATTAACCCCAGGGTATAGTGGAGTAGAACGGAATGAGTACACTGGGTAACCGAGGATGTACTAGAGCGTGCACGTACACTGTTTCATACGGTCGGTCAGTCATTAAGTCAAGTGGTATGATTTCGATTCCCTGCTTGTACGTGACAAGAAATAGGGGCTCCTGTCCAACCTTGTGGGTTTTCTCTGGGTCCCATTTCCCCCCGCTGCTGAAAACCCCTTCAAGCAAGCACATTATTGAAATAAAATTGACCCATATGTTAGTCGCAAAATGACCTAGTTTGTGTTGAGTGGAAATTGGAGCCTATTCCTCTCACACATTATAAATTTTATGAGGAATGTGTGTTTTATTCCTATTGCAGTTATATAGAAATTTAACATCTAACTTTATTCAAATAATGACCTTTATTCACATAATGACCTTTATTCACATAATGACCTTTATTCAAATAATGACCATTATTCAGATATGACCTATATTCAAATGATGACTTTTATTCGAATGACAACCTTTATTCAAATAATGATCTTTATTCAAATAATGACCTTTAATGACTAGATGTAAATGATGTGGTTGTTTGTTTTAATAGATCGTGAAGTTATTTGTGGAAGCATTGGATTATGTTGGCAATGTTCAAGCTACAAGTTTGTTTGATTATCAAAAACCAAGAGAAACCAGACAAACAGCAGAATCAACAAATTGACAATAATACTCAATTCCTACCATCCTCTATTCCTACCATCGTAACTACAGTATTTCTTCAGTGATCTTTCTAGCCCCTGGATCAATTTATTAGATCTGATATGTGTGTTTGTTGTTTTTGATTTCTGTTTATTGTGTCCTGTCCGTATGTTTGTCTTTTGTTAATTATCTGTGTGTGGTGCGGTCTTCCTGCACTTACTATATACATTGAGTTTTGTTGTTCATTCTCCCAAGAATGACAGAACTAGTTCCGACGGATTCATGTGATTTGGGTGAGTTGAGATACGAGAGAGAACAGTGGTGTTAAAAATAGTTATAGTTATTTACACTTAAAACAGCATTATTTTTAGAGTCAACTATGGGGAATGTTTCTGGAACAAGGAAAGGCTAATTTAATTATTGAATCCTAATCCCATACCAACCACTAAAACAACAATGGATTTAGTCAGTTATTGCAAGTGTCTGATAAAAACAAAATAGACTGGTGGCACAAATTATTTTAGACTGGAATTTAAAGGAAATAGTACAAATCCTACCCCACCCCAACCAACCTCTTAAACAACATTGGATTGATTAAGTCAGTAATTGGGTGTGTCTGATATAAAAACAGAACTTGAATTGATATAGTAACTATAGTTGTTAAAATACCCTTAAGTCAGCCGTTTGATGTTCCTGATAAAAATAATGAAATCAGCATGGAAATACGCCACTTTACAACAGGGCTAATAATGATTCTTGCGTTAGGTTTTTCTTTTGTTAAATCCTGTGCTAATTTATAAACTAATTGTTATCTCTATGTTTTTGTTTTTGAGTTTATATAAATACTATTGTATATAATATACAAGGCCACACCTGTTCGAAGTTTTAGTCCTTGGGAACCTCTTTTAGAGTTCTGCTTCCTTTTTGTTCTAAGAACATTAAACACTTAGACTCTCAGAAAAGCTCATCATGACAAATTTTTGATATTTTGATAAACTATCTCTATTGAGCAGGGTTACCATACATCCAAGTATCACAGGGGACAGTCACGGTTTTAGGGGTCATGTTGCCCCTCGCATGCCTATAAATGTTAGTTTTTAATCAGTTGTTTTTCATTTGAAAATAATAACACAAACTGATAGAATAGCAGAAGGCTCATCTACCAGCTTCTAGAACCTGATAAAATTCTCACAGGAGTGGGTCATGATTATATTAACAAATATCCTAGTTTCTTCTATGAATAATCTGGTAACCGTACTCCTGAGGCAGCTGTGGCTATTTATTTATCACAGCCCAAAGAACTAAAATTTAACTTGTGGTGGCCTAAATAAAATTGTAATATAGATATTACGCATACTTGGTGCTCAGCTGATTGGCCTATACTCATTGATATATATTATATTTTTATAATCAAGCATTTTTTTATGCTTAAGTTAGCTTTTTTTTGTGTATCTGGTCCGGGGGCATAAACCTTTTTGAATATATATAATATATTTACAATATGAAGGTTTTAGTAGGGTAATGGAAAAAGGTTATATGACCCAGGGACCCAGAAAAGCCTTATTTGTTCCATGACGATTGACGACCAATTAAAGGTCATGTTTTTTTTGTCAAATTCTATTTTTCCCTATTAAAGAGAAACCTATATCTGAAGGATGTGTTTCTTTATCTATGGTATTAGTTGGGGGCTGTGGTAGTTTTAGGGCACAGGAATAAAATGTGCCAGAATTAACTTTCAGAATGAGCACAGAAGAACTCATTTGTAACTCTTCCAGAATGTTGGTTAATTTGGGAAATAAAATCCAGTACCCCTCGTAGTGGTATCGCAAACGAATCCTGAATTTAGGGAATCCAACCCACGTGCAGGAGTCTTTGCTATTGAGAAGATGTCCGGCACCTATTTTCAAGCCGCAAAAGTGCAAACTGCTTGAGACCATCTCACCCCCAACCATCCTGTATATAATGGCTATCTTACTGTAGTTACACTTGATACTATAATGGAGAAACAGATAAACCTAGTCTCACATCCTGTAATCAGTTCTTGCGACGTAGGTCATTATTGTCCCCCGCCTTTCGAAGAAAGTTGGGGGACTATTAAAATGGGTTCGTCCGTCTGTCTGTCTGTCCGTCTGTCCGTCACACTTTTTGGGACACAATAACTCTCTTCCTAATTTTGCTAGAATGTTCAAACTTGGTGTATGTGTTTATTAGGTCAATGCCTTGATGGAGTTCGAAGATGAGCATTTTCCGCTTAGGGTAAGCAGAGATAAGCAATTTGATTGGTTGATGCTTTGGGACACGATAACTTTAGTTCTAATTAAGTGAGAGTGATGAAACTTGGTGTATAGTTTCATTACAGTAATACCTTGACTAAGTTCGATAATGAGCATTTTCTGCTCAGGATAAGCAGAGCGATACGCAAATTTGATTGGTCGAGACTTTGGAACACAATAACTCTCCTTGTAATTGAGTTAAAATGTTCAAACTTGGTGTATATGCTTATTAGGTCAATGCCTTGATGGAGTTCGAAGATGAGCATTTTCCGCTTAGGGTAAGCAGAGATAAGCAATTTGATTGGTTGATGCTTTGGGACACGATAACTTTAGTTCTAATTAAGTGAGAGTGATGAAACTTGGTGTATAATTTCATTACAGTAATACCTTGACTAAGTTCGATAATGAGCATTTTCTGCTCAGGGTAAGCAGAGCGATACACAAATTTGATTGGTCGAGACTTTGGAACACAATAACTCTCCTTCTAATTGAGTTAAAATGTTCAAACTTGGTGTATATGCTTATTAGGTCAATGCCTTGATGGAGTTCGAAGATGAGCATTTTCCGCTTAGGGTAAGCAGAGATAAGCAATTTGATTGGTTGATGCTTTGGGACACGATAACTTTAGTTCTAATTAAGTGAGAGTGATGAAACTTGGTGAATAGTTTCATTACAGTAATACCTTGACTAAGTTCAATAATGAGCATTTTCTGCTCAGGGTAAGCAGAGGGATACACAAATTAGATTGGTTGAGACTTTGGAACACAATAACTCTCCTTCTAATTGAGTTAAAATGTTCAAACTTGGTGTATATGCTTATTAGGTCAATGCCTTGATGGAGTTCGAAGATGAGCATTTTCCGCTTAGGGTAAGCAGAGATAAGCAATTTGATTGGTTGGTGCTTTGGGACACGATAACTTTAGTTCTAATAAAGTGAAAGTGATGAAACTTGGTGTATAGTTTCATTACAGTTATGCCTTGACTAAGATCGATAATGAGCATATGAGCATTATCTGCTCAGGGTGAGCAGAGCGATAAGCAATTTGATTTACCGAGACTTTGGAACACAATAACTCTCCTTCTAATTGAGTTAAAATGTTCAAAATTGGTGTGTATGCTTATTAGGTCAATGCCTTGATGGAGTTCGAAGATGAGCATTTTCTGCTTAGGGTAGGCAGAGATAAGCAATTTGATTGGTTGATACTTTGGGACAAGATAACTTAGGTTCATCTTGATTGATGATTTTTATGCCAATACAATGACTGCATTTTCATTCAGTAATGGATTCGACAGTAACAGTGTATAGAAACGATTGACTCAGACACGAGGGCCCTTTCCCTTGGTCAGAGGGGCCCTTTTGTCAAGCGTGGGGGCCCTTTTGTCTGCCTTTAGGGTCCCCCTAACTAGGGTACATTTTCATTTTTCTCATCCATTTTAGCATTTTTCTTTATAAAACACTTTTGGATGACACTTTGTGTACTGTTTGATTGCTTGATACGTTTGAAAAAAATAAATGTGCGATTAATTAATATGTGTCATCTATTTATTTTGGGATTTCGGCGGGGGACATCAGCCTCACTGTTGGCTTGTTTTGCAACTACTGGACCTCGTTGACAGGGCCTGCAATGAAGCATGTAGCTAAAGAATATTATTGTGAAAAGGGCTGCTTTTTAATGTGACTGATATCTTAAGGGAGCTGCAATGACTCAGTAAGACTTTGACTCCCATGTTCATCAGGCTTTTCTGGCACGGTTCCCCCTTGTCAGTTGTGCAAGATGATACATAATGCTCGCTGAGGTCCCGTGTTCACATTGCCATGCACACAATACAACCTTTGACAGTTGGAGTTCAAAATAAGAGTAGGCCGTAGTGCCACTGTCAAGGCAAAATTTTTCGCACGGCACATGTGTAGGTTAATGGTCGAGAGCGAGGCATTAAGTAATATATTGATACTGCACGAGGCATTAGCCAAGACCATTAAACAACTTAAAACACAGACACTATCCCGCACAAGCTGTTCAATGAAATAGGTCATGCGAGTCCAATATTTTATCTAGTACAGATAATGTATGATTGGCAAGTTGCCTGTACATTGGAAATAATTGTACGCCGTCATCCTTTGATGACGTCATATCTGTATTTCAAGTCATCGGTGCTGAACAGTAGGACTTTGAACCTTATTTCTTAATTAAATGTTGAATACTCAATTTAATCCAATGTACTCAAATTGTGTTAAAAAGAAGATTCAAGAATTTGGAGAACTTTTCTAGTTGACCATGTCAAGCATTTATTAAAATTTTCTCGTTTGTGTGGGCCATAATTCTTCCCAGTCGGTTTTAACTCCTGATGGACACATGCATTCACAAATAGCTTGGATTGTTTTTATACGCCCACATTTTCATGTGGACGTATTATGTCGTCGCCCCTGTCCGTCCGGCCATCCGTCCGTCCGTCCGTCCGTCCGTCTGTCTGTCCGTCCGTCCGTCCACAATTTGTTTGTGGACTCTCTACAGGTCACAATTCTTATCCGATTTTGACGAAACTTGAAATATAGGTTTATCCCCATAAGATCTCGGCTGCTTTCGATATTGGCATGTATCGGATGGAAACTTCATGGATTATGGCCCCTGATTGTACGAAATATCATGTTTTTAGCTTGTGGACCCTATAGAGGTCACAATTTTGAACCGATTTTGATGAAACCTGACATGCATGTATATAACCCCAAGATCTTGGTTCCTTTCGATATTTGCGCCCATCGGATCGTAACTTCCTGAATTATGGCCCCTGATTGTCCGAAAAATCGCCCTTTTTAGCTTGTGGTCCGTCTGGAGGTCAAAATTATTATCCGATTTAAAAAACCGTTCGAGTATATCACCGTTACATGGTAATGAAGGCTGAGTTCAATTTTCGTGAAAATCGGACCAAAATTGACATCCAAAATGGCCGCCTTTTGTACGCGAATAGTGTGAAAATATGTTATTTCAAGGTTGTGGACCCTATAGAGGTCACAATTTTGAACCGATTTTGATGAAACTTGACATGCATGTTTATAACCCCAAGATCTTGGTTCCTTTCGATATTTGCGGCCATCGGATCAGAACTTCCTGAATTATGGCCCCTGATTGTGAGAAAAATCACCCTTTTTAGCTTGAGGTCCCTCTGGAGGTCAAAATTATTATCCGATTTAAAAAAACGTTTGATATTATCACCGTTACATGGTAATGAAGGTTGAGTTCGAATTTCGTGAAAATCGGACCAAAATTGACATACAAAATGGCCGTCGTTTATACGCGAATAGTGTGAAAATATGTTATTTCAAGGTTGTGGACCCTATAGAGGTCACAATTTTGAACCGATTGTGATGAAACTTGACATGCATGTTTATAATCCCAAGATCTTGGTTCCTTTCGATATTTGCGGCCATCGGATCAGAACTTCCTGAATTATGGCCCCTGATTGTGAGAAAAATCACCCTTTTTAGCTTGAGGTCCCTCTGGAGGTCAAAATTATTATCCGATTTAAAAAAACGTTTGATATTATCACCGTTACATGGTAATGAAGGTTGAGTTCGAATTTCGTGAAAATCGGACCAAAATTGACATACAAAATGGCCGCCGTTTATACGCGAATAGTGTGAAAATATGTTATTTCAAGGTTGTGGACCCTATAGAGGTCACAATTTTGAACCGATTTTTATGAAACTTGACATGTATGTTTATAACCCAAAGATCTTGGTTCCTTTCGATATTTGCGCCCATTGGTTCGTAACTTCCTGAATTATGGCCCCTGATTGTACGAAAAATCACCCTTTTTAGCTTGTGGTCTCACTGGAGGTCAAAATTATTATCTGATTTTAAAAAACGTTTGATTATATCACCGTTACATGGTAATGAAGATTGAGTCAAAATTTTGTGAAAATCGGACCGAAATTGACAGACAAAATGGCTGCCGCTTGAACGCGATTAGTGTGAAAATATGTTATATCAAGGTTGTGGACCCTATAGAGGTCACAATTTTGAACCGATTTTGATGAAACTTGACATGCATGTTTATAACCCAAAGATCTTGGTTCCTTTCGATATTTGCGCCCATTGGATCGTAACTTCCTGAATTATGGCCCCTGATTGTCCGAAAAATGACCTTTTTTTTGAGCTTGTGGTCCCTCTGCGGTCAGAATTATTATCCCATTTAAAAAACCGTTTGATTGTATCACCGTTACATCGTAATGAAGGTTGAGGTCGAATTTCGTGAAAATCGAACCAAAATTGACAGCTGTTCTTGTCAGGCCATCCATCCTTCATCACTAACAAGGGGAAACCACGCCAGAAAATCTAGATGAACTTTGTCACCCAATGCAGGGATCAAACACCCAACCTCAAGGCTACCGAGCCAGCATCTTACCCACTTAGCAACATGATTCCCAGTCGAATTTGAAGCCTACTGAAATGCACCTTTATAACCCAAAGATCTTAATTCATTTCGATATTTGCACATATCATATTCTAACTTAATGATGTAGGAAAAATCACTTTCGGTATTGCTTGTTCTCTATCCATCTCTCGAAAATGTGGGCGTATCCTGCCTGGCAGTGCCAGCCTATCTTTTATTATTGAAATCGTGTTCATGATATACTAAAAACATTCAATATGATACATATAGTATTGAAATTGTGTTGATGATATACTTCAAATAATAAAAACATTCAATATGGTACATATATTACACAACTCTTAACAAAATAACTTAATAACATTTATAATTTAATTTGAAAACAAACAAACGTTTTATCACAAAACCATGGTTGACAGCAGTCCAACATGTACATATAGCCTTCAGGTAATCCATTCTCTAGTACTGGTACACAGCCATCAGAACAATTGCGTTTATATCTAAAGTCAAACCATTAACATAAAATTATTTCACCTTCAGAAAATGTGGCTTAACTGTATATAGTTGGCCTGCTTGTATATATGAATGTTTTTTAATAATAAACAAAAAAAATAGCTTGGGGAAAATAAAAAAGTTTTAGTACAGATCTTGAGTTGTGATTTTGTTAAATAATTCATCAACTTGAACAGACAGAAGACATAGAAAATACAAAATGGTCACCTTCACATGAGCATAACATGGAGAGAGAGAGAAATGGGGTTTAATGTCCACTCGACACAAACTAGGTCATTTTGGGACTAACATATGGCTTCAATTTTATTTCAATAATTCGCTTGCGCGTAGAGGTCTTTAGCAGTGGGAGGAAACCCACAAGGTTGAGAAGGCGCCCCTATCTCCATGCCACATATGCTCACAGCAGGGATCGAAACCACAGCCGCAAGCCAGAAGTGACCTAGAGCACTCTAGACCACTAGGCCATCTCAACCCCCACAACATGGAGAATAGGGTCATAATTTAATCTAAGTTCCAATGAAAATCCCAGTTTTAGTACATTTTTGAATTGCAGAATATAAATATTATTTATTTATTTCTCATTAAAAAGAATTATTTATAGACTAGTGGAGACACCCACCTTCGAGAGCAACCTATAAATACACACAGTATATCAATTGAGCCTTGTTTAATTAAATAGATAATTTAGAATACTTTGATTCATAAATCAAGAAACTTTACAATTGATCCCTGGATGCAGACCCTCCAGTTTTGATTATAATATTACATACTTCTATATATGTAAATGTTTGATTACAATAATTTTAGTTTTGGTAAAATCCTAAAAGTTATTCCTGATTGTTATCATATTATAAAATACAATGAAAAAGGATTAAATCATGGATCTTTTGACAAACTGTGTAGGCCTACTATAGATCAAATGAAAAAAGGTTAAATCAGAGACCTTAAGATAAACTGTGTTCTGTATAAGGTCCCTGGTTTAATAACCTCCCAATATTAACAATATCCTAAGGTACAAATTACTGATAAATCAGACCTACCATCAAAACTCATGAACTAAGGGTAGAATATACTGTGCTATATATGCAGCTAGTTCATTCATTTTGATGCAATGTGAATGGCAAATGACCTATATTATATATGTGACCTCAACTTTCCAAAATCTAAAGTTAAGCATACTTTTTGTGAGATGCAAATTAAAATAATAAAACACAAAATATCATTCATAGAAAAATCTCATTTTGGTTTCTGTGTTATGTATAATATCATTTGTGCTTGAAAATGATAAAATACATGACCAAACATTGTGCTATAAATACAGGAGATGCTACATGTAGGCTGGTTAGGGAATACTAACCCTAACCCTTTCAAGAAGGGTAAACTGGATCCAAGCTCAGTCTTTTAAAAAGGGTTAGGGTAAGTATTCCCAAAAATAATCATTTATATATGAAGCAGCCATTGTGGATACACCTGTAACTTTCACAACCTGCCTACCGTAAGTGTCTCCCTATACAGTTAAATTAATAGTTTTGACGTGTAAAAATACTTTGGTGAAAAAAATCAGAGGATAACTAAATGAATACATCATAACAATCACCTACCAACAAAATTTTAAAGTGAAAGGCCAGCTGTGTTGGTGGTGAGCTGCTGTTGAGCTATGAAGACCTGGCTATCTCAACTCTTCAGACTGATTGGATTCACGTGGCAGACTTAGTCTAAAACTTGACTCTCGTATAAATTAAATATTGGTACTATTTCGTACCTGCATAGATTAAACCCCTAGTTATACATCATATTATGGATAGGTTGATTTAAAGGTGGATAATGCATTAGATAAAGAGCTGACAGCTTTCGCTAAAATAGTTAACAAATAGATAATGGAAAGGGAATACGTTGTAAATTTCATACAAATTACTTCAGTCTCGGCTAAGTTAGGACTGTTTGAAGAATAGCATAGTCTCGATTATCCCTTTCTTAAAAAATTAAAATATAAACTGCCAATTATTTTTAAATCTATTGTAAATCAAGAGCATCCAATGACCTATTACGGTTTTGTGATGTTAATAAATGTCTAATTTATAACTCACAAGGTCTGAAGAAAGACCTACAAGAGGCAGATTACATTTAGCTCTTGATTAGTGCAATCTTAAATCAAATTATATTTATTTATAGATAGTGAGTGAATTAATTTTTCGTTTGAGGCTTGTGATGGAGATCATTTGAAACATATTTTAGTGTATTCATATACTCCACATATTTTTACACATCACATTTTTCACTTCTTGGAATTCATTAGATTATAGAGCAAGAAACTGCCTAACAAATCTGATGGCATTTTAGACAACTCTAAACATTTTTATAAACATCACATTTTTCATAATCTGATTAAAACAGAGATTCCATTTCGTTCTTGTTTCTTAAAATTCAAAATTTTTTTTTTTTTTGTCTTTACTATACTAGGATCTGGAAGAGTTAACCCCCCACGTTCTGGTTGATGCAAGGGATTAGCTAATGAAACGCTCTGTTACAGCGAGCTCTGGGCATGCAGTATCCCACTAGAAGCATCAACAAAGATGTCTGACGTCATAGGGTCAAATGAATCCCTCCCCCCCACCTTCCGACACTACCTACCATTACAATCAGTCGTAAGTATAGAAAACGAAACAAAATATTGATCTGTATTTTAATCAGATTGTATTGTAACTGTTTGATTGCATTCTCGTTCGTTCGTTCGTTACTGGGAGTTTAACGTCCACTTCCACCTAAGGTGATATCGTAGACTTGATTACATTCTATACTACTACTCCATATCACATAATATAACAGCCCCAATGTTTGTTACATTTGATTGGATTCTACTCCCCATTTTTAACACATCACATTTCACCAGATAACAAAATGTCTGTCAACTTTTCATTGATATTATAGGTGTTTTTATCGTTCACTGATTAGCCAAAGTGATTTGCATTCCATCAAATTTTCATCTTTAACGTCCATCTAATTCAAATTGGTTACCCTAATCAGCAAATTTTTACGACACCAATTACCAAAGCGATTACATCGAATTGCCAAATCACTTCAGGGTACGATTTGATGATTTGATCGGGTGATCACATGTTTTTTTCAACTGTGTCCAGCCACAAGAATTGATTACAGCTTATCGGAGCATTTAACGAACTTGTCCAAGTACTTTGAAATTGACTATACTGTCACATGACATCTCCACTAAATTCAAATCGATTTGACAAGTCGATAAAAAAGCCTTATATTATTTTTTATGAGCACTAGTTGCGTCTGTTTCTTCTGCTTGCGTAGCCTGTTCAACTGTACCAGGATAATCTGTAAGACATAAAAACACAGCATTTCTGTTTCTCGATCATTTTTTTGGATATTACCATAAATTCTAAACCTTTTATACAATAATGGTTGCGAGTGCCATTCAAGGGGGCAAATCTTTACTTGTCATCAGCATTTCTGTCTCTTGCTAGCCCCTAAGTTCCACACCACTGGCAAAGGAGAAATTCACCTGAAAATCCAGAGGAACTTTTTTGACCAACCCCAGGTCTCCAGTTTAGCTCCCTTTACTGTGCATTAGGTTTTAAAGGGACAATAACACTCTTGCTGGCTTGGCAGCTCCAGAAAATATATAATAGCCTTATTCTAAGTACTAGATGTTTAAGTGTCCTACCTGTTAACAATTATCTATTACATCCTATTTTACTTGTCCAGAAGGTTCGAAAATATTTTAAAATCCAAGTAACGTTTTCAAATCATTTAGTTGAATTTTTCCAATTTTTTTTAATTAGGTGTGTTTAGTGGTATTGAGCCTTTAACATTCTTTCTTGGTTTTACTTGGTGAAAGTGTAATTCTTACCTTTACCCAGACCACTCCACTGATCAGGTACGTGGAGAAAATATCGCTCCATGGCTTCCAAGAACCGGCTACGATATAACTGAGGAGAGACGACAGTAGGCATCTTACCTTTAAAAAAACAAGATTATCATAATTACCTAAAGTGAAATATAATTACCTCAAGTAACATATAATTACCCCAAGTAAAATATAATTACCTCAAGTAAATTATAATTACCTCAAGATAAATATAATTACCTCAAGAAAAATATAATTACCTCAAGTGAAATATAATTGCCTCAAGTAAAATAAATTTATAATTACCTGAAGCAAAATATAATTACCTCAAGTAAAATATAATTATCTCATATAGGATATCATCAATTAAGTGAAATATAATTAACTTAAGTAAAATTTAATTCAGATTTGTCTTACATGAATAATTGTCTCCCTTTAATGTGTCAAGGGAGATAACTAATAATTGTCTCCCTTTAATGTGTCAAAGGAGATAACTATCAAATAACTGTGCATGTATTAAAGAATTATTTGCTTTACAGAAAGAAAACAATTCAAATGGAACATACGTTCCTGGATTTAAAACCAGGCACAGCTGAAAGTTGAAAGTTAGTCCCATTGAAGACAATTTGTGTAAATTGGGGTTATTAGAATTTAAATAAAGCTGGGAGAGAGTATATGAAATACGTACCATGTCCACCCATTAAACCTGAAGATTTAAAAACCATTTCAAGTCTTTTATCCCAGGTAAACGTTCGAATATAATCTATATTACAAAAATAGAAGATCATTATTATCACAATACATCAAATAAATACAAACAACCATATTGAAATAAAAAAAAACAGAAACAGATAGATTCAAAAACAATCAAGTTTTCTTGATATGTGCTATCAATTTCTACCCAGATCACATCCAGAAGTATATATGATCATGATACCATGTCCAGAAGTATATATGATCATCATACCGTGGCCAGAAATATATATGATCATGATACCATGTCCAGAAATATATATGATCATGCTACCATGTCCAGAAACATAAATAGCACACCATATCCAGAAATATATATGATTGTGATACCATGTCCAGAAATATATACAATCGGGATACTCACCTATTATACCTACAACTAATTCCTTATTAACTTCATCTAAACCCACGATAAGGGAGTAATCCATGACAAGGTTTGTGGAGAGGAAATGTGAATCACTGGTTATAGCTGATTTTAATACTGTCTTTGAATGTGGACGAATATATAATGGTGATTCTACACTCACTGTAAAACAAAAAAAATCATATAAAATAATCTGAGACGAAATAATTGGGGTTCAAATTCCCACTTTTCTGCATCAGTCGGGTATCATACTCCGTGCAGCGTTTCGTTTGATTATAGGTAATCTCACCACACACTGCTATTATGAGTGGATATTGTTGTGTTAAATTTTGATTGGTCAGTAGTCCGACTACCAACCAATCACTACCTACCATACAAACGCTTTACATTTAAAACGAGTGCCAGTATTGGACCAAATATGTTTACATAACGTTACGTCATGGCTCACGCTTTTATTATGCCTAATTAACCCGTGCATAGGAGAATACTGCAGTAAAACTAATTGTGTGACAAACGAGGCTATCAAGTCGAATGAAATGTAAACAATACTGTTTGGAAACGAACATACTTTCACCGTTTTAATACCTTAAATCACTGTCCAAAGTTTTAGGGAAGACTCAGATTAAACGAAGGACTGTCATGTTGCTGTACTTAAGTGATAGCTTTCATTGAACGGGGAGAATAGACACACTCCCGCAAAAGTTCAAGAATCAGAAGTCAATCCAGCAATGGCCAGAGAGAGATTTCTCGGGCCATTGCTTCAGGAATATGGTCGGGTATATGCTTGCTATTCAGTGTTCTATGAAATTTTTTTTTAGCCTAGACATTGTTGTTTCAAAGTATCTGCTGTGGAGGTTGGGGGTCTTAGGGTTCACCTCCTGCGATTGAAATCATAAGGTCTGTCATTGAGTTCAGTGGCGTAGTTGCGATTCCCGCTTGTATGTGACAAGGAGTAGGGTCGCCTGTCCAACCTCTTGCGTTATCTCCGGGTCCTCCCACAACTAAAGACCCCTACGTGCCATCAAAGTTCAACCCTCAAGTGGTCTTTTACATGCATGCCATTGAGTACACGGGAGCTCAAGTTTGGTCCCATACAAATAACGAGATGCTGTTCCTTGCCGCAACCTAGTCCCTTCCACAACGTGATTTAACCAGCGCCTAACTCACTGAACCACCATGGCTCCCGCAGCTTTGCTGTTTTTGTGTCTTATAAAACGCAACAGCGGCTAATTTGTTATTACAGTTCATTTAGAAAACGTCAGGTATGTGAGGTATATGATCATACCATCTCTACAACAATTGTTTACCATTTCAAGTACAAAACAGGATTTATACGATCATACCATATCTACAATTCTTTACATTGTTTATAAATAATAATATTGATAAAAACTCACATTTAAGTAGATTTTCATCCAATAAAACTAATTCTTCTTCACGTTTTCCCGAGGTATTGACTAATCGATTTCTCATAGATCCCTTCAGATCAAATTTCTACAATAAAAAAATCTAGTGTACGGGTAAATGTCATTGAAGCGTAACTGATTTTTATAATTATCATTGAAGCGTAACTGATCTTGATAATTGTCATTGAAGCATGACTGATATTAATATTTGTCATTGAAGCATGACTGATCTTGATATTTGTCATTGATGCATGACTGATCTTGATAATTGTTTCAAGCATGTCAGAACTGATTTTTCAATACATTTCTAAAAAGCAGAAAACTAAACAAGCCAACAGGGTCACCTGTTGAACCTCTTGTTGTTTCTTTGGGTTCTCTTGTTTCCACCTGCTATATGTGCACGCGAATTATTGAAATAAATTTGAACGATATGTTTGTTCCGAAATTATCTAGTTTGTAATTGAGTGAACGATAAACCTCAAGCAATGTCGGGACGCGCTCTAAATATGACGTATGGTATGCAACACCACTTGACCCCATTCCCTCTTCTAAATTCCAGAGATATATTTATATTTTTCTATTCGCTCTATTTTCCCAACGCTCCTCCCCGTCTACGATTTCCCAGCTATATATACGAGATGTCTATTATAAGTAGAACAGACCTGAGCTATTTTTCTATTATAAAAGAGATTTTCTACAACGAGTAGATCCTGTTTATTAGCACTATTAGTTAACGTATTTCTAAAACCTATTCGAAATACACCAACTATCTTCGCTAATGCTGTTGGCTTCTGAAAAAATACAAAGTTTCACACATATACAACCGAGATAAACTACTTTAGGGGTACCGGGAAAGCATACATGATTCGTAAAATGTGCATAAAGTCGTAGGGAGCCAAGGTGGCTAAGTGGGTATGACCCTGGCATGCTGCATTGGCTGAGAATGGTCATCACTGGCATGAACATTGTGTAGACATCCACAGACTTGCCTGAGTTTTTGTTGACTGTGAGAGGGCAATGTGTTGTGGGGGGAGGGGGGTGTCTTGGAATTTTAACTGCTGAGGGATATTCTATGTTCATTACAAATACGCACACAGGCCACCATTATTTTTGGGTAGAATTAGGATGTATAAACAACTATTTTAGGGCAGGGATTGATATATTGATATCTGTTTTATAATTTACCATTGCTATATTTACATATGTATAAAACAATAATCATATCCTACCTTTTCCGTAAAAGATTTAGAGATGTAAGTAAAATACTGAGGTCCAAATTTCTCAAATGATTCAACCTCCATTCCTGACATCTGTTTTAATATAAATCTGTCATCTGAAATAAATCAAATTAAAATTATATTCCTTATTCTACAATTAGGTAATATACAGGTTTAAATAAAAGTTGAATTCCTTATACTATTATTAGGTCATACATAGCTGAAAATTAAAGATGTATTTCTCAGACTATAAATAGGTCATATATATTTGCAATTAAAGATATATTCCTTATACTACAGCTAGATAATATATAGCTGTAGATTTAAGATGTATTCCTAATACTACAATTAGATCATATATAGCAGAAAATTAAAGCTGCATTGCTCATACTATAACAAAATATTATAATTTCAGGACTAACATATGGTATAATTTTAATCTGATAATTGTCACATATAAGATTGGGATCAAAAGATAGATTCCATGGCAAACATTTTGAACGCAAAAACGAGACCGCACTAAGACCAAACACTCAAATTAGAGTTGTATTGAAAGGGAAAACAATCCCCGTGCTGAATTCTTTATCTTTTAATTGTAGTCAATTCTATAGTTTTTATATATATATATAGACAATACCACAAGATGTAGACTTACCGTCTGTTTTACAGAAAGATGACCCAGATTTACCTCCCTTGGCTTCCCATAATTTACATCGACTTAGCGAACGAATAAAACTGAAAAATTGAAAAAAAAAACCAAATGAAATGATAACAATACTTTGAATATTTAAAAATGTTAAAATCCTGATTGGGGAAACTTGATTGAATTTGTCCAGTATGGTTGGAGATATATATGTTTTACTTGTAATGTCCACTCAACACAACTAGTTTGCTTCAGGACTAACGCATGGTTCAATTTTATTTCAACAATAAACTTCCACATGGGGGTCTTTAGAAGTGGGAGGAAACTGGAAGACCCAGAGAAAACCCACAACGTTGGACAGCGACCCTACTCCTTGTCACGTACAACCAGGGAATCGAAACCCTGTCAGTTGACTCAATGACAGACCTTATAGAGAGAGAGAGAAATGGGGTTTAACGTCCACTCGACACAAACTAGGTCATTTTGGGACTAACATATGGTTTCATTTTATTTCAATAATTCGCTTGCGCGTAGGGGTCTTTAGCAGTGGGAGGAAACCGGAGTGCCCGGAGGAAACCCACGAGGTTGAGAAGGCGCCCCTATCTCCATGCCACATACACTCACACCAGGGATCGAAACCACAGCCGCAAGCCAGAGGTGACCGGCCAGCTAGAGGTCAAAGCGCGGCACTCTAGACCACTAGGCCATCCCAACCCCCCTGACAGGCCTTATGATACAATGCACCCACAAGTTTGGACAGACGACACTATTCCTTGTAACGTCGGGTGGGGGGGTGGGGTAATCGAAACCATGGCATCTGACTCAATAACAGACCTTATAATACCATGCGGCGCCACGAGCACACACAAACAATTCGGCCATCCAACCCCCTGGAATGAAGTACAACCACTGGACACAGTGTTGCAGTAAACAGAAGGTCTAAAGATCATGAAAACAACTTACACATCTTCTCCTGCTGGAAATATCAGTTTACGCAATTTTCTAAAGGGTTCAGCAAAATACACACGACAATAAAATCGAGCTAAATTATCACAGAATTCTGAAATATAAACAAAAAAGATAATAAAAACCATTATATTTTATCATTAAAACAGAGACCCTTGTTCCAACATTTTTTGGTTACTTGCGAACACCAGAAGCTTTGTTTTTTTCCCAGGTCAACGTAATTCCCTAATCTGCCATAATGTCAAAAGTCAAATATAAAACAAGACATTCAACATGAAATTTACAGACTTTAAAACAAGACATTTAACGTGAAACTTTAACATAAGATTCAACTTGTAACTTACAGACTGTAAAACAAGATTCAACTTAATTGTACCTTACAGACTTCCACATTGACATGAACTTGTAACTTACAGACTATAACACAAGATTCCACTTGTAACTTACAGACTTTCACATTGATATTAACTTGTCAATTACAGACCATAACATAAAATTCCACTTGTAACTTTCACATTCATATTAACTTGTAACTTACAGACTATAACATAAAATTCAATTTGTAACTTACAGACTTTCACAGGACATTTAATTTGTATCTTTCACACGAGATTGAACTTGTAACTTTCACACTTTAACACAAGATTCAACGTGTAACTTTCAAACTTTATCATAAGATGCAACTTAATATGAGAGAGAGAGAGAAATGGGGTTTAACGTCCACTCGACTCAACTAGGTCATTTTGGGACTAACATATGGTTTTTAATTTTATTTCAATAATTCGCTTGCGCGTAGGGGTCTTTAGCAGTGGGAGGAAACCGGAGTGCCCGGAGGAAACCCACGAGGTTGAGAAGGCGCCCCTATCTCCATGCCACATACGCTCACACCAGGGCTCGAAACCACAGCCGCAAGCCAGAGGTGACCGGCCAGCTAGAGGTCGAAGCGCGGCACTCTAGACCACTAGGCCATCCCAACCCCCTCAACTTAATATGACATTCAATTCAACATAATATAACTTGAACATGACATTCAATCTGTAACTTTAACACTTTAACATGACATTCGACTTGTAACTTTCACACTTTAACATGACATTTGACTTGTAACTTTCACTATTTAATGTGAGATTCAACTTATAACTTACGTAGTTCAATATGGGGTCCAACGGTTTGTTTTGATGATTTTGATTTTTCTGTATCAGGATTTGATGAACCACTGACTATTGATGCTGTTTCTGCATCATCACCTACTGTAATACATTTAACACACAGTTTTATACTTAACAACCTGGCCCCGAGTTCACAAAACATTCTAAGACTGAAGAATTTACTTAACTTTCAATCATTATTTATGAGAAATATCTTTGATCCAGAAACACAAAACTTTGCACAGTTTCTTATTGATGTATTTGATACATTAAAATAGCAAAAGTTTGATAAATGGCTTTATTTCAGGTAAAATAAGGCTGATAATTTTGAGTAAATGCTTAACTTAAGCCTGAGAATGCTTTGTGAACATGGGGTCAGGTCATTCTCCATATTACCAATAATTTACTCAACAACCAGGCCATTGTGCATACCAATAGAGCATACAAACAAAATATTCTGGTTTTCAGACAATCATTCCAAAATATCTGACAAAGGAGCTTGAGAGAGAGAGGTTATTATTTCTGTGTTTTTATTGTGTGAAAGGATCATTACCGCTCTCGATGACGTCTAATAAATATCATGTTTCAAGGCAACTACATTTTTCTCATCATATTGTTGAATTATCCAGTTAAATTCATGATTTTCAATAACATTTACCAGGGTTGCGTACTTGATAAACAAGCTCATGATACACTTCTGATTTCATGTAAATATGTACCGGTATACATGATTGCTTCCTGTAATTGAGGGGTATTATTTACAAAAGGTCAATAATGAGATTGTTTTTATATTCAATTCTGGGTACCAGAATATTTTATTTTTGGCCTCATTTCGTCACATTTCTTGCGAACAGACAAATCTGATATATTTAAATATTGAGAATTATACATTTGAAATTCACGCTCTGTTGTTATCTATGTGGCCATCCAATAATAACATTCACGTAAATGGCATTCAGTGTCCTCATTTATAAGTGTGAAATATGAAATCACTACTGAAAATTATTGAAAGCCACATAGATAACAAAAGAGAGCAATTTTCAAAAACATAATTCTCAACACTTAATTATATCTGATTTGTTGGTTTGTGAGAAACGTGACGATCTGTCTCAAAAATACACTCGGGGGCGGACCTCACTATTTAATTCCATCTGAATAATAAGGTAAATGTTTCTTGTCACGCTATTTGTCAAAATGAATTCTACATAGGTTGAACTTAGATAGATCTGTACAATTGTGTTTGGTATCGTAGCAGACTGACAATTCATTTCATAATAGACACTACTTTCATTTTAAAATGTTCTCATGGCATTTTTGTTACCAACATTTGGTTGGTGAATTCAAGGAGATAGGTAAAATGAGAGGTACTAATTTGTAGCTGTAACATAATGCACATTATATCATGATATAGGGTCTTTTTTGTGAAACATGCAATACTGAGGTCCTTGGTATAGTTAGACCGTCCATGCAATGTGTACACTGGTGGGCTCATTACGTGTTATAGTGAGGTCCCTGGTATAGTTTGACCAGCCATGCAATGTATACAGCGGTGGGCTCTTAATGAGAGAGAGAGAGATAAATGGGGTTCAACAACGTCCACTTGATACAAATTAGGTAATTTCGGGTCTAACCTTTTTTTCTTAATCTTTTTTCATTAATTCGCTTGCTTGTGCGTAGGGGTCTTTAGCAGTGGGAGGAAACCGGAGTGCCCGGGGAAAACTCACGGGGTTGGACAAGTAACCCTAGTCCTTGTCAGGGCTCTTAATGCAATCCGAAGACTAAAATAAATACTAATTTATAGTAGTGTTTATTTCGTTTTAAGCTGCAATTCTCAAAAAGACCTGACAGGTCAATCTGGATAGGTAAATATAGCCGGAAAAAAAACGTGGGGCCTTATTCAGAAAAAATTGAAAATAAAATATCCTAAAGGATTATTTCATTGATTCATTGGCTTAGAGCTCTATTTGTACTTGGATTTCAATACTTGGCCAATGAAAACTCTGCATACTTAAAAATAATTTAGTCAAAGTTTTCTAAATATGGCCCCATGATGTTATAAAATCCGAAACCAAACAAGAAGACAGGTAAATGCTGACTACAAATCTACTAGTATTCAGTATTTCAAATATAACTGTGAGCATGCACATGTATTATGTACCTTCGATGCTGTCCCTGTCTAACTGGGGATTGTAACGAACGCTATCTAACGAATCGCCCGGCCGTGAGAATGCACTGATGTCTTTATTTATAGATGTACCCCGGAAAAATGACAAAACACCACCAGCAGACCTTTTGCCTAGAGAACGAAAAAAAAAAAAAAGCCAGGGGGAATTAGCACTGTAAAGCAAGAATTATGCCTAGTGAGATATCATTGCTTATGTTGAGAAATCATGTTAAAATATTCATCCGGATATAATTGTTTCAATGGCATTTAGCAATTGAACTGGAATAAACAGGTTACAATCCTATGGAATACAATTACTGCTTATTTCTGAGCAACTTTATGACTATAAGGCCTCTCTAATCATTATCCAGTCATAAAAGAAGCCTAGTCGAAATGTTGCTCAGTAATAAGCAGTAATTGTATTCCACAGAATTGTGATCTGTTTACATCCACAAATTGTGTGCCTTGGCAGCTAAAGAAAACTGATTAATCTAAGAAAAGATAAGTCTACATGTAGATGCAAACGTGAATAATTTGTTGTCAAAAATCAGCTATTAATCATACTAAATGTTGAATATGCATATTAAAGGGCATATGGCTCGATTCTTTGGAGACAAAAATTGGTCTTAAAGCACATATTAATGTAATATGGATATATGTAAAGTGATTTATATTCAATTTCTAAAACAGTTATTCTAATTTCTAGTCAATTACCGGTATATTAGGCGAAATATGCAAACTGACCAAATTGAACGACTGTCATTTATCCCTACTTAGTCCATTCTACACATTTAATTATTATGTATTCATCATTTGTGAATCAGCAATTACAAATTACTTCCACATTTTCCTGTTGGATGTTTTTCTTTGTTCATTACAAATGGCACCCGAAACTGCAGAATGATTATAAAGCATTCATTGTGTCTTAAATTTTGGATATTAGAATCTCATATTTTCATTGCAAGATCAACATATTAATATTGAAAGAAATGGACAGATATTGAATTCTAATTCGTGTTTTTTAATTTCAAATATAATGGTTTAGCTCCTTTAATTTAGAAATTTTGTTTTCAAATGGCCAAAGTCTTGATTATCCATTTCTACATTTAATTGTCAACTGCTGTTGAACAGCATATCAGATTTAAATGTGCTGAAAATCGGAGCTATCAGATAACATCGAGAGTTGATTGTCGTTTTGTCATGTTAATCAAGGCCTAAAGAAAGACCTGCTATAAGCAGATTTAGCTCTTACATAATGCTTGTTTAATATTAATACGTACAAGAGAGAGAGAGAGAGAAATGGGGTTTAGCATCTACTCGACACAAACTATGTCATTTAGGGACTAACATATAGTTTTTAAATTTTATTTCAATAATTCAATTGCGCATAGGGGTCTTTAGCAGTGGGAGGAAACTGGAGTACCCGGAGGAAACCCAAGAGGTTCGACAGGCGACCCTACTCCTTGCCACGTACAACTGGGGATCAATACGTACATGTCCAGCCCAAAGTTATTAATCGCGTCTGAGGTTTTGTTTAATATTAATAAAATCATTAATTGGTGTTAGAATAGCAGTATAGTTTTAGCATTAATAAAACACC
Organism: Patella ulyssiponensis; assembly: GCA_963678685.1. Taxonomy (NCBI): domain Eukaryota; kingdom Metazoa; phylum Mollusca; class Gastropoda; family Patellidae; genus Patella; species Patella ulyssiponensis. The sequence continues at coordinate 97,169,995 of OY783225.1, forward strand.
TAGCGTTAATTACTTGCTTTACAGTCAGGTTTATGAATAAGATGAAAGGTAAAAATGATGGACATAATTAATTTATATGATCAATAAACACCACAAAACAAACATGGCATTATGTGGAGAATGAATTCGATTCCTAATAACTAAAAAGCCCCCCCCCCCCCAACTATCTTTGATGTAAAGGAAAACTTTCAGATTTTACAGTAAACTGTGTATTATCATGTAATTTAAATAGTCTGAAAGGTTCAAATTAACATAATGAACAGTTCCTTAGGAGATATCGCTTTACATGAATTTGATTGGTCAATTACATAAAAAGGAACTACTTATTTATCAATAATGAACTAATATTTAGATCCAGCAAAGCCTCAATTTTTTTTCCTTCATAGACTTGTGTTGATATTTTTGGATATTAAAAAAGATTCCTAGAAGATTATCTATATATCTTGGAACTGTTCCTTTACATCAAAGCAAAAAACTAGTTAATCTGTTATTTCAATATGTGATGGGCATGGGGTAAAGTATTAATTGCATTTATCTGATGTGATATTTGGACATGTGTTTGGTCAAGGGCAATTAAATTTTTGTTTTGCTTTGTGTACATGTTTATGGTAAAAAAAAAAGAAGTCAAGCAAAATTAGAATACAGGTTTAAAACAAACAGAAATAAAGCAAACAAAAAAACATACAATAAACATCAAAAGACAAGTCATTAGATCACCAAACCTTAGGAGTGCTGGGTTACACAATATAAGGAGTGCTGGGTTACGCAACATACCACATTAAGAATATTGGGTTGCACAACATTAAGAATGCTAGGGTTACACAACATTGGGAATACTGGGTTGCACAACATTAAGAATGCTGGGTTAGAATTATACAACATTGGGAGTGCTGGGATACACAACATTGGGAATGATGGGGTGCACAACATTGAGAATGCTGGGTTAGAATCATATGCTGGGATGCATAACATCGAGAATGCTGGGTTAGAATTATACAACATTGGGAGTGCTGGGATGCACAGCATTAGGAATACTGGGTTAGAATTAGACAACATTAAATATCATTATGAATAGGGTTTGGTGATGTTCATGTTTCATTATAATTAAAGAGGCATTATAACTATTACACAGAAAATAATTATAAGATATTAATCATAAGATCCAGCCACCAACCTACTTTAATCTAAAAAGTTAAATGTGTAGCTTGGTAATCGATAGCTGAATTTACTTCCAAATTTTACCCACCATCAACTATAATGAACATTCCCAATTTCAAAACGGTAAAATTAGAAATTATTTTTTGGAAAATTAGTGTTTATCACCAAACTGACAATGCCCCTTTAAATTAAAATCATAATTCTTCACAAATGGGTAAAAATTCTGGTCAAATAAATGTGTAAAATATTCTCAAATAAATAGGAAATAAAGCATTTCAATATAATTTGGGAAATTTGCTGATCGTCCTCTAAACAGAATATCAGACCCCCTTTATACAAGTCTATATATGGTCTCCCTTATAAATCCCTTATACATTATATATGGTCTCCCTTAACTCCCTTATACACTCTATTTGGTCTCCCTTAAATCCCTTACACCACTCGTATGTGGTCTCACTTAACTCTCTTATACCACCCTATGTGCTCTCCCTTAACTCCCTTATACCACCCTATATGGTCTCCCTTAAATCCCTTATACAACTCTATATGGTCTCCCTTAAATCCCTTATACCACTCTACATAGTCTCCCTTAACTTCCTTATACCACCCTATCTGGTTTCCCTTAATTCCTTATACTACTCTCCCTTAAATCCCTTATATCACCTTATATATGGTCTCCCTTAAATCCCTTATACCGCTCTAAATAGTCTGCATTAGCTCAGTAAGTGCATCAAAGTAAGAAGTAAAACCTCATTTTGTTTCATTTAATCCTATTTGAACAAACCTTGATTTAATTGGTCACCTATATTTGATGTATCACCAGATTTTGAACCAAGATGTCTGGAATAGAAATATCATTTATAGACAACAAGTAACAAATGTTAAGAGGATAAAACATGGTTCTGTGTGTATAGTGTTGGTCCATTGATTAGAATTTCCAGGTGCCGGCAAAGAAAGATGGCAAAAAAAGACTTCACTGGATTTTCCAGACTGGTTTCCCACAGTTGGTGGTGGAGAGGGTGGGGAGAGAGAGAAAGAGAGAGAAGAGGTATGTTCTTATGTTCTTCTTATATATCTATGATAAAACTGGAAATTCACATAGGGGGATGCCGTACGTAACTAACGTACAAAATAAAATTGTAGCTGGCTTTTTTTTCGCACGTATACAGTGAATGGCCATTTTGCTCAGTAATCCCAGCCAGAAATTGGCTATTTTTTTAAAATTGCATTAAAGTTTTGAATTTTTGTTTAAAACTGAAATAAATTAACTATTAGTCGATCCCCACACTAAAAACAACAGAATTGATTTTGTATATCTGAAATAGACACAACCAAAGCACAAAATAGTGCCAATATGCCGATGTCAAATCTAGAGTTGTAGATGTTATTTTTTGTGAAAAATCAATGGAAGAAGCAGCTAGGGTGAGTCTGTCATTCAGTCATTCGACACACCTGTGCTTGCCTACTCCATGATCAAACACGATAGCAGATGGCTTCCATCTTGTTTACTGATGGTACTACTTATTTTAAGACAGACTCGGCTTTCCAATTTATAATATCTACGTCATTGGGGATTTCCAATTTATACTCACTGGTTGCTATGACCCGCTATGGCGTTGTCTAGAAACGCGCGTGCTCGCGTTAGTTTAAAATTTTTGCTATACGTTTAACATGGACTATTTGATGTAATTTGCCTGATTTGATTTGGCCCCATTTCCATAAATTTAGGTTGTTTTTTAGAAATTTTTAGCAAATGTTAATCTTAGGTGTTTTTTAATTCTAGCCGAAGTAATTTTTTTTACAATTTATAGCGAGTTAAGTTATCGTCTCTAAGAGGCGGGCGTAGTATTTTAAATGGCGGCCATTTGCCATCATGTGTATTCTTGAAGTAGGTACACATGATGTAATCGTATGTCATTCAGTTTGAGGGGGATGGGAACAAGTGGTATGGCATACCATAAATCACATTTGGAGAGAGAGAGAGAGAGAGAGAGAGAGAGAGAGAGAGAGAGAGAGAGAGAGAGAGAGAGAGAGAGAGAGTAAAAACAAGCCAACAGTGAGGCTGATGTCCCCCGCCGAAATCCCAAAATAAATAGACGACACATATTAATTAATCGCACATTTATTTTTTTCAAACGTATCGAGTTATCGTGTCTCAAAGCATCAACCAATCAAATTGCT